>OZ010667.1:37851908-39051908 GCA_963932185.1 Troglohyphantes excavatus
AAACATCATACAATTCTTAAAAGTCAAAAAATTGGCCACACGGGAATTCAAATGTCCTAGTACACGAGCAAATAACAATAAAGAGCATTTTTTTAATGAACACAATATAAGAATTTTCCTAATTTTCACTAATTTTTTTTAATTAAATAAATAAAAATAAATTGTAAATTAAATGTACGAAAAAAACGCACATTTTAGGAGTGTTTTGTTTTTCTCAAAAAACTTATCTTCAGTAATAATTAAACGGATTTTTCTAAAATAAAATATAATTTTTAACTATATATTTATAATTGTATGTTTTTTCGCTTTCAATACATGCTTTTTATTTTATAAAATATTTATTATTCATTCCAGTTTCTATTGTATCTTAATATAAAAATGTGTTTTAAAAAAGAAATAAGCTTTAAATAAAATTTAAGAATAGTATATTTGACAAAAAAAAACTAAGTAAAATGTTTGAGAAAAAAAACATATCCTTCCAAAAACAAAATAAATAGACAAATACATTTTCATGGGATTGTTTCAATTTATTCCTTTGCAAATTAATTTATAAATTAACTGTTGATTGTTTTATTTTTAAAAAATAAATTCAATGACCTGGCACATTTCTACGTAAAAATTTTCCCTGCGTTTCAACCCCACAAGGAATACTAACTGTCAAGTTTTTTTTAACTTGTTTATTCCATGAAGCAATGTTTAAATTATATTCGTTAAAACAATCTCATTTGCAAATTTTAAATACTAGTCGCAAATCAAATCGTACCTGACACTTATTAACTTTTATCTTTAAGAAATGAGCATTGCATACTCCATGCACTTTTCAATTAAACATCAGGTTTTTTTTAATATAATTATATTCTTTATTCTCTAGGGAAAAATGTGTTTGTTGTCAATTTATATTTCTGATATTATAAAGATGTTAAATTGTAGTGTAATGAGACACAACGACTCCAAATGTTCATTTTAAAACTAATTGGAATTCGGAGAGAATGTTTCATTTTGGATTTAAGTTTTAAATTCATAAAGTATCAAAAGAAAAATAAACATTAAATGACTTATACAATTAATTCATATATAGGGTTAATTGGGTCACCATTGGGAATTATGGGAATTTTTTAAATAAGATGTCCTTATTAGAGCAAACTTGTAAATCAAATTAGTAACTTGAATAAAATAGAATGAATAACAACCTTTAAATCTTAAAACATCATTACATTTGATTATTAATGGACTGTTTTTCGTCCTCAAAGCAAGCTGTAATCCGCCATTCGCCATATTGAAAAATCTATTATATAATATTATTTATTTCCTTCGATATATTAAACCTACTAATACTATTCTTGTTCTTGTCTTGTGTTGATTCAGAAACATATGACTATTTAAATTATTTTTAATTTTAGTTACTGCTATACTTATAATTCAGACACTTTTGAAATACATGGAACAAGAAAATTATTTACATATATGGGTTGCTTACCAATTTTTTAACTAGGGTTCTTTATATTAAACTCTACGTGAGAGATAGGACAACGTGTGTCCCATAGATTATAGAGCTCGGAACACTTTCGACCCACGGTATGGGGAAGAATTTTTTTTATAAAACACGTGTAGTTTGAAGTATGCTATTTGCGGTATAACATCAAATTTATTTTTTCAGGTGTCGTTTTCACTAATGGTTTCTATAGATCGTCTTCGGCTGCGCTTTTCAGCATTTTGACACCTGAATGGCCCTATCCCGAACCGGTGAGTTTCGAGAAAGGATTGTTAACTATATATCAGTCAGACAGTTACACGCCTCCTGTTATAAGGCAAGTCGTCCTTCCATATAGGTTTGATAACTCTTTTCCCTGCATTCTAAAACGATTTTTTTCCCATCCGCCTAATATGTTTAGGAATAAGCCCACAGTCAGGGTAATTTTTCCGTTATAAAGCCACTTTTAATCGGAACAAAAAAAATGAATTCTTATTTACATACATAAGTTTTTTGCAGACTTTTTAAATAGAGTTGTGTATATTAAGAGATGTACCTCTTATCATCAACCAACCGATAAGCAATTATTTTAAAAAGTATAAACTTTAAAAAGTACTATAGAATAAAATTCACTCTCCTATTCAATAACCCTCTTCTTTTTCAGCAAGTCACAAACACAAGGTCGCACTTTAAACAACTTAAAATGTTTTGGAGGCATTCTACAAAACAGAAATCTCTGCATGGTAATCCAAATTGACGTATCTGACCTATTTGTTCAGGAAAATCAAACTCAAAATATGCGATTTAAAATCCATCATGTGTCAAATCCTTCGAGTTTGTCGAAAAAATCAATTTTCGAAGCGGTAGAAGCCTTGAAATAAAAATAGAACATTCGAAACAGTGGATATTGCTTTCAAACGTTTGAACCTTATGGTGCTTTAGAAATGTTCCGAGGAAGAAGAAAATTACATGGATGTTAAAATCGCATTAACTTTCAAAGCGACATAGAGAAGGAAATATACAGTCCCCAATATAAAACTGTACAACAGCGCCATCTTCCGAATATAAATGGAAGCTTTAAAAAATAGTTATTTTTCTAACTAAAACAAATAATAATCGCAGAATATAAGTTATTTATTTTCGGCAAACGTATGAACTTCTATAGAACCAATTTTAAAGATTTTTTTAACGGTAGCTTTAAATATTTAGGTAAAAACCAACCATTTTAATTTACATTTTGTATTTCTTATAAATAATGATTTAAAGTTTTATATCAATTAATCTTCGCCTCAGTCGTACAACTTTAATGCATATATTAAAGTTTATTTTAGTTTTAATGGTTTTATTCTAAATTAATGTCACACTAACACTGCGCAGACGATCTATTGTTGAATGTTCATGATCTACCCCCCATAAATAGATAAGCACACATTTGCAGTCTTCCATGATTTACAGCATTACATATAATAACTGTTATCATCAAAGTTGTATTTAAGTACGTTAATGAAAACGGATCTATCTAGTTTTGAAACCAGAAAACTTAACATTTGCAATCGCAAAATGTAAGTATTACGTGGTTATAGCAATATGCACTTCTATATGATATTCTTACAGAAACGCACGGTTATCTTTATGCTTGAAAAAATCATTATTTAAATATTAATTAATTTTATTTCTTAAAAACACAAAAATAAAAACCGTAATTTATAGAAGAGAAAGGCGCTATTTTGTTTCCGAGTTTCGAAAATGCCATTTTAAAAACCCCTGAAACCACCTCTAGCTAAATAAAAATAGCTAGTAAAAAAAAATAGATAAAAATGCACTGCCACGGTCTGTTGCGCAAACTTTCTATATGCAAAATTCTTTTTTTTTACGATACTTTATTACATATTCAAGAACTTTAAAATTACTTCAGCATTAAAGTAAATCACATTACATTCCGGCTTTCGCGAGTACAAGTTTTCGAAAAATTATAATAAATGGTAAGGGAAAGCATGGAATACGCAAATAGTTTCGCCTTATTCGTATACTTAGGTATATAATTAATCTCAACTTTAGCTCCGTGGAAATTTCTTCTATCTTAAAAGACTCCCTGTTTGGAATACATTCTGTAAAATGTGTCGTGCGAACGCATTATTCTCGAATTTTATGTTTTCTTAAAAAAGAAAAATTGTTTATTTTATGTGTCATAATAATTCATTTTTTTTATAAGACAGGATTGTCCTTTAAAAATATATATCTAATTATAGAGGGTTGATTTAAGGAATATTTAAAGTAAGGCCGAGAAATGAGCATTAAAACAGGCTGGTAATTACTTTTCGAGATATCTGCTTTGAATGGAAGGCTGCAGACGCGAAATTTGCATTTTAATTTAAAATACACTCGGAGAAGAAAATTATCGTACGTTATAAATATCATAGGGATATGTAAGTGTTGAAAATATGTGCATTCTTAGGCTTCATTCACATTATTCTAGACTTAATATAATTTTCTTGAATTAACTTTATTTTTTTAAAAAATGGGTAATTTTATTCAGTATGTGAGCTTAGCATTTATAAGTAACCAGATATTTTACGTTTTATCTTATTTTTTTTTTTTATTATTTTTTTTTTGGGGGGGGGGGGGGGTATTTAGTTTCCTTGCTCTTTTTTTCCTTAGGATTTTTGCAGTAGATGCAAAATAAAAATGTTTGCCGTCAGGGGTACTCAATATGAAAAAATATGTTTGCACTTTGCTTTAAATTTCAATAATAATTTCTTCGAAATTTTGGAGGGATTAATACTAATCCTGGGGATTTGCATTCAACATTTTGTAAATTGTTTATTTAACAGACTATTTGAGGAGCGTGCATGTTAAAGCAGACAAATAAAAAAATACAAAAACATGATATAAGTATTGAATTTTACTTTAAAAAAAAGATTATCTCTATACGCTTTTGCAAAAAAAAATAACACTTCCAAAAATATCTCTTTCATTTTTAAGCTTGAAAATCCGGATATTCATAAAAACGCATGTATCTACCAAACGTTTTTGCGTTTTTTACCAATTTGTGAATTTATGACCTCTGCTTTTGCATTCACGCTCCTCATGCTAATTATCTCAAGCTGTTTACTTAAGTGTTGTTCAGCCTTTATGCAGAGCTTGTTTATTTCAAATAATATCCTCTTCAGATTATTTGTTTATTTAGGAAATAATCAAAATGTTTCAATTACTGAATATAGATGGCAAATAGGCAATCTATCCAATTAAAATAACCAAATTAATGTATCAATGATATAGGACAGTGGTCGGCAAACTGGGGCTCGCGAGCCACATGCGGTTCTTCAGTGTGGCTCTTCCACAAAATACCACGTGCGGACGCGCATGCGCAGTGCGATTGAAACTTCATGGCCCATGCGCCATGAAACTTCGGGACCCAAAATTAAGAACAACAACATACAAACTTGGCTTACCCAAACTTTCCAAGGAGATGCAAGTTCACTTTAGATTTTGTCAGTCACTGTTATGATTTAATTTTATGGATACCTTAAAATTTAATTTTATCAATAAATAATATCGTTATTAAGTATGATATCAAGTTTTATTCAACGTACCGATAGTTTAACCAAGACTAAAAACTTTAAATAAATTTTTTAAGTTAATTTTAGGGAACGTTGGGGAATGAAAGAATATATAGTGTCGAGGATTGAGAAAGGTATATGTTGTGGTGGTTTGGACATATCGAGATCAAGGATGAACGAAAGAAGATAGACGAAGAAATTATACAAGACGAGTATGGGTGGATGAGTTGGAAGGGACTGACCTCAGAGAACACACCACAATCAGAATGAGGATGGTTTTAGCAAAGGTCAGCTTATGAGTACCCTAATTAAGTTAATATCAATGTACCTACCTATATAGTTTATATTTAAAAAATTTGGCTCTCAAAATAAATTTCAATCGTTGTACTGCTGATATTTGGCTCTGTTGACTAACAAGTTTGCCGACCACTGGTATAGGGGAAGAATTTTTAAAACGCGCGTGGCCTACAGAGGTTTTTGCAACATAACGAATAATGACACCTGTTCGTAATGTGACGTTTTGCTAATGGTTGCTGCAGATCGTCTTTGTTTGGGTTTTTAGGTATATTGACACCTGAATCTGCGCCTTTTATACTAAGGCAAGTCGTAATTCCACAAGGCTTTGAGAACACTGTTTCCTATCTACCAAAGCGAAATTGTGTCCCCCACATTTAACACTTTTTGGAATTAGCCTATACTGCCAGGGCAACTTTTCGTTCACGGAACCCATGTGAAAAGGTTAAATATTCGCCGTGGAAAGGAAATCAAAAGTTAAAAGAAAGAATCTCGTGAAGTTGATAGATGAAGTCAATTATTCTAAACATTTTCTGAGAATCCGAACTAGTCTGGTTGGTGAATATTTTATACGCGCACCTGCTCGACCAGCTCTTTCTTGAGTCTTCTGTGAGCTCCAGATCCCTTCGCCCTTATTAGAGTTATTGGTATAATTTTTATCATCTTGATATTCTCTCCCAACCTGTTTAAGTTTCCCATACCGCATTTCGGCTGCATAGTAAAATGTTCGAGAAATCGACACTTTTCCCTCCACACTTCTCACAAGTAGTTTAAACTGTCAACTAGTCAAATAAAATTGAAGAACTTGTCGTTCACTTCAATTCAAACGCACACATGAATTAGAACTAAAGTTACAGTGGTTAACCAAGCCAGAGTATGTGCTAAATATAACTCAAAACCCACTCTCCGCGAGAAACATAGGTCATTAGAGGAAAAGTCAATGGGCACCCTGATCGACGCGACTTATCATCGTCTACACCAGTGGTCTGCAAACTCATTAATCAATAGAGCCAAATATCTGCAGTACAACGATTGAAATATCTTTTGAGAGCCAAATCTTTAAACTTAAACTATATAGGTTACATTGTTATTAACTTAATTAGTGTTCTCTAACCTAGCCATTGCGCGTAGTATATTGTGGAAGAGCCACACTCAAGTAGCCAAAGAGCCGGCTAAGGCTCGCGAGCCGCGGTTTGCAGATACTCTCTCATTTATCCTTATACGCAAATTCTCCCTTTGTGTGTTTGGGACTATTTTTAAATATATATGGAACGGTTCGGTAAAATGGTTATATTGGAATATAAATATAAATTACACATTATTAAATTTATGCTGTGTTCTCGTTCTTTAAAAAAAAACAATACTACGTTTAATGGAATACATTTCAGCAAAAAATTAAAAATTAAGATTTGTTTGAGTGTACCTAAAAGCTTGCAATACTCTAATGCGTGAAAACTCCTATTCATGATCTAAAAAACTTGATTTTTTTACCAATATTCCTGTGTTTTGTATTGAAAAGAAATATTTTAATATATTCCAATCAATGAAAACATTAAAAAAAATTATTTTATTTAGCTTTTTTTTGATGATTTGCAAGGTGTGGTAAAATGTGTGGTCGAATATTGACAGAATGCTAAAGAATTGAAAATTCGAAAACATGTAACGATCTTCTGAAAAAAAGCAATATTCTAGAAAATTATGATTTTGAAGCTTATAAATGACAAGAATTGTCTTTAATATATTTAACACTGTCTATATGTTATTATAATTAAGTTACATGTCTGTTTTCTGATATAAATTGTGAACAACAAAATCACATTTTGATCACAAAAAAGCGCCATTTTCTCGTTTTGACAGAACACAGAAAAAGGTTTTAAATGCTTTAAACATTCGTTTGCGGGCAAATTAAAAATAACAAAAATACAAAAAAAAAATTCAGTATTAAAATAAAACAGTTTTATACAGTAAAATAAGCAGTTTTAAAAACAAAAGTTTCATTTTAAAGAAAAAAACTCATTTAAAAAAGTAGATTTTTTTTAAATGGCAGATTAACACTTATTGTTAAAAAGAGGGCTGCATATTTTATTGAGTTTTTATATACTGAGTTTTTGAGAGTTGATGGCTGATATTCATTCCATTTTATTCAAATTATTAACTTAACTCGCATTTTTTTAATAATGCCTTTTTATATGAAAATATCCAAGACTACCCATTTTAGATAATAGACTACCTATTTTACCTCATCAGTTCTAGAAAAAATATTTAATAAAAACAAAACAAAATTAAGAAATTTAAATATATATATATGAAACACATTCAAAGATGTCAATGAGCCTATTGTATAAATACACCAAAAAAAAATTATTTTGATAACCATTTAAAAGTAAAAAACAGCTTTAAATGAAAAAATTGCATTTTTCCTATCCATTTTACTTTTTACCCTAGTCAGCAACTCTATTTCGATATTCCTACTTCAATTTTGTAGAGATAAACTTTCGTACATAGAAGCAATCATTGCGACAACTGCTCAAGAGATGGCAGCACCTGTAATTGATAGAAAATGTGCCGATTTATTTCTCGGTATTTTTAATTAATCTATTTTCACACTGAAAGTTATCTGATGCACATTTTCTATAAAGAAGTACGAATTATTATCCACTAATTTACTATTTATTGGCAGCATTTCAAACAATCATATCAATTTTGAAGAAAATCAAACAACTCGTAACATAAATGTAACAAACAAATTTATAGAAAAAGCGATGATGAAATGGCAATTTAAAATAGTGACGTCTTAAAGTTCGGTCCATAAGTTTATGATTTATGAAATATTCTAATTTTTCCTTTTAAACTTAAACCTGATCTTAATATTCTAATTGAGCATTTCGGAAAAGTTTTAGCTTCATTGTAATTCCTAGTAAATTCAAATATTTTTTTTAATCGGTTTTACTGCAGATACAATATCATTTGAAAATTAATGTACTTACGTAACAAAACATTATATCATCTAAATTGCAGTTAAATAAAAAAAAATTATAGTCAGTACTTTTCATAAACATCATTATCAATTATACTGTACATACTGAATTTCAATTATTTCCATTGTTACTGTTGTATTTTTAATTATGTGGTCTTATTTTTCCTTATTTTAGTTACAATTTTAAACATTAAAAAAAACATGAAATTCTAAATACATCTATTTAGATAAAGAGGCGGAAAATCATACTGCCAATTAATCGTAGAGTTGCTGGCTTTTGGTCAGTGCTTTGGCTTAGGGGATCAGTGCATGTTAAATTTGTCGTGGTCCAAACGTCCTCGTAGTGCGTTCAGAGACTCTTTGTGAGGTTTCTTGATTAATTATGTCATAATTTGCTTCACTGCTGTCCTTTGATTGTCCCTTACAAACCTAGGAACTATTTTTCAGCTAAGGCTTTCAGTAGACGCTGACGACCACAAAAAACAAGTTAAGACCCATTTTTTTTTGTTAAAAATACAATTTTTAATCACTTTCACTTCAGCCATTTTTGAACATTTCACAAATGCCGTGGTTTCGTCCACAATCATCTCGCGTTCAAAGTCCACCAAATGGCGCGTTTTACTCATAGCTGACTGAACAAAACGCTTCTACTAACGTTGTAATCAAGCACATATCCCGTTTTTATACTATTCACTACCTTCGAAGGAAACAGTATGACGTCATACATCATTTACTTAAAAATGTCACGTGGTCATCATATTTTGGTCACTCAGTGTATAGCTCTAGTGCAACTTTAATTAAATCAACCGAATTATTACTTTTTTCATTTCAATCTACAATGTCAGTGGTTCTCGACCATTTTTCTCCAATGTACCTATTGATATTAATATTTATGTATGAGTACCCTTCGAGCATGGATCCTTCATAGTAGAGAAAACATATCTTTGTAATCTCGCTAACATCAAAGTGAGGCCAATATGTATGGCCTCAGACACGTGGTAAATTACGTCATCCCATTCATAAATTTTCACTGTTACACATTTCCCAATTCAATAGCCAATCGCGAGTATTTTTTAATTCATAATTTTGAAAAGAAGTCACGTGCCTGAGGCCATTCGGTCTGAGATTTTGGTTTCACGATTAAGACGTCATATTCGCTCTACTACAGTCCATTTACGCTCGAAGTGAGAACCCGCTTCTCTCATAATCCTTCTACGTAAAAAGTTTGTATGTAAAAAGCACGTCTATCAAAAAGCTTTATTTTGTTAGGCAGTATTGTTCTTAAATTAGCTGGCAAAATATTCAAATGACTACAATTAATGACACTTACAAGTATTTCGATTTTACTCATTATAATTATTATTTTTATTTTAGGTGTTTTCCACCTTTAAGATAAAAACTCGTCCTATAGCGTTAAGAATATTAAAATACAAATACAACGTTAAAATACGCAATAAAAATCCATTAAATCTGGACATGTTTCGGGAGATAAATCTCCCTTCATCGGCAGAACAATTCTGCTGATGAAGGGAGATGTATCTCCTGAAACATGTCCAGATTTAATAGATTTTTATTGCATATTTTGACGTTGTATTTGTATTTTAATAAGTTTTCTACGTTTACTAATATTATTTTTGCGTACCCCGAACCGGCGTACCCCTAGTGGAACACGTACCACAGTACTAATATCCAATATACACTAATTACGGAAACAAATTAATTATTATTAAAATATTTCGAATATCGACATAATAATTATTTTAACGAATAAATTAACTGAATAGAGGTGTCCGAAACCAGCATATACTACACCGATATCACCTGCAAAATTATCAGAAATGTGAACTTTGCTCCTTTCCCTATTGAACTAGAATTATTAATAAGCGTCTTATGCCGAACCCAAGTACAGCATGAATATATAATGTCCATAATCCGTTAACGGTATTCTTTCGCCGGCGTCGTGACAATTGCAAATTAGGTGTTGCCTCCTCTCCCCTAATG
Source organism: Troglohyphantes excavatus (assembly GCA_963932185.1). Lineage (NCBI taxonomy): Eukaryota > Metazoa > Arthropoda > Arachnida > Araneae > Linyphiidae > Troglohyphantes > Troglohyphantes excavatus. The sequence goes on from OZ010667.1 coordinate 37,862,212, forward strand.
CAATAGTTTGTTACAAGGAGGGAGGGGGGCAAATTAACTAATGAGGGGGAATTAGACGCGTTTGCAAGCGACGTCTAATTATTTTAAGTGGTGGGCTGTAAAAACTCAAAAGCGGTAATTTATTTAGGCCGCTGAACAAATAGTGTTTGTTGAGACCTAACCCCTATTTATTATCGTTAGAGATGTAGAAGAATTTTTGAGTAAAAAAGCGTCGTATAAGTGAATTTGTGTTCTATTGTCATGGTAATTTGTATTTGTTTTGAAAGAATCAAAATTGTTTGTCATGTTTGTGGAATGAAAATAAAATATTTTATTGTAAATTATTATTAAAGAAAACTTTCGTTGTATTTTTGGAAATCGTTTTTAAATGTCGTTATTATTTTTTTATTAATTGTTTGATAATTATTTAAATATAAATTTTTAATAAGCTATTCAAACTGGTAGCAACCAACCTTTTTTTCTCTCTCTCTCAATTTCTCTCTATCTCCCTCTTTCTATCTCTCTCTCTCTTTCTTTTTCTTTCTATCTTTCTTTAACTTTCATTATCTCTATCTTTTTCTATAGTCCTTTCTTTCTTTCTTTTACTTTCATTATCTCTATCTTTTTCTATATTCCTTCCTTTCCTCTCTCTCGTATAAATATTTTTATTTATACGTTATGCATTTAAGAATGTAAGGCGCAGTCATTAACATTCTTTACAAAGAGATTTGAAGTAAACTTGACTTGAATAAATTTAAATCTTTAAAATTGAAAGATTTAAAAACCTGTAAAAACTATTATAAATTTGCAATTATAAATAAGCATTAGGTCACAGTTAATATAAAAAATTTGAATTACTGCAGTGTGAAAATCAGACATTATAGTTTAAAATGACAACAATATTCAACACTTCCCGAGACAAAATAAAGGAGTATGCCTCCAATATGCAGCATACATGTGGCATATGTATGCCATGAGTATGCAACTAATATGCCTAAAATATATGCCTTCGTATGCCCTGTGAGAATATCCAATATTATTATGGCATATGGAGATGATATACGACATGTATGCAGCTGGCATACATGCATTAATTTATTCAAGATATTTAATACATCAATATTTAAAAAATTTGGCACGCTAAAAGATTATAACCTTGTAACTTCCATTTTTGTATTCGGTATTTCATAACAATGACTGTTTGGAACAGGTTTAAAATTACATCCTAATATTTTAAAGAAAATATAATAAAAATATTTATACGAGAAAAAGAAAGAAATAGAGAGGGAAAGAAAGAGAGAGAAAAAAAGAGACATCAAAAATAGAGAATGAGAGAGAAAAATAGGGAGAAGTGAGAGAGGAAGAAAGAAAGAAAGAGAGAGACAGAAAGAAAGAGAGAGAGACAGAAAGAAAGAGAGAGAGAAATAGAAATAGAGAACGAAATAGAAATAGAGAACGAAAGAGAGTGAAAGAGAGAGAAAGACAATTCTAATTAGGGTCAAAATAAAATGTAACACCCCCTGAAGTTTCAAATTTTGTAATATACAATGTTCTCTTTTTAAGCTATTTTCCAGTAATAAAAAAAGTATGTTTTTACAATGATTTTAACTATCATAAAACATTAGCACCAATTATTAGTTAACATTACTACCGAAATTTCCATTTTAATTGTTTCTCATTACACTAACGATCATGCACTGACTGGTAATTTGCTTAGGTAATTTTATACCCATTACATTATTTATTCGCAACAATTACTGAGAAAAGTTAAATAACACTTCATTTTCCCAAAAGTCATGTATTATTTTGAATAACCATTATACAATAAAAAAAAATTACAGTTCTTTTATTTGTCCCATGCCAATTACAGCAAGAAGTCGCCAATTCTAGTCAACCGACACCCCGCACGTGCCCAAGCAATTGAGTTCCAAGTATTAAGTAGTCATTTTTATGGTAATATCTTTTTAAGTCAATCGCTTTAACATTTCCAGCTATATTTCTTTTTCGTTTCTCCCCTCCAAACTGAACGTGTCAGTCAAGACTGAGTTTATGCAACCAGTTTTTTTTTTCTTGAAATACAATTTCGTTGACTGCCATTCCCTTATCAGGGTCCATCTCTTGGTTTGGTGACAAGGTCCCCCAGGAATTGGCGCGAAAAAGCGTTAAAAGCTTTGAGGGAAGTGAGGCAACTCGGAAAATGAAGGTAATTAGGATTCATAGCGGGAAGTTCTGATTTATGGCTGTGCTCGTCAAGTGTCTGGTAGATATTAAATAAGGTCTAAATAATCATTTTGAATGCGAGTGTCGGCTTAAAACTTACATATATTTCTCCAGTTCAAATGAGCAAAGAAAAATGGAAATTAAGTCGTCGATAAAAGCGCTAAGGTAGTTGGCGATTTAAATTTTTATGAACCTATAAAATAATAAATATATAAATTTTAGTTTAAAGTTTAATATTTTTTAGGGGATTAGTTATGAAGTTCACTAGATTTCAAATAAGTGGTTTATAAACAAGTGTCGATGAGAGATCTTGTTAAAAAAAGAAGATTCTCTAAATATGTGTAACGTATTAGCATATCAGATATATTATTTCTATAGTAAAAATCCCTTTTACGGCCCTTAGCCGTAACGAATCTTAACGCATGAGGTCTCAAAAGAAAGAGAATTTCATGGACCAGTGACGAATCGTACTTTCATCTCATAAATAGCAACGTTTTAAAAAAAATTTAATTCATTTTAACGGGTTTTTTTAAACAAGCCTTTGAGAATGCTGCTATCTATTGGCAGATCGTTAAACTGTTTTAATTGTTTGGCCATAAAAGATTCGCTAATATTTTTTATGGATGTGTGTTGAATGGGTGGGTGTAAGAGGGGGTTGTTCATGCGATAATTATCGTAGTGGCATGCTAGTATTGCTGCATTGTGGTCGTTACGGATTTTTTAAAAAAACAACTTGAAAACAATTTGCTACAGCAACGCATATTAGGAATTCTTGTGAGTTTAATGGAAATCCGCAAAAGAAATCCTAATGAAATTAGAAGTCAGAAAATCGACTTTATTCCTCACACTACCTTTTCAGAATTCATAACAAATTATCTATATGCATGAAAGGCCCTGCCAGCTATAAACATCCAAATAAAGCATTTTTGAACAGGAAGGTCACATGCTGACACATATTTGTTTTTAACTTATAAAAATATTCTAGTTCAAAACGTTGTTTCAAATATAAAGCATCTTTAGAAAACAATCCCAATATAACACAGTTAACAAAACTGGATGTATCTAAAATTTTTAAACTAATATAATTAATTTCATCTGTAACTGACACTAAACACAGAATTTCATCATTTACAGAGTTCTGGGGGAAAAAAGCACGGGCTACTTCAATACTTTAATTTTTTGCCCAAATTCTATATGAAAATATTTTTTTTAATGTTATTCATGAAAGTTATACTAGATTAATAGTTCATGAATAATTTTGAGCATAACTCGCATCATATAATTTAATATACTCTTTTGAATTTTAAACGTTATTTTTTTTTTTTTAAATCCTATTTTTGTGTTATTTTAATTTTAAGGAACGTACAAATTCCCTGAAAATCCCAGTCAATTAACAATATTTTGATTTCAAGAAAACGAATATTAATAATATGTCATTTTTTTTATTGCTTTCACTTTGGAATGAATACAAAGAACTAAAAACTTATAACTTCCTCTACGCACACTTAACCATACCCAAATTTTTAAAAAAACACCAGGATACTACACTTAACAAACCTTAAACGATCATCAAATCGAGAAACCTCATGATGGATCCCTATCCTTGAACTTGTCTCCACAAAAAAAACACCCAAATAACTCGTATGACAAGTCTATCCCTGTTCCAAACCAAACGCCTACAAGACTTCACAGAAAATAAGGCCTGACCACTGCCGACGGGAAGGACGAATATTTCAGCCGGAATTGGGTTGATAAGTAGGGGTGGGGAAGAAATGTAGTTTTTCTTCGAAAAGGAAGCACTGCATAACCTTCCTTATCATGTAAATTGAAGAGCAGACAAATGTAATCTCGGCAGGCATGCGGCTTGTCACCTGCCCCCCACGCCTGCTCTTGGATGGATTGGCCCCCTCAACCCCCTGTGGAATGAATTCCGTTCTTTACGTCTTTGTTTTTATCAGTTTCTCGTCTTGCATTTCTGGGTGAATTAGGATAGAAAACTTGTGTCTGGGCTGCAGGTGTGCGAAAAGAATGTTTGTTTCTGGGGGACATTGAAAAAGATTTGGATTATTTAATGTGGTCTTTTAGACCTCCTTGGTCGTTTTATTTCGTTTAAACGGGACACGGTATCGCTTAACATTTTAATTTTTAACTTTTTGAATCAAATATTTATAATATATTATTTAAATTTATATAAGAGAACCATTTTTCTCACAAAATCTTCATAATAGTTTGTATTTGTTTTCAAACTTTAAAGTTTTTCTTTTTTCGTAAGTGTTTTTAAAACGTTAAATTTGTTATTATTTTTTAAATAATTATATGTTTTCACCAATTTTTTGTTATTGCTAATATGCTTTGAACTATAATACAGAAGAATTGGCATTAATTTTTTTTTATACAACATGTGCTGGATTAGTATATAAATAGTTATTCAAAATAACACAAAAATGTTCATAAGTATCAGATATAAGTATCATATGTTCTGGTACATAAGTATCAGATATAAGTATCATATGTTCTGGTACATAAGTATCAGATATAAGTATCATATGTTCTGGTACATAAGTATCAGATATAAGTATCATATGTTCTGGTAAATAAGTATCAGATATAAGTATCATATGTTCTGGTACATAAGTATCAGATATAAGTATCATATGTTCTGGTACATAAGTATCAGATATAAGTATCATATGTTCTGGTACATAAGTATCAGATATAAGTATCATATGTTCTGGTACATAAGTATCAGATATAAGTATCATATGTTCTGGTTCATAAGTATCAGAACAGAATAAAGACGCTATATTACGCTGATAGTAATTTCGACTTTATAATATCTTAGCAAATAGCACGAGTGACATAAATGTGTCACTTTCGGTTGGAAATGAGCGGCGATGTTTGCAAAGCATGTGTGGAGCATGAATGATAGACCACAACGTCAAAAATGACGTTTCACGTGAAACTCTTCTGACTGGTCTAACACAGCTATATAACTTATATGTAATTTAAATCCTACTACGTAAATGCCATACAGAAATGTATATATATAAAGAATATGCAATTTTCTTGCCATATATATTAAAATACATAATTTTATTTTAAATAGAATCCAACGTTGTTTGCAATGTCTATAGATTTATAAATACTTTTTTCATGTAAACCAAGCATTATTACTTTAAATTTCATATAACTTGTAACAGCAACTAAGAAGACAAACCATGTTATGTCATAACACAGGCCGACAAAAAAAAAAATTACCAGAATTTTTTTTATTGATTTTGACTATATTTGGTGTGCTGATTTCAAATATTAAAATTGTGTTTCTCTGTCAGCTCCACTTTTTGAGATTAGTCGTAGCTAAATTGTTGTCGTATCTAAAATTAATTTAACATGTAAATGTAAATAACTCCACTGTCACATATCGAAAAGCTGATAAAGAACAACAGTTTTCATACGTTAAAGCAGCACAGCAAATATTGTCAAAATCTGTTAAAAATTAAACTAAAAAAATTCTGTGTTGGCCGAACAATCACCTGGAATAAATCGTATTTAACTGAAATACGTTGATATCTTTGTAAACAATTTCAATCCTTACATTACCAATTGATGTATTTAGAAGAAAAAAAATAGATAACTGCCATACAAATTTTTTATATAAATTAAAAATATAAATTTCTAACGTCAAATATTTCATTACGTTTCAGCAATATACAAGTGCAATTGTTTCGATTCGTTGAGGCACAATAATTAAAATCTAGTAGACATAAATATACAAGATTTCGGATCCGGTTGGCAATACCAACTGCCTCCTGGTGTACAGGAAATTTGTTTCATTTACAATGTAATCATAAATTATTCTAATTTGTAATAATACACATGCAAAAATACACATTGCAGACATATTAGGTAATAGACGTTTAAATGAAATAGTAGTGAATTTTGTGAAACCTAACTCTTCCAGTCACAATACACCAAGAAACGATTTATAGTAGGTTTATTTTATTTGTTGACCTTGCTCACGTACGACCTCTACCGGAAATGACAATACTCGTATAATATTAGGTATGGGGACTTTAATTAAAATATGTGTTAATATCGATAGAATAACTTTCCTGTGTGGCAATTTTGTTTATTTTCTGAATTATCTATTACGTAATAAAAGTATCACTTCATTAAAATTATCGCTTTGTAAAATTATCGCTTCATTAAAAATTATCGCTTCGTAAAATTATCGCTTCATTAAAATTACGGCTATGTAAAATTATCGCTTCATTAAAATTATCGCTTCGTAAAATTATCGCTTTGTAAAATTATCGCTTCATTAAAATTATCGCTTTGTAAAATTATCGCTTTATTAAAATTATCGCTTCATTAAAATTATCGCTTCATTAAAGTTAGCGCTTTGTAAAATTATCGCTTCATTACAATTATCGATTCATAAAATTATCGCTTTGTAAAATTATCGCTTCAGGGCATAATTATGAAAATGGCAGGGTGATCTAACGAGAAATAGATTTCCAGTCCAGGTGTACCAAAACATTCCTTGAGCTTTGAACGGGTCAAAATATAATGACATAATTTATTAACATAAACTGTAAAAAAAATTTGCTTAAAAATGAGTACCTGAATCTACTCGTGTTTTCTTTGAGTACAATTGCATCGTAAATGAGAAAATACGTTCTAAAATTGAAGTAACCGTACTTTCTCAAAAATAAGCAGTCTGACTTAATTTTGTAATATCAGCTTCTATTTCAGCTATCTTAGCAAAGCGACCTGACAAATTTAAAATAGTTGTCACAAGTTGTTTTTCCACATCCTTAAATGGAAACTGAGATATTATAACTCAATTATCTCATTTTCCATTCTTTTGGAACATCTCTTTAACATTTTTCCTGATAGTTTAACGGATAAGGCTTTGCATTTCGATGCTTGAGGATCTGGGTTCGATTCTCCGTAAAACTTGGTTGTAATTGTCGATATTTATTGAAAGTTATTTATGATTATGAACGCAGCCTATGTAGGTAAACCATCTTCTCATTTTACTCATAGTACTCATTTTAGAGTACATATCTTTTTAAAAATCGAAGCTTTTGGTTTCGGAGCCTTTATTAGCATCCAAAGTACTCAAAAATGAGTACATTTTACTTAACTATTTTTAACAGTTATCTTTGCTGCTTTCTGTTCTTCGTTTTTTTTTTGCGCGTATTCGCTGTTGTGCTCAACGTTGTCCCATTGTTATCTCAATGTTGTCCCAATGCTACCTCGCTCAGTGCTGAAAATTGAATTTAATAATGAATTAACTCAATATATAATGAATTAACTCAATGCTGAATTTATTAAACAAAATACAAGCATTAAAAATATTACTATCACATGAAATAGATGCCGACGGGATTTACTGTTCAAAATACATACCTGTCTGTAGTTAAATATTTTTAATTTTTTAAAGGCGTTTGAAAATTTGCACATAAACTAGAAACTTGACAACACGAGGTCGACAACAAGTCGGGATGCTTCCGTATGTCAGTGTAACTAAAGCTTTCAAATACATAATGAGAGGTAGCATAACATACGGGTGGGTTCCATAGCGGTGATTGCTCTCCAATTCTAAACGCGTGTCATTGGCTGGAAATTCGAAAGCCGAAAATTACTCGCTGTCCCAAAGTTGCAGCCCGAGTCCCAAAGTTACCCCGTTCTATAGTATATATTGTGTGATGTCAAAGTTTTATATTATTTGTATATTGAAGATAGATGCTCATTAGATATATGAATGTGATTTTGAGCAGAAAAGTTGACACTCAAAAATAAATAAGTTAAGATTGTTATATAGATGCGCAAAACATATCATATATATTATAATTTAAGAATAGAATAAAGTTATTAAGGTAAAAACTCAATATCTGGATATTAAATACATCAAAGACGAACCGACATTTTCCATGCTTAGAGTGATGAAATTAATAGATAAGTGTTATCATCTAGCATATTTGTTTCTTATGATATCGAACGGAATTTTATATAAACAGAAATTCCCTGACAGCTTTATTTATAACTTTGCAAGTAATCACAGATTAAAAAAAAAGGTAAACAATTTTCAAAAATTACTTTCAATGTCGTGCAGAGTATAAAAATATTCTTCTTGTTCACACGTTTTTAATGCAAAAATACTTTTTTTTTAAATATTAACTATTGAACATAGCATGGCAAACATATCAATTCATAAACGTACTTGCCTTATACAATTTCAGTAATAATTTTAAATATATACCAGTGTAATGCAAATCAAATATCTAATAAATTCATCACACTAAAACCAGAAAAATACAAAAAGTTTGAAAAATTTTATGAAATTAAAACAAAAAGAAAATAGATCTGCGTAATACAATTGAACCATTAACAAATGTTTAAAATATACTTTATCTTGATATAATACAGAAATTGTGTAATGATATAATAAAGAAACTGTGTACTGATATACTGATATAATACAGAAACTGTATACGGCTATACTAATATAATGCAGAAACTATTTACTGATATAATACAGAAACTGTGTAAAATTATTTTTTCTTAAATGTTGTTTTAGAAAATAAGTACTTATTTTGTGAATATAAGATCTTCAAGCCTGCAAATTCTTATAATTTCCGTTCATAAAACGAAAAATGATTTTTTTTAAATAACCTACTTTAGGTGGATAGTTCATTAAAATTTTAATAAAAACAACTTTTTCTGGATAAATATTTTATCCTTTTTCAACAAAATAATAAATATATTTTCACTTAATTTCAAGAAAATTCACACTTTACATGAAAAATAACCTTAATTTAAAGCGCTAAAAGCATTCCATTAACCAGAGCAGCATCCACTTTATCTCACTTCCAAGTAAAATATCGACTTTTCTCGTCTTATCAATGACGTTACGGATGCACCGGGAATAATCCGATGGACTCCGACCAATTCATAACGGATTAGATTCGGGCCATATGGAGATCCGTAACCGATAGCGTGCTGCGAAATGCCCAAAATTATGTCGTTTCGCTTTTAACTTTGTTTATACGTAAGCGAGAAATGGGGGGTGGGGATTGTTTTACGACCAAACTGATAGGTGCATGCTTCTCCGACCAAAGAACATGTTGTTTGTCGTAGACTATTATAGTACAGTATACCATCTTTATAACGATTCCTTGATGTCCCTTTCTTATAATAACTGACAATGAAAGTCGCAATCTATTGATTAGTGTTAATAGTAGTTTTAACGGCCTTTTGTTATATCAAGGTTAGTTAAATTTAGCAAACATATTGTCAAGTGCACATACAAGCGTTTGACAGATGCATAGTTGTTTGGTTATCTTGAATAGCAATTGAGCAAATGACGTTGAGCTGTAAGTCTAGCAAAAGTGTAATATCTTTTATTCTTTCGTTCTTTCTTAATTTCCATGTAGATTAATGACATGCAGATTATGTAGTAAATAAAGGAACCATTCTAGATTATACTATAGCTTGAAATGAAGGTAAAAAGTTGTCTGAATTAAATACGTGCAAATCATACTATAGAAAATAAAAAATTCAAATCACATATTCGTCAATTGTAATTGGTGAACTTAACCAGCAAAGTAAAATTAATATGCCAGCAATTAACATAAATATTAGTATAATACTTAATATTTAAATTATAAAATGGGGGATGACGAATAGAAAAAATTAAATTCTTAAGCACTCGCTTGATATTAAACAATCTGATAATAAATTTTGTTTTGAAATAACAGAAACCCAATGGATATAAAATAAATCACGGTCTGACGTCGACGTATTTTACTAGTATAATATAAATTTTAAAATATACTTCCTTTATTTAAATATAAACACCCTAATATAGCTATAACAAACCCATGAAAAGAACCATAATGAACAATTCTACTCCCCGTTTGGTTAAGAACATTAATCTTTCCCAAAATATATGAGCGGTATGTGTACACACTCCCTTCCCGATACCCTCTGGGTGGTCTGTTCAATACACAAAGCCAATAAAGAAGAAGTTTTTTTAAGATACTTCCTTTGATACACCCCCATTACGAAATGTTTGAGGAGATTAGAAACCCTTGAAAAAACCCGATACTTTAAGTCAATATTCACAGGGAGGAGGGAGGCGGGGAGGAAGGAATAATGCTTTATAGAAACCTAAAATCCTCTTACCCTAACCCTCAATTCTTTACTTAAAACCTTATACATTTGGGTAGACTTAAGGTGAATCAGAGGCAGCGACACATGTGATGTTTAGTTTGGTTTTGATAATGAGCCGTAAAGAAAGATTAAACAAGCGTTCTTCTAGAGTAGCGGTTCTCAACATGTGGTACGCGTACCTCTGGGGGTCTGCTTGGGGTACACGAAGATAATAATAGTAATGAATGGGAAAACTTAACATAAATATAATAATTTAAATCTGAAATAAAAGCTTATAAGTCATCGATTTGAGTCGTTCGATTAATTTTCCAGCCAACCTAAGAACATTACTGCCTAACAAAAACAAACTTTATTTTTTACATAGAGAAATGTGTGAAAAAGGGGTACTTATAAATGAAATGTTTTATAACGGAGTACGTGAAATGAAAAGAACCACTGTTCCAGAGCAGCGGTTCTTAACATGTTGTGCATGTAGCCATGGGGTTACGTGGCGGTACGGTTGGGGTAAGGGAAAATAATATTAATAATTGTGAGAAACCCAGCAAAAAAAAGTCAGCATAAAACCATCATCAAAATTATGAAATTGAAGGTTTTATGCAGGAAAACTGCAGTTTTTTTGAAGATCTATAAAATTAAAGGTTTTTGTTTCAATATCCTTCATAAAAACCTGTAAAAAACCTTTAATTTTTTTAATCATGAAGGGAATATGCAGACATTTTAAATGTTTTATGCAGGAAAATTAAAACCTTAAAAAAAACAGTTTTTTGTTTCAATATCCTTTATAAAACCTTCAAAAAACCTACAATTTGACAATTTTGATGAAGGTTTCATGCTGATCTTTTTTTGCTGGGAACGCCTAAAATAAAAAAAAATACATGTAATAAGTAAAAACTAAAATATAAGTGTCATCAATTTGAGTCGTTTGGTTAATTTGCTAGAATACCTAATTAATTTGCCAATTACCTAAGAACCTTACTATCTAACAAAAACAAACTCTTTTTGACTCCTCACATGTTAAGATTCGTCATGTGTGAGTCCCGCAAAATGGTCCTTCACTGTTGAAATAATATATATGCTTCCCGAAGTCGAGAACCTTATGATTTCCTGTTTAAATGTAACTCATGACTCTTTTTCAAATACAAACTTTACCCGCCGCCTTGTGTGCAATTAAAAATTATAGATTAACTCGTTTGCAACAGCTTGAGAGTTTAATATACACATTTTGTTGAATAGTTAAATTTTATTGATTTATAGGGAAAAACTTTTCGAAGACAGTATTTTCTTGAATTGAAGTCACATTACTAATTAACGCATTTACCAACTTAAGATCACAAGCCGAAATTCATGGCATGTGACTATATTAAAAAAAATTATATCATGTGGCAAAACCGGAATGTAATGTCTTGAAAGAAACCGTTGATTAAAGTATATTTGGGATGTCAAATAAATAAACAGAAGGAACCGGGAACTTAATCCAACGATCTAGCACGAAAGGATGACTCCCGACCTTGATAGGACGGACACTCATGGGTTTTCCCCAGTATAGATCGTAGCTCTAGTTTGAATTTCCGTGCAGCAGAAACTGAAGAAGTGTTCTTAACTTTATAAAGATATTCTTCGAAACTAGTCTGCGATAGTGAGATGCGACATCTGAAGTGTGAAGTCTAGGGTCGGGAAATATTAGTAAACAAGATGTTTCTTCAATTAAACAACTTTTAGAAAGTTGTTCTAGCAAAGAATCTAAGTTGGGAGTTAATATGAAATTTGTATTGATTTTTCTATGCTTTAAAACTCATTTTACTAGATGTTGATAACAGTGTAAATAACGTTCCATGACTTCAAATGTGGAATTTTTCCTCCTAAAGTTGTTGTATTGATTTGACTTTTGCATATATTGTGGCTTAAAATGTAGTTATCGAACCCTTTTCCAAAAAACTCTTTTACCGTTGGGGCCGTCTAAAAATGAGGTCCCACCTTTTTCTCTATATTTTGTACCCCCTAGTTTATATGTCACAAACTGTCACACTTCCATCTCTCCTTTGTCGCATGTCACTTTCTTCTAACACAGGCGTAAGAAAAGGGAGGCTCAAGCCCAACAATTCGATAGCCCCGGACGGCCACAGGAGGCACGTTGAGACCCAGTGTTTTGGACATCAGTCCAATATTTAAATACATTTATTTCAGCTGCTCTTACACATTTCACCAAAGCAACAGTTTTGCAGATGCTCACTCTATGACACCGAGCACCCACAATCACCCCTCGTTCAATATTCGTCAAATCGCGTTTATTAGTCATATCTGTTCGAAAACACGTCCACTAACGTTTTAAGCAAGTATCTGTCCTTAGCCATTAAGCATAACTAACATTTTTGTAAATGTCGTTTTAAAAATATTTTTTTAAGTAACAAACAAAAACAATTTTTATATACACTATTGATACTGCAAAATCATTTAAAAACGTTATTGTCAATTATTTAATGATCATGAAAAAAATCAATTATTAGTCACTTTTTAATAAAGTTAATTTTTAATTAAATTATTTAAAAAGAAAACATTTTACTATATGAATATACATATACAAGTTGCTAACATTGGCACGCAAAATTAAAAATCAAATTCAAATTATATGCAACATTTCACATGAAATTAAACCCTAATGTTTGTTTTGAATTTGTCAAAATCACTTAAAATCACACAGTTATTTAAAATAATTATTTTGAATCGTAATGACATTAAAATATAAAAACGACCACCCATATTAGTTTTTTTGAAATTAAACAATCAGTGATTATCCACATTATAGCCTTGAGCTAAAAATATCGCTTGCAGGGAATGAATGAGATCGAAAGCTTATTTATCACTTCTAAATTAATAGACAAAATAACGAATACTAGAAATGAAACCGAATCGTCATCAAGTAATGCTATACGGCAATTATGACAGTAAAAAAAGACTACGCATGGAAATATTTTTACGTTCGTTTATCAATCCAACATAAGAGGCGCCGGCGCTCTCGGGAGTTTTCTTGATGTCCTGTGAAATGGAGACTACTGGAGCTATACCAAGGACATATAAACGAGATGAACTCTTATTACTCACAGCTTTCTTTGAAATATTCAAAGAGATCAGAATTTGTAAAGCATTGCTTGGTTAACCTATTTTAAGAAAAAGTTTAGTTAAAATATTTTTTAAAATATTTTTTAGTTTATAATTTTAATATACTGAACGTAATAATGGATAAACTCAAAATATACAACATGGTTACACTTCGTTTTTCTTCTAAAAGAATGTATTGAAAGACCAATTGACGTGAAACAGCTTCCTCTACACGGGGATCTGCGGTTGCCGATGAGGTTCGAGCTCGGAACTCTCATATTATGAGCTCACCAATCTTCAAAAAGGCCAACTTATTAATCTATTTCTCATTTCGTTTAGAAAGAGATTTTTAAAAAGCGCAACATTGAAAGATAATTGTCTTTTCTTTTGGCCCAGGTCCTGAGTATTAAAAAAAAGAGCATATAAGTTTGTTGGTTAAAATAACGTCGCACTAAAACAACACAATGGGATATTAGCGACGGATCGGTATCTATTCCGAAAGAAATATCTGTGAATACTGCCTCGTAAATCTGTACTGTGATCAATTGACGTGGACAAAACATGAGCTGCCATTTTTGCACCTAAGCTGGCATAAAGACTTTTCAATCATTTATTTAACGTACATCACTCCCGTACTAAACTTGATATAATTTGAGCAGTTATATATGGTGCAGTAGGAACTAGTTGAAGATAATCTCTTTCATGTCTATACAAATACACTTTATAATATTTTGTATATTCTCCGTATTCTTTTGTATTCTCTTATATATTCTCCGTATTATTTTGTATATTCTCTGTATTATTTTGTATTCTCTTGTATATTCTCTGTGTTATCTTGTATATTCTTTTGTTTTCTCTTGTATTTTCTCTGTATTCTTTTGCTTTCTCTGTATTCTCTTTTATTTTCTCTGTATTCTTTTGTATTCTCTTTTATTTTCTCTGTATTCTTTTGTATTCTCTTTTATTTTATCTGTATTCTTTTGTATTCTTTGTATTCTTTTGTATATTCTCTGTATTCTCTTATAAATTATCACTCATATCCTCTGATAGTGTGTTCAAAAATAGTCTTTAAATAACTTTTTAATATGCACAAAACACAAAAGAACTTATTGACATCTGATGTTTCCATTCTTTATTTACACAGATTATAATACTGATCAAGTTGCCAATTTTGACACCAGTACATGCATTATTTTAAAATTAAATAAAAGGAAATATTTTACAAATAATTTACAATCAATGCTAATAATAAAAATTTTAACGTGGTTTAAAGTATTAAAAAAGTGAATTATTCAACTTCATATTAAATTTACGATAAGAAGTTTAAATAAAATTACTTCTTTAAAACTTTCTCTATCACATTTGGTGCTGTTTCTTTCCGGCCATAAAAGAAAACATATGTATTTTCTAAACTATTTGTATAATTTCCCCCGAATTATTGAAAATAAAGTTTTTTTATATAGAGAAAATCGTAAATTTTGTCATCTGCTCCAAAATTTGATGTTCTACAACAAGGCAACTCAGCGCCATCTTGAAACTAAAAGACAATTTAACTTTCCTTTCACAGGAAACGATAATAGTCGTAATTCAAGGGTCCAGTCCCAAGATAAAATAAAAGGAAAGGGAATCGAATGGAATACGTACTAACCGGAAATGTGTCATAGCAAATAAATTTAATTATGTGTACGTGCATTTGAAATTATAGGGTCAAGCATTCTGACTTTGATTGAAGTACAGCAATATCATTGAAGTACAGCAAATTCACTTCAAACCTTAGAATAAAAAATAAATGATTTTCAGATCAATCTTTTCCTTTTTTTATAAAAAAAAATACTTTTCCGGTTGATAACTGCGATTTTAAATAAGTTTGTGTAGGAACACGTAATGAAGACTAAACTATCTTTTTTGTATAAAGTTCAGGTAGTAAAAGAAATGTTTATCTATCAGCATTCTGTTAAAAATTATGTAATTAAGCATGTAATTAATTTAAAAGTGTTTCAATCAAATCTCAATTGTTCAATAAAGTATTTATTTATAAGTGTCACTTATCTTTTTTAGATTGCTAATTTATAAAGTTTAATATATTTTATTAATTGTATTAATCATTAGATTGATAGATTTTATCAACTACATAAGGGCTGGTTGGTTGAATTAACATTACACTAGAGCTGCAGAATGGACTATTGGCTTGTTAATAGATTTCATCAACTACATTGGGTGCTAGTTAATAGATTCTACCAACTACATTTGGCAGTAGTTAATAAATTGTATCAACTACATTGGGCGCTAATTATTTAACAGATTTTATCAACTATATCGGGCGCTAATTAATTAATAGATTTTCTCAACTACATTGAGCGCTAATTAATTAACATAGTTTATGAACTACAATTGGCGCTAGTTAATTAATAGAATTTATTAACTACCTTTGGCACTAGTTAGTTGATAAATTTTATCAAAACATCGGGCGCTATTTAGTTAGTAGATTGTATCAAATACATTAGAAACTAGTTAATAGATTTTACGGATTGCTTCCCGTAAATAAAATTCTGGATACAGCCATATGTTACCCAAGGATGTATCCTGATAATTTCAGCAATTGTTAGTTTTTATTTAATTTTAATTACCCGCCCAGGTCTCATTTTAATCAGCACTAGAAAGTCAAATTACATAATTATTACCAACATACTCAATGTAAACGGAAAATACAACGTTATAGCATTTAACCGTCTTCTATTAAGCAATCAGAACATTTTGATAATTGTATAACGTTCTTAGCTACCTTAACGAATAACTAAAAAAAAATTATAAAGATTCATTGTACAAATACAAATAATGTCGACAACTACAGGCTCTAGGTCCAGCAAGGTTGCTCCTGTCAATCCATCATCCTCACGATTCCCCAATGCCGATCCAATTGCTTTTTAAAACTACCCACTCCTGAAGAATTAAAAATCTACTCAGGCAAACTATTCCATTTGTCTATAACCCTATTAAAAAATAATACTTTTTAACGTCCCGATTAAGTTGTGATTTATATAATTTGAATCCATGACCTCTAGTCACATTGGCAATATTAAAATCCAATCCCTCCACATCACCCAATTTGATAAATTTGAATAACTGAATAAGATCCCCTCTAATCCCTCTCTCCTCGAGTGTATACATATTTATTCCCTCTCTCCATAATTCATTCCTAAAGTACCCTGAATCAGTTTTGTAGCTCTATGTTGAACCCGTTCTAATAAATCAATATCCTTTTTAAAATGAGATGCCCAGAATTGTACTGCATATTCAAGATGTGGCCTAACCAAACTCCTATATAGTGGTAAAATTACATCCTTAGGTTTAGATGATACATTTCTTTTAATAAATCCTAACATTCTATTCGCTTTCTTACTGGTAGTCCCACATTGATGTCCCCATTTAAAATCCCTATTTACTGAAACGCCAAGATCACTAACAATGTCACTGGTACTAATCTCAGAACTTTGCAGATTATAAGAAGCCTTTCTACTTTTAATTCGTATGTGCAAGACCTGGCATTTAATATTAAATGACATACCCCAATAAACAGCTCATTCTAAAATTTTAGTTAAATAGACCTACAATTGTTCTACCTGTTCTATGCTATTTACAGTGCCCATGATTTTTAAATCATCCGCAAAGATGCTAACCCTACTTGCAACGTTCTTACTAATATCATCAATAAAAATAATAAACAACAGTGGCCCCAATACAGAACCCTGTGGAACTCCGCTTTTGACTTCCACCCATCGAGAGTATTTACCCTTAATTTCTACTCTTTGCTTTCTACCTGTTAGCCAGCTTCTTGTCCATTTAAGAATATTACCCCGAATCCCAATCCTATCCAACTTATACAGCAGAGCTTCATGCGGAACCTTGTCAAAAGCCTTCTGAAAATCGATATAAACTATATCGACACTGTTTCCACCTTCCAAATCTCTAGTAACTCCATTATAAACTTGTAAAAGATTAGTAACACAAGATTTACCCTTTCTAAACCCATACTGTATACTTGAGCGCAATCCCCAAGATACGACTAAACCTTAATACCACAGCATTTTTTTTTATAATAATATGATCTCCAATGTTAACTTGATCATTCAAAATCAATCTTAATGTGTTAAAAATGTAATGAACAAACTCAATTTCTATGTTGATAAACACGCTCAAAATCACCAATCTCAATAACAAGCAAAACACTGTAAAACTTACCACGAAAAGCTCGTCATTTGAGTAACCAGCATAAAGCCCTGATAGTGAAAAGCAAGAATAATGAATTCGATCGTTAATTAATTTAAATTAGCCTTCTTCCCTGATTATTTCTAATTACGTGCAAGGGACAGTCTAGTCGATCATTAAAGGTGTTTGTAGCGAGTATCAAATACCCATTAAAATATCAAGTTCTCATTAGCGAATCGAATGCTGCTCTTTAATGAGTTTACACCATTAATTATTTTTAAAGTGTCGTGTCTCTGGTTTTATGTGTCGCAGACGTCAACAAATCATTTCGATAAACAGAAACGGGGATTGTATCCACATTAAAAAACTATCGCAAAACTGTTTTTACTATTTCTAAAATGTAGTAGGGTAAAAGGCAAATTAATGGAGTTCATCATGCTATAAAATAAATGCACATTCTGTACATTGCTGTCTGAGCCGGACGGTCCTGGATTCGACACAGTTTCTTGGCCGGTTTGGGATTTCGATCCGGTTTTTCCAAATTTCAATTTTATAGAAAATGTATCTACTTTTTTCTTTACTTTCTCTAAGTTACGTGTATTATTTATAAAAAGTTTTTACACCTAAAAATGTTCATTTGTTTTGAAAAAAAATATTATTTATCCAAGTCTCATCAGTATATTTTGCTTTTTTTTATATCTGTGCTACTCATATCCACTAAAATTGTACGAATGTTCAGAATCAATAAAATAATGATTATCTTACAAACAAACTTTTAATAACGTCTAAAATATTTTCTTATGAATTAAAACTAGAATAGCTTTTTTAATATTTTTAATTAAAAAAAATATACGGTAACTATTATATGAAAAACAAAAAATAATTATTCAAACTGCGTTTTCAAATTTTATCTCAGAAATAGATTTTTGTAATATTTCGAAACAAAACACATATTCACCCGTTTTCAGAAATAAAAGAAAATTGAGAATTTTACAGTTTTTGGAGTACTGTAGTCCCCTTAAACACATTCAGGAATTTTAAAACTTTTTTAACTGTCCATTTTAATGTCCATTTATTTTTATTTCCAAAATTGTCTTCAATTGTTAGTTACACCAGCAATTTAACAAAGTAAAGTTAAATTAAGCGTCCTCTGTCCGCCTTCTTTAAATGCATAAAAATAAAAACATCAGACTCTATTCAATTAATATTACATATCAAATTTAAATATCGTCCTTGAAGAAGCAACACTAGTTTCGTATATGCAATCGCAATTTAGCAGTGAATGCTTATTACATGAATCAACTCTTCACACTCAGTGCAGTGATCTAAAAAAAAAGAACTTCCGCACATTGCATTCAAGGGCTGCAATGGTCATTCAAGACACAACGTGAACGAATGTCCATTTCCCAGACTGATGAATATTTTAAGTAACCCCGCCAATAAGATCGCTTCATTCACCAATCTAGCAGCCCTTCCACTTCAGATCAACTTCGAAACCTATTATCATTTTTTTTTTACTTCTTCTTTCGAGAAGAAAACCGAAGATGCGGACCCAGTGGCACTATAAGTCTTCCCTGGCCAGAGGCAGCTAGTTCTCTCAAACGTCTTCGATGACTGACAGGAATAAACTTGCTCGCGTTCCCGCCCGGACTTTATGGCCGGACTATTGTTGCTGAATCTACACTCTGTATGGAATGGTGCCGGATGTTTCCTCTGAGGATTGTGGTGTGCACCTTGCTGTTGGGTTGCGGGCTGTCGCTTCCGTGGCCGGACATCTCGAATTCGACGTCCAAGCGGGAACAGAAGCGTCAGGAACTTTTGAAAATGCTGGAAGATTACTCACCGAGTCGTAACGCTTTGTCTCCTACAGAGGTAATTCATATATTTTCATTATATTTTAAGTTCCACATTATATTTTTATTTTAAGTTCCACATTATATTTTAAGTTCAGTATATTTTAAGTTCCCCATTATATTTTAAGTTCTCCATTATATTTTAAGTTCACGTTGTATTTTAAGTTCATTATATTTTTCGGCGATAATTTTACAGCTGTTCATAACTCACTTTTAAAACAATGGGATAGCAAATTTTAAGGATTTGACTGCCCAACGTTTATTAATGAGAAGCGGTGTAATTTAAACTTTTCATTTTAGACTTTTTCAATTAAATAGAAAATGATTTTAAAATTGTAGACTTTAAATGTATACAAGAAAACAATAATGCCCACAAAAATTTCGTAGTTTTTTTTTTTTAATTAAAACTTTTTCAATTATTTTAAACTTTATTAAATATGTATATTTTTTAACCAAATGTTTTTCTCATGTCCTTTAAACAATAATTCATTCGAATTGGCATTAAAATGTTGTATACTGTATTTGATTTATATATAAATAGTTATTTACACTAACACAAACATTTTCCTTAAAACTCAATTTTTTTTACATTAATTAATTTTTTTTTAAAGTTACTACACATAGAGCTAATTTGTGACAATTTCTAAGAAACACATATTTTAGAGTATGTTTAAAAGTCATAGATTTTTCAGTTTCAAAAAATGTAATATCAAAGAAAACCAAACGCTAATAATAAACGATTTTCAGTTTTTGTTCCTTGAAAAACCTAATGGTCATCTAGCATAAAATTTAAAATAACTCATTAAAAACATAGATGCAAATCTAGAATTTTGCAAGCATATTTAGAAAATTACAAACTACAATTTTAATAAATAAAAAAAATCGGGAATTTTACAATTTTTTAGTTACTGTGTACCTTTAAATAAAAAAACATTAAATGTTTAAAGCGGCGTTTATGTATTGTAAAATAGTGGTAAAGAATAAAAATAATTAAAAATTAAATTGTGTTAAAAATCTATAAAAATATTAAAGTTTTAGAGAAACAAAATATACATAAAACCAAATGCAATATTTCCAAAGTAAAAAAAATATATTTAGACTTTTTTTTTAAAGCTATAAATAGTGATAACATTTATTTTTTAACAAAACTTTTAAAAACACAACGAAACTGTTTTAGAATATATTATATCAAAATATATATTTTAAAAGTGTCAATATTAACATTCTAATGTCGAATATTAACATTTGTGTGGTTATATTTTGGTGACGGAATTTTTTCATTTAATGCAGCCCCTAAGCTTGTCAACATACGAAAACTGTGAAACACAATAGGAAATATAAATTAATTATATTATTTAATGACATATCAATACAATAATAAATATAATAATAATTGGTATAAAGTAATACATTACACTGAGTTAGATATAATTGATTAATTGCATAACCAAGACATTGAAAAAAGAGGCATTCATATTTAATGAAAATTTTTATTATTTAAATAAACAATTCCCAAATTAAACCAATTTTATTTTGAAACTATGATAAAAAAACGGTTTAAAAAATAAATTTCGGAAATTTTATCTGGAATTCACTGATTTTTGTGCAAATTAAAAAATATTTAAAATACCATAATAAATACAAACACCGGAACGTAATATTACAAAATATTTCCAAAAGGTGGGAATTTTGTCATAATCGCATGTCCGTTTTATTTTGCTCAAAGTACAAAAAAATTTACACAACATACACTGTTAAAAATAGTTACTAAAAATAACTAAAATGTACTCATAAGTTTTATTTTTGAAAAACACATGTGCTCAAAAATGAGTACAATAAGTAAAAATTAATTAAAAGAGCAATTGCTTTCATACGTAGGGCGCCTTCATAAATACTTTCAATAAATATCAACAATTACAAGCAAGACTTGAGTGGGAATCGAACCCATATCCTCAGGTACCACAGCCCAGTGCCTCATCCGTTGTACTCCTAGGGCGACGTGAAGAAGTTATAAACAGAAGAAATGTTAATAAGCTGTGCCAAAAGAATGGGAAGTAAGATAATTGAGTTGTAATAACTCGCTTTCCACTTAAGCAACCGACAACAAATGATGTGGAAACCCATCTTCTGAACAACTAGTTTAAGTTAGGTCGCTTTATTTGTTAAGATGGCTTGAACAGAAGCTGAGATTAGCAATACTAAATCACACTGCTGATTTTTTAGAAAGTACTTTTACTTAAATTTGAGTACGTCTTTTCTCAGTTACGATGCAATTGTGCTCAAAGAAAAACGAACATGTTCCGATACTCATTTTTAAGTACTTTTTTTTACAGTGCATATTTTATACATATCCAAGTCCGTGATTTTCACATTAATATTTCATATTTAATTCCGAGAGGGTGTAATAGACGTGATATATAAAAATGGTGCAGTAAAAAAACGAACTATTCTTGTTATATTTAAAAGAACATTCACATTTTAATAGCAGCATTTTATAACTGGGAATATAGAGTTCTAATTTTAACTACCTGGTGAGTAAATTTTAGATTAGCCATTAAAAATACATTGACTTAAGTAGCTTAGGCGCTTTTACCATAGAAGTATTTAAATCTAAAATTTCTGTGCATGGTTTTTAGTATATTTAACCAGTACAAAAAAATAGTTATTAAATTACTTCGTTCACCAAATTATCGTTAAATGAGAAATACCAAGAAAACGCACACAATCGCAAAGTGATATAACATATCGCTGTAGTAAATAATGCAAATATGCTTATTATCATAGATTTTAAGATACAGCAGAATAATAATCTTCCTTTAACCATATATACGTTGTCATAATATTTATACTATAAGTAATGGCTTTCTTCATATTAAAAGTGTTTACTGTAAAATATAAAGTAAAGTTGAAAAATAATTTCCTTATATCGCCTCTGAAAACTGATACTGTGGTGATGCAATTAAATCTGCCTCTCCACCTGTTTTCCCACGCAAGAGTAAAGCGCCAGACTGACTGGACCATAAACCGTCTAAAAAGAAGCTTTTACAAAGAAAGTCTTTCGTCCCATACCCAGGCCCCATAAAAGTAAAATATATGGGGTCCCCTTCATCTCGTCGGGGCCCTTTCAACTCGTCGGCATCCAATCTTGTGAATGGGGTATTTTTGCCAAATCACAGGCGTGGAATCATTATGCCCGCGATCCAATGGGATGATCTAGGGGCTGTACCCACACGCCCACCATGGACAGTACTCTTCTGCACGTAGACTCTCAAAGAAAACACTTAACTCTTGCACTTAACACTTAGACTTAGACCCTGACTGACTTACTGGGAGGACTAAGACCTCTCCTTTCTTTGAGAGATGCTTCGGGATGGATTGTCAGCCCCTATTTGCTTGGTGAGTCAGCATCCAATTGTCCTCGCACTCGAGAATAAATCTGTATTTCATAGAAGTTTAAACGTTTCTTTATTTTAATTTTAGTTAAGTTTTTGCATTTCTATGCCTTTTCTTCCCAACAGGAAAATCTACGTTCTGGGTAAATTAATATTGAAATCACAACGCAATGTCTCTCTTTATCTATACGATCTAGCCAAAGTAATTAAAGGTATTAATCTTAATAGTAATTGTAAAGTTAATGTTAATTCAAACATTGCACTCTACGCTTCCTAATCCTACCTCCGATCATTATTAATACAGATACATTTATCTTTAAAAACAAACAACTTCACGGCAAACACATTAAATATCAGAAATAACATTTATATGGCTTAAGAGGTAATATAACCTTTTATCAGCAAAACTTTAACGTTAAGTCTATAAAAATACTAAAGTTTTCAATCGTTTAACATTTTCACTTGAATTAAAGGTTACTTTTATATATTTTATTCATGAAGAATGCGAAATGCAAAGCAGTTTTATAGGAAGTCTTGATTATATTCAGTTCCCTGGATACTTTGTATTATTTTCATACAACAAAGGATCTTTTATTTTGGAGTCGTAAATTTAGCGTAACACAAAGAAAGTAAAAGGAGATAATAAGCATTTAAGAAAATCTATGACTTCCTGCATAATAAAAGCGCGGGAACTTTTTTGCCACTTCACGTTATAAATTCCAACTGCTGTTTAACGGCGAAAAGAAACGTTTCCGTTTATTTTAATAAACTATAAGTTTAATGAAACAGTTTAGTCATTTTGTAGATGGAACATTTTAACGGATAGGATTATTTTAGTTCAACACATTGGAAAACAATAAAATAAATATTATTGTTCTTCATTTCGCAATAGAAAAACTACACTGTTAAAAATAGGTACTCACAAATAAGTAAAATGTACTAATTTTTGAATACATTCGATGCATAAGTTTCATGTTTAAAAAACACATGTACTAAAAAATGAGTACAATGTGTAAAAATAAATAAAAAGAGCAGTTGCTTGTCTATATAGGATCCCCTCACTAAATCACTTTCAATAAATATTAACAATTGCAACTAAGACTTACAGGCAATCGAACCCATATCCTCAGGCACCATAGTCAAGTGCCTTATCCGTTGTAGTATCAGGTCGACATAAAGTAGTTATAAACAGAAGAAATGTTAAAAAGATGTGTCAAAAGAATGGGAAGCAAGACAATTGAGTTGTAATAAAACAGTTTCCATTTCAGCAATCGACATCAAATAATGTAGAAATCCATCTTCTGAACAACTATTTTAAGTTTGTCAGTTCCCGTTGTTAAAATGGCTTTAACAGAAGCTGAAATTAGCAATATTAAATCACACTTTTCATTTTTGAGAATGTACGGTTACTTAAATTTGATTACGTCATTGATCATTTACCATGCAATTGTACTCAAAGGAAAACGAATAAGTTCATATACTCATTTTTAAGTATTTTTTTCTACAGTGTAGCAACCATTTCATAAGAACATTTCAAGAACTTACATTTATAAAAAAAAATATAAGTTCATTCTTTTATTAAACAATGTAAAACATTAAAAAACACTTAGTTATGTACTCAACAGTCTTGTTATTTATACACGAAAAAACTATATTTAATATAAATAATCATAATTGAATTTAAACGACGAAAAAATTACGAAAATTACTACAATTACTAAGTACGAAAAAAAAATTTAATATAAATAATCATAATTGAATTTAAACGACGAAAAAATTACGAAAGTTACTAAAATTACTAATTACGAAAAAACTATATTTAATATAAATAATCATAATTGAATTTAAATTCCAAGTCAAAAAGCATATATAATTGAATAGTTGCAGTTTATTTATTAATATTAAAACAGGGTGGTCACACATTTTTAGGGGATGTTAACTATGTCATAACTATAACAATATCATGTTAGCTTAATCACATGTACAATAATTGGCATAATAAAATATTATTATATAATTTTCGTCTGTTTGTGAATTTGTTAGTTACGCAGTTACGACCTACGGCGTTGTTCGATTTTTTTTTTCAAATTTGGCATGGATGCTCCTTGAAGTCATTAAAAATGACGTATTTGGATGTTACATTGCAATCGACATATTTCATAATAAGATAATTATTCGCAATATATAAAATATAAATGATTGAAAACTATATTATAATATACGATATAGAATATTTTTATGGAGTTAAAAATATTCTGTGTTTATAGAATCAGATTTATTAAATTTTGTCAAAAAGCTTAAATATGTTCCAAATACCTATATAGATTTCGAAATTAAAATTGTCAAATATGAGTGAAACAAATATATCCTTATTAATATATATTTAAAAAATCCTTATTAATTGAGTTTGAATAAAATAAATAATCTATTTTTCAAAAAGTTAACGTAAATGTCCGTTTGACTTGAAAATGAAAGTACGGAAAGCGCTGAGAGTTCAAAGTCACTGCGATATAAAATCTGCTGATGATCGACAGTTGGGGCGATAAACGAAGATGCTATTCATGGTGATTCACTGACCCTTAAAAAATTCTATTGATTCATACATTTTCCATATTTACTTTATTGAAAACGCTATATCATCATTCCATTAATTTTATTTAATTTTAAATAAATACTACTACTGTAGACTTAGCGAAGCAAACTAGCTACTACATATTTCGGTTTGTCGTTCATATCTAGATAAGAAAAAGCGATTTAGCATGCAACTTAAAATATAAATTCTTTGTATCCTTACTAATTTACGTTAGACTAAATACATATTTTAGACGGGTTTTTTATAACTGAAATAAAAAAAATTGAAATAAGTTAAATAGTATTATGCTTTATATTTTTTTTTTGTTATTTGTTGTCAATTTCACTATAATATTGAATTTAACTCGAACACGAGAATTAGATCTAAAGAATGAAGTATTGTTCCTTAGGAAATTAATTCTATATTTTAAGCTAAAATAGAAAAATATTGAAAATGTTTTTTTAAATGTAACTCAAATGGGACAAAAATTTTATTGAAAATGCACCAAGTATTTTTTTTTTTTTGTTAAAAACAACGAATTATATTTTTCTATCACGATTTGTCTTTCATTAAATTAATCAGACGAAAGCCATAGAAAAGAACCAAATTCCTTTAATTTTCGCAAACATTGATTTGACAAAAATAAATTACTCAATCATATATAATTTATTCATTTGTGCTAACTTGCGTTATATTCAAGGAACCGTTGTCAAACCGGAATATTTGATTGTTTACTATATTATGTGGGAACATTCGTTGATGTTGTCGCGACATATAAGTTATATAAGAAAAGTTAACTAATAAGTTATTTTGTACAAAAAACACACAAATAAAATAGAAAACAATGTGTTTGTGAGTCGTCTGGTTTCAAAACCAGATAAAGCCACGTGTTTTGCAATTTTTTTCACAAGTTCTCAATTCCCTACATCACATTGCAAAGCGGTATGGGCTAAAAGTGTATGAATCCAATCTAAAAATGTATTCAAATTCATAGGTTTAGATCCAAAAGTTTGTGACTGTCTATCATTTCTGGTGTCCCTTGTAAAATTTATGAATATGGACTTATCTGGTTTTGCAACTCGACGACTCTTAGTCACAAAAAGAGAGTAGAATAAGATAATTTCTTAAAGAATAACAGATTACATAACAGAAAATACCTTAAAATATAACCTTTCCCACAAAAAATTATTCAAACAAAAACAGGTATTATATAACTGACCAAGCAAAATTAACAAATATAAAATCCCACATTACAATTACTAGACAAAACTACCATTTAAGTTATTCATACAAAAGAACATTAAAATATCACTTCAAAATTAGTCATGCAAAACTGGTCGTACAGAAAAAAAACATTTTATAATGAAAATGTAAAAACTACCTCATAAAAATGGTATTTAAAAAATAGCGACACAAAAATAACTATTAAATGCTTCGTCTTCAGAAATTTCAACACATCTGACCATACAACAATCGCTTTATTAATGTTGTATCATAGGTTTTCCTAATGAACTTTTTGTTGAATGTACCATATTAGCTGTCCCACTATAAAAAAAAAAAGTTCACTTAATAGATTACATCAAAAATTCTGCAGCAAAATATGTCACATCAAACCCCAAAGATCATTAATCAATAACCTGTTATTTCCCTTACATCGCCCCCACTTCCCCATAATTCTTCCCATTCCACCTTTAACATGACTTTCCACGCGCTAATCTATCGCACAAAACACGGAATCGAAATTAATGACAAGCGATAAAATGTACGACATCCGTGGCACAACATGCCAACCATTTTCCCTCTTGGCGACTTTTGGCGACAGGTGGCCTCTGAAGAGCAGATAATAAGAGAGCACGCTTTTTTCCCCCCTAATGTCAGAGGTGTCGTGGAAAATAGATTGAAGCATTGTGGGTGGGTGCGTCCCAACTGCCAACAGGGAAGTGTAAATGCCACGCTGTGAGGTCCCGTTGAAAAGATTAAACGATTTTTTTTCCTTGATATTTTTTGTTAAGTTGACGGGGTATTTCTTCTCTCTCGTCGTATCCATTTGGATGCGATATTTCTCAAGGGGCCTTCGGTCTGGGATACATTTCGTTTCTTATATACCTTGTGCATGAATCTATCGTCACTCATAAAACGTATATGAATGTCTGCATTTTAAAAACTTTTCAAGGGAACGGTTTTAAATATTTGGTTTCTCAATAGATAGTGAAACTGCTTTTAAGCTCGTAAATATAAATTTTCGTCTAAAATAATACACAACCAGCAGTGCCGTTACACACAAAAAATATTTTGGAGGGGTTGAAACAAGAAATTTCCCAACTTAGCGACTCGAAATTCTCAACTTAACTATTCAAACTCAACAGTGCTGAAAATTCCTTGTTCCAACTTATCGACATTTTTCATCTTTATTTTATATGTATTTGAGGTAATATTAAACAGTTCTCTCACAAGCATTAATTTGTTGCACCCATGTTCCAATGCAGTGTCCGTTCTGAGGTCTAATTTAAATGTAATCTTACAAGTTGGGCAATTTCTAATCTTCCCTAGTTTTTATTTGTTAATAATATTAATTTTCTTCAGGCTTAAATTTTCCCAACTCGGGGCTTTTAGAGGTTGAAATTCCCAACTTTCAGGATTTCCAGACTATTGGGGGGTCGGACTCCTTCCAAACCCCCCTGGTGCGACGGCCCTGACAACCGGGATACATAATATTTTGCAGATCAATCAAAATCACCATTTGCGCCTTCTAGGATTTTTTATGTAACAAAAAAAAAACATTTTGCAAAAACACCAGTTTAATTTGTAGTTGTCATAACATGTAAAGCGTCGAGAACATAAAAATTACAAAGTACTAGGTTCAGGTATCTCCAAAACTACTCAAAGTAATTAAATAAATCTAGATTTTGATAAAATTTATTTTTCACAGGGAACAAAAAGTGATATGCGACTGGCTACCATATAAATAAAAATATCGCGCAGCTCTTACGCTCGTAAATTGACCACGAGCAACGCCGGGCCATATTGTTAGTCATAATAAATCTTGCCAAAATCGGTCACGAATTTCCTGCAATTTCTTTTATCGTATTTCTCACAATATACTATAAAAGAAATTTCGATTATTTATATTCTGCTGTTAGATTTTATAACACTAAAAATATATATATATTTTTTTTTTATGATACGATGAAAAGCATATCAATTCGCATTATTTTTGATTAAATCCATTGAACTTCCTCCCAAAATTCATTCATGAAAGCTGATAACCCCATTTGTTTAATTAAATATCAGCTCATTTAAACAAAGTGAAGAAAGGGCCATGAATAGGATCTCTATGCTCTCATATAAACTATTTTTCATTTGCACGGATTGTAATCTGATGCTGAGAATGAAACTATATTTATTCTTTACGAATGTAAGGGTTGTTAACGGTTACTGACCCTCGTCCAGTAGCTGATAATAACCGGATAAGAAAGTCAGTCTTAATGATTGAGGATGATGTATGTTTCATCACTGGCTGCAGTGACAGACTAATAAGTAAGTTTTAAATCATTCTGTTTAGAGCAATCTAATTGAGGATCGAGGTCACAAATTCGGAATTGTCATTGGTTGAATACTTGATTTTTTCAAAAGAAATTAGAATAGTGTTCAAATTTTTTGTCTAATGAAAGCTAATTCTTGTATATTATGTTAATTTGTCAAAAACAAATTATAAGAGTACTTTGACAAAGAGAGGATGGAAGAAAAAGCCCAAACCATCTTAATATAGTTTCATAACTTTTTAAGAAACAACGTTGTACGAAATTGTGTGTGGTTGATTTGCATTAAGTTATCAGCATATATTGTAGCCTAGGTGTTGAATAATTAGATAACAAACCAACTGTAGATATTTTTAATCAATTTTAAAGCAGGTTTGAACTAATACATTAATTTTTCCCTTAAAAGCTTAAAAACTTTATGTTCATATTCTGTCAATTCACTTTAGAATATTATTATGTAATAAGAAATGTAAATTTAAGATAACGTATTTGAAAATGTAACAGATTTCAAGCTAAGCTAGTAATATATTGAATTACAATGTAATAAATC
Source organism: Troglohyphantes excavatus (assembly GCA_963932185.1). Lineage (NCBI taxonomy): Eukaryota > Metazoa > Arthropoda > Arachnida > Araneae > Linyphiidae > Troglohyphantes > Troglohyphantes excavatus. The sequence continues at coordinate 37,891,800 of OZ010667.1, forward strand.
TAATCTCTTTAACTAATTCATGATTTTTTTTTATCTTTCTCTAAGCTATTACTAATCATTTAGTTCTAAAAGTGAAAACTTTTTAATTTAAAAAAATACATTAATGATTGAATCATAAAAGAAAAATCAATTCATTTTTTAATTCATTTAAAATTCTCTACAAATAAAATTTCAATTCATTTCCATTTATCATTTTCAAAATTACACTTGTCATTTTTTAGGTTTGGAGTGTTTAGATCTGGGTCATCATAAGATCCTTAGAATTGTAATATCCGTCTGTTCTCCTTAAATGCATGTCTTCCAAAATGGACGCGTATTATGTCGAAGTTGCGATTTCTCCTTCTTTATAGGTCTACGATAAATGGCACAAATTATGTATTTAATAGCATCAAATACTTTCCTGCGGGTACAAAATCTATTTAAACTTAAAACCTAATTTTATGTGATCGTTTATCTTTCCAATTCCAAAATAAAATTGAACAATTACTCTCATCGAAGTGCTTCCTTGATTTAAGAAATTTAACTTCAAAGGGTTTTTTCCATTATCGTTTAGTTGGCGTTATTAAAGTGGCGCCAAAAACTCTAAACAGTTTTTATTTGATAGCATCATTTTTATTTGATCTAAAATATATGTCAATTCCAAATCAAATAAAACTAAAAGAGAATAAACAATATCCCTGATAAAACTAAAAAAATGGCGTTATTATCTTGTAATTATTATTTTTATTTTACAAAAACTAATTTGTTATTGAAGAAAAGTGAAATTTTTAATAAATTACTTAATTATACATTTCGTAGTTAAAAAATGTCACGTTAATAAAAGTATATCTAATTATGACATTTGAAATAGATAATTCCAACTTTCTTTGCATTTAATAAAATTATCGACCATTTGGCAATGGAAACATGTTCTGCTTTTAATGATAATTTGGTAGAATCGCTGAGCTCTCTTGTTAGTAAATTAAAGTAACAATCAAGTGATGTTCTTTGTTTTAAATAGCAAATAATAAAAAACATTTAGCATATAATGTTTATTTTTATTATTATATATTTAGTTCAAATTAAATGGCAAAGTGCTGTGATTGATTCCACCATTGCGTTTGAATAATTATCATTAAATGCAAAGACAAACCATAAATTTTTTTGCATTTAAATAACGTATTTTGAAATGACATATTTAATATACATTTACATAATGGGTTATAATGTAACCTAATACATTTACATAATGGGTTATAATGTAACCTAATACATTTAACCTAATACATACACATAATGAAACAAATCAATACATTTACATATTTGAATTTTTAATTTACATTTAAAAACACATTTACATATTTGAACTTGTAATTGACATTTAAATACACATTTACATATTTGAACTTTTAATTTATATTAAAATACGCATTTACATATTAGAACATAATGGAATCTAATACACTTAAAGGAACATGATACATTCACACATTTGAACTTCTATTGACATTTTAATATTTATTTACATATTAGAACATTTAATTAACATTTAAATATACATTTATATATACATTTATATATTTGAACTTTTAATTTACATTTAAATACACATTTTCATATTTGATCTTTTAATGTACATTTAAATACTCATTTACATATTTAAACTTTTAATTGACATTTAAATATATATTTACTTATTTAAACTTTTAATTGAAATTTAAATACACATTTACATATTATAATGTCATTTTTAACTCTAGAAATAAAAAGGGGCAGGGCGCTGTTGGCAGTAAAAGGGCACCCCGTTTTTGAAAAGACACTTTAAAAAAAATTATGGGGGGCGTGGCCACACATTCACACATCGGACCCTTGATCAAACAAAAAAAGTTCCGATTTGTTGGTTGACATTGCGCTAGAGCTGCATATTGGGCTATTGTTGATGGTTCGGGGCCTATCTCGTAGGAAAGACCCGTACAAAATTAATGTCTCTTTATGAAGATATTACCTTAAAATCCAAAATTTGACATTTTAAACTGAAAGTTTTCCCTAAAAACCAAAAATGTAAGTAGCCCTAATCAGACCCCTATACAAAATTTATAAAAATACTACTTAAACCAAAATTCATTTCATATTCGGGCACAGGACCAATAGGTATCGTGGAATGTCCCGTGCTCGAAATTACTGCGGAATCATCGCGATTTCATAACATGCGTAGTTAAAAAGGAGTTTGTTTTTCTACTGTCATAATTCACTTAATTGCAATTTACACAGATTTTTTTTTAAAATTGATACCTTTTTTTAAAGACAGCTAGGGAAGCAAGAACTCTTGTACGTGACTGAAAAGGGCAAGAAAAGTGGAATTTTTTTTAAAAGACGGCGGCATTTTTAAAAAAGGGGCATGATTGCGCTATCGAGATGAAAAAAAAGGCGGGCAGGGCGAACCGCCCTTCAAAAAACGCTTAGAGTGAACACTGATAATGTTAATGGAACCTAATACATGTATTAGTAGCGGTTTACATATTTAGTTTATTGTCTTTTCTTTGACACACTGTTTACAAAACAAAAAGTTACTTATATTGAAATTGATTTAGACCTTTCACTAGCCTTGAGGTCTGACGTAAACACGACACCCAACCTTGTAAGTTGTAATTAAATTTCATAAAAGCAAATAACTCAGATGTGTTCCCGCCAAAAATGCCTTTGTAGCTCCACCGTCTCCCAGGGAAGTTATAAATATTCATGAGCCCCGGGCCCACGCTTCAGAAGTCCGTCTCCAGATCTTCGGAAATCAGTCTGCGACTTAGACAAGCATGAATAACGTGGAGGGGTGTCTTAATATAGACCTGAAGTCACGTGGTTCAAATGGGTTTCCCGATCATAATTCTGAACCTGTCTGGATTTTACTTTGTGATTTTTTTTGTATTCCTTGTATAGGTTCGAATGCGTCCATCTACAATCAAAATTAAAGGATACCTGATATGTGTAGAGATATTTTCGAACGCCGAATCGTAAAAATTAATCAAGTTTCTATGAAAGATAAAAACCGGATAATTATCTCCGAAAATAAAATAAATCTTTTAAGTTTGCTTATGAGTGCATATGAAAACAAGATTAAAGCAATGTATACGCAAATTGATGCAAGTACAAAATTTATAAGCTATAATATTTTGATATTTAAGTTTATTATAGTCTTAACATCACCATGTTTTCTGAAGTTGTTACAATAACCTTGTTGTTTTTAAGTTGCTTAACCCTTTTGGTACATTTGACGAGTGAGACTCGTCATCTGCTTACTTGGGCGAAATTACGGTAGACGAGTCTGACTCGTCATCTGAATTTAAGAAGCAGGCTTTGATGTTTGCCGCCCCCTCCGCCAGTGTGATCAAGAATGGGATCAATTGAACCTCACTAAATCCGTCCCATGGGCATAAAAATCTTTAAATAATTCAGTATTCAAAGGGTTAACGAAACTGCCTTGAATAAAATAAACCTTAAATCTCTATATAGAAAATACAAAGTTTGTATGTAACTAACTGTTCACTTCCTTTCTTTATAAGGTAGTGTACCCTGTGCGCGTATTTTAATCGCGTATAACAACTATAATTCTACTTAAATAAAGAATAAAGAAAAAAAGTTGGGATTAATTATTGATAAACCATACAATGGCGTGACAAGTTGTAGGGAAACTATGAACATTGATAGCACGCAGCCCAGAATTTAATCTATTTTACATTTTAAACCAACCCCTGCTGAGGCACAACGTGGATATAGAAATTATGCTTTTTACATGAAAAATGATAATATATTTTATAAGACATGTATTATTTAATTATTTGTTTATTAATGTACCTATCCTTTTTAAAGATAGTGCAAAATGCTTCGTTTAATACAAGTATCGTGAATCGATATTTAAAATTGCACAACTACTAATTTTTGCCTTAAAAAAAGAAGAAGAAAACTACTGAAAGTTGCTACATTCGAAGATGTACATGCTGTAACGGGTTCCTCAGATATTTAAAAATGCACAACGACACTGTTAAAAATTTCAGTTTAACGATGTACATTATCTTGGTTCAAAACAGAGGTCTGCAGCAAATTACACCATATTATGGTGGAATCTGGGTTGAACCAAAATTCTTTATCGGAAAAAAGCGGAGGTTTCACCGATAATTGATTCAATCTCTTTGACTACAACCAAAATGTTTGCTGTCGCTACATCAACAAGCCGATGAGCCCTCTCCAAGAAAGACAACGGCGAACAAGGGCCTCCGTGGCCCACCGGATAAAGGCGTTTATCTATGAATCGGAGGATTCCAAGTTCGAGCCCGATTGGTGGCCAAAATTGACCCGACTTGACAAATAAAAATAAAAAAGTTGTGATCTTGCTATCGGAGGGTTGCCAGCTACGCCACAAAAATATTACTACTAAAATACTAAAAAAAAAAATTCGAATTTTGAGTTTTATGCACCGTTATGAGTTTTGGTGCAACGTTTCAACATTAAATAATATCCGCGGTAGCACCGTAAAATGGTGAAACTAGGCACCAAATGTTGGTTGCAGCTAAATGGGTACCATATTTTGGTGTAAAGTCGTAATCATTTTTAACAGTGCACTTATTTCACCAGCAATGAATCCTCCAAACGAGGAACCAACTAGAAAGTCTCTAAATATGCCATCAATAATAAAATTTCTTATATAAAAAACCTAATTGAAACGTTAAAGTAAAATTCGGAAACATCAGACTGCATTGTTTGAGTTGTCTGGCGTGTCAAAAGGGTGTGACGTGCTAGTGACGTCAAATGATTCTCAAAAAAGCTCCCGCTATCTGAGTATCCGGAAGATCCCTGCCCTCAGCGTGAACGACCCGGGGCAATGAATTGTTTCAGCCCTCCAGGACAAAGTACCCGTCGGCGCCATTCAACGGTAATCCATCAAAGATACCGAAGAGGTCTATTTTAAAAGCTCAATAGACATATAATCGATGGATTATTTTAATAGACGAAACATAAATAGCTTGAAAGCTTTATTTTAGGCATGGGTATTGGTGAATTATCTAAACTCAATTGAAGTCACTAAACCCATTTGAGTAAACTGACATTTTAATTTACGGTTATAATTTGAAATATCACACTTATTATAGTTTGGAATATCGCGACTTTATTTAAATTTTTAATGATTCTATTTCATTGAAAGTTACCTGAAAAAAATAAGTATCACATTTTCGGTTTATTGAAAATTATGCTAGAGTATTAAATTGGTTATTCATTGTTTCTGCTAAAATATTAACTTTTATTTTTAATTTTTTTCATCCCCTGAGAAATATGAACTGTGTTCCTAAAAATTATTTCAAATGATATAACAGCAGCTTGACCCCTGAATCTCTAAAATCGATTTTTTTATGTGATTTTTGTATCTGGGTCATTTATATTCTACTCTAAATACAGTCTCAATTAATATTACTGATACAGTTCAATCAGTGTTCGATTAATTGTTAAGTTTAAATTAACTTAACAATGCAATTACTCACTGCTTAAGACTCATGGAATCTTAGAACCAATCTAAAAAAGAAAAAAATACAACCATACATTTACTGTGCATAACTGTCTATTACTGCGGATTCGCTTAATTCACGTTATTTTAATTCAATAAAAATTACCTGGAAAAAATAACTATGACATTACTGGCTTTATCAAAACATATTTGCATATTTGTCATTAAAAGTATGACAAATATGCCCAATTTTTTTTGTTTAATAGTAACAAACACAAATAATTATGTGTAGATAGAAAAGGTAGAATCTGTTGTTTTCAAAACGCGTGTTGGAAAGCGGATCCAATGTCTCCTCGTGCGTCTGAAAATTTTATTTCAATATGACTTACTACTTACTTATAGTAGCTTACAACTCCTTTACAATTAAATGTTTTATTATTTAATATATGTATTTCTTATGCATAAACATTGTATATGTTATTATTAAAAAATATATATATTTGACAAAATACTTACCCATAAAAGCACATTGTTTCTCAGCATAGGCATATTTAATTCCAACATTTACAGCGGAATATAAAGACAACTAGTTCCTAAATTACGCAATTTACTCATTTTGTTATTTTTGAACATATTTTAATACATTGTAATGTCAGAACACATTATAATTTTAGTACTTTCAAACTCTGTTAAAAATAGGTATTCAAAAATAAGTAAAATTTACTCATTTTTGAATACATTCAATGCGTATCATGGCTTCGAACACACAAGTTTCATTTTTGAAAAAGAAGACATGTACTCAAAAATGAGTACAATGAGTAAAAATGAATAAAAAGGGCAGTTGTTTGCCTACGTAGGCTGCCTTCATAAATCTCTTTAAATAAATATCAACAATTACAACCAAGACTTACATCGGGAATTGAACCCATATCCTCAGTTACCGCAGTCCAGTGCTTTACCCGTTGTATTACCAGGGCCATGTGAAGAAGTTATAAACAGAATAAATATTAAAAAAAGTGTGCCAAAGAATGGGAAGTAAGACAATCCAATTGTAATAACTCAGTTTCTATTTAAGCAATGGACATCAAATAATGTGGGAAACCATCTTCTGAACAACTATTTAAAGTTTTCCAGGTCGCTTTCTTAAGACGGCTTGAACTGAAGCTGAAATTAGCAACATTAATTCACACTGCTCATTTTTTTTTAAAGTACGGTTGATTAAATTCGAATATGTCATCGCTCGTTTACGATGCAATTGTACTCAAAGAAAGCCGAGTATGTTTAGGTACTCAATTTTAAGTACCTTTTTTTTACAGTGAAGCTACCCTTAAACTATGTCAAACTGTTGCATACATTTTTCTTATTTTATCATAAAAATAAATTTTAGATTCTTAATGATATATAGCATTTCTTTAAAAAACTTATATTATGACTGTTATGTTATGTGTAAAACAGATTCGCTTTTAATTTACTTTGGCGACTGTAAATGAAACACAGTTTGGATTTTGGCGCAAAAAAAATATAAGAGCAACCCACTTTCTGTGTTGACACAAATGCCTGGGAGCTAGTCAATCCTGACCGGCGAGAACAATTTCAACTCACTTTTACTCATCACCGGCACCTTGACGCTTTACTTCGAAGACGTAGAACCAGAAACCGCGTGTTTAGAACCCGTTTATGCCACTTTAGAACCTTGCTTTTCGCGAGTGTTAAAATAGACCATAATACGACTCGAAACATGAATTATTTTTATCACGTTGAGCATCGGTATCTTGAAGAAATAAAAAAAAAACAGGCACACCGTTTGAAATTGTATTATTGATATTAGAAAAAACTGAATCTCCGTCCATTAAGGCAGATACATTTTTTGGAAACCTGTTATCTCATTTGCAGATATAAAAGCGTGAAGTTGTTAGTAAATGGACATGAATCGTTTTTGAAGCGCTTTTGAGATCCTTATTTAGCTTCCGAAAGAGCAGGTTGGCTTTATAAGTCAATTAGGTTTTTAGTTTATCGCGTATATTAATGCATCTGTTTTTGTTGATATGCTTGACTAACGTTTTATCTGGGATACATGACGGTTTGTGGGAAGCAATTCCGCATGGGGGTTTAGTGAGATGAATAAAAATATTTTTACATGATGTGAATTCACATTGAGTTGTAGAACTATAAATAAATTCAGGTGAGATAAAAGTACATTTACCTATAAATTATCTTATCTTTTATTTGAATCGGGAAGTTTAAAAGCTTATATCCTAATTTGGCTATTGAGCTTATTAAATTATGAACATTAATCTTTTGTCTAACAAGTACAGTGAATTATAATTCAGGAGCCTAGAGTGAGTCTTGTCTATTAATTCAGGCATGTTCCATTATTCCAAAAAACTAATGTAAGTTAAAAGTTTTGAATACATGGAGTACGAAATAAAAAATTTTAGAGGTATAGATTACTTGAATAGTGACTTTTTTATCGGTCGCTGAAATATATATTCAGAAGAAGTCAATATAACAGTCAGAATATCATCTCTTAACATATATACCGCTTGCATTTACTTCCGCTTGAATTAGCTACAAGTAATTCTATACATTAAATTATTTTTGACACATTATGTTTTAATATTTATTTAATTATAAATTTTAAAGTTAGCAAAACGAAACGCAACTGAAAAGAAACCAATTGTAACATATTTAAACTCTTAAATGCAATGCCCGGGTATTTTAATAACAATATTTAAATTTTTTATTTACCTTCAGATCATTTAAAGTTTGCAACTCGGTTATTTAGTGGAATAATATGCAACTCCGTATTTAGGCAAACTATTGAAACTGGGATCCATACCAATTGGTAGATCTAACTGTCTAGTAATGGAATTGTGTGTTAAATATTTTTTTTCCGAATTTCAGCACTTACACGAAATTGGCAGCCCACCCGCCAATATGACATTTGACTTTCACGTCAAAAAAGATAACTGTGGCTGAATCTGGCTTCCCAACTGTGCTGTATGCATTTTGTAGATTTTTTTAAATGCTAATATTGGGGGGAAAAAACAGTAAAACACCTTTCCAGTTGATTTACCTATTTTTCTCACTGTTGAAATTTTATCAGTCATTTATTTTAATAATTAAAATATCTTTATGAATAAACATTAATCAATACTAGCCAACACAGCCAAATTATATCCAACAGACATATACTTGATATATCTTCGAAATAAATGGAATATCCATAAGATCACTTGCTTACCATCCATAGACGTCTTATGAATTGAAACATGTATCGGTCACTTTTCGACTGCTAAGCATCCATTAGACGCGTAATGTGTACAAATAAGATATGTGAAAGTATATTGAACAATTAACCATAACGTATTCTTCTGCTTTCCAGAATACCATTAAACGTGATCTCCTTCCTCCATCCCTTCCAAAGACTACAGAAAGTCCGAGATTAACCACTGGTGATACGGAAGAAGTGCGTGTTAACTTCCCCAATATGGAAGGAATAAGTACGTACAGGGACTACATGGAACGGATATACGGAACCCAGGAAGGGGTTGACTTTCTGAAAAGGGACTTCGGGCCCACGGGTCTGGACAGAGCCCGGGCCATGTTCGGGAAAAAGGTTTACAGAGGTAAAAAAGTTTAAGATGTTAATACTTTTGTGATGATCCAAATTGTCTTTGAAATACTATTATGTAATGTCATTAGGTAATATCAAATTTGTATGCATTCATTGTAAAATATGAACACTTAGAAATGAGAAAAAAAAATATAATGTAACGTACTTTTTCTGCTTACATTAGCTACGAGTACTTAGTTCTATACATTAAATTATTTGTGATACATATTATCTTTTAATATTTATTTAATTATAAATTTTAAAGTTAGCAAAATGAAACTGCTAAAATGAAGCCAATTGTAACATGTTTAAACTCTTAAATGCATTGAAACTTAAGTGTTACATAAATTATTAAGATTTTGCCCTTTACTGCAATTCATTTTGCCCTGAGTTACTACAATTCAATTATCTTACTTCCTTTTTTTTGGCACCCCTTTTTAACCTTATTTCTGTTTATAACTACTTCTCGTCGCTTCGATAGCCGAACGGATAAAACTGTGCACAGCGGTACTGCAGACATGGGTTCAATTCTCGGTAGGTCTAAGTTGTAAATGTCGGTATTTATTAAAAGTTATTTACATGTATGTAGGCCAGCTACTGCTGTTTTTACTCAATTTTGAGTACAGGTCTTTTTCAAAAATGATACTTATCTATTTTGAGCTATGATAAGCATTGAATGCAATCAAAATGTTGTTTTGAATACCTATTTTTAACAGTGCAACACTCAAATAAAGGGTCCTGCGGCTAAGTTCGCACAGGGCACCGTTTCAGCTAAGGGCTTCCCTGCACATAACCTTCCTATTTATATTAATCGTAAAGCATATAAATATTGACTATTTACATGCTTTTTTTTATCCTTTATATCCTCATTTTTCAACTACGGCAGCTCAACAATATCGGCCCTTCCGACCATTCTATTCTTTTAATCTCCTGTCAGCCCGAATCCCTTTCACTCTGAAGACCTTTTATAAACGCTCCCTCACACACTTTCCAAGGATGCTTTCAGGCGCATTCTTTTCACTCTCCAAAAGAAGAAGAAAGGGAGATTGAGAAATTCTTGTTTTTGTACCTTTTTTCAAGAAGACTCTGGTACCGTATCACCCCGAGTGTGGTAACTGGCCCAGATAATGGCCGATTTTTTTTGTTGTTTTTTTAAGTTCCAAGGTCGGAATTTAAACGGTTTTTTTGTTGGGTTCCGTGAAACTGGCGTATTTTCCTATCTGCTGGACCATTAACTGAACACTTTTGTGGAAAAATCTGTTCGGATGGGAGGGAGTATGAAAGGAGATATGTACCTATTTGTGGGCGAGGTTGCCCAATTGTGTTGTTTGTTTTTCGTCTCCAAAGCGCACGTTTCGAAATCATCAGTCGGCAAATAAGAAACGTGTAATTTTATTTTGGAATGTCAGAAATTCTTAGACGTTTAGAAAACTCTTTTGAATAATTCCATTATTAAGCATTTTGCAAGTATGGTTTTCTTTATATATTTTTCTTAATTATTATATAAGAAATTACACTTTTTCTTTAAGCAGAAAACCCTTTGTTAGTTACGCGAATCCGATTATTATATTTAACCAGCTCAGTATATTTGTTGTATATCAACCAGTCATAGAATAAATAATAAATACCATAAAACAAAATTTATCATGATATTGTTTTAACGCTCATTTCTATATCCGATTGAGTGATAGCCCGATAAAAAAAATGTACCAGGTTTTTGCTAAAACCTTCATAAATATTGCAGTTTTTTTCAACAAATACTTTCAGCATAACATTTTTTAAAAAAATTAATTCTTGTGCCTTCTCAACTCTTACGTCTTCGATAAGTTCTAAATCTTTTTCGCATTTGTCATAGTTTAAACTTTTTGCCATCAATTTGGCATCAATTTGTTCGTATTAGACTGCTTTTTCAACTCGTTTAAGTTTTCTATGGCGCAATTGAACTTTAGTGGGATATTTTAGCTTCATATTTATATATTTGACAAATCATCGCTTCCCCTTGCAACCAATTTTCTCACAAGTGTTTTAGACTGTCAACTAGTCAAACAGAATTGTAGATCTTGTCGTTCTCTTCAACTTAAGCACACACTCTACACAGTCAGTCAATTAAAATTGATGCTATATCGACCCGAAATTTGACTAATTTCCCCTCCTCGCGATACTCCCCGAGACAAAAAGTTTCGTATGCCGCGTGTATGCCTTCCGTATGCCAGCCGATTTTTCGTATGCCAGATGTATGCCACATATGCCCTCGAACTGATGACCGCGGAGGTGGTATGCCCGGTGTATGCGAACGGCATATGCTTCTTTTTTGCGATCCAGAGGCAATAATATTAATATGCCGCGTGTATGCCTTTCGTATGCCAGACTGATTTTTCTCGAGACAAAAATATTAATATGCCGCGTGTATGCCTTTCGTATGCCAGATTGATTTTCCCGAGACAAAAATATTAATATGCCGCGTGTATGCCTTTCGTATGCCAGACTAATTTTTCCCGAGACAAAAATATTAATATGCCGCGTGTATGCCTTTCGTATGCCAGACTTATTATTAGTATGCGAGAAATATGCCATCGAACTGATGACCGCGGAGGCGTATGCTGTGAGTATGCCAACGGCATATGCTTCCGATTTCGGTCCAATTTATTGCGAAATTAATGTTTACAACTATATAATTGTGTGAGTTGATTTTTAAGTATATCTAGTTACATTATACTTCTTTGAAACCATTGCATTATAGTAATAGTTTGAGGACGATAAAAATCATAAAAATATTAATATGCCGCGTGTATGCACTACGTATGCCAGACCAATTGCTAGTATGCGAGAAATATGCCGAGTATGCTTTCGACCTAGCGAGCGAGGGGGAAGGGGGGGGGGGGGGGGGGGGAGTCGAAATAAAAGAAATTTCCCAACTTAACGTTTTGAAATTCCCAACTCAACAGTGCTGAAAATTCCCAGTTCCAACTTATCGACATTTTTCATCTTTTTTTTTTAAATATATTAGAGGTAATATTAAATAGTTCTCTCACAAGCATTCATTTGTTACACCCATATTCAAATGCAGTGTACGTTTTGAGGTCTAATTTAAATGTAATCTTACAAATTTCTAATCTTCTATAGCTTTCATTTGTTAATAATGTTAATTTCCATCAGGCATAAATTTTCCCAACTCGGGGTTTTTAGAAGTTGAAATTCCCAACTTTCAGGGTCTCCAGAAAATTGCCCCCCCCCCTCCCCCCCCCCCCCCCCCCCGTGCGACGGGCCGATCCCGGGGAATGGCAGTGGCATATTCAACTAAAGGCATAGTTTTACAATGCTTACGATTTCGATCCAATTTATTGCAACATTAAACGCGATGTTTAAAATTGGATGTATAAGTTGAGTCGTAAATATCCATAGTTTCACTTCCACTTGAAGATCATGAGTTGTAGACATGTGTGGGTGAATTATGCAATGAGAGAAGGAACGCGGAAGTAGGTAGCCATTTTGGACTTCGACTGGATTAGGCTTGGTTGACGTGCAGTGCAATGGCTAACGGATTTTTCCATAGTCGAAAACCAAGCAAAAGGATGTTGTTCCTGCTAATCTCATTACAGATGAATTAAAATTTTCCCAACTTAGAAAGTAGAAAAGTACGCGAAACCCAATGTAACGCAGTGTGCCTTCGTAACGCAGTGTGGGCTACGGTCCTACACTTTGTCCGGTCGGTCGAGCAGTGGTGAACATAAGCCTGTGAATGTATCTTCTGTTACGGCTTAGAAGAGAGGGTCTCTTAAGAAAATATGCAGCAGTATTGTGTTTTCATGTGAGTTTGGTTATACCGATCTTGCTTTCTACGTTTCATCAGGACACCCAACAAATTCTACATTGAAGGATTTACAAAATTGAAAAGGTTATTTTTGAATTTATTTTTGAACTCCAAAATTGCTACATGTTAACTTTATCTAGGATTTATAATTTTATGAAATAAATGTTTTAAATATGTATTTTATTTAAAAATAAACATTGTTCATTCCAATTTTATGTTTTTTATTTAAAAATTTTTTAAGAATAAATTTTAATTTATTATAAATCAGTATTATTTTTTTCTTCAAAAAAATTAGTTTTGAAGCTAAAATTAAAAACAAATGTGTATTATGAGTTTTATCTAAACATAACAATAAAAATGTCTTTATATTTCAAATAAATGAATTTTTATCACACATTTCATATTGTTAAAATTTGATATCTGAGAAGTAGGCCAATTTAATGTATCGTATGAAGTAAATTTTTAAATATTATTCGAATTTCTCCAAAAGCATGAGCACCATTTCAAAATAGTCCACATCAGCTACTTTAAATGTTTAAAAGATCATTTAATGCAAATTATAATAAGTACTTTAATTAATATTTAAAATTTGCAATAATTACACTTTATTGCATTAACTTTCAATAGTTTGTTTTTCTGATAAATAATACAATAACTTTCTCTCTCAAAATTTTCTAAATATTCTTTATATATTATTATGGTACTACAAAAGATTTCTAGAGTTAAAATGTAAAATAAAAATTGCCATCATCCATGAAATAATTCTTCCTGAACAAAATAAGTAACTGTCTATATTCCAAACAGATTGTCTATGTGCTTAAACAATGTTACTATAAAAGTTTTTTTTAAAGTTAATTTCATTTGTGAGCAATAACTATAAAACATTAAAAACTGTAATGTAAATAAAAGTATTCTTACTTTAAATTTATTATCAACAAGTAAGGTGTAAACTTTTCTTCTCATATACAAGTTTCTCCTCCCAAATATATACTAAATAAAATTATACAGACACAAAGTGTGTCACTTTATATAATAGAACTATAATTTATATGTTCATAGAACTAACTTCTTTACTATATCCCTGAAAACCTACTACAAGGGATAAAAAAAAACTTGATACCTCGTTGTCATATTAAAGCCTTACTTTTTGATGAGTTGAGTCAACACAAAAACACAAAAATTGTGTTCAGTCAAAATGGAATATTTATATAGTAGTGTGTTTCTTGTTAGAATCACTAAACTTTCTATTGAGTGTTATTAGCTATTATTTTGCAATTGATAGAAATGAGTTCCTTGATATCAAAATTTTAATTTATACTACGTAGAGTATTCCTAATACACATTAATTTATAACTCATGTTAAGCCCAGGTGCAGGTTTAAAATTTTAAGCAGAAAAAAAAAATATCCATATTTATTATTTTTATTTCACATTTGGTGGACAGTATAATGCTATTTTCTTCTTTTGGAAACAGTAATTACTTTATATATAAGTATTTTTAAAAAAGTTTTGTAGCATGAAATGTAATAAGAAAAAATATTGGCTAAATAAAAGTTACAAGATTTAAATAAAATCTCAATGTATGACTTTTTAATTTCATATGAATATACATAGCATAGTTTTACAATTATTAAAGTAGAAATTTCAGCTTCAAAGAAATACTTTTTAAGAAATGTCGATATTGAGTTAAAAGAGAGAAAAATTTGTTTTGCTAACTAAAAACTAACATGTCCTAATTATATTCATATGAAATTATAAAGTCATACATTGAGATTATTTTTTAAATCTCGTAAGTAACTTTTAAATCTTGTGTAACTTTTATTTAAGCAGTATTTTTTTCTTATTACATTTCATGCCACAAAACTTTTTAATAATACTTATATGTGAAATAAAAATAATAATGATATGTTTTTCAAAAGTTAATCTAAACATCGTGGAAAAAAGCCGTCATGTAACTTTTACAATGGATAATATGCGATCCGCATACATATCGCATACAGAGGTGATATGCCAGCCGCATACATGTCGCATACGGAGGTGATATGCCAGCCGTATACATGTCGCATACGGAGGTGATATGCCAGCCGCATACATGTCGCATACGGAGGTGATATGCCAGCCACATACATGTCGCATACGGAGGTGATATGCCATCGGCATACATGTCGCATACGGAGGTGATATGCCAGCGGCATACATGTCGCATACGGAGGTGATATTCCAGCGGCATACATGTCGCATACCACCTCCGTATGCCAGAGTAATATGGGATATTCTCACAGGGCATACGAGGCATACGTATGCCACATGTATGCGGCATATATGCGGCATACTAGAGGCATACACCTTTTTTTTGTCTCGGGTCTGGTCATGAGATGGGGAGTGGATCAGTGGCTCACCTTGTTCTCTCAATGCAGCTCATTATGTTCCATACGATGGTAACTCATTTATCCCCAATGCTGATTCTCCCTTGAGAAGCTTCGAAATATTAGTTTCTGACGATGACCGCTATTCCTGGACCTAATTTAAAGACGTATTCACACGAAAAGATTTTTATGAACTTTTTTTATGCATCGATCAAATCAACGATGCTGAGGGGAATAAAGCGAATGTAAATCAATTGGAAAACTATACACGACCACTTTTTATACTTATTACTCATCTTCTAATTAAGATATCGAGAAAAAACACATTAAAACATTCTTCCAAGAAAAAACCAATGATTTTAACAACTTCATCAAAACAGAACCATTAGTTTTGGAGATCTTCCTGGACAAACTGTAATAATGTAATATGGTGTATGACTGGACAAATGCCCCATACTTTTTCATAGAAATTATGCCCTTGACTAAGTAGAAATTGCTTCCATCGGAAAGAAAACTGCCAGACAGTTTGTAAGTGGAGAGTAAGAGCTAGTCTTAACACTAGCTGATGTGATAATATACATAATTAAATTATAAACTCTGTCTCAGTAATTAAATGGAATACCTATTCATGGGAATACACATCAGTTAGTGTTCAGACTAGCACCTACTCTCCACTAACAAATTGTCTAACAGTTTAATTTCCGATGTAAACAATTTCGACCTAGTCTATGTCATAATTTCGATGAAGAAGTATGTTACATTCGGCCATCACTTCGTTTACTTACCATGTTACAGTATTACAGTTTGTCCATGAAGATCTCGAAAACGAATGGTTCGGATTTGATAAGATTTGGTTGTTGAAATAATTTTTCTTGGAAAAATATTTGAATGTCTGCTTTTTCCTCGATATCTTAATTAGAAGATGAATAATAAGTAAAGTGCTTGACGCGTGAATTGTTCCAATTGATCTATATTCGCTTTATTCCCAGCATCGTTGAATCGATCGATGCATAAAAAAGTTCAGAAGACTCTTTTAATGGGTATACGTCTTTAAATTAGATCTGAGAATATCAGTCATGTTATATGAAGGGCATAACGGCGTCTGATATGTAGAATGATTCATGTCTTCCATGAGGATTTCGCGGTACAGAATGGCCAAACACAAACCCACTGTGAATTTATTAGTTCTCATCCATTCCCAATAAAGCGGACCTTTCCCCCTTTTCAGAAGTGGAAGACATTCGACTTGCTAACGCTCACTACAACAAGGTGAGCAAGCGGACCAAGTGCGGGGTCCCCGTGCTGCAGTTGGTGCGGGTGCGGGACCATTACCCCGACCCCTCCAAGGACTACATGCCGGAGTGCACGCTCCTGCACCGCTGCTCCGACGCCACCAGCTGCTGCAAGAAGGGGCTGCACTGCGTCCCCAGACAGATTCAGGAGGTTCCGCTGCACTTTTTCGTAAGCAACATACTTAATTTTGACAGTTTTAAAAATACTAAACTTGGGCGAAGGTGACGTTACCACATTGAGATGAGTCACCATTCGAACTCCAATATTTTTCGATAGATCTATCGATTTATAACTGTCGATGGTATTACGATATGTCCATCGATGATTGACAGGCAACTTAGGCGCATATTTAATTTCAAACCGATTCTAATTATTGTGATTCTAGTAAATATTTAAACTATACATCAATTAATCGATCCAATCGAAGGCATCAGGCAAAAACATAAAAAAGAAGCAATGCATCCATGTTTTACGATTTATCGTCGACATGAAAATTACGAAATCGTTATCGCGATGCCGTCTTTATATCGGTATTTTGTGATATCTCGATACATCGCTCAGACCTAGTTCATACAATATTGAAAAAAAATGGTCATCAATACCACTGTTGTAAATCCTACTAATAACATGGTTATTGTTGTTAAACCCGATGTCTATTGAAGGCGTTGGGTGCCAGTTCAGGTGTTTCCTCGTCATCTGACCAGGGTTCTAAAATAACGAGGTGCATGTATGAATGTGTGTGTGAATGTGTATGCGTTCCCGGGTGTTTCTTTCGAGATAAACTCCGAACCGTCGCCAATAGCCCACTGTGGAGCTCTAGTGCGACGTTATTTAACCAAACCCAAAAAAAAACTTTTTGTTAAAGGTTTTCAGTTTTATTAAATAGAAACTGAGTTATTACAACCAAATTATCAAATCTTCCATTCTTTAAGCATACCGATTATAAGCCGTGATAGTGAAACGGAGAAGGCACTGGACTGCGGTGCCGAGGATTTAGGTTTGACTCCCGATAAGTATTTGATATTTCTGTATGCCTTTTGATTAAAATATATTCATGTTGTAATATATATCAATAACAAGTTCGTAAAATGTGGTAAAGCAGCCTATGTAGGCAAGCATTTACTCACTGTACTAATTTTTTAGTGCATGTCTTTCAAAAATTGAAACTCATGTATTCGGATCGAATGTAAGAGAAATGAGTACATTTTACTTATTTTCAAGTACGCATTTTTATCAGTGCAATTATTCTTCGATGTGTGCATTTATAGAACGAATCTCTCCTTAATGTTAAAAAGTATTTCATCTATATTTCAGAATATCCACCCCGGGAAGTCGGAAACGGTGAAGCTGCTCTTCGAGAACCACACCGAGTGCGAGTGCAAACCCATCAACGACCTGCCGAGGCTCTTGGATGACACGAATCCCCTGCTGGACAGGAACGATTCCCCATCAACGTAAGAGGGTAACACTTTTAAAAGAAAACCAAGTGTAAGAAGGGGTTACATGACAAAAATCAGTTTCCAAGACAAACAGCTGTTTCATTCACAACAACCTGGAAAATGAGGGTTGCGTTCCATGAACGCCCGCATCTGTCGACAAGCAGGACATGATTACTGAATAGGACCCAGGCTTACAATTTACATTTTTAGAGGGCCCCAAATCGCACATTGTTTTATAAACATTTAACATCCCTAAAATAGATTCCTTCTGAATTTGCCTTAAAAAAATTGCCTTGCAATATTGCCAATGTGACTAGAGGTCATGGATTCAAATTATACAAGTCACAGTTTAATCGGGATGTTAGAAAGCATTATTTTTTTAATAGGGTTATTGACAAATTGAATGGTTTGCCTGAGTATGTTGTTAATTCTTCAGGGGTGGGTGGTTTTAAAAAACAATTGGATAGGCGTTGGGGAATCGTGAGGAGGATGGATTGACAGGACAAACCTTACTGGGCGCCTGTAGTTGGTCGACATTATTTGTATTTGTATTTGTAAATTTTAGTTTAAAAAAATGTTGCTACTTGTGTCAAATATATTCGAATGTTGCAAAAAATCAAAAATAGAATATTAGGAATACTTATTACTTATTAATATATATTTTTTTATATAATTTATAATGTGTTTCACTTTAATATCATTCAGGGGCAAGGATTTTAGGGCATATCGAATTCGACTTGATGTTCCATGATTTATTTGAGAGCAGCGTTGAATATTGTCTCCATTTAAAGGTGGGCTTCCCTTGCTTCAATGCCTTAATCGGGCCCTGCCGCCAAGCAAAACATTAGCAGATTATTGTTTCCCATTGATCCTTCGTGAGCGCAAGAAGTCGAGCATTAACAACCTTTGGACAACAACCACTAAATCAATCAGTAATTTCCTCTGAAATAAGTTAGGCCTTTGTTCTCAGTCACGTCTTCACAATTGGATAAATGGCCACCTTGTGATTCTTTGGTGGTCCCCTTTGTTTGATTAATGACTTTTTAATGACAACTCCGTATTTCATCGGTAATGTTAGCCATACACAAAGGCAAATTCTCGGTAAAGTTCAACTTTACTTCGAAGGGGGTACTGGTGGGAAAAAAAAGCTAAAGATGTTAAGAATTTGACGAAATTAATGCCAATTAGGTAAATAATTATGCATATTTTTGACTTAATTAAATTATGTTAGTTAATCTCTTCATCTACTTTTCCTTTCAATTCATTCTCATGACAATGTATTGAAAATGTTTTGCATCTTACTTTAGAAACAAATGATAAAAATTCTTCTCTTACTTACGTCTACTACTTCCCCCACAATCAACATTTTGAAATTTAGCAAAATTATTCCTTATATACCGAAAATAGAAAAAATAAGTTTTTGCATTTCGATTCCATTATTTTAAGGGGTGAAATTATTAGCAATGTAAACGTTGAAATTCTAACTATAATGTGTCCATGTTGTCTGGAAGCTGAAATTAGGCAGCAATTACATGTGTTTAATATTTTCGCATTTTTTTTAATATCTTATAATTAATATAACTTTATATAAGGCTCAATATTTCAACGTACTTTGGGAATTTCTTTGTAAAAACTGTAAAAATACGATTAAATTAACTGAACATATAGTGCCTACAAGTAGAAGGTCGAATAAATTAAGGTTTCTAAAATAATTAAATTCCATATAATAGCATTTAAAAATCGTTAACATTTACTTTTGAGTTTCGTTGTAAAATTAGCGCCGTGCTAACCACGTGAATATTTTGATCCGTATGTTTGATTATAGAAGATATACATGAGGGTCACAAATTGTTGGGTGATGTACTTTCTTAGTTTGTATTCAATTTAGCTGCATTGACATAATTAACTATTATGTTTGCGCAACAACTTCGCTCATATTTTAAACAAATCGTTTAGCGTTAGCAGCAACAAAATATTTAAAGCACAGTAAAAATAATGATTTACTAGAGTTCTTGTACGAGAATTCTCGTATAAACAATTCCTTTCCTTGAAATAACATGGCTTTTTAGAAGATCACGTTGCTTGTTCCGAGATATGAGCATCAACGATGGATTACCTCTACTAATTGAAAAATCTGTGAAAAGAACACTGGGTCCACGAACCTGCATTTTTTTAACTCAATGGTAAAATATCTACTAAATTTTCTTTCGAATCGCAATAGTTTATCGACATCAACAAATCACTTCTAACTACCTTCTAAAGGGAGTAAAAAATTAATTCGCGGAATTTACTTTCATTTTCATATACAAAACAGTTTCCAAGACACTTGAGAAAGATAAATTTCTATGGATTAAAGCTGTTATCAATAAATGATTACCCTTAAAACTCTATTAAACTTTTTTTTTTCAATTTTTTTCAACTTTATGTGATGTCAGCGTTCTGAAAATACGATTTTATCACTGATCAGTGAAATGCTCTTTCTTTTGAGACTCCACTGGTTAGATTCGTTGTGTGTAAGACCCGTAAAAGGGACCTTTACTACAGAAATAATACATAGGATTATATGTAGTTAAACAGCCAAGCAATGACTATCGTACAACATTTGGCGACCACCTTCTATTGCTAGATATTTTGTTTTTTTACCTTCAAAATCACTCGATACTGCAATTTAGGAATGTGGTACAATACGCAAAACACAGTAAGTTTTAAAGTCCAAAAATTTAAAAAATTCAATACTATTTTATTCAGGTTGACGAATCGCCAATAAAAATTGAATTTCAGCAATTTCGAACGCCAAACTCATGTCCGTTTGCTTCACAAGAAATCCTCGAATCGGTCATATTTTCAATCATTAAAAAATGTGATTTACAATAAGCGATCATTCAACAACATTCACACCACACTTTAACAACATTCACACAACAGAGATCATTCATTGTTTCACGTCATCTCATCACATGAGCTCAAAAAGCTCGGAAACAAAACTCGACATGAATTATTGTTATGTCTCGTCAGTTGGTTGACCGAAGAAGACCTTGGGTTTTTTGTCCAGCTTCGCTTTCTCTCATCAGAAGGAATGAAATACATCGATGGACGTCACTTTCCTTATGCAAAGGGCATCGCCATTGAGCTTGGCTTTCATATTTCCTTAAATAGCGCATTTCTTCTTGGAACTTGCTGAATTGCTTTACGACTCGTGCGAAAAGGAGCATAAAAAAATTCGGTAATTGGATGACTTAGTATGATGAAATTAATAAGACTGGAGATGGGCCGGTAGGTTTTTGGGGTCTTCTTTGGTGAACATTAATTTTAATAACTTCTAATTATATGCATTAAATGTCTGGTCGCGACTTAAAGATTGATATGTGCGAACAAAAAGGAGAGAAAAAATTTTATGTATATTTTGTTCACGTAAAGGGGTAAGAGTGTTGTATGTGTTGAATTATTTAATTCCTAAATCGTTTCTTTAAAGTCTACAAATTCTTCGAAGCATTTGTAGATTTGAAACGAAAGATTGCATTGAAGAGATAGAGAATTGAGATAGATTTGAAACGAAAGATACACATTTGAAGTATCTGAAACGAAAATTATCTTAATTAAAAATATACTGAAATATAAACTGAATGATTGAACACCCCTTACGGAAATTTTTATATCTGGCCAGATCTGAAGAGTCAGATCTGAAATTGGCCCAATTTCAGATCTGGCCATATCTTGGTTTGTCCAGAACTGGCCAGATACAAACCCAGATCTAGATCTGGGTATATCAGAAATTGGCCCGTTTTCAGATCTGGCATTATCTGGAACCATATCTGGTTTTATATGGATTCAGATCTGGCCATATCTGGTTTTATATGGATTCTGATCTGGCTATATTTGGAACCATATCTGGTTTTATATGGATTCAGATCTGGCCATATCTGGATTCTGATCTGGCCATATCTGGAACCAAATCTGGTTTTATATGGATTCTGATCTGGCCATATCTGGTTTTATATGGATTCTGATCTGGCCATATCTGGAACCAGATCTGGTTTTATATGGATTCTGATCTGGCCATATCTGGTTTATTTATATGGATTCAGATCTGGCTATATCTGCAACCAGATCTGGCTATATATGGATTCAGATCTGGTTATATATGGAACCAGCAGATCTGGTTTTATATGGATTCAGATCTGGCAATATCTGGTCTTATATGGATTCTGATCTGGCCATATCTGGTTTTATATGGATTCTGATCTGGTCATATCTGGTTTATATGGATTCAGATCTGGCTATATCTGCAACCAGATCTGGTTATATATATGGATTCTGATCTGGTCATATCTGGATTCAGATCTGGTTATATATTGACCAGCAGTTATGGTTATAATATATGGATACAGATCTGGATTTGTATGGAACCACATCTAGTTATATATATTAACAACACAGATCTGGATTTGTATGGAACCACATCTAGTTATATATATTAACAACACAGATCTGGTTATACATGGATCTATACAAATAATTTTTTATTTATATTCCTAAACTGTGTATATATCAATATTCAAAGTTATATAATGATAAATTAATTCAACTTTAAATTCTTCGATATATTTGTCTGACATGCAAATGTGGTGATATACATAACACAATCGCATTGTGTTATGTATATCACCAATATTTCAATGTTAATAGTAAAATAAATATATAACTGAACATTTAAAAAATCAATTTGTATATTAAAATAAAAAAAGTGGCTAATGATTCATCAAAATAACTTCAATACATATCAAAAGTGCGAATTCAGAAAATAGAATATTGCTAATGCCAGCTGTTAAATTACAAAGATTTTTATTTTTAAAAATATGAACAAATATAATGAGGAATCATCGAATTAGTAAATAACTAAGTCATTTATTAATACACAATATTATTTGTATAAATAGAATATAAAAGAGAGCAATTGAAAAGAAAAGGTTTATTGATTAATTAATATTGACAAAAACAAATAACATTTAATTTATCCCCCCCCCTCTTTATATCATCTAAAATATTCTATTTTGTATTATTAATCAATTCATTAGAATATTTAACAAATCATTGTTATTTTACAAGAAAATTTAAGTTTTCCAAACTTTAAACTCTTATATTTTTTTTAAAAATGCCGCAGAATAAAGACCTTTATCAAAAAGTATGAATTAAAAAATGACATGTGCAAGTGAGAGTGAAATGTAAATGGTAAAAATGAACAGTCTTCCATATACTTTGTCATCCATGAAAAATCAATATCCACATACTCAAGAAGAAAAAGGTAAGTTCAAGAATTATTGTAAAGTTATTTTCTTGTCATAGTTATTGTACTTTCATAGGCTTTCCTATATAGCACATACTGATGTTTTATAAGCCTTTGCAATCTTCTCTGCAGGACATGGCCTTGTTGATACTGTTGCTTTAGACATGTAGCTAGGGCAGCCAACAAAATTCTAAAAAGCCACTTTATCTCTCAAGATTGCATCTTTGGGTAAAATAATGTTCACAGACCTAAACATACAAAAAATAAACGAATTTGTTTTAGTACAAAATAAATTAATATAAAAAGTTTTAACTATAATAGGAGTAATAGTTTATAGTAAAAATGGAATTAAATGCTCATTTTTTTGTTTAAAATAAATATTACAATAAATGCTATTGTAATTTCTATAACCTGTTATTAGATTAATTTTTTAATTAATTCTTTACAAAAATCTAAATTAAAGAGTCAAAATCATAGCACTGATTCATATAATATGAATTAACTTAAAATATTAAACATTTAAGGATATGAAATACCTGTTATTGTTTAATTACAGTTTGTTAAGGAAATGCAAAAGGTACTTTTTTGTTTAAATAAATAATACATTGTCATTAATACATTGTGTAATTGTCAATAATACATTGTGTCATTGATAAAATTTAAATTCGCATATATAAATTACTAGCTGAAATACCAGTTCTACGCACATGAAATAAATAAATTACAAAATAGATACAAATACAATATTTATAAGTGAAATAAATAAAATTCTTAATTTGTCACCCATCACGGGAAAACCAAATAAAGTATTAAAAGTAACAATTTGTAATGAAATTTTATTAGCAAGGTCCCGCACGAACTGGAAAGATTGATATTATAAAGAAGTTGGCTATACATATGATACTCCCGTTGATCAATGTCCATATTTTAACCATTAGTAACATCCCAGAAATTTAAAGATGACTACTATTAATAACTATTATAAAAAAGATGAAATTTTTATTTATTTGGCGACATCTCAAGTTTTCCAGCCAATCAGAATGCTCCTCATAGTTTACATAATATTAAAATTTTCCATTGTTTCTATCTTGAAAAATCTTCTCCATGTAATTGTATGGAAAGGTTTTTAAAAAATTGTTATAATGGCAGTTCGAGTTCGAATTTTAAAAAATCCTTTCTTAGTGCACCCCTACGGCCCAAGATGAATCTGTGTCTAAATTTCAGCACTCTATGTCTTTTGGATCTATAAATATCCACACTAACGTTGCTTTAACATCGAAAAAGGGGTTTTACTCCCCCTTAAATACGATCGATCGGAACAAAAATAGCTTACTTTTAATATTTAAGGTACGAGGAACAACTTTGCTAAATTTTTTCTCCATAGGTAGACGGGAAGTTGGAGAAAGTGATAAATGAATGAATGTGGTTTTTCGCATTTATATATAGATTTATGATTCCTATATAGCACGGAATTGCATTAATTTTCCACTTAAATATTTTTAAATGTTAAGCATATAAGGATTTGAAATAGCTTTTGTGGTTTAATTACAACTTGTAAAAAAAAAAAAAAACATGTTACTAACCTTTCACTTGGATGTAATTACGAAATCGTCTCATAACAGCTTTTTTGCCTAAATAAGACCTTTACAACCTTTATTCCAGCCTTTTCCTGGATAGAGCTGTTTTCACAGTCTATAAAATAGAAAAATATATAGGTAACTAAAATAATATATATATTAGAAATAAATGTAACGAGCACAATCAGAGATCCCTTCACAAATGTTTTACGCAAAAGTTAATTTAATAACAAATTATTTGGCGGTATAAGGTATTTATACAGAAATTGAAATAAAAGTTATTTGATTAATCTACTTTAAGTCTTTTTAGGTTGCTCATTAACTGCTTAAAGTAAAGTAAGGCTTGCACAAATTATATATAAAAAATTTAAATAAAAAGTTGACAAGGACATTTTTTATGAATGTTAGGATAAGTTTAATGAAGGAATTTTAACAAAAATATTTTAAACAATTAATACTATTTCAGACATTGCATTCTGAACTTACATTTCGTAAACAGGTACCAAACAGTAAAAATACAACCAAAACTTTATTTCTGTTATAAATCTATTTAGGATTTATATTTGTTAACATTGATTTTTTTGGAAAATATTTGTAGATTCAGGAAATGTCCAATTAATAATTTTGGAACAGATGTAGTATAGGACATTTGGCGAGGGTTTTTTTAGCGACGAAAAATTGTCTTTAAACATAGTTCTGGGAACGCACAAAATCGATTACGCAGCACGATGACGTCATAAGGTTGCCAGATTGAAAGTCGACACAAGAATCGGAATATACCAACAATGCCAGGTGGGGTTTCCATACTATAAATTTATCGCCCATATAAAACACGCCAAAAAAAAACATGCGCGCCAAATGTCCTATACTACATCTGTACCATAATTTTAGTAGACATTTTCCCAATTAATGCAAATATATTTCATATCCAAATTTAAGTATTTTGAATAAAAATGACAAGTTATAGTTTTAGGTAGAACTTTTGCAGTACTATTGACTCGACATCAGGGATTTAATAATATTATAGTGTCAAAGAAATGTACAAGAACTGGTTTGGAAATAATGAAATGCCAAAATTTGTCATTTCATTTTATAATTCATAAAGTTATGTTCAAATAAAAATTAAATGGTGTTAGCAATTTGAATAACAACCACTGCATATTTGACAGTGATACTGCTTTTAGCTATGTATTGGCATTCCATTGAGGACAACGGTAAATCAAGACATTCGTAACAAAAATATATTCTGAATTACAGTGCATCAACAAGTTTTCAGTTTAGAGGCATTGGTCAATACGAACCTGGTTACCCTTTTGGGCAACCCTGCAGGACAAAAGGGAGTTATTTGATTGTCGACTAAACCATATCATCTTGTCAATAAGAACATCTTGGCACTGTGACTATAACTTTTTCCGAAAAGTTGAACAAGGGGATCGTTAATTGCATTTTAATCAAGTTTTCAATTATTTATATTTAAAACATTTTAATCTTCCTCAACAGTAAACTATAAAATATATATATAATGAAGTCTGAAATGTTAAAATCTAAAAAAAAAGCAATGACTGAAAAATAAATACATTTTTTCAGATAATACACTTGTAAGATAACGATGACATTTATTGTACATTCTACTGTTGCCCCAATATCCAAACTTCTCTACCATAACCAACACGAAGACATTTAAAACATTTAATAAAATGTTCAAATATCGACGTGTAAATTTAAAACCATATAAAATTACACATTTCAGAAAACTTTTAATCTTTTTCTTACTGGAATTATTCTTTTGATTCAGTACAGTTAAACCAATGAAAATATATTTCTAAGAATCCTTTAAAACAAACTTATTTTTGCACCTTTGAGTACTTGTGACAACTGTCCCTCTACAAACGGTAAAGATACCACTGCTTTTTTCTTTAGTTTAAATACATAAAACTGAAACTTGCATATGGTATGGTAATTTGTAGTAAATTTTTCTTCCAATATTATCCCCTAGTAGGCAATGGACCTCCTATCATCCTGCATTGGACATTTCAATTTCATTCCAAGGTTTTCAAACATGGATTTTGAAAATATGTTAAGAAATTTGAATATGTATACTCTCAAAGAGAGAATGGTTAGAGGAGATATAATTCAACTGTTCAAATTTATTATGAGTTTAAATTAAACAAATCACATTTTAATCAGTTATCACACTATTTCTATAATAGGGTAATAGACAAGTGTAACAACTTGCCAGTGAATATTATTAATTATACAGGAGTAAAGGATTTTAAGAAGTTAGATATTCATTGGGGGATAACAAATATATTCAATATTTGTACTTGTATGTTTTGACGAGAAACAAAACTTTACATGGTTAAATACTACAATGACCAATTTTTAACTTTTACATAAATTATAATTTAAGACTAATAAATCTACACGTCTTTATAACAATAATTCAAAAAAGTTCAAATAGTCATTGAAAATTTTAGTAAATCGTAAATAACAATCAGAAACACAAAAACTGCAGGGTAAAGACATATTATAATCTACTACATTTGAAAAAAAAAGTTTTTATACAATTAAATTTATATATGTTTAAAATAACGATAAAAAAATCTACTTCTAAAATTAATATTTATGTTTACTTACCGTCAAATTGTAGTAAATCTGTCACCACACGATTCATGTTAAAAAACCGTAGAATCATCTGTTAATTTTCTCAAAAAAATTAAGAATATATATTTCAATTATATTTATAAAATAAACTCTGCATAACCAACACGTGCGTGGAAGATTTGAAGAAAATGTAATATAAACAAATGCTTGTGTTGCCATTATGTTAAAAATATTTTACAAATAGTAAATCTTTTCTATTTAATAGTCTTTTCTTATACACATTCATTACACTATAAATATTCATTGAAAATATATTTTATTAAAAATATTGTATTATTTGTAGATTATATGCCTTCTGAAATGTTGATCCTGTAACTAATGGTACCCCACTCTTCAAACTTCCACATTGTGAAAAAGGCAATACATCAATGCTTCGATTCCCTATAATCACAACGTTTATATTGAACAAATGAAAACCTCCCTCGTATTATTTGAGATGGAACAGTATTAACGAAATTAAAGCACTACCTCATGCATAACGGTCATAAAAAAGAATTATCTCCAAAGGATTGTTTAACTGTAAGTTTGATTGAACCGTCTGAGTCATTCTGCATACCACGTGCCCACTTCGTACCTCGTGTGTTTTTGCAGCTGAAAATATTGTTTTCACGTGTTAAAATCAGTGGTTAAAATATTGCTTTGAAAAGAGTCTGAATATAAAATTAACTTTGTATTCTTTTATGATTGTTTTTTTATTTACTTATTTTTTTATAAGGAAAATTTTTGAATAACTAAATTTACACAACTTACATTTTATTTTTTCATATGAAAAGTGCCGGGCCTGAAAATAATGCATTAAAACACTAATAAAATAACTAACTTATTCAATATTGGATGAGCGTTTTGAAACGCGTTATCAAAATTTAAAGGTTAAACAGAAAAAAAATTGAAGTTTTCAAATAATTTACAAAAAACTTTTAAAAATTGTGAAAAGTATGCAAAATAAAGATTATTTTAATGGAATTTATGATAAATTCTGCCAAACAAACACAATCCACCTTTTTAACACACAAGTTTCAAATAACACACAGTTATTTAATCAAGGTTATCAAAATACATAAATCTGCAAAACAATTAACTATTTTGGTATAAATATTAAATAATTCATTTTTTTAATTATTTATATTATAAAGGAAAAAGTTTTAAAAAAAATTGAAGATTTTTATTTTAAAGAAAATTATTTAAATATCATGTTTGCTTGAAATATATATCTGATTTCATTTACATCGATACCTATATAAATACAAACTTAAAAGTACTCTATAATATCTCATTCGAACTATATCTGGTACTATAAAGTTTCAGATCAAGTCAGACCAGATAACACCAGATCTGGAATTCTCCAGATCTGGTTGTAAATTCTTCAGATAAAACCAGATCTGAAAACTCCACATCTGGAATTTTCCAGATCTGGTTGTAAATTCTTCAGATAAAACCAGATCTGAAAACACCAGATCTGGAATTTTCCAGATCTGGCCATATATAGAGTGCCAATTTCTGATATAAGCCAGATCTGGTCAGATATAGGCCCATATCTGGCCTTTCCGTAAGGGACATTATGATTTAAACTCGAATGCCTCAAGTGCCAAATATTTAGATCTACTTAGAATGTAGTAATTTCCATAAACTACGTCTAATTACTTAGACCAAGAAAATACTTTATTAATATCGGATATTATATGTCCCTTTTTTTATTTTTAAACATTTATTTCATCACTTAAACTCATTCAATGGAAATGCATTCTGCGGATTGGTATTTATTTTTATCTTAAATAAAAAGTTCAAAGCTCACCGAATTATCAAATAAAATGACCTATTAATTTATTACGGAATAATTATAGGTATTTCAATATTCTTTTTTTAGTTTAATTTTTACGCCATTTTCTTCAGATATTCGCCTAAATTGATTGCTGTAAAATTTGAACTGAAATTTCTACTATTATGTGGTGCTGCCATCTATACACGTAGGAATCAACTAATTTCTCTTATGATTCCCATTACTTACTAGAATCAAATAGTACATTTACATATGAATTTCAGATATCCCATAACAATTTAAAACTAAATTTGAAAAAATAATCATGGTTAAAAAAAGGTATTATTTTCAATATAAAATTCATCCCCCCCCCCCCCCCCTCATTTTCAATAAGAGTTATAAATACATGGTAAAATTTTTAGAGTGTTAACTTGAAAACTACAAAAAAAAAATTGATAATCCATTGTACTCTTAACCCTTGATGCACCTATCTTCCAGGTGCCATGAGTGCCCGGTACCTTTCACTAGTCGAACCTACAAGGACGGAAGGTGCGGGTGCGACTGCTTCGACCGACAGAAGCCCTGCCTTCGCATCAAGAGGGGGAAGGAGCCACTTCCAGAGATAGAGAGAAGGTGAGATCTGCATCCTACCTTATTCAAAATTTTCAGTTATAGAAATAGTTTATATATATAGACCAGCACATTATTGTTTAAAGTACTAGATGTGGTACTAGTATTAATAGGACATAGGGTTCGAAATTAAGAAATAAAAGCAACATTGGCACCTAGAATTAGTTGCCGAAATTGCTTAGGCGTAATTTTATAAAATAAAATGGCTTAATCAGAGCTGTCACGTGTTGCGATATTTTTGTATATTTAAATCTTTTTTTGTATGAAATTGGAAGCATGTTTCCATATGTAGTTTAAAATATGACCGTCTTACTGACAAAGTTACTGAAAAAAATGAAAGCAAGTATTGAAAATCAGCTTGTTTTGGCGTAAAGAGCGACGACAGGGTGTAAACAAACACTGTTCGTAATAGGTACTCAAAAATAAGTAAAATATACTCAATGTTGAGTACATTCGATGCTAATCATGGCTCTGAATACATAAGTTTCATTATTAAAAAAAGACATGTACTCGAAAATTAGTACAATGAGTAAAAATCAATAAAAAGAGCAGTTGCTTGCCTACATAGGCTGCCTTCGTAAATCACTTAAAAAACATATCGACAATTACAACCAAGACATACCGGGAACCGAACCCAGTTCCTCAGGCACCGCAGACCAATGACATATCCGTTAAACAAGACCGCAGACCAGTGACATTTCCGTTGCAGAAATTATAAACAGAAGAAACTTTAAAAAGGTGTGCTAAAAGATTCGAAAGTAAGATAATTGAGTTATAATGATCTTACAACAGAAGATTAAAACATTGTGTTACACCCGTACAGCCACAATCTCTAAATTCCCCAATCCTTACTCCCTTTAAGGTGCGTGGAAGCCAACCACTGTCACATTCCGGAGTGCGAGCACGGACACTACAACCTGGAGTCGGGTCGGTGTCCGCTGAGACACGACGAGACACCGAGAAAGCACCACCGACACCAGTCTCACAGGTGGTCCTTCATAGAGAGAGACTGAAACCCGTGGACAGAATCACCATCTGGATCGCCCCGAATCACCGCTGAACAATGTTTGACCGATTCTTGAACGAGTTCGAAGAAAATCCCGGTTAATTATGATTTCATTCATGGTCCTAAGATATGATTTGTGGTTATTTTCAATATTTATTTGTTGCATAGAATTTGATTTGCACATTCGAAGGGTTCCGGGAAAAAGGATGAGGGTCAAATAAATATCAAAGATATTTTGTTAATGGTGTAGCTACAGGGCAATACTATTCTACAAAGTTGGGAAACTGGAAGAACCATTAGTCCATCAACAAAACGTTAAAAAGACAGAATGATGTTTTTGTCTATGAGGCATGAAACCTTGGGTTTTCCATTTCTGCACAATCAATTCGGATTGACTGTCATCGTTGTTTCCCTGGACACTTCATGTAAAATCCACTGAAATCCAAAGTTATTTCTTTGTATAGTGATTTAAATTGTTTCAATACATACTTAACTTTTTTTATATCAAATATTAATTATTTGCAGAGATATAGCTTTGAAATTAAACCTTTAACTTATTTTAAGTTTATGAAAGAAGTTCATTTATATTTTAAAAATTTATTGCATTGTTATGAAAGCTGAAGAAGAATGAAAATAAAATTAAGAATGTAACCACCAATGTTCTAATAATCTCATCCATCGAAGACAAAATTTAAGATTTTAACAATTTCAAATATTGGTAAAGGCCTTCACATTCGGATTATCTCTTATGAGTTTCAAGTCCAATCATGCTTTATATCATTTAAAATATCGAATAAAATGTAAACAAATAAAGATTTATAACCCAAATCTAGTTGACTAGTTTTACTTAAATGAATCTGATGTGCATTTAATGTAACGACACATATATATCCTTTGAATTTCTATGCATTTTCTTTTGCAATTTATAAACCATGTCTTGTTATTTTACAGAAAAAAAAATATTATTTCAGTTCATATAAACAAAGTTAACCTTTCATATATAAGGCTTATTCCATACTGGTGATCGTAAGCTAGCTACTACTAGCCGTTCATTTTGAAAAGAAGAAGCCCTATAAGTGTCAGAATATGAAGTATTGATGATAGGTTCTGCGCAGCAATCTGTTCGCCGATGATTGTTTTTGCGCGCTTTGACCGATTTTCAAGTTCTGTGCAGAACGAAACTGTTAACAGTGTCCCAAGATGCATCGCGCTGATGGCTTCTTTTGTACGCTACTAGGCGTATACTAGGGCCTATCTTTCAAATCGACGCGTTCAGAGAACATGTTCTGATTCCTTATGTGTCATTCTCAAGAGAGATTGATTCTTTTTGGAAGATAGTTGTTCACTAAACAATCTGTTGTGGCTCATAGCTTGTTACGTGAAGTCTGCCATAAAAAAGCCTGGAAATATGTATGTTAATAATATACCATTTTTGCTATATTAAGAGAACTAAATTATTTTCAC
This sequence comes from Troglohyphantes excavatus, assembly GCA_963932185.1. Classification (NCBI taxonomy): domain Eukaryota; kingdom Metazoa; phylum Arthropoda; class Arachnida; order Araneae; family Linyphiidae; genus Troglohyphantes; species Troglohyphantes excavatus. Next base: position 37,924,175 of record OZ010667.1, read on the forward strand.
CGTCAACCGATAGTACTTTGTCTTCAAAGTTAACTTAACCTTGTTTGTAAAAAATTGATGTTCCTTCACACAATGGTTACTTAATTCACCAATGTAAATGAGGAGGTGCTTCTTTAACTGTCGTGAGTACTAGTAATCAATTGCTGGTTGTTTGTTATGGTCGTGACTACTTTATCATTGAACCACCGATGCATCAAATACGAGTTATTACGGGAAGGCTTCGTTCAATGTTCCATCTTCTTATCCACCTTCGTATAACGGGGATAGACATAATTGTTTTATAATTCTAATTTCTTAAAAGGATATGGATACAAAAGAAATAGGAAAATGAGCAAAATAGACAATAATTATGCCTATTTAAAAAAATCTAAAATAATTCCTAAATTTTAATTTTTATCACCCCATTTGAATATTCTGTAAAACAATCAAAATAATAAAATATCAATTATATTTTTATGCATGTATCTTGTTGATAAACATGAAAATAAACATCATTTAACATTGAATTATACAACGTTAGTTTCGGAAGCTATGCTACCCCTCACACATTAAAATGTTATTTTTACATATACACTAAAATTATCCTTGTTAAAGGGGTAATTAAAAACATTTTTTAATAAATTTAACTACTGTAAAAGTGATGTATAATTTTCAAATAACGCAAAAATTACGCTTATATCCTTAATAGTATTGTGTATTGAAACTCTGTTTTAAGTATCTTGATACTTGTATAAAGTGGTGCTACTTTGAATTTTTGTGTAATTTTTTATGGATATTTAAATTAATCTGAAATAAATTTTTTTACCCGATTGAATATTACAACTCAAGAATAAATTAACAAGATGTGCAAATAATTATCTCATTTTTATTGTTTGTGCATTCAAATTCATCTCCGTGAAATGTTCATTTATATATTTAAACTAATTCAAACTTATTATTATAATTTTTTCTAAATATTTTTTGAAAAACTTTTTTATTTTTTAATTAACAGCATACTTTTTATAAATACAATTTGATATTTAGATTTTTAAGAGTTACGAAAGGAAAAGCGATTTAACATATGTCTTAAACTTCAATTTTAAAAGTTTAATTATATAAAAAAAATTATTTCAAATTCATTGTAATAAAAATATACTTTTTATTTGAAATCTTTTTTATGTTTCAGTTGTGTTTTTCGTTATAAAATACAATATGCTCTACACGAAAATATAAATAAATTACCTTTCAAAGAAAGTAGCTTAGAATTTCAATTTCCAGAACTCTTCGTTCACGGTACAGTTACTTGCATCTGTTTCATTTCTAAGTGAAAATTGTATTTGTCTCATTATTATTTTGTTTAATATTACTTGGGGTAAATATTACTTCCATGGTTCCCACTGAAATTGATTACATATTTTCGGAGAACACCTGTTTCAAGATGGACTTAGATTCACCCACATTTTGATTTACAGTGTATCTGTCAAATTCCTGTGTCGAGAACTTTTAGAAAGTCAACGCAGTAAATGAACTTTTTTTAGAAATTATAACAGTCAAAAAGGTACTTGTTTTTTGTTTAAGATATTATTTGTCTTAGAACTGTTATATAACTGATGTATCATTAAATAAAATGCATACTTCTTGTTTTCGTTTCTGTAATTAATTTGTATAATCAATAAGTCTGAATCATATACTTTTCCAAAAGCGAATTAGCAGAGAAATTCCAATAAGTGCAATTTATACGGATTTCTGCAACGTGCTATCTATCCATTTTATCAACAAGACAGGGTTTTTTAGATTGTACATAGATAACATACTAATTTATGAATCCTACTTAGTTATCAAACCGCTAACTCTACATTAGTTTAAATGAACGAACTATTAATATTTTACCACTTCTACTCTGCTCCAAAAAAAAAAAAAAAAATTTAATTGAAATATGCGCTACGAACATTAATTTTTTTAATTAGTAGAAATATGCAAACGTATTTTTAAACTGAATAGCAGACATTCAAAATGTGTTGTGTTCGAAATATGCGTAAAGGTGATTATTACATTACTGAATTTGACTCCATATTTTAAATACAACTAATCTTTTCCATTCAAATTAACTAATGATTGGAATTTATACATGTGTCAATGCATTTAGGAAAAGATATTTACGAATCACCTTAGCGTGTCAATGTACATTTTGAAAGTTTGCTCCTCAACTGTAATTAATACAACTAAAAATACATATTTTTATTTATATTTAATTTGTATAAAATAAAAATGTACTCATTAGAATACAGTAATATTATCTTTAAAATAATACGTACAAATAACGAGCTTTTTAGGTGAGTACTTCCATATATAAACTTTATATTTCAGTACAATCACCTTTACTGTTGAATGGGAGACAAGATGGGTATCTAAAGTAAACTTAGCTCTAGGAACTTCAACATTTCGTAGAGGTCACGAACTTTTTGATCCTCAGACAATTAACGTTGCGTAGTTCACTGGATCACCCGGCAGTTATTGGTACGCCAAATGCCCATGATGAGATATGAACGCTACAGAAAGCCTACCTCAACGATTGTGTTTCAATTATCTGCCATGGGTTTTTTGCTATTATTTTTTTAAATTTTTATATCTTTCTTTTATTTATTTACTTATTTATTTTTGCTTTTACATCATTTGTGAGGGGAATGTTCCCCATATAGAGAAAACACTTGTATATTGTAACATCTCAAAATTTGTCTAAACCTCTGAGTGTGGTGCTCAAAAAATTATTATTCTGTCAGATAATAAGAAGTACAAAATGTATGAAGAAAATTCTACTGTAAACTCACACAAACTGTAAAATTCTGTAAAGCATGCATATTATGGAAAATAATAAAGTTGGGGTTTGGTGGTGGTTCCGTGGGGGGTGGCTTTGCTCTGCTGGCCGAACCTGCGGTTCCACATACCCGTATATCCTTCGGGAGATGTCGGGTACATGACAATCTAAATATAGGAGATTGAATTTATATTAATTAATTTAAGAGGTTCATTGTGCACTTGCATTTATTATGCTCAGGGCGGTGATCAATTACTAATACCAACGAATTTCATCGAAACTGCTCCTTTGAGAGTATTGATAATTACTTTGGCTCAACTACGTTTGTATAACCCATAAAAGAACATAATGGTTGTTAAGGGTACAGTGAAAACTTGTTTTTAGTTTTCTAGCTTAGACTATGACATTTTTACCGTGCGTTTATAATGCGCTTTCAATGTGGGAAAAACATTTTGGTTTGAAAATAATAAAAACTTTTTAATTTTATTAAAAAAACACATAATAATTTTTTTTTTAATTTTAATGTTTTTTTTGGTGGGGAACAAGTCGAAAAATGGAAACTTAAAAACTGTGATGTCATTTTTTTTTAAAACTAGCATGGTTGTCATTGGACTGTTTCTATTCTCAGCCCTCCAATAATCACGCTCAAATTTTAAAGAAATAATTAAGAAAATTATAATAATAATACAATATACTTAAAAAGTGACATAGCATAATAAATACTTGAAAAATTTACACAATGATGAAAAAAAAGTTTTAAAATTTTTATATCACTTACATATATTAGTACAATTGCATTTGTTTTTAATAAATTATCTTTATTCGAAATGAAAAAGAACTCAATTTATAAGAGATATTCCTTTAAAAAAGTTATACCATTTAGTGAATTACATAATGAAAAACTACAAAGTATTTTTCAATTTTAGAATCGATGTCCAAACTAAAAATAGAATAATCGAAACTTGTTCAAAGTGAAACAAACATTCATGTACGTTATTTATAATGTCTACGAAAATCTCTAACAGCAAAAAGGTAACAAAATATAATAACATAATTCATACTTATTGGATACTTGTACATATAAAGCAACCGAAATATCATATCATCTAACCAATTTTTCGTGACTTAGAAACATTAACTTTAGTTCTATAGCGTGATATTCGCCATTTGCAATCAAGGCAAGTTTCCGCGATTTTATGTAAGAAGAATGAGTATCAATCAAACTGGCGCAATTACTGAGAACATACTCATTAAATTGGTTGTGTGGCATTTGAATGGATTGAATTACGGCATTCGATGCTGAATCTTTTACTTTTACAGCTACGAAATTTAAACTATTTTAAAAGTGAAGCTAATATCTTTTTACGTAAATATGATTAAAATTATATAAAAAAAAACTATTTGGTATCTTATTTTTATTTAGATAGTAACATTTTGACCCAAACAAATATTATCAACTTGAACTTGCATAATGTTAATTTTTTTTCAATGCGACTATACATTCTGAACGTAAAATCACGAGATCCTCAGGCACAACAGCCCAGAGCCTTATCCATTAAAATAACCAGAGCGACTTGAATAAATTATAAACAGAAAAATGTCTAAAAAGGTGTGTCGAAAGAATGGGAAGTAAGATAATTGAGATGTGATAATTCAATTTCCATTTAAGCAATCGACATCAAATAATGTGGAAAACCATCTTCTGAATTACTATTTTGAGTTTGTCAGGTCACTTTGTTCAGATGGCTGGAACAGAAGCTGAGATTAGAAATATTAAATCATACGGCTCATTTTTGAGAAAGTACGGTTACTTAAATTTGAGTACATCATCGCTCATTTACGATGCAATTGCACTCAAAGGAAAACGTGTAGCTTCAGGTACTCATTTTTAATTACCTAAGTACATTTTTTTACTGTGTAATTATCTCAATAAGCGGTTCTCACAAAAGACGTAATTTCATCACGCTAAATTATTGAATAAAACACACAATGTTGTTAAAATTAGTGTTAGGGATTACGTAAGTATTCCAAGTTTCAAAGTCGATATGACATTTAAAAATGGTTTACAAATTCATTTCAAGATATGATGAACAACGACAAACGAGTGAGTTGTATAAAAGCGTGCAATATTAAAAAAAATGATGTTTTTCTTGTAAATTTGATGCCACTGTAACCTACACACATAGAACAACATGTGTAAGTCATACGGGATTTACTATTTTTTCTTTTACTATTTGTAATATAGTCATACGCAAAACACGAAATACGCGAATATTTAAATACTTAATGTGATAAATATTCGTGTTCGTGTCAATACGCTTAACTCACGTTCAAACAGTGCCTATAAAAATATTATAGTTGCGAATTTCACCGAATATTAATGCATGCAGCTGTGTTGAATGACCATGTTTTAGGGATTATAGAGGATTGTTAGGAAATATACGAATGAAGATAGGAAATCTTCACGATTGTGTACTTAAAGGATATATCTTTTCATTGATGTAGAATCATCGATATAGAATCAATGCAAGGCGGAAATAAGTAGGTGTGAAACGTGCGTTTTTAGAAGCAAGGCAAACTTTTTTTTTGCCACTAAGGTCCTTTATGAAGAAATAGGGTGGGGGCATGTCGGAAATAAAAGTTTTAAGTAAAATGCCATTTCTTCAGATTATAGAAATATTAACTGGTCACCTCGCTAACAAACGAAAATGAGCAAGCTATTACGTTGGTATATCGATCACAAAACCGGATTTAAGACAATTTTTAAAATAGATTTAAGACAGTTATTTTACAATAGTGATACTGTTCACGGAGTTATAACTTTCTAATAGATCCCCTTAAAAGCGGTACATGGTGTTTCTATCCTAACACTCTACTCAGCTGATTTTCGGAGTTAGACGAAGACTTTTTACGTCAAAAAACAAACAAATAAACAATTATTATATTCGATATTAGATCTCTCCAATAGCTGGAAATGAAATATATCTCTTATTGACATAGCTCTATATTTAATACTCATTTATAATCTCTATAATCTGGATTATAATATGGAAATAGCAGGATTTAGTTTATAAACTATGTTATCAAGGTAATTAATTATAGGTAATTTCATTTTAATTCTTGAAGTAAGATAACTCATTGTTATCTTATTTCAATCATTAAAATGGAATTAGTTATAATTAATTACCTCAAGTTCATAAACCATATCCTGCTATTTCCAGATTTGATTTAACTACTGGTTTGTAAACACCACATCTGTGTTGTTAGCTTATCATCATAATATTTTTATGGTTTATATGATATATGAATATATCAATCAAATAAGACTTAACACAAACATTTACTATTGAAATAGTAAAAATAGAAATTTAAAACAAAAATAATTCTTGCAGTATTGTATAAGCTAGAATAATAGAAATTAAAAATGAGTTTTGCAGTTACCTATTTAATAAGTTGAATTAGCTATTTAATGAGTTGAACATTAAAAATAAATTGCATTGTATCAGATTTTAAAAAATCGGTTGTCCCAATCCTTACAACTGTCTCTCATACGTCCATACTTACCGCTACTAAATTTCAGCTCGTAAGGTTTGAGCTATTTTGTGCCTAACTTTGCCAGGCTAACATTATTAAAACGATCAATCATTCAATAATATACGTTTTTAATTTTTGAATGCGACTCTCAAACGCTATTAAATGCCAAATTTGGCGATAAATTTACTAATCTGGATATGAATTTACGTCGAACATTAAAGAGAACGGATAGCAAGAGTTTCACAATCATCCACTAAGATGCATAGCAGAAACTGAAAATCCTCTATGATTACCAAAGAGATAAAAGACACCATTTGGCTTAATCTCCTACCGAAAACATGCACCTGAACTGGCTGAACTAAGAGAAGTGTCTCTAAACCCCAGTTTCCGACAAAAGACTGAGGTCTGGAAAAGTGACAGGTTAGTATTTATATTAATTATCCGGGTTCTTTGTCTTCTGGTAATTGAAAGGGGTCGTCTTGTTTGAGCAGACGAGAGTGTAGATAATATTGTCTGACAGAAAATGTTATTGCATCTTCATAGTGATTAAGTTAACAGAATGTTTATCTTGGAGTATATATGCTTTTCGGGCTGTTGGATAAAGTGGAAAATATATTTTAAAAAAATATTGTTTATAACTTAGTTTTGTAACTTAATTTTAATAAAAACTATCTTATCAGTATGTAATTTTTTATATTTATTTACTTGTACGTATACTTGTTGTATTACTTGTTGTATAATTTAGTATGGAAAGTAATCGAAGACATATAAGTTGTTTTTCAGTAACTAATATAAAAAACTGATTCGCTATTTTTTATGAACTTATTTTATACCTATATAAAAAAAACTTAAATGCATTGTCAATATATGAGCAGCACTAAATAGATGAGGAATGTAATAATAGTCAGTTAATAACATGTAATGGTTTGATAAAAAAAAAGAAAATGAAGGTTACAGAATACTTTGTTTACCTTTATCCACTATGACTGATGCTATCTAAACCAAAAAAGGGTATACATAAAATTTTACTGTTGTAATACTTAGCAGAATGCTTCAAATTTTTATATGTAACAATTCACTAAGTTTTTTGAAGAATTATTCGGCAAGCAGGCTTCCACAGTTTAGATACTGACAGACCGATATATCTGTCTATAACCAACATTTGGCCAGATATTTCTTTAAATTTGCAATATGCTTTATATATGTTGCATTATGCTTTATATATATCATCACCTTAACCCTTAAATGTAGCGTGGAATTCAAAATTTACATAAATTATCTTAAGGATTTTGTGGATTTGATTGATTATTATATGAACAAATTTTGTTACTTAAAGTACAATATGCATTTCATATAAACTGTTATAAAGTTATTGCAAATTATTCGGATAAATTTCAAAATTCCTTTTTCAAAGCTTTTAAAAAATTATAGAATTTTAATACATTATCGAAAATGAATAACTAAATTATTAAAATCGTCTATATGTGAAATGTCAAGTATTTTTTCTTTAAAAAAATCTGAAAATAATTTTAAAGACAATGAGTTTCAAAATATAAAATAACCAACAAGAAGAAGATATTTAAAAACAAAATGTTTAAAATAGTTGAATATTTTTAAAAATTAAAACTGAAAACAAACTAAAATTGTTATTTTTTTGTTTGTAACGCTTTTGCTTAATAAATCCCCATTGGTTCATAATTTTATGCAATAGACAATCACATATTTTTATAAATTTAATTTACGTTTTAGAAACGCTTTCAATTTCTTAATAACTCCATCATTTCATTCAAAACTTCTACCATACATCTGTTTCCCGAATATTTTTCGCATTAAAAATATGTTATTCTGTTAAATTTTTGTTTCTATGCATCTATATATGACACTTAATTTTTTACAGAATGTTTGGTTCACTCATTTAGAAAATATAAAACATCAATATAGCGTAATAAAGAATCAATCGAGCAATCTTTAATGTATCCAATTTCCATTTTTGAAGAATAATTAAGGCAGTCCACAATAAAACTATTTACATCATTAAATACAAAAAAAATAGTAAAATACTGGAAGATTTTAACAAAAATTACAGTAGCAAAATAAACACCTGATTATTTTTCCCAATTCTCTTCAAGAGGCAGTCTTAAATTATTCACTGACATTTACAAATTAAGAAGCACTAACCTAAAATCATATTAAATATAAAAAAAAGTTATATCAGAGTTATGTATTAAACAATTTCCCATATCTTTCCAAGGCATCCGGAACATTATGCAGCAACGTTGCCGCCCGAAATGTAGTCGATCGTCACTCTACGGATTTGTCATAACCATCACCCTCTTCACCCTGTGCGACATATTGGGGATGATATACATCTCCAGCAACTCCAAGGGCAAAGACCAGTCCATCTTGACTACAAACACACTCGAAGAAGCAAAAGAACAGCATCCGCCACAAGATGGAACACTCCAGATCAGAGACCTCCTCCACAACTTCAACTTCAATTTCAATCAATCATCTTCCAGAATCGACAACAGTCAATCATACGTCATCCACGACTCGGTCGTTGTCGGCGACGCACATGGCAGGTATGGGGACTCTGCCTTCGTCACACTCACAACGCAGTGTTCCGTGGACAAACTCAGCATGCTCTTTGACATGGCAGACACCTGGAGGGCCCCCATGTCCATCGCAGTATTCGTTCCCGGGATAGACTTCTACATTGCCAAGGTGTACATTGCCTACCTCAGACTGTGTTCTCAGGTCATAAGGACTAACGCCACGTTCCACTTCATGTACCATCGCGACATGGACTCGGCGGAATCCTACGATTCAGACGAATCCTATAGCCACCAAGCTCTGCCATCCTGTTCCAAAAGCCACGAGGCCCTCCCTCTGCTAATGCGTTACAGAAAAGGTACTTTCGAGCGCTGGTGGCAGCAGGCGCTCCACCCACAAAACCACCTGAGGAACGTGGCCAGACGGGGTGTCAGAACACCCTTCCACTTTCTGACAGACATCGACATACTGCCGGTCCGTCGACTTGCCCAAGATTTGGACGTCTTCCTTGGTAGCACTAGCCAAAATAGATCTTGTCTTAAAAAGTGTGTGTATGTAGTGCCTACGTACGAGGTGCCAGAAATGTTACCTCTGCCGCGAAATAAACCTGAACTCATGGAGAGGATACGCAGAAAGTTGGGCAGACCATTCCATGAAAAAGTATTTGTTCAAAACCAGTATATTACAAATCATACCCTGTGGGAGAAAATTCCTGATTCTAAGGCTCTTGAAGCAGCATATGAAATTCGTAACTATGAATTCTATTATGAGCCTTTCTACATTGCAAGAACAAATGTGCCCTTACATGATGAACGATTTATAGGATATGGATATACTAGAAATACTCAGGTTTGTAGTCACGTTTATGTATAGTTACTTATTTAATTATGAAAATGAAAGTTAGCTTGTTTCTTTTTGTTTGTTGCAAATAAACTTTACAACAACTTAATAGGAAGTAAGGAAAATTTGCACATGCATTTTACGCACATCAAAATAGAAATAAAATCTATGCTATATTTTTCAATTCTATAACATTGCAAAAAATATTATATAGGATATTTTTTATTTCCCGATTCTTGCCTACTATGACATGAACGTTTCTGTATTTTGTCCTTATAGGAATCTACTATTGTGTAAAAGTGAATTTCTTTCTTAGTCAATGTTGTCATCTTGCCAAAATAATTATAACTTGACCTTAACGATTCTGTTTATGATATGCTTTGTACCAATTTAAAACAATGCTACGCATCGTTACATATAAAAATGTGTTTCGTCTTTACTTTTTACACGCCATTGTATAATGTAGTTGTATGTATAATTTAGCAAGTAAAATAAATATGCAATAATTTGGTGCACAAAATTATACATTTTTTTTTCTTCTGAAAAACATACACTCAAACAATAGTAAAACATTCTTTAAAAATGACCAAATTAATGAAGGGAGTGAATTTATAAATATTACAATTGTTTGTAAAACTAAATATGTTTTTTTTCTGTTTAATATTTTTAAACTTTTTAAAAAAGATTAAAATTACTTCCCAAATACAAGTTTAAGAAAAGAGATTTAAAATAAAAATTCTCAAGCCCACTTCTAAAGAAAATAAAGTTTTTACGACTTTATTCTCTAGATAACTAAACGACTTTATTATATGCCTTGGGTATGTCAAGAAATATTTTTTTATCCAGCTGCGTCTAACGCAGAGTATTCTTAAAAATTTCAAAGACCGAAATAGGACTAATTCGATTATATAAAAGTACCTTAAATTAAAAATATATTGCATTATAACAACAAATTACCTTCAGGGGTCACAATTTTTTTAACTACGTATTTGTATACTGTTAGTTTCGTAATTCTTCGAAACATTATTTTCCAACTAGAAAAAAAAATCCCCTTCTTTCAACGCGATTAATTAAAAAAGACACACTATATAAATAAATGTACCTATCTTTTAATTAAATTAAAATATGACGTTCAATATCCATTTTCCAAATTTTCTATTTTCATATTATTCTATTCATTTAAATCTTACTTGCCTAAAGATTTTTTTCTAATATTTTCCCGTATTTTTTTATATGTTATCCGTTATTGTTTATTTTCAATTATTCGTTAAAATTTGAATTAATTCGCAGTTTATTTATGGTTGCATAATTACAAAAAGAGCTTGTAATTATTAATTAATATTAACTATTACTTATATATAATATAGTTTATACATGTTAACTATTGATTATACAAAGTATAGTTTCCTTCCTACTTTCTGTACAAGCATTAAAATTCCGAATTCCGGCAATAGCCCAATTGCGGCCGAATTAAGTCAGGTTTACCAAATTCTCAAAGACGAAAGCAATTGTTTATCGCCCAGACAAAAGGTTGCCATGGGCCGCAATTGGAACTTTCCGAAAATTCCTGTTACAGATAAAATTGGCGTTTCCAGCGGGCTAATGCTGTGTCTCATTTACATTAAATTGAACTGCATTATAAACTTTTTTTTAAATACATTAACTAGCAATGAATATCCCTGATACTCTGCTTTATATTCTGTTATATATTTAATTATTTCCATTTTACTATGACAGGTTAAATAATAAACAATTAAAATAAGAAATTTAACTTTTAAAAATGAATACAAATTTAATATCAAAGTACACCAGATTTTAAATTTGCAAAAGTTATGGATGTGAAGACCTATCAAAAAATGGGTTTGGTTACTTTGATTAATTTAATATAAACATATTTGGTTTATTTTTAATACAATCTCGATTCTTTCTATGATCGCACAATAATATAATTACATTTATTGCAGGTCTACGAAATGTATCTCGCTGGATTCGAACTATGGGTTTTGAACCCTGCATTCGCAGTGCACAGGGGAATGCAGAATACAATTAGAAGAGGGCTGTCGAGACACCGACAGAACTTCATCAACAGCAGGAAATTCATAGGCTTCAAAAATGAAATGGCCATCAAGTATGGACCACTGGACGAAGGACGGTCTTGAAGTATTACTGTAATCGTCGACAAACAGAACTGCTTTTCGATACAATGTCTACATTTGAAAGAAGACAGTATAAATCAAGCATTTATTCGAATTGAAAATATTGCTTTTAACTTTAGTACTGCTAAAATTTAAATAACTAATAATAAAAAATTGCAAGACGAATTTTGTGTAAATTTAATTGCAATGTGGCACTTTAGCCTACAAACAATTCAAAAATTTATTTTGTACATAATTCTTCAAAAAGGAACTAATAATATCGCATTATTTGGTTATTATACTTGTGTATAAAACTTTATATTCGAAAAAAGCTTTAAAATTGTTTAAAAAGAATTCAGTTTAAATAATAAAAATCAGTTATATAGTTTAAATAATCAGTTTTGATTAATCAAATTTGCAATGATATCCTTCTCCTTCAGTAACACAACTTGGTACAATATATAAGCACAACCCTGTATCTAACATAAGAAATTAAGATATCAATTTTAACAAAAAGTTTACCTTCATAATTTCCCCCTGGACATTTACTGCAAAAACACCAGGTAATCCAGTGTTCGTCCCGTTTCCCATCCTAGTACAGTAAAAGAAGAACCATGTAGCTAACTTAAAGCATTGAAATTTCTATTTAAACAAAAAAAAAATGTGTAGGCATATATAAATATATATATATATATATATATATATATATATATATATATATATATATATATATATATATATATATATATATATATATATATATATATATATAGTTCCCACTGTACCAAAGTAAGATTTGCTTTGTAAATACCTTATTTACAAAGCTTGACCTTCCCCTCCTTGCATCTTCGGTAAGTTCAGTATCTCTTCATACTTGTATTAAGTTTAGAATTATTGGCATTTTGAACTGCACTTTCAACCTGTATAAGTTTCCTCAGCCTTTATTCAATTTTAGGGGTATTTTGTCTGGATAGTAGAATATTAAGACAAATCGTCTTCTTCCACTCCGCACAATTTTCCCACAAATGATTTAAATTACCAGCTAATCAAATGGTCTTAACTATCAGCTATTCAAGCCCACGATAATTTTAATTATCAGCTAGTCAAATGGAATTGTAGAACTCGTAGTTCTCTTCAATTTAAGCGCGCACACTCCACAACCCGACAATTAGAACTTGAGTTGCAGCGGTTAAACAGGTCAGTGTATGTCCGAATTGTAACTTATATCCCCTTCACGTGGTATAAAAATCAGAGGGAGAGTGGATTAGCCAAATGGGTCAACACTGCCCACCTTCCTCTCCACGATTGTATGTCATTTATCCCTATAGGCTGCTTAGGACTTTGAAATATCAATAATTTTATATCGCGCAAGTTTCTGCCGATGACCGCTGTACCCGGACCTATTTTAAAGATTTATTCACGTTGAAAAACTGACTCTCATTGTTTTTTCCCGTGTGTCCCTTCATATAAAAACTCCACAGTCATGCCTCTGCGTTACCCAATACCCTCCCACCCATGGGCGTATTTTGACGAAAAGGAAACTGGATTATGATTGAGCGTAGCGTCAGTGGCGTCGAAACCGACGAAAACCTTCATTTTGTCAACAGACGCATGCGTAGGAGGAGCGAGAAGGGGAGCCATCGATTTTGAAGGAGAGGGCGATTTGGCGACTAGGGTTGCCGGAAGCTGCTCGTTTTGATCCTGTGTACACAAGCTGCCTGCTCACCTTGATGAGTTTGTTTACCCAATCAATATCGGCATACAGGGATATCAATCTGAAACGTGACGTTTTTCTCGATGCTTATGTTAATGACTTATATTAATTTTAGTGTCATGTCGTGATTGAAGCCAGTTTGAATTCAGAGAATGAATCTATAAAATGAAATGAAGTTTGCGATTTACGATTCTGTTGAGGATTTTTGAGTATTTTTTTCATTTATTTAAAATGTATATCACTTATGGATAATTTAGTTATCGTTAGATTTTTGCTCATTTATTCAGAAAAATATTTTACCACGCAGATTGGTCGATGTCTGCAAACGTTAAATTTCTTTTAATAAAACTACAATAAAATTTACAATGCATAATATAGAACATAAATTATTAATTACCATTCGAAAAGACCATAAAATAAGCAATGATTCAGAATTATTCGCAAAAAAAGAAGAAAAAAATAAGTTTAATATATCTTATGGACGTTTAATAATAAAAATAAATATATTATGGTCATTATTATCGTTGTTTTCTTTTCATATTTGATAGCCACCATTTACCATTGACCCACTGTTGAACCATGAAATTCCACCATTGGTTGACATTCGACCAATGGCGGATCATCGTCGTTTTAGGTCCTCTGTCCAGCATTTGTAAAATAGCTATTGGTATAGAATAAAATCACTATCTCTTAAAGGTGAAATAGCTAATGATTTACGAATTAAATGCCAGGAAATTGATAAATTTGATACATTAATTTCACCTATTTATGAAGTTAATAAATTCACTCGTTAAAATTTTAATTTCAAACAACAATACAATTTAATCGTTTAGAGTTTTTTTTAAAAATAATAATCAAATAGTAAAAAAAAATGCTTTTTAACTTTATTTTCGAAATAAACTAAATCAGATAACAGTATATCGAACAAAATCGGGATAAAATAACGACTGGAAAGTAGAAAACAATTTACTACAGCATTATTTTTTTAATTTATATGAATAGAATTCTCTCAAGCTCTAATTTATACATTTTTAATATATTACATTTTAAATTAATCATTTTTAATTGTTTGACGCTTATGTATGCTTTCTTATAAATATTTAAAATACATATATGAAAATCAATAAGTTTCTTTATTAATAATTAAATCTTCATTACAATTCTAATTAAAATGTAAATGTCAATAATAAGTAACTTAATTACAAAATTTAAATCATTGCACAAAATAAAGATTTATTATGTCTATTATATTATGTAAATAAAGCTGGACATTTAATTTGACAGCTTTTACATTTAGATATGTTAAAATTAATAGACTTGCTTATAATTATTTTTTACAAATAATTAAAAGAAAAAAAATCTTATTATTACAACTGTTTTTATGTCATATCTTTGTGCATACTTTTTACACATACTTTTTAAAATACCTGTTGTAATCAAATTCCCAAAATTTCTTCTTTTCTACAGAAAAAATATTCACTTTCATTTAATAACAATTCCAACACAAAATAATTTAGCGTGAATTAAAAATTAGTTCAACATTGCAATTACAACTACTACTTTAATATACTGCATATTAAAACTTTAATACACTTCATATTAAAACTCTAATATACTTAATATTAAAACTTTAATACACTTCATATTAAAACTCTAATATACTTAATATTAAAACTTTAATATACATGATATTAAAACTTTAACATACTTCATACTAAAACTTTGATATAGATATATTTCATATTAAAACTTTAATATACCACATATTCAAAGAATGAAATTATTTTATATAAATCTGTTTTTTGCGTTCGTTGCATCTCCAACGAAAACTTTTAATTCAAAAAGCCTCTTAAACAATAAAATAAAAACATTCACAAACAAAACTAATGCATTTTATTTAGGAACTAATCATTTTGGGATTTAGTCACTGCATTTCATCCAATTAACACCAAATGTGAAACATTTAATTATGTATGATTTGCTTTAAACTTAAAAATTGATTAAGACAGGATAGTATACAATAATTCTAATACTATTACTTTTAAAACTTCAAAGCATAAGAATAATTTTTTTAACATGTATAATTTATAATTCATTTTAAATTTAAATATTTAATGTATATATTAATAAAGTTGAGGGAAGAAATATAATAGTAAGAGAAGAAATACAATAATTAGAAGAGAAGATCAGGGACCACTGCCTCGTAATTTTCAACCATGGTCTGATGACGAGAACAACACCTGAACGGGCATCACACACCTTTCATAGACGTGAGGACTTTGAACCACGACAGATTTAATCTACACGGTGTATGTTTTCTGCGAAAAACCATTAACAAATCTGACAAACCTGTAATTATCCATATTTATTGAAAGTGGTTTATGAAAGCAGCCTATGTAGGCTAGCATCTGCTCTTTTTATTTATTTTTACCCATTGTACTTATTTTAAAGCGCATGTCTTTTTCAAAATTGAAACATATGTATTCAGAGGCATGATAAACATCGAATGCTTTTAAAAATGAGTTCATTTTACTTATTTTTGAATACTTATTTTTAACAGTGTACGCTTGCTACAAAATGTCAGAGACATATTCGAACACACAACCCACCGATTATTAGCCGAATGAACACAAAATTCCATAAAACTCCATGTAACGCCAAATTCGGCGATAAATGTGCAGATCTGGTTGAACCTGGGAATGTGCTTTGGACGGGAAGAGAACGGCTGGGAAGTCAGTTTCACACTCACCGATAAAGCTCCATTGCAGAGACTAAAACATCCCCTATAATTTCCAAAGAGGATAAAAGACATCGTTTATCTATTCTCCTATGAAAAGGATGCATCAAAACGTGCTTCACTAAAAGAATGGCGCCCCAATCCCAGTTTCCTACAGAAGACTAAGGCCTGGAACAATTACAGGTTAGTGTCTTGGTGAATTACTCAGATTCTTTATCTTGAGGATTTTCAATGAAAAGGGTGTCTTGTTTGGCGAGACGAGGGTGTAGACAGTATTGTCTGAGACAAAAATGTGTTCGGGTTATAGTGAATAGGTTTACAGGATGCTTAGTTTGTAAAAATATGTCTGTTTTTCATGCTGTCTGATGAAGAAGACATAAAATCGGGAATTTTTATTTTATGTTATTTCATGAACTAGCATTCATTGTACTTTGCATTTATTATACATTAAACTAACAAGTTGAAACTTCTTAACTTTAAAATATATTTATATATAAGTTGGTATACAATCCATGTATGTTATGCAGTTTAAAATCCAAATATGCAATTTTAAAAGCACTTGTTGTTATTTGTCTTTAGCTATCACTATTACTAATTCTAGCCATCATTTTACCTTTTATGCTATTGGTGGTTTACTTCAAACGTTAATCTAATTAAAGATATTTTGTGAAATTTTATTTATTAATTTTTATATTAACTTTAATGTTTAACATCTTTTCATTTTGATTTTGATTACATATAGTTATTTAAGGAATAATAAGAGTTGTTTCTATTGCATTTCTTTTGTTTGTTTAATAATCATCCTTTAATTTTTACATTCGAAAGTATAAAACAAATTCATAATATAATAAATACATTGTATGTGTTTTGTTCAAAAATGGTGTTCTAAAACATTATTATAATACGTAAAAATTAAATTATTTGTTAATTAAATGAAAATTTAAGAGAAATAAAATATCTCCTATTTGGTTTCAAACTCCTTAAAAACTATCAGAAGTATTAAATCTTAAAACAAAATCTGATTATCATGGATACAATTATTATTTACAATATTTTGGAAAATTCTTTTTAATTTTAAAATTTATAGCACTAATATGGCAACTCTTATAGCATTAAATATATGAGATTTCTAATGGAGGCTATCAATTTTCAATGTTAGCAGCAAACGGAAAACTGTTATGCAATGTCTATATTGTTTATAAGTCACTGATTATACATAAATTTTCTATTTGGCATATGTATAACTTTAAAGTTTTATATACACAGTTCTGGAATAATTGCGTGTTCTTCAACCTGTGGATTGTAGATAATAGTTTTCTATTTAAAGCAATTATTTCTAAAAAAATACACTTTTAAAATATTCTTTGTAACAAGAAATATTATATTGGCCATTAGTGACACTAGAAAAATTGTCCAAGTAGATGCATCTATTTGTTTTCTCTTGTAATAATATAACGTTGAAATCCTGAAATGTTCTGGTTATAAAAAAATTAAGGTTTTTATCATATAAACTGTGTTTTAAACGTTAAACTAAAATTACAAGTTTAATTATTAAGAACAAGGAAAAAGAGTATTATTTTTATCTCAACACAGTTAATATATTTTAAGTTCTAAACTTTTAATCCCCCATAAATTAAACATTTTCTATATTATATTTTTATTATAAGGATCGAATTATGAATGATGAATGATTGCATCAAAAAATATTAATTAAAAAGTTTATTAAAATATAACGTACATTTTAACTAAATTGTAGTTTTAGAGGTTTCAATTATTACGAAATAATATAATAAATAATAAGTCTAAAAATATCATAATACTAAACTAACTTTTTTTTATTTGAAAATATATTTAAAAAGCTTTTTTCTTTTTTGTATTGCAATATAATTCTGTTCAATTTTTTAACGTTTAACATAAAAAATGGGTTTTTTGCAAAAGGATTATTAGGAAATCTGATTAAAAATATACCTAAAAAGCTTTTTTCTTCATATTGCAATATATTTTTTTTAATTTTAACTGTTAATATTTTTAATGTTTAACATAAAAAATCGTTTAACTAAAATCAAAATACGTGTACCCAAAACAATGTAGTTAAAAATCCACAGGCACGGAAAAACGCTATGTCAAAAATAACAATAATAAATGCTGCTAACAATTCAAAACTGTCAAACAATTTTTAAATAAAAACGTACTTGTTTATATACTTTGGCAAAATATTTAATATGAAGAGATAGGAAGTAAGAATCCATAAAACATTGAAAAATACCAAAACCAAGTGGATTAGTGATATAAAATCAACAATGCTGGAAATATATCAAACAGGACTTTTATTTAATATGAAAAATTAACAGAAATATGCGTGGCGTTTTTAATTTCCCGTAAAGTTAGTTGTTTTTGCATGTTTAGTTTCAATTAAACTAAATAACAAAAACAAAACTGATAAAACTACGTTCTTAGAACGTGTACGTTTTATCTCTCGAACTGAACTAAATAGTTAAAACTAAAATTAATAAATCAATTTTAATCTTTTCCCATTCCGATTCTCATTTTTTTTAATCACAAAAGTTGCAACTTAATTTTGCATGTATCCCTCTTTATATTTTCTGTAAACTTTTTTTATTTATTCACACAAATGAACTATTTAATGCTATGAATTTTATATTTTGTATGATACTCGATTTACATATAGATAATATAGGTAAAGAAAAAAAAGGTTCTATTTATTAGAAAGCTCAGAGAAAGCTTTTAGAAAAGCATCAATTAACCACTTCTGATTATCTAAATTTTATAAAAAAAATTAAAAAATGCATATCAAAAATATTTTAAAAAGCCTCTTACTTTTAAAAAATTAATTCTTCTATTAGAGTTTTAAATAATAATTATTTTTAGATGTTTGCTTTAAAATGAAGATGAAACGAAATTCGTTAAATAAAATCACACTAAAATTATTATTTTTTTGAAAACCCGGTCGTGTGTTTTATAATCCATATATTGTAAATTATGCTTTCCTTGAATTTTATTACAAAATACTATATATTTTGTAATACTTATGCCAACTTGCTAAAGTTGGATATTATGGTATATTTTATTATGTGAATTTTATTATAGAGAGTAACTTATGTCCTTTAAATACAATGTAAAATTAAAATAATAAAGAATTTTTCAGATTAGCTAATTAATCTATGAAATATGAGAAAAATATCGAATTTCTATTTTGTTTTTACTGCAAGAAAGTTCAATTAATATTTACAATGCATTTGTTTAAAAAAATTAATTATTTTAGTGAAAAAGGATTTCGAAAGTTAATTCTTTGATTTAATTAGAAAAATGTTTCAAAGTAACATTTCATTCATGATTTTTTAAATTATATGTATATAGTTTCGGAAAATGGCTGATTGATGTACTGATGACACGTACTGATGGCTGATGGCACAATGGCTGATGACACGTAAAAATACACGTTCGAACGCCTAGATCAGTGATTCTCAATCTTTTATCTCACGCGTACCCCTTGATGAAACTTCTCATTTATGAGTACCCCCTTTTCTCATAACCCTTCTCACCCACCCCCTACGAAAACAAGTTTGTTTTTGTTAAGCAGTACTAGGTTAGCTGACAAATTAATCAAATGGCTGAAATTGATAACACTAATAGGCTTTTATTTTCGATTTTCTTAAGTAAATTTAATTTATATTTTAAGGGAGTTTCGCCATTCTTATATTATTTTCTCGTACCCCCAACCAGACCACCACATACCCCAGGAGTACGCGTACCCCCAACCAGACCACCACATACCCCAGGAGTATGCGTACCCCCAACCAGACCACCACATACCCCCAGGAGTACGCGTATCACCAACCACATCACCATACATCCCCAGAAGTACGCGTACCCCCAACCAGACCACTACATACCCCCAGGAGTACGCGTACCACCAACCACATCACCATACATCCCCAGAAGTACGCGTACCCCCAACCAAACCACCACATACCCCCAGGAGTACGCGTACCCCCAACCAAACCACCACATACCCCCAGGAGTATGCGTACCCCCAACCAGACCACCACATACCCCCAGGAGTACGCGTACCACCAACCACATCACCATACATCCCCAGAAGTACGCGTACCCCCAACCAAACCACCACATACCCCCAGGAGTACGTTTACCCCCAACCAGACCACCACATACCCAAAAGAGTACGCGTACCCCTAACCAGACCACCACATACCCCCAGGAGTACGCGTACCCCCAACCAGACCACCACATACCCCCAGGAGTACGCGTACCACCAACCACATCACCACACATCCCCAGGAGTACGCGTACCCCCAACCAAACCACCACATACCCACAGGAGTACGCGTACCCCCAACCAAACCACCACATACCCACAGGAGTACGCGTACCCCCAACCAGACCACCACATACCCAAAGGAGTACGCGTACCCCCAACCAGACCACCACATACCCACAGGAGTACGCGTACCCCCAACCAGACCACCACATACCCAAATTAGTACGCGTACCCCCCAACCAGACCACCACATACCCACAGGAGTACGCGAACCACAAGTTGAGAACCGCTGCAGTAGAATGTGAAAAGTAATAATCCAAATCTGAAGCTCACGTAAAAGCTATTCTAAAAGCAATATTTGCGGAATTACTACAATATCATCCCAGATCTTATAAAACAATGTCGAAATAGCAGGTTTTTTATATTATAGTTTCCAAACCCAATATCAAGACCACGAAGCATGTCTAGTAAATTGCTAAAAACAAATCCGAAACGGACAAAAACAAAAATCATGCATATCTAAAATTCCCATCTTCTGAAAGGTCAGAGCTACTTACCAGACGAGTAATGCGATCTCCACGCACGGATACTCTTTCCAGTTCGGATTTTGAATTCCGTGCATAACAAAGAATTACGTATCGTTAACAGAGCACCGTGAAAAACCATCGGTTTAAATCAGCTGCCGGATCTAAATGCCGAATGATTGAATGCGATGAGGGGAAATTGAACCATTTCTCATATTGACGGAGGAGCCTTTGTGACAACCCAAAATAAAATAACCAAATGACTCGAATCAAAAGGGGGCTACAATCAAAGTAATGTTGTAAAAACAATTTCTCATTTAGGTGATCAAAATTATTGCAGTCTGAAAGTGACGGGATATATTGGATCTAAATTGAATGTGCAAAACGTTTTACACATTACCCTATGAATAATGAGAGTATTGTCGAAGATTTACATTTGTTTTAATTGCAAGAGAGTTAAAGCTAAATCAGGGTGGTAACATAACCTGGAAAACCAGGAAATCTGGGAGTTATCGTGTAAATTTTTAATTCTGGAAATATCAGGGAAAAGTCAAGGAAATTTTCAAGTTTGGATCATTGAAATGGCAATTATCGTCTATTATGTCCTCTTTTCTGGGTAATTTAATTGTCAATATTTCTTTTTAGTTCTGAATTTTTATTTTTTTAAAAAGCATGTTTATTATGCATTTTCATATTTTTAGTTTTATTTTTGTAAAAACGTGAACCACTGCTGGATGGAGAAGCAAAAGCAAAGTGCATTAGACTTTGAATTGTAAGCAACATGTGAGGGGCTAATGAATATGGGATTTGTTGAAGATCGGAATAAGAAATATGAAGCATATAATACATTTAAAATTATCTACAAAAGAAATAATTTGAAAAAACTTGCTTTTTTGCATTATTTGCTTCCAGATAACGTGTTAAATTACTATTATACCTGTTGCAATTGCATAATTTGTGATTAAATATTATTTTAACTATCAATAAGTCTTGTTAATAATTTTTCGTTTACAATGCAATATTGGATCATTGTAGCGTGGATATTTTGTTTCTATACAAAGCACGTACGCAACATTTCTTAATGTAATTGTAAAATCAGGGAAATTTTTGTGACACATCATGGAAATCAGGGAAATATCAGGGAACTTTTTTTTCCAGAATGTTGTTGTCACCCTGTATATAGTTATATCCCCCAACATATTTCTTTTTAAAAAATTATTATTTCAGTAGATATGGCTTTCAAAAGTATCCCAATGCTTTACATTTGGAAAACGCGTTTTAAATAGAGTATTTTTTCCAACATGTGTATTGCTGAGAAAACTCGCTAGACGCGGAGAAAGGTACACGTCTCTATTCTTCAGATAGTAAATATAAGTAATAAACAATTAGCAGAATGCAACTATCTGCCAAATTTTATTTTTAATAAACAAGATTAAACATGACCATTTATTCACTACATTGCTTTGAATATACTATTATTTATAAGATATATTCTTTAAAAATTATTTTGAAATAAAAAGTATAAGTTGTTTTGGTTAATATATATGTTTTGGTTAATATATATGTTTTGGTTAATATATATGTTTTGGTTAATATATAAATGTTTGGTTAATATATATTAAATATTTTTTTAAAATACAAATACAACTTTAAAATACGCAATGAAAATCCATCAAATCTGGACATGTTTCTGGAGATACATCTCTCTTCATCAGTAGAATCTTTTTCTGCTGATGAAGAGAGATGTATCTTCCGAAACATGTCCAGATTTGATGGATTTTTATTGCGTATTTTAACGTTGTATTTGTATTTTAAATTTTTAATGCAATGTTCTATAAAACGAGTTTTTATCTTATATATTAAATAGTTGTAAATTTGGATTTTAACTGAAAGTCAATCTCTAATTGTTAAAAAAATACTTTTGTAAAAAATAGTTCAATAATACGAGAATCTCGTATCTAAGAAGATGATGTTATTGTAGAAATTTCTGTTGGACATAAGACTTCCATTATTATCATTTATTTATTTTCATCAATCAAAATTATTTCTAATTATTTTCATCAATCCTTATTATCACCAATTATTTTCATCAAACATTACTTTCATTTATTTTTTTCTTCAAAGGTTATTATGGTTTATTAGTTTCATTAATCGTTATTATAGTTTATTATTTTCATAAAACTATATTCTTTCTACTTTTTAAAAAAAACTTACATGAGCTTTTACTGATTATAGCCTATTTGCATACTTTTTTACGGTACTTACAAAACGTAAATTTAAAGAGCTATATTGTTATTCGGCTATTATTAAGCCATTAGTAAAAGTTTCAAAGGTATAGTATCTATATCGAAACAATTAAATATGGAATAATATTATGTATACAGAATAATTTCTACTAATTTATTTAAAAAAAGTTGCTAAGATTGATTTTCATAAAAACTGAAAAAACGACAAATAAATAATTGTTCAGTATAAGTTCTCTAAAAAAATTAAGGTTACTTTAAATAATTTGACATATTTTCTTCTTGTATATGTCATGGTTGCATCTTTTTATATAATTATTAGATGGTGTAGTTGTATTGATTTCGGAACCTAATTTCAATCTCGATTTCTGTTAAACTTAGAGAAATTTTCAAGCACTGTAGTATTCTGTATTTTATACTTGCGACTTCGTTGTACAATGATTTACAATTAATTCTACAGCAGAAAAGAATTTAATATTGTAATTTAAATAATTAATTATATAATTTTCATATACTTAACTATAGTTTAAAATATAAATAACAGTTGGGCATTGCATTTATAATATGAAAGAAAAATGGATATATATAAGAAAGTCAAAAAGAGCTTGGTTGCGTTATTTTTTTTTCTTCTTAAGAGTTTATTTAATTAAAAATATTTAAAATCGTTAAATTTCTTTAAAATATTTTCAAGCAATTGTCTTTAACTTTTTTTGTATATACATTACTTAAAATCATAAATATTTATACAAAACTTTAAACTACTGTTCTTCTGAATATTTTGTCTCAGATTTCAAAGCGATAGCGATAAAATTTTATAACTTTTGGTTACTTTTTATTGTTTATTACAGTTAAAATATGATTTGATACAATAAAAAAAGAATAATTAAAACAACAAAACTTTTATCATGAAATATCAATACTTTTCCTCTAATTTGCTATAAAAACAAGCATATTTTCAAATCAATATCGTAATTGTATTATTTAAAAAATATTTTTTACTGTTTAATAACAGTTAAAATATGATATGATATGATATGATATGATATGATATGATGCAATAAATAAGAATAACTAAAATAACAAAACTTTGATTATAAAATATCAATACTTTTACTATAAAAATAAGAATATTTTTCCAAATTAATATCGTAAATTTATTATTTAAAAAATATTTTTACTGTTTAATAACAGTTAAAATATGATATGATACAATAAATAAGAATAATTAAAACAACAAAACTTTGATTATAAAATATCAATACTTTTACTGTAATTTTCTATAAAAACAAGCATATTTCCAAATAAATATCGTAAATTTATTATTTAAAAAAATATTTTTTAGCTATTTAATAACAGTTAAAATACGATATGATACAATAAATAAGAATAATTAAAACAAAAAATAAGAATAATTAAAACAACAAAACTGTGATTATAAAATATCAATTTACTGTAATTTTCTTTAAAAACAAGCATATTTCCAAATCAGTATCGTAAATTTATTATTTAAAAAATATTTTTTACTGTTTAATAACAGTTAAAATATGATATGATACAATAAATAAGAATAATTAAAACAACAAAACTTTGATTATAAAATATCAATACTTTTACTGGAATTTTCTATAAAAACCAGCATATTTCCAAATCAATATCGTTAAACTGATTTTTTTTATTTTCTAACACAGATCTAAAATTCATTCTAAACATTCCTCATTTAAATTTAAACAAAATCCAATCATCACAGAATCGAAGAAATCTCATCCTTAATTAACACATTCAGAACCAATCCCCTTGTAATTCAATTCCCAAACACACCAAAAAAAAAAATATTCGACTGTTCACTTTATTCGCCATTAATCAAAGAGACAATGGCCAAAGTCACATTCGTTTCCAACCGGTCTTTTTTATATTCTAACTATGCAACGAAAGAGGGGGGTCGAATTGGGAGCTATTTATAGATATTTATAATCTATCTGAGTAGTTGCTCACTCGTAACGACGCATGAAAATGATTTACCCTATTATGGACCCATCTTTTTTGCCGCTGATGAGGGCGAATACATTTACAGTTGCGGGGTACCTGGCGTGTGTCAATGGGGTTTCGTGTTATGCACACGAATAGTTTGACTTTCGGTCATTTTTATAGCCCCCTCCTGATCTTTCTATTTATGGAAGCCATGACTGAACGGAATTCCCGGGGATTTAATTTATGGGGAGCACGCAATTTCACTAATTCATTTTTATGGTGGGCAACGGGTTTTTTTTCGTGAGCGATATTAGTTCGGGGTGTAGATATGTACGTTTTCTCATTAAGGTGTGAAAGATACTTTATATTTAAAAAAAAATAGCGTTTTTTGATAAAATTAGCACGGATTTAATTTTCCTTAAGGGGGCATTGGACACAAAATCATCAAAAGTATCCAAAATTATTTTATTACTATAAGGGAGAACCCAGGCCCCTTTTTTTTCTTCATAAAACGATGCTGTACATATTTTAGAAGGTGTGTAAAATATTTTAAAACAATAAAAGAAACAGAACATATGTTCTTTTAAATGTTTATATACCATTTATCATCTTTTTACACACTTTACGGCTGCAACAATCGTCATTTACTCAGAATATTTTTTTTTTACATTTTGGTCACGTTTAAAATGCTAAGGCTTTGTAATTAATTAACTTAAAACTAAAGAGTTAATAGTTTTCGAAGCTCTAATATTCGTTTTATAAACGAATGAACAGATTTTTTTTTAATTAAGTTATAAATTATTTTTTTTGCGAATTATTAAACATAAAAATGTGAATATTTTTTTAGGTTTTGAATTTAAAATAAGATTTAGGAAAACCCAAATATGCAAAAGTCTATTCGTGCGTCTGTTGTGCACACCTTGACATTATTTAATTAATTAAAATTTTTAAAAAAACATTGACAATTGAAGGAGGAGTAGTGTTTTTTAAAAAAGTCTATTAAGGCTTAAAAAACGCAAAAAATAACAACAACAAAATTTTTAATATATTTTTGTTTTTGATTATTGTTTAGAAAAAGATGTTCTTATAATATAAAAAAGGTATTTCTGAACTCATTAATAAACGAATTAGGAGTTGGTGCTCGGGTCTCGCTTAAACAATAGTTCATTTTATTTTGAATCCAACGACACCAAAATTATATTTCTATGTTAATATAAGTACAACAAATTATTTTTTGAAAATTAATATTAAGATTTGGTACAAAATTGAATGAATACGTAACTTTGAACTCTCAGTGATCACTTTTTCCATCTTTGATCAAGCTTAAATTGATTATAAGTTCAGATCTATTTGAAGAACCTGCTTCAGAGTATTTTCAAAAATATTTCTTTAATTGCATTTCTTTAATTTGTGGTTAGAGATTAGTAATATATAGATTAAATTTGTTTTGGAAATTTTTTAAAAGTTTGAAAAGTGAAGTTAGCGGTTTATTTTCAATTATTTATTTTTTTCAATTGTTTTATTAAATGAAAAAAATCTGTAAAAACAGTTTGTTACCCGTATTCTTTTGTTTATAAATATGCAACATTAAAGTTTTTTTTTAGAAAATATTTACTTGACTTGCATAAAAAATAAGAAGGGTCCCTTTTATGTAATTTTTTTATTTTCTAAAACAAAAAGTATATTTTTAATATTTGACTATATTACTAATACATATGATTATGTTAATATGATGTACACATAAGTGGAATTTTTAACTCATTTAAGCTCAAGCTAGTTTCATTTCTATTGTTGCTCCCACTGAATGGAGCCTTTTCTTTAAAGAGTTAACTAAGAGCACAAAGATAACTTATAAGTTATGCCTCAAACCTTTTAAATAAAATAAAAATATTGTAATATTGAAGTATTTGTATTAATTAAAAATTTAATGTACTGCTAGAAAATCTACTGTATATCCCTGTACGAGATATTCCATCTGTTACTGTATCGTCATGTGCATGACCATATGATTTAATTTTTGGTAATAATCAAGATATCCATCAATTAACTTTCACATGTAGTTAAATATTCTGTACTTTACTTTAAATATACAGTATTTACTTTTAATTTCATTTTCACGTGAAAGCGCGAATTTGGTTAAGAAAATCCTTATGAAATTATTATTGAGATCCTCGCAATGTTAGATATTTCCCCCATAAATTCTTATCTACGTGACGTCAAATGCTAATTTCGCTGCCTTTTTTAAAAATCCATTGATCCATATTGATTGCTTCTCTATTTATTCTGGAGTCATCAGGATACCGTATACAAAAAAATTAATATAAGACCTGACTCCAACTGAATTTGTTATTTTCTGGCAGTCGGATCAATTTTTATTTTCCTTAAATTTCAAAAGGTCAAATCAACAAATAATTCAGAAAATTATTTCAATTGCAAAAGGGTTTTACGCTAAACGCAATTTCAGCAGAATTGCGACTATGCATTGTTAAAAATAGGTACTCAAAATAAGTAAAATGTACTCATTTTTGATTACATTCAATGCTTATCATGACTCCGAAAACATAAGTTTCAATTTTGAAAAAGACAAGGTACTCAAAAATATGCACAATGAATAAAAATAACGAATTCTAGCCTACATAGGCTGTATTCATAAATCACTTTCAATAAATATCAACAATTACAACCAAGACACTTACCGAGAATCGAACCCAGATTTTAAAGCAACGAAATCCGGTGCCTTATCCATTAAGCTATAAGGACGACTTGAAGAAATTATAAACAGGAGAAATGTTAAAAAGTTGTGACATAAGAATAAGAAGTAAGATAACTGATTTGACTAACTCAGTTTCCATTTAATCCATCGATATCAAATAATGTGGAAAACCAACTTCTGATCAACTATTTTAAGTTTGTCAGGTCGCTTTGTTAATATGGCTTGAACAGAAGCAGAAATTAGCAATATTTAATCACATTGCTCATTTTTAAGAAAGTACGGTTACTTAAATTTGAGTATGTCATCGCTCATTTACGATTCAATTATGCTAAAAAAAAACGAGTAGGTTCATTTTTAAGTACCTTTTTTTTTACAGTGTAGTTATTTTTCATGAGTTAATTGAAGTAATTTGAGATAAATAATAACTCCAACCAAATTTTTCGCCGAAGATTATGAAATTATGGGTCCATTGTTGAATAGCGTAGGAGTTTATTTCTAGTAAACCATCTAACAAAATACAGTTGTGTAACAAATTTTTGGAGACGTGACGATAGCCATTATTTGGTTGTATCACATTAAGCTTTATTATCATAATAAAATATTACTTTTACCCAACTACTTCTCTTATATTTTAAACTAATTGCTTAGTTTTAATAACAGCAAACACAATAGTTAATGAATATTAAAAAAAAAAATGGATTATAATGTGTAGTTAAAAAACCAAATTCCATTGCCATCACCCCACAATTTGTAACCACCCAACACAACAAAGTAGCAGCAAAACACTCGAATACCGAAGTTCCCACTAGATAATTTAAATACCAGTCCGCCCACGAATCTCCAAGGGCTTGAATCATAGCCTTATCGTTGGTATTCCCACGAGCAAAGGGTTCTGCCATTTCACCCCTAACATCCCCAAATAGAAGAGGAAGAACATGCCCACGAATCATTAGGAATTCCACGTGGACCGAAAGCAAAAAAACACACAACACAGATGATGGACGGTTCTGGGTCCCGTTCATTGTCCAGGCGCCCGTGATGCGTGGTGAGCGCTGTGCTCGTCACGCTCCCTTGACCACGAAGCGGTGAGCGTTCACGAGATCGCGTGACAAACTGTCGGCAAAACCCCCCCACCCCCTTCTCGTAGGAAGTTTTTTTTATGTGTACTCCGGTGACGTTTACGGATTATTGAGAGAGATTGGATTGGTCGGCGGTCAGGAATTTATACATCGAGTGGGATCGATTTATCCACTAATTGCTGTGAGGTGAGGTTGAAAACTGTAACTTTGTGGTATGGGTGTTAGGAGAAAAGTGTTATTTTATTTGTGGCTCTTTTAATTATAATGTCTAAAATATGCATTGGAGGAATGTAAATGTCGTTTTTGGAGATGTATAGCTTTATGCTAATTAGCCATGTACAACCTTTAGATGGTTTGGTTTGGTTAATTAACGTCTCACTAGAGCTGCACAATGGGCTATTGGTGACAGTTCGGGGTCTATTTCGAAGGAAAGACCCGGGAACACACATTCATACATGCACCTCGTTATTTTAGAACCATGGTCAGATGACGAAGAAACACCTGAACAGTGAACTGGCACCCAACGCCTTACGTCGGGACTATGGACCCCGATCAGATGTATCGTGCACCAGTCCCGCATACAGGCCGTTAATTTTTGCGGATGTTCTGGACGACTTTTCTAGTATTTTGAAGCGAAGCTGGCAACCCTCCGATCACAAGATCACTACTTTTTTTACTTTTCTTTGTCAAGTCCATCGCCTAGGATCGAACCAGGAATCTTCGGATTCCCAGCTGACGCCTTTAACCGCGCGGCCACGGAGGCCTGCAACCTTTATATGGATACCGATGTTATGTTCATCTCACGCGTTAAATAATGTCACCCCATTGGTTCGTTCTCCACGTTTATTCCGTCTCTGTTATTTTCTCGAAGGTCAAATAACTGGACTATTGATCATACATCTTCGAATGTTAGCTTTTCCGTTAGTTTTCCTGTTCAAACTTAATTGTCAGAAAGAGTTATTTCGGCAAAGTTATTTTTGATCGTCAACTTTCAATTGTTTAAAACAATAAATATATATTAATTTATTTTAAAGTATTTCATTATTGCCAAGATTTTATGAATTTATAACAATATAAATTGTAACCCTTTGCACTTCGTTGGCAGCGCTCAGGCGACAACATAACGACTCGTTCTTTTGGTCCCCTAATCTTTAAAATAAACGAGAACAGCAATATCTTGTGTTTAAAAAACATCGATATTTTTTTTCAACTCGTTCTTTTGCAGATCCAAAACAGATTATGTTTCTTTTTTCTATAAGCATAACAAATTCTAGGGTAAAGAACATAAGGATGAATAACTATTCCGTAGAAAGAACGGAAAACGCAAAGAGTTCTTGGAGTTCAAAGGTTAAAATAATCATTTAAAAAACGTAGCTTCTAAGACTGTTATAAACCATTATAAAAGGAAAACTTAACGAAATTTTATCATTTCAAGCCTTATGTGCACAATTAGAGGTTGAATGGTATCTATATATAAATTTCCAGGCATGTCCGAGCAGTGGAAGATAGTGTTTTGCGTGCTACAGACACACACAGATAAATCCATTCTTTTATTATTACAAAAATATCGATTGTTTCCTTAATAAATCACACAATTTTAAATTTCATAAAAACTATTACATATTGATTTTTTATCCTCAATTCTAAATCATTAGGGAATCGTTTGAAAGCCATATTACATTAATGATTTAAATAAAAAAAATACCAAAAAGCATGGGTAAGAAATATTAATTACTTTTGCTGTGAAAACAAACTCACAACTTCGATACTTTGGCCGTCCACCATATACAAAAATTAACTATTGTTTAATGACATTTCCTACGCTTTTGAGAGTCAGAGAAGTATTCCAAACTTGTATCTTCAGTTTTCTTAACATTTCACATAACATGTTTAATTTGTAAAAATGCAAAATGTCGTTCTATTTTTTTTAAATCTATTACGTTGAAGTAAAATTTAACAGTTGAATATATAAAATAATTAAGATTTTTATCATTTTTAAAGTCATATATTGCAAATATGAATTGAACACTGTTGAGGTGAAAACAACGTATAAAACTTTACGTAATTAGATGACCCCTCAGCACTAATTTTTTTTAATTCTATAACACAAAATAAGTATTATTTAAAAAATATTAATTTGCTTTTTGTAAATAAAAATAACATAACAATATCTACATTTTGTCAGCCTCACCTCCCCCCCAATAATCTGGATACCTAGAAAAATTAGAAATTAACCAACTTGTAAGATTAAACTTAAATTAGAACTCAGAACGACACCGAATTGAACATGCTTGCAACAGATCAATACTTTTGAGAGAACTGTTTAATATTACCTGATCTATGAAAAAGTTGAAAAATGTCGATAAGTTGGAACTGGGAGTTTTTAGAATTGTTGAGTTGGGAATTTCGTGTCGTTAAGTTTTGTTAATTAACGCTGCACTAGAGTTGAAATTGGGCTATTAGCGACGGTTCGGAGCCTATCTCGAAGGAAAGACCCGGGAACAATGCCGTATTTTTTAACTATGATCATATAACGAAGACAACACCTCAGCTGGAATCCGATGCCGTTAATATGGGAATTTCGAATCGTTCAAATTGAGAATTTCGAATTGTTATATTGGGAAATTTCTTGTTTCAAGCCCCTCTCACAAAAATATTTGTGTGACGGCACTGAATTTGGATCTGTCTTTTGATTTGAAAGGTTCCATATTCGGATACCAGAATTTGGAAATCGTTTGCAAATATTAAACATTAAACATAAAAAAATATATTCAAGTCACTTCTAACGCGCAATACGATCATTAAAAAACTTACATAAAAATTCAATTTTAAAGTACCGTTAAATAGAAAAGGTCCGAGTCCATTTTCGAATTTTTTGAATGATAATTTAGTGAGAAAGAGTTTATTAAAACATTTCAACGTTTGGTGAATATTCTAGAAAAGTTTATTTATATAGCTTAGTCAAAAATTTATTCAATGATGATTGACATGCTGTATGACTGACATGGTGTATGATTGACATCGTGATGTGATTGCCATGATTGATGCTTTTAATATAAAATTGATTTAAAAACTACTATTCAGTAGCTTTTAATTTCTTTGATTTTTTTCACAGTTATTAATTTGAAATTTGAGTTTGATATTGGTATGCATGTATTCAATAAAAATCAGTGTTATTATCTTGTTTGATTTTAAAGCAGATTTTTAGACCATTTAAAATCAAACTTATTTATAAAAATATTTCTAAAAGAATAACTTTTAATTATGATACTAAATAAAATATATGGATATGAAATTTTATTTTTTTTGCAAACTGTAAGCATAAAGAAAATAATGTCCTCTCTTAGATGCACTAATAAGTATTTTACAAAGGAAATGTAATAATGGGTTATTATGACATGAATGTTTTACAACTGTACTGCAGCTGTATATTACGAACTAACATTGAGGATTACAAGAAAAACTAGAACACAGTATCCGCTATTGTCATCTACTCCCGGCCTTGTACTTTTACGCTAAAACAAAATTCCATCATTTTTAGAAAGTTAACCTCTGGGGACTCTATTTGGAACGAGCATAATTTTTTTTCTGTCAACCTCTATACTATAGATCCAAGATAATAATTTGCCGTCATTGTAACGGATATTGATTTATCGCTTTGTACTATTAAACTAAATTATGATATAATAGAACACTCGTAAAAAAAAGTATTTTATTTCTATTAAATTAATTATATACAAAATCCTTATTTTTAATGCACACATTTTGTTACTATGCATTAAGCACCCACAACCTACTACTCCCAGTTTCAAATAATGCCAGAACAAACTGCATTAACAACCATTACCAGTTGTACTGCAAAACAAAGAAATGTACTGATAATTATTAAACTGACCAATCATTTACAACAATGTATTAATTCTGATGAAGATATGCGATAAATCCTATATCGTATAACTTCGGTCGTTTCATGTACAACAAACCAAAAGATTGTGGTTGGTTCGGTTTGGTTAAATAACGTCGTACTAGAGCTCACAGTGGTGGTATTGGCGACGGTTCGGGGCCTATCTCGAAAGAAAGACCCGGGAACGATGTCTCGTAATTTTGAACCATGGTCAGATGACGAGTACAACACCTGAGCTGGCACCCAACGCCTTCAATTGACGTCGAGACTTTGGACCCCGATGCGATTTATCGTGCACCAGTCCCGTATATACGCCGTTAATTTTTTATGGATGTTCTGGACGATATTCTAGTATGGTAGCGAAGTTGGCAACCCTCCGATCGCAATATCACTACTTTTTTTACTATTCTTAGTCTAGTCAGTGGCATAGGTTCGAACCGAGAACCCTCGGATTTTCAGCTGACGCCTTAATCCACTCGGCCAAAAGATTGTAAATAAGTAGACTATTTCAAAAAAATTAAATCCTTTAAAGGTTGTGGTATTGCATGTCACTAAGTGTTGAGAACAATGACTAAATCGTGACTAATAACTTACAATTTTCTATATTTGATTTATAAATGTTCATTAATTATTTTGAAGCAAATTGAAATGTGTTTTTTAATGAGAAATTTATGTTTCCAGGCTCCAGCACATTATGCGGCAACGTTGCCGCCTAATATGCAGTCGATCATCACTTTACGTCTACGTCACAGCTATTGCACTCTTCACCCTGTGCAACATACTGGCGATGATATTCATCTCTCGCAACACCAAGGGCAAAGACCAGCCCATCTCGAAGATAAACGCACCCGAAGAAGCAGAAGAAGACCTTCCGCCACAAGACGGAGGACTGCTGATCGGCAACCTCCTCTCCAGCTTCGTTTTCAACTTCAATCAATCGTCTTCCAGAACAGACAGCAGACGCACATACGTCATCCACGACTCGGTCGCGGTCGGCAACGCATACGGCAGCTATGGGGACTCTGCCTTCGTCACACTCACAACGCAGTGTTCCGTGGACAAACTCAACATGCTCTTCGACATGGCAGACACCTGGAGGGCTCCCATGTCCATCGCAGTATTCGTTCCCGGGATAGACTTCTACATTGCCAAGGTGTACATTGCCTACCTCAGACTATGCTCTCAAGTCATAAGGACTAACGCCACGTTCCACTTCCTGTACCATCGCGACATGGCCCCGTCGGAATCCTACGCGTCCGACCACGCCCATGACCACCAAGCTCTACCATCGTGTTCCAGAAGCCACGAGGCCCTCCCTCTGCTAATGCGTTACAGAACGGGTACTTTCAAGCGCTGGTGGCAGCAGGCACTCCACCCCCAGAATCACCTAAGGAACGTGGCCAGGCGGGGTGTCAGAACACCCTTCCACTTTCTGACAGACATCGACATACTGCCGGTCCGTCGACTTGCCCAAGATTTGGACGTCTTCCTTGGTAGTACTAGTCATGCGAAATCTTGTCCTAAGTGTGTATATGTAGTGCCTACGTACGAGATGCCAGAAAGGTTGCCTCTGCCTCGAAATAAAGCTGAACTCCTGGAAAGGATACGCAGGAAGCAGAGCAGACCATTCCATGCAAAAGTATTTATTCACAACCAGTACGCTACTAATCATACCCTGTGGGAGAAAATACCCGACTCTTGGACCCTTGAAGCAGCATATAAAATCAGTAACTATGAATTTTTTTATGAACCTTTCTACATTGCCAGAGCAAATGTGCCCTTACATGATGAACGATTTATAGGATATGGATTTACTAGAAATACTCAGGTTTGTAACTAAGTTTCATATAATTTATATAATATATAAAACTAAAACTATATATGTAGCTATGGAGCTGAGCGATTTAAGTCTTCCATGAGTTTTCAGTTTTCCTAGCAGTACACGTAAACTTAAAATTCATAAAATATTCGATGTTGAAATAGTTTTCATAACTAAAGTGGTGGGGTGTTTCTTGGGATCTATATATATATATTCAAATAATAAAAAATAAATATATATATATATATATATATATATTCATATATTGGGAAAATAAAGTAAACTACTATATGTAGAGAAAAACAACTTTACAATTTTCCTTTTTTTTTCAAGCGCTCAAATAGTTAACTATTTATAGTACTTTAATGTGCATTTTTTTCAACAAAAAAAAGGCGTTTAATTTATGTTTAACTACGCTCGATGTTCCACTGCATTTGAACATTAGAATTTTAATTATGTATATTAAAAACATTTTTCTGTTTCAATATTTAAGTTTTGTCTCAAACTCTGGTTGGGTTAACCATAATTAGCTACATTCTTTTAATAAGTACCAATAATGTCAGCTTCAAACCAAGCGTATAATTGTAATGAAATATTAGGCTGTCTGAACGACAAAATTAAGTTACCTCGAAACAGAATTATTAGTTTAATTGGAAACGTGACAAAAATTATAATTGAATAACCAACATTATTTATTTAAAAGGTATGCATTGCCGAATTTCATAGCATTCTTTTCTTCATGCATGTTCAATTATAATAAAGAAAAATAGAACGAGATTAGCTGACTGCCTATGATCTGACATCAACATGTTGTAGCAGGAATGAGGTACTATGTTAGTAATATTCCTGGCGTAATAACATGAAAATTATGTGAATAAAACTCCTCTTCCAAACTCCACTTTCCTTAAAGCCCCCATTTTTTGAAAATGTTAAATAATTCGTTTTCAAGATTAAATCAAATGAAATATTCTGGTGGGGAAATAGAAATTTATTGTGAATTAGAGTTATTCGATATTCTTTAAAAATATTGGAAGCATTGCCTTTTTCATCGAAGTATGCTAAAATAAAAATTTAAGGTAAATAGTTTTAAAAAAATCAGTATTAAATGGCATTTACAAAAGTCTTGACTATTTTTTACATTGTTTTGAAGTAATTTATTTTTTTAACCAAACTTTCAATTTCAAACACTTTTTCATTTCTATCAACCTTATCAATTAGTTAAGAAATTAAAGTTACTCATATGTTTAATAATGTTTCATGTAACGTACGAAATAAATATCCAATGAAAGATTTGGCGACGAGGCAAAGACGTACTGTCCCAGAACTTGAATATATTACCGCATGGCTTCTTATGTATGATAGTTGGCACTTTTGTTAATAATTCGATTAGCCTGTTAGCCATCAGCGATTAGACATTATTAAAAAGTAATATACCCAATTTTTTTTTTACCTTTTTGATTAATTTCTATTGGTATCAATATATTGAGAATATCTAAAAATAAAACGTTTTCATAGCGATTTTAATAAAAAACATTTGATTCCTTTTCGATCATACAAGTAACGAAAAATAAAAGATTTTTTTTAAATAAATTATTTTAACCTTATTCTTGCTGTCGTTTCCCTCTAGACATCAGTACAATAATAACTTATATATCCTAATTTTAGTTACATTAGAATATACATCCATGATATATTTTGCTCATATAAAGAAAGCAATCAAAATTTAAAAAATAAACTAATATATTTATATTCATGAGCATAATCTTTTGAAAAATTGGCTCAACTTCATATAGTTTATGCATTTTATTAAAAACTAGTTTTGAGTCTCCCCCCCCCCCCCCCCCCCCCCCCCAATAATTTAGAAAAGTTTACGCTTCTGTTTATATTTATTAAAATTCATAAATAATGATCCCTTCAAATTGTTATGTACATCGCGAAATATATTTTCCCCCAAAAGTAAAAATTAGAAATATCTTTTAACTATACAAATAAAATTTAGTTAAAATACACACCGTAAAAAATCTACATAAAAAATAAATAAAAGTAAATCTACTTACTTTTTGTAGCTGTTAAATGCTAGGTTAATATTTCTATTAAAATCGAAGTAAAAAATAGGTCTAAGGAATAATACTGGTACGTCTATCCACAACTCAAGTCTATATATTTCTACCCTACCCTTCAAATACAGGGCAGTTATAACTAAAATGCCTGACTATAAAAAAAACAGCTGGTGTCCACTTAAGAGATTTTGCGTAGATAAGGAAGGGGCAATAAAACGATTTTGAACAGTACACGATTCGGGGTGTATTGTCAACTGGTCGAACACAGAAACTTTCGTAAAGGAAATTGCGTCGTAAAATTGAAGAGTGTGTGTAATTCGTTATCAGTAAGTCAGGGGAAACGAGAGAGTTCCTTTTCACAAATGAGACAATTCTCAGACCTGAACAAAAGGATTTTTGGGGATGGGTAAAAGGCAGTGGTAAAAGCTAGACGGGGGAGGGGTGTGAATGATTTTCTCCCTTGCGGCGAAATAGGGCCTTTTCACTGGAAGAGACATCTGTCTCGGTCCAGCGTCATTCATTCCTATGCTACAACTTCAAGTTTATGTTTTTACTATGGAAAATGGATTGAACAAAAAAAAAAGTCCGGTGGGGCAATTCTGTATGACTGGTGGGGCATTTCTACACACTGGTGGGGAAAAATCCCCACCAACTCTATGTTAAAATATGCCCTGCCATATTGATTTAAAAATTGAGTACAACCTGTTTGGTAGACGGTGGAATTTATAAAAACATAAATAACACACTAAACAAATCGGG
Source organism: Troglohyphantes excavatus (assembly GCA_963932185.1). Taxonomy (NCBI): domain Eukaryota; kingdom Metazoa; phylum Arthropoda; class Arachnida; order Araneae; family Linyphiidae; genus Troglohyphantes; species Troglohyphantes excavatus. The sequence goes on from OZ010667.1 coordinate 37,961,851, forward strand.
CAATTCAGTGGTTCGGAGTAGAAAAAAGTTTACCTGTGCGGTGTATGGGCAAAACTGTTAAGTGGTTAATACATAAATATAACTGTAGAATAACGTAATGTTCATAGTGGAAATATATTGTTTCAAACATTATACACACTGACCTTTAAGCAAACTAGACCTCGCGTAACTTGTATCGCGGTTACATTCGAAACGCACAAGAAGCCCAGACTACAGAAGCTCTTTTAAGAGCGTTAAAATGACTCCTGGTTGGTTTCAAACTTCTTAAAAACAATAAGAAGGATTAAATCTTAGAATAAAATCAGCTTTGTATACATACAATTATTATTTTTAATATTTTGGTTTGATTAATTAACGCCAGAACATTGGACCCCGATCAGATTTATCGGAAATCATTGAGCAATTGAATCTTGTATTAGGGCCCTATTAAAAACAAATCCATTTAGTCAAATCGACATTCTCCTTACATTAAGGGGACTTAGTACCCTTTGATTTGCAAAAATCGATGAAAATATCATTTTTTTTTTTTAGCTTAAAATATGCTCTTATACCTAAAGTGCATTATTCCAAAGTTTTGAAATGATCTGATAATTATAAGTGTAATAAAAATGCGTTTTATTACTTTGACAGCACTTAAAATGCTATGTCCACTTCGATGTTTACATTTTTGACGCTACAGCTTTTCGTCATTATGTAAATAAAAATCAGCTTAAAACAAGCTGAACGTGTTTATATGTGACTGTATCTATCACAGCACAGGTTTGTTTATTTTTTTAACGTAGTTTGAGATAAATTTAAATTTGAACGTACAAGGAGATTTGCCAAATGAGACGTATTTAACAAATGTAATACATGTTTTTGCTATTGTCAAAGCATATTCTAAAGTCTTTTATGGTATAGAATATGAACATTCAGTGAATTCAGTTGTATTAGTATGGTTTCTAACACAAAATTAGTGTAAAACAATATTTTAAACATTATTATTTTTATTTTAACAGTTTTTTCTCAAAAATTCAGTTTTGTTATCATTTTAAAATTGAGTACACAATTGTGATTTAATGAACTCCAATTAAATAATAGAAACTGGAATTATATATGTATGTAAGTAGTTATAAGATAAATTATGTGTGAAGAAAATTGCGAATGTATTGATCGAGTTATTTGGATTTGAAATGTTTAAACTGATTTATCTCAGTTTGTGTTTTTTGCATATGTCACGGCATTTAAAATAATAATACTTTCTCAAATATTATTCAAATGACTTGATTTTTTTTCTGAATTACCTGTATAACCTACTTAAAACAATCAAGGATGGATTTCGCAAAATAATTAAAAGAAAAAAAATTAAAAAGACTAAATCATGTTTTTTTTTCATTTTTTTGCATATACATCTACATATTATTTTTTTTCTCAAGAACTAACTAAGTAATTGGAAATTCGATCCTTGAAGTTATAAAGTATAGTATAGTGAATGTAAGAAAAAAAATCTTTGCAAAATATTAAAAACTGAAAGAGAAAAAACATTTTAAAAAAAGTTAATTTTTAAAAAAAAAACATTTAAAAAATATACTTATAAAAATATGTTTTTTGTTGCTAAAATCATTTTATATAATAATTACCTTCCATAATATGTGTAAAATATATAAGTAAATTATTTAATAATAAAAAATTCTCCAAGGGTACCGAGTCTCCTTAAAAAGCTTCTATTATTGCTATAAAAATTAACTAAATTAAAAAAATCAATTCAAACACATTAGAAAGTTTTAAAAACTCTTAACGTTGCGGAATTATTTTTACATGTTTCGTAAACTTTGAACTAATCCAATTAGCAAGATTTTTGACTTGCAGTGTCTTTAAAATCAGTTATCCGGGACATCAGAATAAGAACACTACTTTACGCTTTTAGTGTGATCGATACCGATACTATAACTCCGTGATATATAGCATAATTGACAAAAATATGGTCTCGTTCGATAGTAAATTATTCGCCGATGAGTGTAAATTCTTGAAATAAAGCAAAGGACATGCAGGGCTTGGGTGAGGCCACAGACTGAACGGCTTGATTATAATCTGCTTTCGTTGGCGAGCAGTCTATTACTATAATCTTCTGATCTGACGCTTTAGGTAAAACACTTCTGGACGTGCTCCGATACAGTCACACTCGATTCAAGTTAATTACTTTATCCGATATCGCATGAATACAACTCTTTTTTTATTGCAGGTCTTCGAAATGCACCTCGCTGGATTCGAGCTGTGGGTTTTGAACCCTGCGTTCGCTGTGCACAGGGGCGTGCAGAACAAGAGGGGCAGAGGGGCGTGGAGGGAACGACAGAACATCATCAACCGCAAGCAATTCTTACGATTCAAAAATGAAATGGCAATCAAGTATCGCCCACAAAACAAAGGACGGTCTTGAAGTATTACTCTAATCGCTGCATAGAATTGATTGTCCGATTTAAAGTTTTTATTTTAAATGAAAAGTATTACAAGTCAAATTATAAATCAAATATTTATTCTGAAGAAAATATTTCTCTGGTAATATTGTCAAACACCTTGCTAGAAATATGCAAGATTTATTATTATTATTTTTTGCTAAATTGAGTTACAATACGTTTTTGAACCATCAATTAAAATTAGTATACAAATTCCTTTGTCCAAAAGTTAGATACATTTGGCATTTATTTTTGTATTAATATAGTGTTTTTTATTAAAATTGTATTATATTTTTTTATAAGAACTGACCAGGTTTACTCTTCAGCTCTTTGACGAATGATTTTTTTTATGAAATCATGCAATCCAAGTTCGTGAATATAAAGGGAAATGAAAATTCAAGGAAAACCAAAAGATATAAATCAAAGAAGCACTAGTTCTTTATCAAGAACTTGGTGTATGGAATTTGGCTAAGAACACAAAGTTAAAATTGACCCATAGTGTTTACAGAACTAAGTTTGTGTTTGATAATTTCTCGCAAATTTAAGAAAATGGATAAATTATTTTATAAGTGATCTCAAAAAAGGGAAGTTCTAGAATATAGACATCTTAAAGAGAATAAATTGGTCAACATGAATTTTAATTAAAACAAAATTTATTACCAACAATTCTTCAACATTTAAAGCTTATAGGCAGTGACATGATAATAGAAACCATGTATGAACCTATAGATACATAAAAAAAGGATACTATTGTAACAAATAAAATCTTATTGACGCAATACAAACTTTGGGATAAAAGGAATAGATATAAATAACTCAGTTTCGAAGTTGACTGTTCACAAAAGTGGGTTTCAGAGTGTTTTTTATAAAGCATAAGTTTTATAAAAGACATGCGAATTACATTAAAGGGTGGATAAATAAATGTGTAAACATAAAATACACTACAATATCCTATTTAAATGTGAGTAATAATCAAAATATTGTCATTTCATTAATTTTGTATGTTACATACGTATACATGCTTCCAAGTCCGAATGAATATATTTGAATCAGTCAATTTGATTATGTAAAAACTCTATACGAAAGAGATGAAGTTATTTTGTATGAATTATAAGGGCAATAAAGTACAGTTTATGTTCCTATCGAAATTTGTGACTAATATTATTTTATGTTATATTATTACTATTTAACATTACTTACTAGAAATTCTGCTTTAGTAGAAAACGGAACAAGTCAATGCTGGTAGAATTGAAATTTAGAATTGAAAATTTTTTTAAAGTTCCTTTAAAATAATAACTGCTTTAAATTAATAAAAGATTTTTATAAACTATAGAATTGTTCTTAGGTAAGAACAAACAAAGAAAAGTGTCTATAACTTTTATCAGTTTTAATTATAAAGTAATGATCACAAAAGGGACATTCACCAATATTGACATTTCTCCTTCATTTACAACAGTGCAAATTCCTAAAATTCGATTATTATATGTAGAAGTTAAGTGTGAGTAAAAAATTACAAGAATGATTTGGTAGATTATAATTTTACTAAATAGACAACCTAAATTCTCAAACAAACATATATAATTTTTCAAAATGCAAGCATTTAAAATTATTTATTTCAAAGTGAAGAGCTTGTGGTAAATTTAAAATGAAGGATGATTAACAAATAAAAAAAGGTATTTAACACAATCCACCTGAGAATAGCTTTAATATATACTTCTAACACACAAAATAAGCCTCTAAATGTGTATTTTTATAATTAAAGAAACTAAGCTAAATAAATTGTAGTTCGAAAGTAAACATTTTTATATAAACCTAAAACTTCTCATAGACATGAGTAATTTAAATTTCCATTGATGTAGCAAATGCTACTTAAAACTTTTTAATTTATGTAAAAAAAGTATATAAGAAACTACACAAGAACAGATTGGGCTTAATAAATTGTGAAGGAAATACATAGAGGTAAATACAACCACAGAAAATTTATCTGATATAAAGGACAAAAACGCTTTACCAAATCTTTAAAACGTTCTAGAAATATTGAAATAAGTATTTTACCAAAAAATAATATTTCATAATACCATATAATCATTGCATACTATGAAGACAACAAATAATACACCTTTTAGTACTTTCTTAGAAGCATCAATAAACTATAACCTTATTTTAGTCTGAATTTTAAAAGTAAAATTATGCACCTAAACTATGATAATGATCTAAAACATCTTATGGAAATCCTTCATTAAAAATTATCACATTTTATTAAGTATAAAGCCATTATATTAAAACATTTATCAATCCTAAATTATCTGCAAAATAAGTAACTTTTAAAGCTTATTGTCAGAGTTAGTAAACAATAAGTGTGGGAATATATTTTTACAAATATTATACTAAAGAAATAAAAAATTTAAAAAAAAAAAGATTCCAGAAATGATACATTTTTTTAAATGACAATTTTTATAATAGGCATGTTTCCTGCTGACTAGCTATCAAACTTAAAAATAAAAATTTGATCTTTCCTATATATATACACACATAGTAAATTAAAACATAAATCTACTTTTCCTTCTTGTTTATAATTTCTTCTTATAAAAAAGGAAATTTAAGTAATATACAAAAATGTGGAAATACTGAGAGCAAAATTTTAACTTTATAATACAACTCAATAACGAAATATTTTTAATTAATAAAAATTAAATTATAAGAACTCCAAAACAATGAATAATATTAAGAATAGTTAAATTAAAACTATTATTTGTAAATAAAAAAAAAATAGGATAACCCTTTCAAACAGTACATTAGAATATATATATATATATATATATATATATATATATATATATATATGGAATAAAGTTATGAAGTTCACCCCTATAGTTATGGATTATAAACAAGTACAAATATATAATTAAGCAATACATAAAGTTAAATTTATCTTACATATTTTTATATTAATGCTGTAAAAAGGAAGTTAAAATCAAAAAATTATTTTATTTGACAATGCATACCTAAATCATACTTTCAACAAAGAATTGTATCTAAGAAATACAAAAACGCACAAATTAAAACCTCTTTTAACTGTATCTACGAACCTTTAAATATTTAGTAATTTTAGTTATGGCATCATAAACGTTAACACTTTTTTCCAACAGTAATATGGGAAACAGATGAATATGAAACGATAATATATGTGAAAGGTATAAACAATACCCATTCAACATTTTTACTTTAAAATGCAAAATTCACAACTCGGAGCAACTCACATTTAAACCCTTGACAACCTACTTTTAAAGACGTAAAAAAAAAAACAGTAATGTAGGAACAGCGGAATTTTAAAACAAAAAATTATGCTTTGCTTTGTAAAATATGATCCCAATTTATGTGCTAAAGGGTTAAAAACTAATTTATGACTAAGGAAATCAAACGGACATTGCAGCAGCATCTACTCTAGCATCATCTAAGAAATCTAGCGGAGACACATTGCTTTTTTGAAGACTCTCCTCAAAAACTTTTTCAACTCTTTCCCATTGTTTTTCATGCTGGACAATAACTTCTACCAGATGGTGCAATTGCGGGAAAAATCCCGAGAGAAGTCTAAAACACAAGAGGAGAGTTAGGATAAATTTCTCTTTCAAGCATTCAATAATTTATTTGTGATATTTTGCTCCGAGCAAAAATCAAACTAGGTAGTCTTTACAAACATTACTTTAAAGCTTATATTACCAAATATTTGAGATTATTTGGTAATAAGACTCACAATTCCCAACTACAATTCTACACTATATATACAGGACTCGATTTGAGCCGGAACGACGTTCCGGTACCTCTGTTTAGAAAAAAAAATTACTATTCTAGACTTGGGTTTGATGGCTGTTGCACTGCACCCCCACGGAAGGTTACAGTTCCGGTACCTCTATTTCCAGAAATCGAGCTATGTATATATATATATATATGAATAGCCATCGCTTTACATTTTGGTTATGGTGTGGAAATTTGGAGCGAGGGATGCCAGCTCATATCCTGACATCATTCGATGCTCAGCATCATTCAATTAGAATATTAAAAGATAAATGGGACCAGTTAAAATATATCCAGTCAGGATACGAGCTGGTATCCCTCGCTCCAAATTTTCACACCATAACCAAAATGTAAAGCGATGGCTATTCATAAAATAACAGAATGTGTAATTTTTTGTAGTTTTTGTAAACTGTTAGACTAAAAAAGACTTTACAGAAGCATTTAAAGCTTATATGGACAAGAATTTCAATTTTTGTCTTGTCATACAGAAACTGAATATTCTAACTCATGCACCAACATTAAGTCACTTGTTTTTTTAATCATGTAGATATGTTACTTTAAAAATTCTAATAGTTTATGTTTAAAATTTTTAATTCAACCCAACATCTAAAGATCAAAACTGACCAAGGTATTTTAAAAAAATCACACAGTTTTTACTTAAAAATTTGTTTTTATTTTAAAGTACTTTGAAATTAAAAACCTACATATTCATATTATTACTGTTATTTCTATAATCTTGTCTAGTTATTGTTTTTATTAAGTTTACAAGAAGTATTAAAAGAGTACTCACTGATAAACTGGCTGAACAACCTGCTCCAGAAAATTAATTTGAAGTCTGGGTATTCGAGCTTTCTCCCTGTCCATCATTTCACTGGGTTTCACTCCCATGGCTTTTTCCAGATCTCCTTGCGAGAAAAACTCTCTGTATATGAGTTTCTAAAACAAATATTAAATCTTATAAAACAACTTTCTAATTACAAAACTGATTTAAATATATTTAAGTATTTTCAATAGTAAATTTAAAATGAACTAGTGATTAAGTTATTTAAAAATATTACCTTATAATATCACATATTTAAATATATCTTCGAATTGAATATCCCCATTAACTGTACTGTTACGAAGTTTAATAAGAATTTTGACAACAGGACACATTTTAGTTATAATTATAAATATTTATAAATAAATTTAAAACATTGAACAAATAAGATAAAAATAAAGCAATTCCTTTTTCTTATTTTATATATTTAAAAATAATTACTTAAATGTTTATATATTTTATTATAAACCAAAATTACTAGTAAAATACTAAAAATTACAAGTAAAATTTAAAACTACAAATAAATCTTAAAAATGCAAATGTATAATAAAAAAAGAAGAGTCAGCAAAATTACAAATGCTGATCTACTAATATTTCAAAAAAAAAATCCATACATTTTCCCACATAAAATTTTCTGTATATTACTAAAGTTTGTTTAGTTGCTTGTTAACATGATAAATAACTGTCTTAACCAAAAAAATTAATCCCTGAAATATTTACTAAATTAATTTCCCACCAACTTGCAATATATGAAAGTGCAAATGCATACTTTGATCTACAAAATATATGTATAAACATACAAACAAACGTATGCCAATTTATCAGACAAAAAGTTAAAGAAAGCTTTTTCAGCAAACAAAAATGTCATGAAATTAGATTATTTAACAACTAAGTAAAAATTTTTAATGTTTTTTTTTTATGGTTTTTAATGTACAGAGAACCAGACATTATAAAATGTATAAAGATTCTGAGGATAAATGGGCTGGTCATGTAATCCGAATGGAAGAAGAATGAAATTACATAAAAGTATTTCTTACTAGACCAATGAGCAGTCAACCTAGAGGATGCCCTGAAATGCAATGAATCAACAGCATTGATGTCAATCTTAAAATTTCGAAGACAATGGAAACAGGGAAAACTATTGCAAGAGACACAAAAAGCTCTTGAAGAAGGCCAGGGCCCATAAAGAACTATAATAATGTATCTTTGGTGTTAAAATAGCAATTTTTTATTAAAAAAACATCCTTTGATATCTGTACAAATTTCAAGCTAATCGTACAAACATACATAATGGTAAATATTCACACATTGTATGAATAATCCATACAAATTGGCAGGTATTCAAATGATAATATACCCAAAATTAAACAGAATTGTGCGAAAGTGGAAATTGTAAGATTAATAATTGATTCAATTTTGAGATTTAGTATTATAGAATGATAATAAATCCATACAGCAATTTCCTTAGTGTTAGTCCAATCCTTTGTTTGATCTGATAAATCACAGGATGTCACAATAAGGCACATGAGGATATTGTGGTGCTCAGCATTAGAGCTGTCATAACCACCTGAAAATAAAATGTAATAGCGGAATAATAGTAGATTCATTGACAATATAAGGAATTTTTTAAAACATATCCAATTTACGAAATTAGTATGCATTCTCTTACTTTCTAAAATCTTCTTTATATCCTTAATAATTCTAAAATGATGTGCTAAGTCCGTAGCTAAAATAATGTCTCTGATATAATCCAAGCACTTTTTATATTCCTGTAAAAATAAAATGCATAATATATTGACAAGCGATGTGAACTCCATAATTAAAATATAAACTATAAATAAAATTTGAGACTAGTAATACTCCGTCTAATTAGGCCTGTAAAAGACATACATAAATGGTATACCTTTAGTTGCCTAAAGGGAAAAGAGCGCAGACAATGTTACCCATTACTCAAAATTTAATTTAAAATGTTATAGAGTCAAACTTATGGAATGATAACTGCAAAAATAGATTGGGCCTTATATTATAGTATAGTAATTAGCAAGAAGTTAATCTGAATTTTATAGGGGATACAGTTGCCAATGGGACAAAGTGGTATGCATGGATAAATTAATTACTCTTTTCTAAAAGGATAACTTGAATACACTATTCTGAAATACCAAATGCTAAATTAAACTTTTGATGAATAACGGTGTGATGGCAGGTAGGGAAAAGAACGTTACAATCATAGTAATTATCAGAAATCCCACTGACCAGGAATGACAAGCGTCACTCGTCCTGCTTGAAACTGGCCCAAATGGACAATGACAAGTAGAACTCATTGTAGTATTTTTATGGCAAATTGACTATTTGTACTGCCTCCCCAAATTCATAAATTAAATAGTCTTTTTGGACAGTGCATGTATCACATTAATTTACTGGTCAAGGAGTAAAAGGGAAGGTAACAGACTTTTAGAGCTACAGTTCATAAAGACATAACAAAGAAATAACTGCCTCTTTGTCAAATCTTGTGGTATGCCAAAGATTAATAAATTAAAAATAAGTAGTAAACAAAAAATTTTAATTTAAATGTATAAACAGCCTACATACAATTTTTTTTATTAAATACAATTCAGAATTATTTTGTTATTACTAAAACAGGTTTGTAATTTTACTGACAATAATTGGTTATTTTATTATAAGAACATTTAACAGATTCAGCATTTTTAAATTTTGAACATACTTACATATTAATAAACATGTCTACTATTAATAAAAAATGGAACAATGATTTATAATCAAATTAAAAATGTCACCAATAAACTATTAATATGCATTTCACAAATATTTTAACGACCATTAAAAATATGTAACTTATCATACACATCATAAAAGCATTATTACCTGTTCAGATAAATTTTCAAATATATTGCATCCTTCTGTATGCAAAATAGCCATTGTTTGTGCGAAATGATGCCTCTGAAAATACAGATATAAGAATTCTTTCAAAATAATATAGAAACAAAAGCTAAAAAAATGCAGGCTAAAATTACAACTAATTGACAACTTAAAAAAATAATATATGTAACAACTAATTATTATTAAACCATGTAAAAAGTTAATCAAGGGTATATATTCTACAAATTTAATATATTGTGATTGGAATATTAAACATATTCAATAATTAAACAAAACCTTCACTAAAAAAAAACTTAATTAAAAGTAGAAATAGATGCATTTTATTAGACATACATAAAATATTCATATTCTAAATAATAATTCGTGTATATATATATATATATATATATATATATATATATATATATATATATAGGAAAAATTAAGTGGATTAAGTATATTGCAAAATAATTCATTAAATTTTTTTTAAATAAGAATATATTATCTAAATATACTTCAATAACTGATGTTTTTAAAAAGCCATTACATTAAAAGTACAACTCAAACTTCAAAGTAAGCATAACAAGAGAAGTGGATAGATAGTTTACACTGGATTTTATCTGATAAAATATGTCTATATCTAAAACTTGTATTCAATGAAAATTTCCATAAAAAATAAAATTAGAAAGCTGATCTCCCTTCATGTTTAAAAAATACATAAAGACATAATAAAAAAATACCATGATAATAGGGTTTCCCATTAAATAATTATACAGAACATATAAATAAGCATAGTGCTTTTTGATTGTATGTATTTTGTGAGATGAATATTTAAATCAATTATCCTCACAATATATGAAATCCAGAGTAAAGTTTTTTTTTACAATAATTATCACAAAATTACTAAAGTAATAACTAAAATAATAACATTAATTCAGAAAACTTGTCACTTCAATAGATCAACATTTGAAGAATACTACATAAAATCATTTTATAACAAGAATAAATAAGCTAATTACCAATTTCATTATATTTACTTTAATTTGAGGCAAGCTTAAAATATTGAGGTTTAATAATATATGTTTAAAATAAATTATTCATTAATTTATCAAATTAAAATTTACCAAAGACAAAATTACAATTAATATATGGAACATTCAATATTATTTTTAACATAAAAACACTAAATACATGTTGTATATAATGTTTACCTCTAAAACAGATCCTTCTGAACTGTAAAGAGCAGCAAGAACAGATTTCTATAAATAGCAAAAGAGTACAAAATGAATTCAAATAGTCAATTTGATGCAATTTAAATTTATTCAAAGAATGCATTAGATTAATTATAATTTACAATATATAATTCATTTATCGTACAAACTTACAGATGTGACCTGAAAGGAGCTTGTTGTTCCTCGATGGTCCAAATCATGACATAAACACGCAACAAAAAGAGACAGGCTTTCTAAAAGACTAAACATATATTATTACTTAGCTTTAAATGTACTACTTATACTCAAAGCAGAAAAAATATATAATGACTATAATGAAAAAATACTTCAAGATATATTTTATAAACTTATATATGAATAGGTATATTTTTAGAATAAAATACTAATATAAAATTAGTAAAGTCTTAAAAGAGAAAAATATCATTGTTTTTATCATAATTTTTTTTTAAATATCTTTTAAAAATATATTTCTTAAAAATATTTTAACTACATATAAGAATCATTAGCATATTTATTTGAAACACTTTTATTTCATATTGGTGATAAATTATTGTATATTTTTGAAAGACATTAGTTTTCTTAAAAAAACACTAATCTATTAATTCTTAAAGTATAAAAGAAAACTTATTTAAATAAGTACATTCAAAAAATGATGATTGATTAAATGAACATTTAAAAACAAATTTTTAAAAATATGATTAGATTATTAAATCAACATAATTATTTGTAAGTAATTTCTAAAAGAATAAAACTTTAACATTGAGACTATACTAGGGGACAACCTAAGTTGAGCCTAAAGCAATTGAATATTTTATACATATCATAGCTTCCGCTTCAGGTTCAACTTAGGTTGTCCCCAAGTATAGTCATAATGGCTAGGTATGGATAAATATAAAATCATAAAATGATTTCTTACTCTTAATAGATTAAATGTTTTCTTACCTAAGTTGATTACCCATTAAATTAAGGTTTTTAAGTAGTAAATATGAAAAATGAGCAACAGAAAAGCCATGCTTCCAATTATGATAAGGAGGATCACGATAACCTTGCTTTACGGTGATAATGAACCTAGGCATGAAGAAAATAAGCATTAACAAAGAAATATAAAAATATAAAGTAATTAAAATAATAAATGTCAATACTTTCTTAGAAACAGAAATAAAACATACATTTAGCAATGTTGTGATTAAACATAAAGTCAGTACAATTTTTCTAAAACTAAGCATGCAATTGTTTACTAACATTTACCAATTATTTGTAGAAAACTTTGTGTAGTCCTATTACAGAAGTTTATTTGCACTTGATGGAAACATTTTTGATAGTTAATATCTTTCTATGCATAAAAACCCCATTTCTGGCATTGATTTTACCCTATTGTATAATATCAATGCTTGGCTATAGCACTATCTAAATTTTTCCATTACACATTCAGGCAGTCATGTCAACTTGTTCAAAACAAACTCCTAAGTGTCCTCCAAAATCATGTACATGGATAATGCCTTCATAACACTCACTTCAATAAACTAAATTTAAAATATACATTAGGAAGCATCAGGAGATTTTACACGTATTGCTGTAAATAGGATACATCTGATAGAAAAATGCTCATTTTTTATTTCAGTCTCTTGACCCTTTGATGGAGTTGAACAACGTAAATCGTCCAAGAAGTTCTAGTTTTTCTGGCAATACACAAACTTTAAATTCATAAAAATATTCAAAGTTGAACTTTTTTTCAAATCTAGAGCATTGGCGTGTTTTTTAGAAGCTATATCTATTAAAATAATAAAAAATTTAATATTTATATAATATATATGGATTGGAAATATAAAGTAAAAATTTGAACGAGAAAACAATTTTACACTTATGCCCTTTTTTAAACCACACGGAGGATTAAATATAGCCGTACTGCATCATGTTTTAGCAAATTTTCTTTCTCAATAGCTAAATGTTGTTTTTATAATTAACTACAATTAGTTTACCTATTTTGACAAAAGCAAACAAATTTTTAGCTTAATTATTTTTTAACTTCAATTCTTTATGAATAATTTGACTTTTAGTAGTTGAAAACATTTAAATTCTCTTGCAAAGGCATTTTGAAAAGGTAGATTTTCTGCTATAATCAAACTTAAATTTTATGACAATAGCTGGTATTTGTTTGAACAATCTTTTGAAAAGATTTAAAGGGTTTTTTTTAAATTTATTTTAAAGACTTCTTCATTCGTTTAAATACCATAACCTTGATTTCTACAATGCATTGCAATTCTTCGACAATGTATCTGTCAACTTTTGACCCATTTTTAAAATGAAACTTAAGATTTTTATTCCTGTCAGTAACAGATGATTTTTTTTGTTAAATTTACATCACTAATTAAAACAGAAGGTAAGAAAAGATATTATAAATGTGTTTCCATAAAGCGCAAACATCTCTTTCTATATATATATTTGTTAGATTTACTAAAATATAGTAATAGTGTTCTAAAATTACAAAGTGTCTCTGTGCAGTTTGTGTTTAATCAGTAATAAAGGCAAAAATTTACAAGAAAATTTTAATAACTTAGTATATATATTTTTTTACATTTCTTAAACATGTTTAATACAACTATTGTGAAACTAAAATATTTCAAGAAAAACTTTTCCTAATCAAATATGTTGGACAAATCCTTGTAAATTGATTTCAGTCTTTAATATTCATAATATTCTATTAAGATATTATTCCTTACTAAAACTTGTTAAAAAATAGTTTATATTAATTATTAGTTTGAAAAAAATCATACCTAAACTAAAAACATTTTCAAATTGTTAAATGCACAATAGAAATTTTAGAGGCTCAATGAAAAATGTATTTCAGAAACACTACTAAGATTTTTTTTTTTTTTACAAAATGCCATATATAGAAACCTATATTTCATTGTAAATAACATCTTTTGTTTTAAATTTCCCAATGACTTTATATTTAAACCCAACAATTACAGGTAAATAACATTACTTGACAATAGTAGCACTGATTTTATTACAAAATACAGATTGCTAAATTTAAATAGTTACTCTATTCAATAATAAAACTACCTTATTAATGTTTTTTTGCGCAGTCTCCATACATTTGTGAATTCTAAGTCCTCAAACATACCTAAAGTGGCCTGTAAATTGAAACAAAGTTTTTCATTATATTAATTTATAGTTGCATATAAACAATACCTACTTTATTAATTTGCATAAAAGGTTATAATTAAAATTACATTACAAAAATATAAAAATTATATAACAAGTCGTAAATTTTTAGCATAAGAAATACAGGGAAGTTAATAAAAAACATATACAGTTAACCTTTTATATTTTTGTTTAAAAATTACTTTTTCTTTTTCCCAAAATAATGTACTTTTCATTGCTTTTCTTAAAACATGTAAATGTACTAACTTGTGCAGCTTCATTATCTGTGAGAAGTCTGGGAATGAACACAAAACTTTTAAAATCCTCATTTATGCAGTCCAATCCTGATATTTCACTGCTTATTCGTAAAATTTCTTCTTCAGAGACCTAACAAAATACATTTTTCTATAAGTAATCTGGGATTGCAATTTCACATATGTTGGAGTTTATAACATAATTAAAGGATTAATTTATATTTTTATAATTTGAACTTCAAATTAAAATGTATTAGTTTTATGAACTTATGTTAAATATTATCTACAACATTATTTATCGATGTGTATAGAAATATCTAAGAATCAAGAAGGGGAGCTAAGCTTACAATTTTAAAGGGTTTCAGCATTATAAGTTATGAAACAATCATGTTTAGATTACTCAGTGATTTAAACAGAAAAGGAAGTTTAAAATCTAAACAGAGGCAAAAATTAAAAATTATCTTCCTCTAAATAAGTTTAATGAAATAGTTTGCATGTCCATGTACAGATATTAAAATATATGTTCTATTGAAATAAAGTATAAAATAACCGTATCAACTTTGATAAGTTTGGTTAAATGAAATCATGAATCCTTGGAGTTAAATAAAATGTGGTTTCATTGGCAAAACATATACATGAAAAAATGCTTATCAAGTTTTTGAAACCAAATTACGTAATATATCTGTGAAGATTAGAGTTTATATTTTTAATAAGCTCAAATGTATTTTAAAAATATCACACAATATTGTCATAATTTGTTGTTACATTTTCCGTTTATAATAACACTTTTCCGAAAAATTTAATTTGTAAGGGATATCATCTTAAACTTATTTATAATTTAAATAACTGTTTTTCACAGTTTTTTTCTAGACATTTTATACTAAATATAACTTAAACTATTGAGATACTTCAAATGAAACTTACTTTTGACTGCATTATTAGACCATTAGATAACCTACTACGAGACTGTGCATCACGAACCTTCTTCCACATAAGAGACTGAAAAAAGGCAATGAAATAACATTAGCGAATCAATTATCAGTTCATAAGCATAAATTACATTATTAATTATTAAAAATGCACTTAACAAAAAAAAATAGATTTAAACAAAATATATTTAGTATTGTTTTTTAAGACATGAAAATACTTTCCTTCTCAGCAAATTAAAATACTACCAACTTTTTCTACCCATCTGTATCTTGAATAGAAACTACATTATGCTAAGCTTTTACCAAAATATTATATATTTTTATTATAAAGAAGCCATTCAAAATATAGGTGAAGCACGTTTTACAATTTTTAGGTTTCATCCATGTAACACTGTCGAGTTCTCATCCTCCTTGTCATATAAAGCTCAGAAAAATAACTTTTCGCTTTGAAACTCATAAATGCCTATCCAACAACTATTGAATACAGGTTGTACACAATTGAAATGTTATTTTAAATAACTTATTAATTTAAGAAGTTTTTTATGTGAATAAAAATACAGGATAAGTGTGCATCAAAACTTACATGCATAATACAAATGGCACAATAAACAGAAAAGGCACTAGCAATTTCTTCATCGAAATGCGTAAAGTGACTACCACTAATCTTGTTACATAATTCAGCAACACCTATAACACCTAAAACAAAGAATTTACAGATTTAAAAATCAAGAAAATACTTCTTAATTTAGAAAAACGGTATAAGCAGAAAATTCAAATACATTCTTACCATTATCATCTTTTATTGGAAAGCATAAAATATTTCTAAAATAGAAATAGAACATATTCAAATACTAAACAAAATAACATTAAAAAAAAAGTTAAAATCTTTCAACAGCATACATACTAATTGTGAAATGTAGTCCAAAACATAATAAGAGCATGGGAGTATCAAATAGTCTATTATTACATATAAATTTTATAACATAAAAGTACAAATAAAATCTATGCATAAAGTATTTATGTTGTATCTTTAAGGTTCTCGTATCCTATAAATCAATGAACTAGTTAAATTATTTTGGCAAAGCCCTACCCAATTTACAGTTTTCTCAAATTGACATATTCCCAATCATGCTTTCAAAATTCCCAATGATCATAAAATTGCTTTGGAACCGAATCACTTAGAAATAACCTGTTGTATAAATTCTCCCACAATCATCTCTAATCACCAAAATGTCAATAGGTTATTTAAAAAGTACAGAATGTCTGACATTAAATTGCTGATTGGACAATGTCATTATAAAATCCTATGTATTGGTTTTAGACATGAAGCTAATTAATTTTCAGATATCTAAGACATTAAAAGTGTTAAAACGTTTTGCATGAAACTAGCTACTACACAAGTTCCGTCATTAATGAACATTAAATAATTAATTAGAAGATTATTCAAAATATATATTTGTACAATAAACAAAACAACGGTACCCCATTATATGATTTATACAAACAGTTATTGCTTATTAAATACTATAGTAAAAATTCATATATTTTTACAGTGTTCACTCTAGAAATAAAAAGGGGCAGGGCGCTGTTGGCAGTAAAAGAGCACCCCGTTTTTGACAAGGCACTTTTTTAAAAAAAAATTGGGGTGGGCGTGGCCACACATTGACACATCGAACCCGTAAACAAACAAAAAAAGTTCAGATTTGTTGGTTAAGATTGTGTTAGAGCTGCATATTGAACTATTGTTGACGGTTCGGGGCTAATCTTGAAGGAAAGACCAGTACAAATTTGATGCTTGTTTATGAAAATATTACTTAAAATCCAAAATTTGAGATTTAAAAAATAATATTTTCCCTAAAAACCGAATCTGTAAGTAGCCCTAATCAGACCCCTCACAAAACTGATAAAAAACCTACTTAAATAGAAAATGTGGTAATAAAATGCCTAGTCTTACAACTTTGCCCCAAACCATTTTCATTTAAAAAAAAAAAAACAGAAAAAAAACTTATCATTTCATATGCGGGCACAGGCAACCAATAGGATTCGTGAAATGCCCCTAGCTCGAAATTACTGAGAAATCATCGCGATTTCACACTCCGTAGTTAAAAAGGAGGGTTTTTTTTTTATAGTCATAATTCACTTAATTCCAATTTACACGCAAAACATTTTATTGGATGCCTTTTTAAAGACAGATATGGAAGTAAGAACACATGTGTTAGACTGAAAAGGGCAACAGGGGTGGAATTTTTTAAAAAGGGGCACGAGGGCGCTATCAAGATGAAAAAAGGGCGGGCAGGGCGGGCCGCCCTTCAAAAAACGCATAGAGTGAACACTGATTTTTATTTTGCATATATATGAAACAGTATAAAAGATTCATTTAATTTAAAATAAATTGTCTGACTAATTTTTAACGCCACATTTTTAATTCTAATTAATGCTTTAATTTTTAGGATTTGAATATTTGTTTAACACCACCACTAACCACAAATTCCTTAGCGAAATGAGTAAACAACACAATACTGACATTAAGTAAAGCAAGTATATAAACAAATCATTCAAAATGTACAGAAATATCAACAGTTTTATTAATAATATGCAAACAAATAACTATTAGAAAATTTCATCCATAGAACAAATACAATTATATTTAAATAGGAAAATCAATTAATCAAACACAGAAATTTAAAAGAATAACTGCTACTAAATTAAAAACTAAAATTTTATAAACAGAAAATTATAATATTTTTTTAAATAATAATATTGTAATCATTTACTAAACATGCAATAAAATAATGAACTACTGCATAATAATTTATTTCCTTTACATGAAATTAACTATTTTTCACATGTATAACGTAAGTTTTAGGTTAAAGCAAAATTTAGAAATTGAAAATATATCTACTTCTTTAACCAAAATGTAAATAAATACACAATGGAAATTAAAGTATAAGATTTTGGGGGGGGGGGGGACATTTCTATTAAGAACTTACCTTGTCTTGAAGCCAGTAGCATCATCAATTTTTCGATAGAATAATGGATGTTTATATGCATCATTGATATTTAAAAGCTCTCCTAAAATTCCACACAAAATTTAACATTAAACGAATTACAAAATAAAAATGAAACTTTATACATAATTATGGAAAAATTATCCTAGTATATAGCATTAGTATAAAAATATCAACCAAAAGAAAATGTAATTTTTCATTATTTTGGAAAGTTAGATATAATAACTCAGGATTTATGTTTAAATTATTAATATTTTAAAATTTATAAAAACCCAGAAACTTTTCCGAAACACCACATATTGAAGCTGGAAACTTTTAAAAACTAAACTGTTCCTAAACTGAGCTTTCCTGAAGAAAAATTAAACACAAATAGGACAATGGTCCAATTCAAACAGCCTATTGTAGTTGCACAGTTGACGTAAATGGAATAGGCGCAATAAAATCTGCATAAAGTAACTTCTGTCAAAGACAAAATAGTTATCTAATTTACATATCTAATTTATTTGACAGCTCTGATGTCAAGAGTAGAATGATTACTAGGGAAGCTTGACTCAAAGCAAATTTTGAAAACAAAATACATTGTTTTGCTTATGACTAAAGAAATGTAAATGCAGTTGTATAAGTTTGGTTTGAGTATGCTTTAAATACACAAGAAATTCATATTTTTATACTCTGAGGGGCAAGCAAAATATCACAGTTGTGAATTTATTTTCACTGAAAAAGTTTCATTTACATTTTCAAAACATTCCTTTATAATTTATTAAAAATGAATTTATCAGAGATGGCTTTCAAAAGTTTCATCCAATGAGTTAGATTAGAAGAATGTTTCACCGTAGAATATTTTTATGAATTTAAAAAGTATGGGTTCTTTTGGTAAAAATGGTGAGATATGGATAGATATCCCTATATTGCTATCACTCAAACAGTCAAATAATTTTCATACTATTAGTCCATAGGTCTTATTTTGCATAACAACCCAATATGCAAATAAAAAAATTAATTAGAAATAATATCAACCCATATGGTTATCCACGTGGAAGAACATTGCTAGCCATGTGGGCCCTGATGGGCAACCCATTTGGACACAAAAAGAAATTACTCATTTTTCTTCTATACTGGATAATTGGGTTTTCTCTAGATGGGCTTATGTGGGTTTACTCAACTGAGCCCATGTGGAGTTACCATATGCGCCCTGCATGAAAAATCTCAACTGGTCTAGTATAGAAAAAGAGGGGTTGTTTTTTTACTGTATCCATATTGGCTACTCATCAGGGCCCATGTGGATAAAGTATATAAACCAGACTGGAAATTCCATATGGGCCTTCCCATGTGGAGAAACCCAACTAGGCGAGTGTACAAAAAAGGGGTAGAGGAGTTATTTCTTTCTGGATCCATATGGGCTAACTATTTTAAATCATAATGTTATAAGTTTGGTAACACTTTACTTATGACTTGTAAGTGATTTTATATAAAAAAGATTTTATTTATACATGCTGCTATAAATCAAGCAGTTATAGTAATTAAAATATTTGTTAATGACACAAATTAACTTACCAGTAGTAGCTACATGGCCTGCAATACCTTTAGATGCTGGAATGCATATATCTTTAGCATTCTGTAAAATTTCCATTTAAGTGATCATCAATATAGAAAAATTTATTAAACAATCGAAATCCAATATACAAAGAACAGAAACATACTCCAGATCCATTTTCAGAATCATTTCCATCAAAGACTTTTGCAACTAATTCATTTTCTTCTTTATCAAGAAGAAATAAAGAACATCTATTATAGAAAGTAATATTATTTTACAAAAAAAAATTAAATAAGTAGACTTACATAAGTAAAAAAAAATAATAAACACCAACTTCATTATAATTAATATAAGCAAACAGTAAATTAAAAAAAAACTAATTAAGGATTTTTTAAACAAATAATGGGAAGAATTAATTTTGTGTAATTGGAGAATTCCGGCGGTAACGGAAGGCCAGTTTGTACAACAACTTATGGTTATAATTTTAAAAATATATTTTATTTCAAATAACTGATAGGTAAATTTTTATACACTTTACTCCATTTTATTAAAAATGCAAAATCTAGAATTTAGCACTTTATAACTTTTTTTTAAATTTAAATTTTAGTAATGGTAACGGAAGGACGTTTTTTGGAAGTGGTATACCACACTTACACCTTTTTATTAAAAGTTCAGCTAAACCGTAAAAAAGAAAAATCTAAAAAAATTAGAACACTTAAAGGAGAGTTCAATTATTATAAATTGCAGTACAGTTTTTAGAAATTATTATATTATGCCCAAAAATATGATGTTTTTTTAAGGTAACGGAAGGACGGTAACGGAAGGACAAAAATTCCAAGTGTGTAAAATTGGATTGTTTTACAACAATTTACTCATTAATATTTTGAAAAAGAATAATAGGTGTTAAATTCTGCTTATTCAGCTGTTTTTAAATCTAATTCTGCAACAAATTCTTTTTTCAAAGCCATTTGTTAAAAATTTTGGCTTATCCAATTTTTGGTTATTTTATTTGAGTCAATTCCAGCAGTTACCTTCTTTCTCAGAAAATATAAATTTAGTCATTCATTATTTTATTTTCTTAAACATAATACTTCTACAACGACATCATTGATTGAAGCACTTGCCTAACATAATACTTTTTAGTCCTTGCCATTCGACTAACTAAAAGTCACTAACAGCCAATGCATTGCTTGACCCATATGCCTTGTCTGCATCTTTTATATTTGATTGTATGTTTTCTTTGAATACCTTTCTTTCTATAGAACTAGAGTACTCACAATACTCAATAATATATTTTGAAATTGGTTTTAAATAATAAGTATTGTGTGTGTCAGGAAGAGGAGGATATTGTTCCATCTTTCTTCAGAGAATTACTTTATCTGATGCAGAAATCAATTATTTTATCTGATGGGGCAATAGTGGTAAATTTCCCATTAACCACTTTGGACATTAACAGTACCTTTGCCTTGATTAATGGCAAAAATGCTTCAATGTAGCCATGATGTTATACTGATCAAACATGAATGTTAAGTTGGTTTTTGAATGTTAAATCAACTTGTACAACTACAATTTTCACCTCTTCTTTGAATTCTTTTATTAAAAGACAAGATTCCCATGACTTTTAATAAAAATATACTTTAAAAATGTGCAGATTTGTTTTCAAGAGCATAAAGGCACTTTTTAAATGAACTCTTATCTTTTTTTTATGGCTTTCTGTCTTCATTCCATTACTGTAATTTTAAATGTGCTAAATTTTGTTCATTAGTATTTATATATTTGGTAACAAAACAATTGAGACAAACTTTAAGTAGAAGGTATATTTGTAACAAAACAAACTAGGGTCTAAGCTTGCGAACTTTTTATAGTGATACATTTATATCAATATTTTCTTGCTGAAATTCTGTATGCGTCACTTAACGTCATCATAAGAAATCGCTTTTAAACTTTCTTCTTTTTCCCATTTTAAGGCTTTATTGTAGAAAGAACCCATATAGTGAATAAATAGAAAAGTAGTACCAGTTTTAATTGAAACTCAATGTATTTGTGACATACTTATTAAATTAGCGTGGGAGGGTATTAAGATAGAAAATACAGTTAATAAGTATATATAATATTTATATGTGTTTGAATTTCAATAATAACTGAAAATTAGTTTGCTTGATTGTGGAAAGTTCAGTCAAAATCAGCTAATACAAATATGTCCTTCCGTTACCACATTGATGTCCTTCCGTTACCATGTTTTTTGTCCTTCCGTTACCATAAAAAAACATCTAAATTAAAAACAAAATAAAATTGTTGCTGTTTCTAATTAATAAGTGTCATAAATCTGCTTTGTACAAAAATTCATTAAGTTGTAGACCCAATGGTTTCTTAGTGAGGCGGTTGAAATATAGTATTTTGGTAACGGAAGGACATTTATGGTTTGACTTAATAAGTTATTGATTTCAAGGTTAAAAAATATTTTTTTGAAAAAAAAATTAATAGAAAGATTAATTTCATGAATAAAGTATAAAAGTTAACCTATTTATTTTATTTTGGTAAGGGATTTTTGTCAAGTTATAGTATGAAACAAAATGTTGATATTCCGCACTGCAAAAACATATAGTAAAGAAGTGACTTTGACCTTGATTTTATAAAAGTCATTGTGTTAATTTAAAAAAAATATGTTAAGATTCAAAAAGTTCATATCTTTCTGAAAAAAATGGTATATGACAAATGACTCAACATAAAGTTTAAAATTTTAAGTGCCATGGCAACATTTTCCCGGAATTCACCAATTCTTAAAACTAGGCTGAATATTCAGATTGGAAGCTACTATTCTATTACTATTAGGCATGGAAATCAAAATCTTTACCAATAAAATTACAAAAGGTATTTGTCCGAGCAAATATCATAAACAAATTATACTATTGTGATGAAACTTGGTAAAATCACAGCTGTCAATATCTGACAAAGGTTTTTAACATTAACTTTTTTATATTAAAATTAGAATATTACTTATTATAAATATGAAAAAGTTATTTATATTACTAATTGTTTCAAAAGCTTTAGTTATGCTAATTTTTTATGATAAAGGGCAAACTCATGGTGGTTTATCTCACAGATTTGTCATGAAAATCAGGAAATTTTTCAGGAAAATTAACTTTTGAAATTCATTTAATTGAAACACAAGCTTTATTTACTTCTATGGTGCACCACTTAAAAAAAGTCCAGTGCAAACGACAAGTATTTGTACCAGTGTATAGTAAATAAAAAAAATAATACAGATTTAATTGATTTGAAGTAATAATGAGCTATAACAAAATATTTTTTTACAAGGAAATTAGTTATACTGTTTATTAAACCAATGCATTTTTACCATTTTTCCCCTTCAAAATTTGAAAAAGTTAAATGTAACTTTATTCTAGGGCCAATTTCACATAAGAAATTCTGAGCAAGCCAAAAAGACAGTCAACATTTGTTTTATATTGCATACCACAAGCGCTATTGGATCTAAAAATGATATTAATTATCACAAACTTTTCTAATTAAAATTAATGTTACACTTAAGCAATCTCTACTAAAAAATATTTTAAATAAATTTAATATTATTATAAATAAATTTGTTTTAAAAAGATATGCACTCTGGTTATATTTATATTTCCTGTTTTAAGTTTACTAACACAGCATTTGAGCATCCCGGTTCAAGTACATTTGAAAATTCAAATTCAAATACCAACATGCCCAAGGTGACAGATCCTGTTTTCTGGATGTGATAAACAGAACTACTCACAAATACCAATTTTTACATTTATAGTTAAAATGTAGTTTAAATTTTGATAATTGTGAGCATTGCAATATTAAATTTAACTAACAATCATATTCTTAGAGTTACACCAAGATGTAGATTAAAGTTACTTGTATTTATATTATGTTTTACTTTTTATATAATTGGTTAGAATGTCATAAAACTAAATAAATAACTTATTCATAACATGAAAATATTACTTATTATTTTAACTAAAGCAACTTTTGAAAGCAAAAAGGGTAAGAACTATTAACTTTTTGCACTCGTAATTATGCTTTAGAAAGTTAACAAATAACTCTGAATTTTTTTTCATGGTCGATCAAGATGAATTTTTTTGATGGAAATGTGTTCAATTTAACTAGAAGATTTACCATCCTTAAATCAAAAATTTAAAAATATAACCCCTGAATACACCCCTTGACCTAGGATGGAATTGTAGCCACATAATATATTCAACGTGTCAAAATAATTTATTGAAACTACTAAGAATACTTAAGTATATTACACTACACCACATTAAAAATCTAAGAAATGTAATAATATAAACAAACTATATAAACAATATTTAGGGGCGGAACCTAATGCCGGCACCTCCACCATAGCAAATCAACTTAGAAATACTTCAAACAGAAATGTTTTGGTTAAGTTATCACAGTTTGCCCAAAGAATTTCTGTTTTCTATAACTAGTAAGAAGTAAGTAACTGTAACAAAACTAACTAAAAGACAATAAAAACAACAAAGGAACTATTTTATAATTCTGTGTTTTTCCTATTCCTATTTCTATGGCGACATACAAACGCAACGGTACAGATGCGATGTCCCCTGTACGGGGACATACGAGCGCGATGTTAAAACGAGTTATGTCCCCCATACGGGGACATACAAGTGGAAAGGGTTAATAAGCATATGTAGCTGTTTTATAGATCAATCCGATAAAGTAATTAATACTAATTCTATAATAGAACTGTAACGCCTGCAAAAATTAATAATTTAAATTAAATGTTTTTATTTTTGAGGGAGTAATTTGGAGGTGGGTAGATAAAGTGGCAAGTGTAAGAAACATAACTAGATACGCAACTTGAATAAATTATATTCTTGCACTTCACATGAATGACTAAATCACTAATTTTTTTAAGCAATATAAAAGTATAATAGTAAACTAAAAACAACCTTTCAGCTCCAGTTAATCTTCTTGCTTCAGTCATTACTTCTTTTAAAAGCAAGTTTACATTATCTAAAACAGTCAAAAGAATGAATAAAGAATGTTTGTCAAGGAAAAATCAAGGATGGGATATATCGAGGAAACAATACTCACCAATTTGAACAAGGAGAGTTTTAATGACTTGAAGCAAAGACTATAATTGAAATAAATTTACAATTAGTATAAAATTTTACTAATGTAAAACATCACAGGTAAAAAGCAAGCACAGGATTTTACAATTGAAATTAACTATTGTAACATATATTTTAATTAGCATTTATTTGGGAAATGAAGGTAGGGTGGGAGAATTTTCCATAATAATTCTTTAAAAACATTATAACAAATACACATAAAATAAAGTTTTAAAGAAGTTGACCTTAAATGTAATAAGAAAAGCTGCTGAGTGACATGTAAAAACGAATTCTAATTATCTTAATTTTGTTGAGATTTCTAAATACATATAAAAGATGTCTTTATTAAGTATTTTAGAATAACCTCTGCTAGATGTTAATAAAAAATTATATTTGAACAATTTCATGTATACCTTAAACAAATAAAAGTATAAAAATTCTATAAAATTAAACTTGTCTAAAAATAAACAATATTTGTTATATTTAGCTTTAACATTGTAAATTTAAAAAAATGCGAATTTATCTCACAATCTAATTTATTTCCATGTGAGGAAATGTATAATTTACAACTATTAAAAGAACAACTTTTTCATTGGAAAAATAACCTATGTTTTAATTTTACATCAGTCCCAGTTACTGAAGGTCAAAGAAACTTGATGAACTTAGAATACTACAGCAGTAATTTTAACAATTTTTTTTTTTTTTCAGACATCTATGTACATTACACAGAGAAAATTAGATGCTGTCAACTTAAATAATATTTTTAAACTAATAAATAGTAAAACTTAAAATGTTCTTACTTGACTTTGCTCACGAATTTTCTTTTCTTCTTCATATTTGCGAGAGTGCAGCAAAAGTGGGGCTAAGTATTTTGCCCAAATTTCAGTAAATTCAAGATCTTTTGCAGAAAAACTGAAATACATTTAAAAAAATTTAAATCATAAATTTTAAAACAAAAATATGCTTAGTATAGAATTACATTTTTTTCATTTATGTTGAAAGTATAAGATAGTTTAAAACATATGATTATATGCTTTTTTAAACAAATTATTGGAATTGAAAAAAATTAATCATGTCACTTAAAACGTATAATCACATTACTATTTTTAAATAGTTATTTTTCTTTTAATTACATGACAATGCAGCAACATTTTTTATATTATTAGCAGTGCAAATGTATTAAAACAATTACATTAAAAATTAAAGAAAACAGTCAATTTAGAAATTATAATGGATTGTTTAAATATAAATTTAAAGCATTACTTTTTTTTGTTAATAAGGCAGAGGAGACTTGAAATTCTTCCTCCCACATTTGAATCAAATAAAGGAACACATAAGAATGACTGGATTTGCAGGCTGAAATTGTTTTTGTTGCAGAGGCAGAACTGTCAATAAAAAAATGAAAACGTATAATTTCAAAAATCAATATCATAAAAAAATATATAAAAAGATTCAAAAAGATTTTCATTTAAAAAAAAAAATTAAAATTTATTTATAAAAATACACATACTTTTAACTTTTATAGAACTTGTTAATAACTTATTAATATGTTTAATACTTCTAGTGTCTTAAATATTTTTATTTGTCAGAAACAACTGATTAATTCCAAAATAATATGGACTTTAATTGCATTAACAAACTCAAAATCAATTTCAAATATTTCCTTTGGAAACATTGCATTAGAAATATTGCAATTCGAGAAACTGTGCTATTGAACACAACTTATAAATAAAGTTAGACAATTTCAGCTAGCTTTTAAAATTATAATATTTTCTAAACCATGTATTTAAAACTTGTTAATTATGTATTTTTCTAAAAGTTAGTAAATAATGGTGTGCTACCACAATTAAATAGTTATTAGAAAAAAAGTTATGTTTCAAAAATATATGAAGTAATGTGTTTTTGATACCACATATAATTAAATTTTATATTTTAAAAAACAGCAATTTTTTTTTCATAACAACTTCAATGCAATTGTTATAGAAAAGAATAAAAACTTAATATTGTTTATAGACAATTGTGTAAAACCAGTAAAAAACTCAAGATATATAAAACTTTGAGAAATTTATAGTGGAAGTTTATAGAAATTTATGTTAGACATAGAGTTTATTTTCAAGAGTAACTCTGGTATTATAAGAGTCTACAAAAGTTTTAAAGATAGTTTTCAAAATGAAAAAATATAACTCTTAATTTTCTTTGAGTTTTAAATATATGAAAATGCAAAATCAATGTCCACAAATATAAAGTGCCCTGAACTGAGCTGGGATGAAAAAAAGAAATTCATATAGTTATTTTTAATTATATTTAAGTAGCAATATTGTTGAACAAAATCATATATTCAAACAATTGAAATTATATTTTTTTTTATTTTGTTTAAGGCTAAAATTAAAATGTGAATGTTGATTATTGCTTTTCTGTTTCTTAACAGTCAGATATCTTTTAAACGGATATAATTGATTATTATATCCTTGAAATTATTATTGTTTTTTGATACATTTTTCCTTTTTGTTCAAACAAAAATATTCCTTTTGTGGTTTTTAGTTATTAATATATTATACAAAAAGTTTCAGATTTCCAGGTTGCTCCAAAACACTTTATAGTATATCTACAATAATTAAAAAATACACACATTTCTGAGTTTTTATAGAAAATGCAGATTAACAAAAACCAATGTGTAAAATTATTAACAATGTACTTTCAGAACAAATAATTATAATAATATGTATGTAGCGATAATACAATCAAAAGCAGTTATTTTTTAACATCAAGGAAACTTAAATATTAGAAAATATGTGACTTTTTATTAATTTAAGTAATTTTCTAAAAATGCGATTATCAAGAAATTTGTATCATTAACAAGATAGCACATACCTTGAGAAACACATACCTTCGCTTTATTTTCGATCAAACTGGATTTTTTTTCAATAGTGGATTGAAAAGGAGAGTTTTCAACCTGTTGGATATTTCAAATTTTAAAGTAATCGTAGAACACAATTGAATTTGTTAATGTTAACTAATAAATTTAACCTATAATAATGTAGACTTTTATTTAAGATTTAAAAAAAAATGATAAACAAATTGGCCACTTGAAAAAATGCAAACATAAATATAGAATATTTAATTCATATTTTTAATTATTTTTTTATTGCTTTATTTTGTTTATATTACATTAAAAAAATATTTTTAAAAAAAAACAATTTTGTGATACATGACATAGTAAACTAAAAAATCTGACATAGTAAACTAATATCTAGATATATTGAAAATTTTCAAAGTTTTCTTATTAACGTGAAAGTGCAAAGCATTACACAAGCAAGCGACCCGGTCGAGTTTGCAAAGCTAAGCCAAAAAAGAATAAATATTGCCACAGCAGCCAACACGAAAAAAAATACCAGAACAGAGTAGCATATATATATATATTCTGACCAACTCCCCCCCCCCCCATGTTAAAATGCTAAAAGCTGTATTCGTAAAAAATAATCCAGAACTTAAACTACATCTCGTAAAAAAATAAAACCAGTTGGTAGGACTGTCCAAGTGCAACCTCTAATTAAATACACGAATAAAAAATTTTAATTGAAAATAAACGGAGATACAGAGTTTTTTTAAATTTCGTAAAATTAGCTAATATGCCACATTTTCAATTTATCACATTATGATTTATGACTCAGTTAAAATTTTATACATACAGCATTTATAAATTTTTAACTCACCTAAAAAAAGAAAGCATAGCTTTTTCCCGGGAAAAGTACAGCGAGAGGGAGTGCAGAGTCCGCTAGTGGTTTAGTTGATTTGATATCACATATGTTTTAGCCGCAATTTTGAGGGTTTTTCTTAAAAGGCTTAGCATTTTTTACTTTTCTAAAGTTTTTTTGGGAGGTAATATTTGTTGTGCAAATCAGTTTTACCGTATTCAACAAATATGAGCTACTAAATTAATATTCCCAGTCCTTCTCATCTAATGTCAATACATTTAATTTTCTCAATCTATAACTCTTAGTTTATATTTTTAGACCAGCATTGAGCATTTTACGGTGATCAGAATTGTGCTGTATACTCAAAATGAAAAGTCTTACAACAATTGAAGAAATATATCTCTATATTCAAAATAAACATTAGTCTTGAAAAATCCTAACAACTTATTATTAGTAGCTTCTTTCACTAGCTCTCTCAAATCAGTCTCATTACAAAATGTTCATTAACCCACAAATCAAGATCAATGACATTCAATGCAGAGGAACTACAGATAATGAAACAGCTATCATAAATAAGAATTTGAGTCATCTTAAAAAAATCAATATTTAATTACAGTAGAGCCTCAGTATAACGGAACATATTATAATGGACATCGCTCATAACGGACAGTTAAAAAAATTTGCACAAATTTAAAACCTAGAGGTCGAAGACCGTTTAAATGTTATTAGTCAACCTGTTAAAAAATTGGCAAATGAAAATGTATTTGCATGTTATGAACATGTACAGCATCTCCATCTTTTATTAACTGAAGAAATAAGCAGGAAATACCCAGTAGCAAATTAATATTTTTTTAACTAATTAATGTAAGCTATCAACATGAGCCAGGACCTTCTTGTTCTAAAGATCAATGCAGTATATAGGTTCACATATTTTTTTCCATTCAACCTATGATGTTAAAGGTTGTTATTTTAATAGATATGTAATAAACATTTTTAAAAGTTAACAATTGTGCTTTCAGTGATGTACACACTGCCATTGCACCACTACTAGATTTGTTATAAACCAGACTTTTATTAAAACAGACAACCTTTAACTTATATTAGTCAGTTTAAAGTGAGGTTCTACTATAAAAAAAAATCTAAATTAATGTTTACTTACAAGTTTTAAATGAATAGAAAGCAATATCAAAGTTAATTTGAACAATTCAGCTCTTTTCAAATTTAACATTTTCAAGAAATATATCAAATTAAACAAAAATCATATGGAAGAATTAAAAATTTATATTAATGGATAAAAATCTTACGCATATTTTTATTTCTTCCGGCAATATGCTGCTACCAATAACCTATAAAAAAATTATAGATATTATACTACATGAAAAAATGAAAGGAACAAAATTCTTTAAATTAAAATATATTAAGTACACAAACCTCGCAAGAAAGTTCACTTTGATCATCTGAAACAAACAAGATAACTGCATCCCCTGAACATGATTTTTTTGTAAGCTAAATGGAAAAACATGAAGTTTTTTAATAAAGTTTTAATGTATAAAACAGCAGTTTTACTATTAAACAAATTTAAATGCTTTTTTATAATAGTATCTTATAAGATACTAAATACTCTACAGCAGTAACATAACACTTATGCTTTATGAAACAGTAACTTATATGCTGAAATTTTAAAATGAATGCGATTAGTTCCATTAGATTATCTTAAATTAATTTTTTATGTGCAGAAAATGAAGTAAAGGTAAGATTTTATTCTATTTTAACATTTTAGAATACTTTTTTTGTACATTAAGTTAACACGCCAATGGCCAGCCAACTATAAGATATCTACCTCGTATTTGGAGCATGGAGTTCAAATATGCCATGGAAGTAACATTTTAAAAATGTTCCCAGATACCAAATATCCATACATTTTAAAATTCTTTAAAATATAAAATGTGGGAAATTTTATTTTAAATTTATTTTAACCACAGATTTGGTCTATCAAAACATATAACTCGAAGTAAGAGAAAGGTTCTACAGTCTATATATAGACTTTTATTTTTCTAGGTTTTGAGATTTGGAACATCCCTCGACACCTGTGTTTGTGAACACTGTATCAAGAACAGAGACTGCTACTGTAACCAAATTCTGTGCATTTATGTATGGAAATATTATCTATATATATATATATATATATATATATATATATATATATATATATATATATATATATATATATATATATATATATATATACTGCCTTTTAGTACAATTTCAATATTGATGGGTTTTTTTAATAAACAAAACTTTTTTTAAGACTTGTGCATTTAAAAGTCCAGAAAACATTGAATCGAACAGCAAATAAAAACTGTAAAATATATTGTAACATACAACAATGTTGACTGATTAAATATTTTATTTATTACAATTGTATAATTAAACAACTTAAAGAATAAAATTTCTTATGATAAAGAAACATTTTCCACTTACTATTTTATTCACTTCTTGTTGAAGTAATGTTGATGAATTAGAATACAAACATTCTGAAAAAAAATTAAATACATTTAAATCTAAATTAATTATAAAATATTTTAGTTTTGGAAATGACACATATTTTAACGAAAGATTACATATAATTCATTAATTTAAAAAACAAAAAAAAAGTTGTTTGTAGATAATTAAGAAAAATGCAAAAGTTGTTACATGTATTTTAAAGTAATTTATGTTTAGTATTACTATTAATGTAATTATTATTAATCCATAATTTTATAATTACCACATATTTTCAAAATGTCAGACGCTTCAGGTGAATCCATTCTTTCTCTTGCAAATTTATCACTAAAAAAAGTTAATATTTTGTTTGTAGTAATTTTTTTTAAAGCATATTAAATATTTATCATTCAATTATAAAAAATATTTATCACTTAAGTAATAATTGACAGAGCAGAACGTTAACGTTACAAGAAATAACTCTCGTTAACAAGAAACAACTCTACTGTTCAGTATGTTGTCTGTTTGTGTAGCAGTTACAACCAAATGTGTTAATCGATGTTCTTCAAATGTGGAATGAATGTTCCTTAAATCATTAAAAACAATGCATATGTTGTGGTTTTTTTATATTGTATGCCACATGTAATCTATCCTCTAGGCTGATTATGAGACCCAAGTTTAGCTACCAGCAGAATAAGGAGGGGCACTCAGCCAAAGAATGTAAATTAATATCGTCAAAGACTTTCGTAATTTGGCAACTTTGTGCAGTACTTGCACAGAGTGTTTGATATGCATGAGCAAATTCAAGCTGTCATTTAAGTAAACCATCACCAAAATTGTCAGATAAATTTTTAATTTTGTGTTTCTTATTGGTTTAATCTACAGCAAATAGCCACCCATTTTAAAGCCAGACATCGATATTTCAATGTTAGAAATGGTAACCTCAGGTCTACTAAAGTTGTTGATGAAAATTGAATTAGTGACCTACCCCATTATTCTTAAATTTTGCCAATTTTTTGGTTGATATTTTGGTTTAATTTATAAACTAATATAATTTGAACATTTAGAGAAATAACACAATTGACACAGAAATTTTTTTTTAAATATCCATACTTTTTCACATGTTGTAATATGTCAATTTAAATACCTGGTTTGTGTTTTATTACATGGAAATGTGCCAAAGAGGAGGTGATACATTTCAATATGGTCTCGTGTATTAACGCTATTCCCATACTCTCACTAAAACGGAACGTGACTTCGACAACCTTGGCTATGCACAGTATCAGTAAAACCACATTTACTAATATTATTATTGCAAAGTTAAGAGTTCTTCAAGTTTAAAAGTCACAAAAAATAACTATAGTTGTTAGTAAACAAAAACACAATTAAATTTAAATTGTATCACAGTTATATGAAAAACACAAAAAAAGGTAGAATACCAAATGTTTTGGAGTAGCTCTTCATTGGAGTTCCTGTAAAATGATACTGATCCCAAAAAAGGAATGTTTGTCAAATCCGGTCAAGTGAAGGAACAAGTAGGGTAGGAAAGGAAAGAAATATAAATATAAACAATTGTCTGCTATTTTGCTTGTTGCCAGATTTTTTAAAAAGAATTTATTGGAAAAAATAAGGCAATAATATCTAAACACATGACGTCAAACCATATATTGACAAAAGCAAGCGTTTAAAATGGACATTATGCACATAGCATCAAGACTAGATGAGAAGTAATTTTAAGATATTAATAACGTCCTCCACATATGTTGGTAATTGATGATAAACACGTGATCAATTATTCACTAATTATATAGGTTAACCGATTATGTTCTTTTATTTGTGCGTCAAAGTTTAATTTGGAAACCAGAAAGTGAATGTTTTAATTTACATCATTTCCTGTATAAAAATATCATTTGGTGATTATTTGGGAACAACGTGTTGTTTTTTAATCAATACAAAATAGGTTTGGTTTGGTTTGATTAATTAACGTCGCTCTAGAGCTGCACAGTGGGCTATTGACGACGGTTTCGGGCCTATCTCAAAGGAAAGATTGTGCATGAGGGCTATTGGGTGTTAGTTTGTGGATAGATTAGTTGGTTAATTAACGCCGCACTGGAGCAGCACAGTGGGTATCTCGATGGGCTATATGAGAATCGATTCGGAGTCTATGTCAAAGGAAAGATCCGGGAATAACTTCTTGTTTTTCAACCATGGTCAGATGACGAGGACCAGACCTGAACTGTCACCCAACGGAATATCAGTAAGAGCTATTGAGGGACAATTGAGGAATGGTTAGAAACTTTTTTAGGGTTGGTTGTGTGAAATATCGCTCTTAGTGCGCACTACAGCAGCACAATTCTATTGGGGATGTTTAGGGGTCTATCCCAAAGGAAAGACCCGAGCACTACGACTTATTTGTAAACTGTAAGCCATGACCATATGACGAAAACATAGACATTAGACAATCTAAACTAACCATCAGACTAAGATCAGTTTACATAATTTGAAAGATTTTGTATGATACTATTACTGATTTCTGTGAGTGAGGTCAAAAAATACGCGTTTGCTATTAATGTCTATATAAATTGATATATATTTTTTAATATGTTTAATATGACTGATTTGCAATAAATTACTCGTATAAACAATGTTGAAAGGAAACTACAAAAAAGGTAATTCACAAATGTGTACACAATAAAAAAAATTAAATTCAAAATAAAATTTCTGTGTGTAAAAAAATGTCAAATTACATATGTTTTATACAAATTTTCTTTTTGTCATAGAAAACACAATCCTTTATTTTTGCTTAATTCTGAGGTTTATAAATATTTTTAATAATTTTTTACTTTTCGATTCTCCAAGCAGGGGGAAAAATAGTTCACTCATGGAATATTTGTGTATTGTCAAATTGGTAATTTAAAAAAAGAATAGAAAAAGAAACAATAATCAACTAAACGCCAATGTATTTATATATTATTAAGGGAATGTTTGAATAGCATTCTTTTTAAAAGCAAAATGCAATCTGCCATTAAAAGAAAACCGACTTTTTATTTATTATCGTCGAAAAAGAACACTTGACAATTAATGGTTTCCATGTTCCATTTATGTTTTTGAGGAAATTTATGTTCTATTTACAGTGGCTTCTAAAAGTGTTTTTACTCTTTAAAAATTAGTGGAAAAGGCGCTGCTATCTATAATTGAATTCGAATATAGAGTCCAATATTATTTCACATAATCTCCACGTAAATCTGAAAAAAACCTAGTATATATATATTTTAAACATTGAATTTTACTATATTTTTATAAAAATAAAAATGCAAGGAAACAGGGGAGAAAAAACGCCACAAACGTGATCGCATATCGAAACATTTTCGGATAAATTCATACATAAAATAATCGTCTGTCGCTTTCTTTTATTTTTGCATTGTGGTGACATTTAATATTCGTTTGGTTTTCAGTCTTGCTTGCTTACTTCGTAATATTCTATTTTTTTATTTAAAAATGGATCGTAGTCGTAAGAAAACAAAGAATAGCATTTGAGTATTGATAAGTTTTCATCATAATACTGGTAAATCAGCTCAGAGTTCGCTAAATTAATAAATGTATCCCAATCTACATGTAGTATGTGATGAAACGATAAGAGGAAAATCGGATCAAAAACAAGGTAAGAAAATGTCTTCCGGCAAAGTTAACTAATGTGATCAGATGTTTATAGTTAGAAAATTTGTGAAAAATCCACATTTGAGTGCTGTTAAATTATCTACAGAATTTATTGAAACATGTTTTACTTCAATTTCAATCAAACTGTTCGACAAGTGCTCAGATCAGCTAAATTACATTGGTGTTCTATCGGTTCTATCCGAAGAAAATATTTTGTTAGTGCGAAAAATAGAAAACTGATGCTTTCCTTCGCAAATACCAAGAACTTAGTCAAAACAGTAAAGCATGCTTTCACTTCTCGATGTGTTACCCAATATGAAATAATCGGAATTTCCGAGATTGGTTTAAAGAGTCACGTGACTTCCGAACTATGGATAAAATGGAACATGTTAGAAGCAGACGATATTGTATTTCGGAACAATTATTTTTGGATATTAATTTTATTTATGTGAATTCGCTAATTTTGCGATTGGATTAAACGATTTTTGGTGAGTTTTTAATATTCATTTATTTACCAGATTATGACATTAGAATATTTTGGAACAAAAATTATACTTGCGTCATAAATTGAAATAAGAATTATTCTTTACGAATAGAATTTCTTAAAGTATGCACTTGCGTTTTTCGTAAGATTTTTATGCTTTTTAAAGCGCATAACAGAAATTGTTGTTATATGTAAGTATATCCTTCATTGCTCTTGGGATAGCTAGCAAACGCGGCTAATTACTTTTAATGAGGTGTTGATAGTTTGAACGTTTCTAGAATTTCTTTAGTGCGCCAATGTTCGGTGCCAAAAACGACTGCTCGAAGGAGGTAAAAACTGTTTTTGAAACGGCCTGACAGGAAATCTGCTATTGCCCGGGGCCAAAACCGACTGCTTGGAGGGGGGTACCAACTTTTTTTAAACAGCCTGATGGGAAATGTGCCATTGCCTGATATTTAAATGAAAAAATGCGTGCTCGAGTCGCCGTTTCAAATTTTTTTTGCTTGCTATAATTTTTTTTATTATAAATTGTTGCAATAAGCCCAATGTGTAGCTGTTAGTGTGTTTTAATTCAACCGACCCTTAAATATCAATTCTGTCCCTGAACGTGGCATTTACATAGAATCCGTTCGCGATAGACCCCGAACTATCGCTAATAACCCACTGCGCTATTAGTGCGACGTTATTGAACTAAACCATATCGAAACCGTTCGAAAACCTTCATTGTTTGAGTTGTTAACTTTAATTGTGTATTTAACCCGAACAGCTCGGTTTTGTTTACATCACTTTCATTTTGTTCAACGCTCTCAATAAAATCGAACAATCTTCTGTTATCAATTTGCATCGTTATAACCTAACTTACAACCGTTCAGTTAACAGATCTTCACTTTTCCATACGATTTGCTTCGTGGCTGGCATGGTTACCTCACGACTTTAATCTCTATTGAAAATATAGTAACCATTAATGGGGAGGGAACGACCCATGCACACAGCGCATTAGGTTATTTGGCGACTTTTTGAAAACACTGTGCCAACCCGCTATCGCACGCAACTCTTTACCGTAATTTGGTATTTAATGATAGCATAAAGGATCAGCATGTTTATTAAATATTTTAACACATAATTTCAAATGATAAGTTCAAAATTTAGGTATTGGAAATCAACTTATTTGTTTCTTATCAAGATAACGATCCTTTGCTCACGGCTCTCAACATTCGACTCTATAATTCTCTACAACTTCTGAAAAAAGATCCTCCTCAGCCGCTGAATTTAAACCTAATAAAACATATTTGCAGAGAACTGGAGTGTAATAGCCATTGTT
Source organism: Troglohyphantes excavatus (assembly GCA_963932185.1). NCBI lineage: Eukaryota > Metazoa > Arthropoda > Arachnida > Araneae > Linyphiidae > Troglohyphantes > Troglohyphantes excavatus. Next base: position 37,998,637 of record OZ010667.1, read on the forward strand.
TTATTTTAAAATAAATTTATATTGATTTACATTGGGAAAAATTTATTGATGCCAAAATAAATTATAATTTAAATTTTCAGTTTCAACTTTTAAAGTTATCTTAAAGTACTGTAATTTAAAAAGTACTGTTACGTTACATAGACACGTTGTTATTGTGTCCTACCATATAGCGAGTTAAGCGAGAATTGGTTTGCCAAACAAATCTAGGAGGATTGCATATTAATAATCCGGGGGTTAGCGGAGCAGGGGATGGAGCCTCCTAGCATAATTTAATTATATTGAAATGTAAACTGTGTTTATGTAGGGATTCTTATTATTTGTGTATAAGTTTATAAATTTATATTTAGTAGAATACAGCTTTTTTTTTCGAAGATACTTGTTTTGAATTCGAATTTATCTATACAAATAATGAAAATTCGATGGATGAAGTTAATAGAGTCTTAAGAAAATTTAAATAAATGACAACTGAATATATCAATACTTATATATAAGAATGGAGTGTTTGTCTGTGGAATCGAACAAAAACCCTCATTTGGAGTTTTCTCCACGAATTAGAATATACTGATTCAGAAAATCACATTAAAAAATTTTTTTGTCTGTCTGTCTGTCTGTCTGTTTGTCCGGATTTAACTCAAAAACTACTGCACGGATTTTTATGAAACTTGCACCATTTGAACAAACTTTTCTTAGTTTAAAATCTGCACTTTGTTTCATGTGGATATCTGCAACCATTCAAAAGTTATAGAACTTTTTCCATTTTCTATAACATACTCCTATGAGAAATTTACATCTCGTCTTCCCTTCATAACATTAGTGTTAAAAATCACCTGGGCGACCAAAAATATGTTTAGACAATACTGGGATAAACGATTCATTTTGATTGGCTGTTGAGTAAATGTCGCCAAATGAATTAAAAATGTCGCCAAATCAATTAGAAAAGTTGCCAAATATTGAAAAATAAATTAAAAAATGTCGCCAAATGTTGCCAATTGAATTAAAAATGTCGCCAAATTAATAAAAAAATTTCTCCAATTGAATAAAAATGTTGCCAAATGAGCTAAAATAGAGGTTCTATATTTAAAAATATCATCACAATGGAGAAATTAGTGTCCGAATAACAAAAATAACGTCGTTAACAAAAACCTCGCCAACCGAAGGAGGAAGATAAACCAGCTCTTTCGACTGACGCCATGTGTATTCATGTTCCAAACAACTTAACTTTATTAAAATAGTGCTATTTGTTACGGAGTGGAATTTTACTATGGTGTTGAAATGGGCCACCCTAAAAGTTTAACTTAAAGTTTTATATATTTATACCTCCATGTAGCTTATTTTAAAATTTTCACCTCAAAAACATATTATTGAAATTCCAAAATGAATATTTGATAATTAATTTTTATAAGAAATAGTGTCCGTAAATATAGACCCATATGAAATTATGTTGAAAGAGGGATATATAGACTCCGGTTGCCAATTGGCACAAAAAAAAACTTCACCAAATACGATAAATTATTTTGATTTGGAAGAATGCAATATTATTACTTTGATATATTATTGCGTCGCCAATATTAAAAAACTAATGAATATGAAGCATGGGTTTATTTTCACTAAATGGTTAATTTTTATACAAAAAATATGCAGTTTAAAAAAATTTTAGAAATTTTTATTTCACAAAAAGAAACATTTTACAAAAACATCAGTTTAAATAGTAGTCGCAATAGCATGTAAAGTCGTGAACATAAAAATAGATTTAGGTATCTCAAAAACAACTCAAAGTAATTTAATAAATCTGGATTTTGATAAAGTTTATTTTCCACAGCAGTGATATGCGATGTCTACGCTGACAAGACAAAATCGCACAGCTCTTACTGCGCAAAGTGATCACGAGCCACGCCGGGACATATTGCCAGTTTATTAATAAAAATAAAGCACATAGAACATTTGTAAGGATATTTCTATTCCTTCAAATACTTGTATTGTATTTGCACGGGTTTAGCTTAACGTATAACGTAAACGTATATTCATGTTTGTATATAAATATATTTTCTACTATAATTACTACCTTAAAAAAATCGCTTAAACTTATGAGGGTTTTTAAATAATTAAGTATCTTTAAATTAATTTAAAGCAAAAAAGTCAACTGATAATGATGCACACTTTGTTTCGTGCAGGAATTTGTTTTGTCCCGTACTTAGTGCATACAAAACTTAATAAATGCGGAGCTAATGACGGATTTTGCTCTTTCAATTGCGCAGGCGAGAACTTTCCGGCAACGTTGCCATACGAAGTCTAGTTAGAATAGGATGTCTATGGGAAACCACCTGCGCTACCAGCCGACGCAATCTCAATAGCCGTCAAGGCATCAGATTTAACATGCACTAGTCTTTTAGGCAAGGTACACAGTTTTGGTCACAAAGGTAACGAATTTAACAATCCTCTGATTACCAAATCACATGCAGTGGGTTGGAAAATCGATACAGCATGTGTTATGCTTCTTGAAGAAAACAAGATGGCTGTGCGTACATATACGAAACCAGTTAAATTATTCATCCATCTAAAAAACAGGTTACATGAAAATATAAATTATAACTTACTAGGAATGTATGAGAACTTACAAATTTAATTGATTTTTATTTCTTTCAGTTTTGCAAAATATATAGGTTTTTATATAACAATAATTAGGTTTTGACAATTTTCCGTGATTTACTGAAAAAAGTTAAACGTGCATGTAGCATGTAGCTGCTTTTGTATCTGTGCTACTAAAATAAAAAAATCCTTATTAGCTGTATTGCAAAGCTATACTTAAAAGCCCTTTTAAATACAATATACACTCGGCAAATTTAGACTTTGGATCAATGAAATACATTTATAAAAACGAATTAAATTTACTTTTTTAATGTGAATACTTACCACACTAACGGTGCGAATAAATACTAGACTGTTATAAAAATCACAGCTTAATCGCGACGTTAAAAAGCATTATTTTTTAAATAGGGTTATAGACAAATGGAATAGTTTGGGTTAATTATGTTGCTAATTCTTCTGGTTTGGTTTGATTAATTAACGTCGCACTAGAGCTGACAGTGGGCTATTGGCGATTAATTATTCAGGAGTGGGTAGTTTTAAAAAGCAATTGGATCGGTATTGGGGAATCGTGAGAATGTGTTAGGTAGACACTTCGAGCATGAATGGCTAGTAGTAGAGAGAATATGACGTCATAATCGTGAGGCAAACATCTCAGACCAAATCGCTACAAACACGTGACTTCTTTTAAAAATTATGAATTAAAAAATACTCGCGATTGGCTGATGATTTGGGAAATGTGTAACAGTGAAATTTTATGAATGGAATGACGTCATTATCACGTGTTTGTAGCGATACATGTTGACCTCACTTTGATGTTAGAGAGATGATATCCCGATGTTTGCTCTACTATGAGGGATCCATGCTCGAAGGGTAGACAGGACCAACCTTGCTGGGCCTAGAGTCTGTAGTTGATCGACAGTATTTGTATTTTATTTATTTTTAAATTGCTTTTTTCCAGTCATTCTTGAAAGTAAAAAAATAATGATGAGTCAGTAATTGGGTGAGAGCTTTCGCGTTTGTATACTGAGAACGATTTTTATCATCTACAAAATGCAACTCATGCATGTGATTCGAATCAAATCGAAAAACTGATCACAGCATTTAAAAAAAAAACTTTATTTCTTAGCGAGTGGTTCTCATTCACAATTCCAAATACTTAGCACACATAATAATTCATATAAGGACACCTTTGATTTGATTATTATTAATCCTCTCACAGAGCGCTTTGGAAAATGTTAAAATTGTTAAAAAAAAATTGCTGCCAAATAGTTTACTTTATATTTCCATTTCATATATTTACAAATTTTTATAATTTTAATAGAAATAGCTTCCAAAAACCACCCCAACGATTAAATTTGAAAAATATTTCAATATTGAATATTTTTATAAATTTAAAGTTTACATGTATTGCTATCCATAAAGCTGTTTATAATTGAAAATCATGTTAATTATTAATAAAAATTATTTAATCTTATTTTAAATTGCTATTTTTTTTTAATTTTAAAAATAAAATTATTTCAATTTTTGAAAAAAAAAATTATATTTATCTTTTTATAAAAGAAAATATGCAGCAGCCGAATACACATACATGATAATTTTTTTTTAATTTGGTCCATTGCATTGATATGCACTTTTGAATATTTATTAAATAGTAGGTATATTAATAAATTAAATATTTTATTCTTAGTCAAGAAAATATCGGAAGATCTTGAATATAAAAATGTTGTGATGTATAATAATACTAGTTGTTAAAGCTTCTGTGAAAATTAAGTGTTTCACGCAAGTGTAATGAAGGAAATAATACAGGAAACCTTCTTAATAAACATTACACTTTTGCAGTAGAATTATCACAAATTTTCCAATATTTAGCTTAATGATGCATATTAAACAGGAAATGGAAAATTTAATGGAAAGGGCGGAAACATCAATCACAAATCAATGCTTGATAATAATGTTATATACAGGAGAAATTAGTTTGCGAGTCTTAAGAAATCGGAAAAATTAATCTATTGTTTTTGATATTTTTTCTTTGATTTCTTCAGATTAAAACACCGAATGTTGATGGCTTTTATGTATATTTAAATTGTTCATTAAACTGAACTATAAAAAATTAATTTGAACAAGTATAAATGGAGCTAAAAAACCTATTTTTGATGCATGGTTCATTCAACTTTAACGTCAAGCTATTGTTTGAATTTTTTATATTTTGTTGGCATATAAAATAAAACTTTTGATTTGATATGTACTTTTTAACCGACTAAGAAATGCGCCAATCAAAACCTCCAAAGCGCGCCAAAAGGGGAGAGGTTATCAATTCGACAATTATGTATTCTTTTTACATTTTATTTTATGTATGTTCTCGCCGGATTTCTGTTTTAATGTTCAAATATTTGGAAAGTTCTTTTTTTTTTGTTGGATAAGGGGATGTCTCATTTGGGCAGCTTTTTATAAAAACTTCCAGCTATTCGGCATTTAACTATCCGAAATTCTCATTTAACCGGGCCGTTTGAAAACAAATATTGTCTGATTTGAATTTTTTTTTTTTGTTAAATAGAGAAAAATACTCTTTTTCAAATTGTTTTTTTATTGCTTGTCCGGCTGTTATATATCTGGAAATATCGATTAACCGCACTTTTTTGAACAATTTCTCGGATTTCGAAATATTTTCATTTTTGATTAAAGATTGTAAAACAACGACCTTCCGTTTACCCCGGCATTTATTAGAATGGATAGGGAGAGAGAATATAGTTTTGTTTAACCGGCATTTATTAAACAAAAATTCTTGGTGAATGATAGCAGGCCCCCTGTAAAATTAAAAACTAAAATAATTTTTAAAAAAAGGAAAATCGACTTTAAGAAAAGTGCGCTAAAAAGTAAAAAATATTTTTTAATTTTAGAACAAGTTGAAAAAATTGAATTATTTAATATCAATTTTAGACTTATTACAACTTTTGGAAGTTTGTGCCAATTTACAAAAAATATAGCTATATTTTGTCGCCGATTTCAAAAAAGTTGTCATAAATGTACATTGATATTATATAATTACATTTTCATCTTGTTCGTAAAATAAAAATTATTTTTTACTTTTTATCGCATTTTTCTTAAAGTTGGTTTCCTTTTTAAAAAAAAGATTAGTTTATTAACTATTGTTTTACTGGAATAATAATTGATTAAAACTTATTTTATATAATGCAGGGGAGAACCCAGGATTTATTCTCGAGTTTAGAAATTATTGGTTACTACTAAAGTTTTATACATTATTGTTCCCAATAAAAACAATTAATTAATGCAAATATATTATTATTCTCATATTAAAAAAAATAGATTAAAAGGAATGATTTTTGAAGTCTCACTTTAATAGTATATTATCTTTTACGAAGATATTTACACTTAGCAAGCTTAAAGTTAGATGAACAAAACATATGGCAGGGAAATAAAGTGTTTTTTACTTATAAGAAATTTCGATGTAGAGAGGTTTGTTGCACGTATAATCTGCGGTAATTAGTTGTCCTCACTTTGTTTTTGATGTGGAAGTTTCTACAATGCGATGGCAGCTCAAGTATTGTCCATATCTGTTCGTGGGAATACTACCAAAAGTTCTTCAACATTTCATTATAATCGAAATTGTGAATTAAATTATCTGATTTAAAACAAAGCTTTAAAAAAATTTCATTTTAAGAAGCGTAAGTTAGAAACTCTCAAAAGGAATCGTCTCTAGAATCATCACTGATTTAATAAATACGGAAGCAAAAAGATACAGAACTGTTATTTTGAAAAAATATTCATATTTTTAAGACATGAAATAGATTTTGAATGCACTGTTTCCGTCTGTTTAATGCACATTTTCCATCAAAAGTGAGATTAAAATAAGTCTTGAGAAATATATAAAGTTTTAAATATATTTAGATATTTTCCAAAATGTAAAATAAAAATGACTATAACATTTTGTATTTATAATTTTGCGGTTCAAAGTTACATGAAAACGGTCGTTTAATGTTTTTCGATTCGTTTAAATGTAATTTAAATACTCATAAACTTATTTGAATGTGTATATTATTTTTTTACAAAGAATTTTGAAGTTTGTGTTCAATAAAAAGAATATTAAGATTAACTTCAAAATTATTGCAGTCCGGAATAATAATATTTGCTGTTTAAATTCAGACTTTCATTTAAAACTCCCATTTACAAACTAGGGGGAAAAATATAATTTCTATTATTAAATTGATCTTATATTATATCCATTTCAAGAATAAAGCAATTCACGCGTTTTATAGCACAAGAATAAATAATTCTAAGAACTACGACATGATTGTATTAATAATAACAAGGTTATAAATAAATAAACATAAGAAATGGAGATACTTTCGGAATTAAAATAAAATAAAAATCTTTTCCGCAAAAAGGAAAATACTAATATCCCAGATGTAAAAGTGAAAATGCTAATTTTTGACAAATAATAAAATAAAACATTTATAAAAATTTAAAATTTACTAATTGCATATAATAATGACTAAGATAATTGTAAACAATTCGAACATGGTTTCGAAATTTTTCGTTTTTATATGTTTTCAACATCAAATAGCTTTTAAACTATCCCTTTGTATTCCCAAAAGATTTCCTGCTCACTCCCCATGATATTCTCGAATATCTTGATACCTGTTGGATTATTTGTAATGATAATGGTTGTCACAATTATACTTTTAAATTTTTTAAAGCAATTCAATACTTTTCTAGGTTTTATTTATAAGTAAATTCACCTATGACTTAATTAAGACATTTCACATTAATTTAACATCATAAATACTATAAGACTGAAAACACTTACGTGAACTGCTCTGTGGACCTTGCTTCTTCAGCAGAATCTTTTAAAGTGTACTTTCTGCACCGCGAAAACAAACACGTCATGAAAAAGATATTATTTGAAAAACCAAATCACATATGAGAAAGAAAAGAATGAAGATAGACAGAGATAAGAACTATTGTTCTATCAAGCACGACTAAAAACATAATATGTGCATTTTTTAACAAAAAAAAATCTTTTCCTAGTGCTTCAATGCCATATGCTCCTCAATAAAACTTTTATGAATTAAAATAGTTCGATTAAGTTTTTTCTGAGATCGAAATTAAGAGCTCGCTGTGAATAATCGAATGTTTTCCCACCACGTTCAGAGTGAATAAAAAATCTGGTAGCTAAAACAGGTCGGTGCCTTCAATTTTGGGGTTGCCAAAATATGGAATTAATTGCCGAATGGGTATCTAAATACCGCCAGTTTTGGAGCACAACTCGCTTGTGCTTTATCCAAAGTCAATCTGCACCGAAGCCTAGAAATGATGAAAAGTCAGTGCATATTGTGTAGAAAACAAACGAGCTTTTGAGGAAAGTCTTACGATAACGAAATAGCAAATGACGTGACGTCACGTGTTTACGGTTGAGACACGGAAAAAAAGACAGAAAGAAATTAAAATTCTAAAAAGGTTTTTCGTGGAAAAGAGTTTTAATTCAATTGTGCTGTAGTTTTGGGAACAGAAGAAGAAATGATATCTTGCTAATAAATTCATTGTTTACCAGTGACTTCAGAAACTTAGGTCAACAGTCATTCTGCTTTGATCTTATTTTTTTTAAGCATCGGAAATGCTGAAGCATTTAAATTTATTTGTTCCTAACTTTGTAAAGTTGTTTTCTCTGTAGGAGATATTAAAGGATATTTATAAATCTACTTTTAAAAAAAATGTTTTAAAAAATTTATTTACTTTTATTATGTAGTTGGCTTTTCATTTATACCTCAATAAAAATATTTGTAAAATAAAGTTTTTTATAAATTAAAAAATGATTTGTATTGCTCATAAGTTTGGTGGTTCCTTGACAAAAAAGTCTGGAACAGCTTATCAGGGGATTAAAGAGTTAAATCTGTAACCTATAAAGCATATTAAATGTTAACAACCACAAATATTTATTTTGATATTCAAATTTCCATTGTCTAAAATACAATTGTATTTGTCTTTACTGAAGATGAACAACCGTTTAATTTTTTTTTTTTTTGATAATTAGTCTTGGGCAACACGGGATGAACTAAACTTTCTATTTTGCTGTTTGTAGACACGTGTATGATATATGAAGAGTCCGCGATAAGCACGATGATGTTTCATCTGGCGTGAATGTGCAGAAATCGAAAAGCAAAAGTTTCGTGTACATTTACATACACAGCATTTTGATCTTTTAACATTTCATTATTTTGACGGACACTCATCGTTCTTCTCATTCAACAACTTGGTACAATGAAAGTACTGCCCTGTAGCTAACATAAGGCGACGATATCTAGATTTCAACAAAAAAGTGGTCCCGTATCGTTCTACCCCTAGACCGATAAATAATTTTGCTTTTTCGAGTATTGTACATTAAATTTAGACGACGTTTTTATTTTTCCTTAAACAACATTTCATTAAATTACAGAAAATATTTTAAAGCCTTACTTTTTAATATAATCTTATATTTATTCCAATTAAAAAGTCTGTATATCCCTTATTAAAATTATTCATTCGATATTTTAAACTTTAGATTGATTCATTAATTATTTAAAAATATACCTTAAAATCTTTATTCTATACTGATTATCGTTATAAATTGCATGTTCTTAGTAATAAGCATATAAAATAGAGTGAATAAACATATTTTTATATAAAATAATGAATATTGAAAATAACTCGATTTTTAATTCCTATTACATTTTTAAATCCATTCATATTCCTTTTTTAAATGAAACTTTTAAATCCCGAATGTATCTCTTTAAATATTTATTCACTAATGAACAGTCATTATATACTTTTTATAAAAATACGGTTTTATTTATATACTTCAATCGATCCAGTTTTGATTATTAAAGAAATATGTGACAAAAAACCGTTCACAAAAAGCTTAAAAAATTGGCAATTAAACTATCCGCTGTTTTTGTTTACTTTTAAAAAAAACTTTAACTCGGGGCCTATTCTAAGCGAAATTTACGTTTGTGCTACTATTTTATTTTAAAAATAATTAATAAAAATAATAATTTTAAAAATTATTTCTGAATCCCTTAATGACCTTTAAAATTTCAAAATAATGCTGTATTCTACAAGCGCTGGAATTCTCGGTCTTATGCGCAGATAACTTAATGATGGCAAGAGTGGGCGGCTTTTATTTAACGCGCCTCCGTTCAGAAATTTAGAAAATTCAATAAAACAGCAAACATTGAAATTTCCCCATTTAATTCAATTAATTTTTAATTCAAATTTGTTAAATTTCACGACCGTCCAATAGAAATTTACGATTGCACAATTAAGCCGTGACTGCCGTTGGAATAGTCATAACTTAAATTTACTTCTATCAGGCTTCCATGGTCCATAACCTTAATGCAACTACCATTCTAACGATTGTAATTAACATCATTGTAAAAAAGGCTTAAATAATGAATACTATAATAAATCTGCAATAGTTCTGTACTTTCATGGGAATTATGGAATACAATTTCACAATCTTTCGATGGCGAGTTCATTGGAACGTTGATCTCTTTTCCTGATCGAACAATATTTTTATATAAGAACATTTTATATTATTTCCCTTTAAAGAGATCAATTTGAAACCAATCATTAATTTAAAATTGAGTGTTTTGTCTATATATACTTTTGTCACTTCGTCCAATATTGATTTTAAATACATTGTATTTAATTTTTCTTAACATATACAGAAAGGTAACAAGTTGTTGGTCATAGTTTAGCTGCATCACATTTATATGAATTGGCATAATAAAACATTTTTACCCAACTACTTCGCTTATATTTTAAACCTGTCGCTTAGTTTTAATAGCTACAAACAAATAAAAAGGCATGAAAGTATTACAAAAATAATGCGTTATTATCTGTACTTAAATAGTTTATTATCTGTAATAAATTGCAATTTGTGACCACTGTGAATAATTTTTTCACAAGTGCACGATTTTACGTTTGGGAGCTTTTTGAACGGATCCGGAACTCAAGCGACGTAACAAATTTTGACTTGATGTTATCATTTCCTTCATAAACAGATACTAAATTTGACTTATAAAAGATAACTTCGATATCTTTTGAAACATTAACTTACACAAATAAAGAGTAAAAAAAAGTGCACTTTGCTCTGGCGCATTGTAAAATCTTTCATTTATCTGCGGAGATTAATCGCCAACATGGTAACCCTCGATTATAATGAAAAAAAAATCTTCATATTGGGGAAAAAGCAGGTTTTCATATTAAAAAAATCTAATATCTCCTAAAATCTAATATCTCTAATCTCCCCCAATGTATATTTATTGATGATAAAATATTTTTCATAGTTAGAAAATTCATTATCAATAACTATTAATAATTTTTATGCGAAACATTTTATTTTGAGTCCTTTAATCCTTCTAAGAATTACATTTAAAAAAAAAAAATTATATAATTTGTACAGAATGCATTTCAATTTCTTCGATTTCAAAATATTTTCATCGTTAAATAAAGATTATACAACAATGACATTTCGTTCACCCAGTATTTATTAGGGATTGTTTTTCAATATGCATTGTTGAGACAAAATATTTTTGTTTAACTGAATCCTAGACGAGGGAAAATGTGAGCAACACCTTGGATTTCTTGGTGAATAATAACATGGGGCGAAACCCCTGCTAAATTAAAAAGGGGAAACTAATATTTAAAGAAAAAGAAACACCGACTTTAAGATAAATAAGCTAAAAAGTAAAAAATAATTAATAATTTATCGAACAAGTTTGATAAAATTAAATTACTTTTTAAAGTTAGTGCCAATTTACAAAAAAACATACCTAATTTTTGGCGCCAATTTAAAAAGTTGTAATAAGTATAAAAATTGATATTAAATAATTCAATGTTTTCAATTCGCAAAATTAAAAATTATTTTTTACTTTTTTATCGCATTTTACTTAAAGTCGGTTTTCTTTTTCTTAAATATATTATTTTATATTAATAACAAATTACAAGGAATAATAATGCCGTTGAAATTTCTACTTTAAATTCTATTTCAAACGAACGTTTTCATATAAAAAAAATCAAAATTAATTCTCATTAATGTTACAATAAATAAATTTTAACCACTGAAAAAGAGAAAATAAATCAGTGCCCGAACATGACATTTTCTTTTATGCGCCAAAACAAACCCGTTTGTCCCGGGTCTCGAAATTAAACTACCGTACAAAAGAAAAAGGAGAGTTCGGAACTCCTAAATAAAATCCACCGTTAGTGGAACCCCGTCTTCAGTCACCAATTCACAATGCCCGTTTAACATTGTGTCGCCATAAATAATGTCTACGTCTTTGTTGCGATCTGGAATACTACTTATTATTCAAGATGGCTCCGAATCGTGCGGTAAAAGTTCCACAGCGAACCGAGAATCAGCGTTCGGCAAAGAGTTGGGCAGTCTTGGTGAAACGTGACGAGATATTTTTAGCTTTGTTCACTGCTCATTGAGAGGCACTTCATGTGCCCTGCAGCAATAAGTAACGCGGTTTCTTAATTGTCATGAAGGGCAAATGGCTATTATATTATTTATAGGTGCACTGATTTACAAATTTATGTATCGTGTAGAAAATAAAACTTTCAACCGGCCAATTCCAAATAAAATATCTGGCAGCATGTGAGTCAACTTTTTCTCGGAGCGGGGGTTTCGTGTTAATAATCACGGACGAGAAATAAAAAGAGGAAGTCCTTGGACTTTAGTGCAATTTATTATATTCATAAAATTACATCTGAAATACATAATTCAACAACAAGATTTTTTTTATGTATCGTACACAAACATGAATAAAACGTGAAAATACATTTTTAAGCCACAGTGTTTCGACGAAGAGGTCGAATCCTCGCATTCACACACAGAGGATGTTTTTTGTGGGTGATCTAAGTACAGTTCAAAAATACAAGACACGTTTCCTACGACGAGCAAAGTTGACAGCAAAAGTGGAATGGTTAAATGACATATTTGGTTTTTACATCTACTCAAGTATCCATCTCTATCAGACTCACACTGTTTTGTACCGCTTTCAGAAAATATCACATTCTACGTTACTCTCTGTATAAAATAGGGGTGCACCAAAAATTGAACTTGGAGTCAAAATAGTGCTAAGGCCATTAAAGTAAACATTTAAGTATCTCATATGTAATTCCATTTTTTAAAGTAGAATATACGTTAATCTCTACCGGAAGACTTATATATCATAAACTGTCTTTTAAATCAGTACTGTACTGTAATATGGGATAATGCTCGAAGTGACGAGCCCAAGGCTCCATATTTCTTCATCAAAAATGTGCCACGGGCTAAGTTGAATTTATTTTGGTATGTTTTTCAATTTATAGTCACTTATTGTGCTTTAAATGTACAGTTGAGAATTATAATAGTTTTAGTATTAAGTAAAACTTGTTTTACAAAAGCAATTCTTTTCGAAATATTTAGAAAAAATCGCGTAAGATATAATTTAATTATTCACAGAAAAAGTTTGGATTAAAAAAATTACTCAGATGAATAAAAAATCATCAAAAATAAATTATATGCGTTTATGTTAAAACAATAAAATTTATATTTTATGATTTGCTACGACTTTCTAAATAATACTTAAATAATATAATGTTATTTTGTAAATGCAAAAATTTCAGTTCATTCATATTTAGACGTATAATCATGATGAATCAAAATTTGAAAACTATAAACAACAAGTTTTTAAATTTGTTTTAAACTCGTACTATATTTTTATATTGATTATAATGACATTTCATAAGTATAATTTTCACTTACATTGAATATAATTTAGGAAAACTTAAGTATTTGCAAAAGTAAAATGTCATTGTCATATTTTCAAATCTATTATTGCAAATGGCCTAAAGTGCTGTATTTGGAATTCTATTTTTTTAAATTTAATTAATATAACATTAAATGCCTTCCAAAGCACATTTTTCATTAAGTAAAATTAAACATTTATTTGTTCTCATATAACAATGTATTACTGAGAACTATGGAAATAACTTCAGTAATGAAAGCAGCTTGCAGCACGACAAATGACTGAATGTTGGTGCATCCCTAAACTACACAGAATCACAGATATTTGTAGGGAATGTTTTAATGTTCATTAATTGAAGTAAGTGAATAAAAAAATTAATTTTAATTCACATTGATTTTGAAAAAAGTTTGTGGTGAATTTAATCTTTTGTCAAATTTGTGCATAGTTGCCATTCCATGTTCGTTAAAATATTCCCTCGCTTTTACCTTAAGTCGTTAGACTTTTCACGTATTGCCTTGAAGTGCTTGGTAAAATATTGAGCATTGTCATACAAATGCTCACTATAAGTACTAATTAACACCGAGTTGCTAAAGTAAAACACCAAATACCGTCCACACATTTGGCCCCTAAAAACATGGAAGAAAAATATCGTTGGTGTACATTATTGTTCGAGTACAATGAATAACTTGTTGGTTTAAGAAAGACAGTTTTATAATTATGTATGTCACACTGGATGAAACTTCAACAGTTGAATACGCTAGAAAATCAGTTTTAAAAGTACGACCTTCCAGTGGATGCCCTGTTTCTAAATGCTAGTTCTGGAATCTCTTCTTAGAAAAAGTAAAGTGAAAAATACTCTTCACATGCTAAGCTAGAGTCATTGATAACAACGATGAAGTCCATTCTAAATGTACGCGAAAAGTAATATCCGTATGACTCGCGATCTTAACACAGTGCTCGAATCACAACTGATTTCAACATCACATCATGGTTACTATGTATTTGATAAAAATTGAAAGGCATTCATGAATATTTCTATCCCTCAGTTCAAGAAAGGCCAACGTTCATTTTACGGGATTTTGGTATCGCTCAGAGTTTAAAAATACTAACAATTAGAATTGTAAAATATTTTATTGACATTCTTATAAACTAAAGAAAGTTTCATAAGAGAAGGGATAACCTAAGAATTATTTTGACTCAAAACGTCTTTCAGTGTGGTTAATAGTGGGGCCGCTTGCTAAAACCGCTCTTTACTCGATCGTCTTTCATTTCGGACACCCAGGATTAAACGCAAAATTAAAGTTATCCAGAGACATGTCAGCCAGGCTTACTAAGTCACCTAAAAGAAATTGCTAGCAAAAATAAAATCTGTTGTGAACATCGACCTTTAGTTACTAAGGAGGATATTTATAAACACACTAATATAAAGAGTTGAAACTGTATTACCATCAAAATCAGTTCTGGAAAAAAAATTAAAAAACGGGTAACAGACAGTTTTGAAGTTTTTAACTGACTAAAATTATTAAATATGTACATAGCTATTATAAAAATATGGTCGATTTAACTAAAATCTAGCATAATCAAATTGCTTTCGATATTCAATATATCTGTTTAATGAATATCCCAAAAATATCTAACTTTTCATATTTAACGGTAAAAATAAGCTTCCTCTATGAAATATATATTAAAAAAAACATATTTAATCTAATGTGATAAATACAGATAACAAAATATGCAAAGCTAACAACTGAGGATCACTTTTCCAATGAGAGCTACTATACAGCTACTTGTGTTAAAATTAATGCGAGATGCTAACGGTTGGTTAGAATGGGCCTAACATAAATAGTATTAAGATATACAAATAAAATAATTAACAAGTATAACCTTTGGTACAAATCTCTGAAATAAATAATTCAAGTATGTAAGAACATGGAATTTAAAAACATTATAGAACTGTACAAAATTTATACATTAAAATAGCAAAATTGTAATCCATCAGAACGTTTATATACAGTTGAATTACTCTCAAAACATCTCGCTAGTAAGTGTTAAATATGCGCAAATGAAAATAAAAATAGTAAAATGTATTGGTTTCTAACTTTTTAAGTTCAAATTAACACAAATAAAGTCTGAATAATTAACAAATAAAATAAACAAAAAGATGACGAGTTGTTAAACCATGACAGAGTATTGCTGTAAAATTTTAAGGTACATAAAGTGGGTTAAATATAAATTTCAGTAAGTTAACACTAAAACCTCTTATTGAATGTAAACAAGCAATTATATATATAAAAATGAAATAGTTGCATAACTGTTGGAAGATATTTTATATGACCTTTTTTAAAAGTACTTGTATGTAAAATATGAAATAATAGAAATGATATGTATATAATTATTAGTATGTTTAATTTACAATGCATAGCACATGAATTTATAAAAATGTAGACGGAAAATATCACTTTGTGTGTTAGAAAAAAAAGTAGTTTTGATCAGATCTTAATTAAAATTTTATATCATGCATAATATCACACTCACCATATACTAATAAAAATTTGTATAGCAGCTATACACACAATCACACATGCTTCAATAAATGGAACAATCTAGATAAAAAAAATTAATTGTTCTAATTCAATTCCTTAAAGAAGAAAAGTTTAAATATTTAAGGTTAATAAAAATATTGAATGCAACTGTGAATGATTTTTTAAAAATTGAATTATGTGTGTAAAGATTTATAGTGAGACAGCCTTCATTTAAATGTACTTCTTCATTTAAATTTTAGGATTTCCTTCAGGTAAAGGAAATAAGGTTTATTAAAGTACGAGATTAAGTTCTAAAATATTCAAAGTATATTATTCATTCACCATTGAATAACTTCTTAATATAATCTCATTGGGTTGACTGAATCATATGTGGATTCCAAACGAGAACCCTTCAATAGCGTTGGAAAGTTGGATTCGCGACGCCACTTGTTTTGGCTTCCGGTCGCCTTGAATTATGTCTAGGATTTAAATGTTCTTTCGAATCAGTGGCTGCATTGCGAAGTCCTTTTCCAGAAAAGCCGTGGAACGTTTTCATGTCCGACTGAACGGACTCAACGGAAGGGTCCCGGGAAATGTCCAAAGAAACCCCTGCGGCAGAATCCTCCAGCGGAACAATGCTGGTGTCGAAGGGCTGAATCACGCCCTGTTCCACTGTTGGTGTGCTGGTGATCGACCCAGCCGACGTGGTCGAAAATATATCTGCAGCGGCAGATCCCCTATAATAATCGACGTAAAGGGAATTGGGACGTGGTATCGGGGTCAGAGTGTAATCTTCAGGTCGCAGGCGCATGTGAGTGCATTTCGCGCCTGTTATGTACCTCTTCTTCGACTTTCGCAGGCAGCAGCATTTAACACAGCAAAGGGAGATGCAGATAACTAAGACTAGACCGAAGGTGACCCCAACTGCAATGTAGGCTACGGACTCGTGTTTGGCCACTTTCGTTATGACGCTTGACGACGCGTTGAAAGACTGGGTTTTTTCGTATCGCAGATCGACCTTCTGGACTTTTACAATTCTGAAAGTCCTGTTGAGAACGTCCACAGTCACGTTGTTCTTGCTGTCCAGGTTCGGCAAGAAGCGGAGGGTCGGCGTGGAGTTGCCGAGGGTGAGGTTGATGTGCAGGTGGGAATAGCATTGCGCGTTCGAGACTTGAGGCACAACGTCGCCGAAGCCGAATTTTGCCATCAGCTTGCCCAACATCTTCTCGAAGTCGGCCTTCGACAGCTTGGAGCAGTCTTCGGCTCGCAGTACCAACATCAGGATCTTCTTGTGGTCATAATCTGCAGGCGGTGCAGTTAATTCGGTGGTTGTAGATTCGTTGTCAGATGTCGGAAATGCGGTAGGTGGAACGCTGGAGTAGTACACGCTCGTTTGGTAAGATTGATCAGGTTGGAAAGGTAAGCTGGAGGAAGCAACCAGTAATGACATCAAAGGAGTATGGAAATGAGGGTACGGAGAGGTTTCAATAAGAGCCCTGGTGGATTTAGATTTAATCAAAGGTATATCAGAAAAACCTATCGAAGCATTTGTAGTAATATATTCTTGAGATTCGCCAGTCACACTGTCCACCATTTTAGTTGAAAGTGTTGAGATTGATGACAAAGAAGGAATAAACGTTGAAGATGTTGGATATATTTGGGTTGAGTGATCGATATCATAGTTTTCAGTGTCTATGCTATCAACTATTTGACTAAATTCACTATTCCAAAAAGTGTGGTACTCAGGCACTGAAGATGAGAGTGTCGCATCTGAAGAGAAATCTAACGGATTAAAATATGAGACTACTGTTGCTTTTGATGGCATTTCTGACAATGAATACGAAGGCCATATACTCTTTTGTACTTCCAGGAATTCCACAGATGATGGAGTAACGCTAATGCTTTCAAGATCATTGTATGGCGTTGTTTCGTAATTTTTGTATAGAAAATCTGACATTGAACTTGATAGAACATCATCTGTATTGTTTTCCCCTGAAAGAATTAAAATGATAGACATTCAGGATATTAGTATTCATAAGTTATTTTTCTTCAAAATGCAATGTTATGAATGTATGAATGCTATTAAAATTATGATTTAAATATTGTTGTCACGACTTAGGATGCGGGAAAAAGAGTCACATTTAAACGTTTACAAACGAGTACAGGCTTCGTGTAGAAAAATTATATTACTCTGGCAATGTATAACCTTTTTATTCCTGTATTTTGTATATACATATACACAATAAATATTTTGTATGCTAAAATAAATATAACTTATGCAGTAGGACTATTTGTTTATATATCAGTTATAATAATTTATACTGAAACATGCTGTATCAGCGGTTCCCAATTCGTGGTCCACGAGCCTACGGTGGTCCGTGTGAAGGTCTAAAGTGGTCCGTAAAGCTCTTGTCTAACCACCAAAATATTTTTTAAATACAAGGTTTGATCCTTTTATACAAGAAATCTAAATAATGAATCAACATTTATTTGTTTACATTAAAAATACTCGGTAATCAGGTATATGTAATATGTTTACATGTTTATGGCAGCTTTATCAGTCTGTTGATATATTTTATGAGTTTAATTTGTATTTTTAGAAAGGATAAATAGACAGTTTAATCCTTCCATTAACAGCTTAGAAAAAGTTAAATAATTAAATTATTTTATGCTAAGTATTTAAATTAATTTAAGTTATAAGTTATTAAATTAATTCATGCTAAACGCAATTGGATATGTATTAATAAATTAATTTTTAGGGGCAACAATATTTAATACTGCAATTACACTTACTGTCAAATAATATTTGATACCCTGAATTTTGTTTGGTATTATTAGTAATGGGGGGTCCGCGCTATGTCGAATTTTTTATTTGGTGGTCCGTAGCCATATTAAAGTTGGGAACCACTGGGCTATATAGTTTGCTATGTTCATGTTACATACTATAAGAATGTATTTTTACCCTCTAACGCGGTCTTTCAGTTTAGTAAAGTGAACGTCTGTTTCAGGTTCACATTTTTAATAATTTCTCTTTAACATTTTACAGTAACTTCACATTTTAATTTTAAGTCTTTAAGTTAGTAAGTATTAGATAATGTTTGAAGAAAGAATAGGTATATCCAATTATTTGAATGAATTTAAACAATATATTATAAAACGACTATCATTATATGATGAATAATTCACAATCGATATTATTATTTAATTTACTTACCTTTAGCATGCCAAACCAAGGCCACGTGCACGAACAGTTGACAGAGAAATTTTAGAATTACGTGCGGCATCTTTGGGCTTGTTTGTAGACTTTACATTTTTCATAGATCAAAAAATTAATCTGCAAGGAAGGAAAAAATTGTCAACAATGCTGATAATGATATTATAATATTAGTGTAGTTTGGTAGTAAGATATGGTGCAGAGAAAGAGGGATAAATGCTTTTTTTTAAGTCAAATGTGTAAATATTAAGTAATTTTTCTAAAAGCTAGTTGTAAGGTTCGATAGAAAAGAAGATGATAAAGCACCAACTGTGGCCCGCCTTGAAAGGAAAGGCGAACAGCAGATGTAAAAAACAAGCTTAAAATTGAGTTTGGATTCGGTGAATGTCGTTTGTAATGGGAAGTTAAGCATTTTAGTGATGGCTGTTTTCATTTCAATAATGTTTAATGTAACTTTATATATAAATGTTTTTTAGCATGAAATATTAGTGTTCTCTTCACATAATAAACTCATTCCTGGAGTAACCAAAAACCACAACTTATAGAATAATTACAATTCGAACCTACATTGTTAAAAATAGGTATTCAAAAATAAGAAAAATGCACTCATTTTTGTGTACATTCGATGCTTATCATGGCTCTGAATACAAAAGTTTCAATCTTGAAAAAGACATGTATTTAAAATGAGTACAATGGGTAAAAATGAATAAAGAACTCAGAATTGCAGGCAACGCTGTCCAGAGCCTTATCCGTTAAGCTACGAGGGGTGGGTCTTAGAAATAATAAATAAAAGAAATGTTAAAAAGGCGTGGTAAAAGATTGGAAAGTAAGATAATTGAGTTGTAATAACTCGGTTTCCATTTAAGCAATCGACATCAAATTATGTGGAAAACCATCTTCTGAACAAGTATTTTAAGTTTGTCAGGTCGCTTAGTTAAAATGGCTTGAACAGAAGCTGAAATTAACAATATTAAATGACACTGCTCATTTTTATGAAAGTAGGGTTACTTAAATTTGAGTACGTCATCGCTCATTTACGATGCAATTTTACTAAAAAAACGAGTACGTTCATATACTCATTTTTAAGCACCTTTTTTTACAGTGTATAAAGAATTCAAGTTCTCGTGAAAACCGTTTCACAAAGAAAATTATGAAGCACACAAACATGCGGCAACTAAATATTCATTCAACGCACCTCCGACGCAAACATCTTTTAACCAGTCCACTCCCACACAGAGCCCTAAAATGATCCTGTAATACACCC
Organism: Troglohyphantes excavatus; assembly: GCA_963932185.1. NCBI lineage: Eukaryota > Metazoa > Arthropoda > Arachnida > Araneae > Linyphiidae > Troglohyphantes > Troglohyphantes excavatus. The sequence goes on from OZ010667.1 coordinate 38,019,013, forward strand.
AACGAGTCGAACTGAACATCGCCTATAACTAATACCCAAAACCCGCAATCAATAATGCATGGAATAAATTTTCTGCCAACAAAAGGAGGTGTCCAGAAACCGTGAACTAAGAAGTCCGTCCCAACAGCGAACCTCGCAGCAAAAATTTAATTAAGAATCGGAACGCCGTAGGTATGCGAGGAATTCCTCAAGGCCGCCCCTGTCCTTTTGAGTTTTAATCCGAAATCGGGGGCTCTAATTCACTGCGGAGGAGTCTCTCGCTCCAGCGGTTCTTTGATTAATTAGCCTATTGTGGGGAATGCCAGAGGAAGGGCGATTCCGAGCGCCCTCCCCAACACTTTAATTAGCTGATAAAAGAGTTATTCCCTTGGTTTCGCGCGCAAACAGATGGACATTGCGTCTGGCAGGGGAATTGATCGGGATGGAAGTGGATTGCATTGGAAATGGTTATTTATCCGTAGAAATTGAGTTTTAGTGTTATTTGTATTGTGCCTTCACAAGGAAGCAGTATTCGGAACATTAATAAAATCAGGGTATCCCAAATATAGTTTATATCCAATTTGTGGTAGACCGATTTAATTATCGTTAGAATAGTTGATATCTTATTTTCTTGACAGATAAATGTTTACCTTAGATAAGAGTCTTTAAATTTAGTATTTAAGAAATTCGGCAGGTGAAATACAGTATTTTAACCAGGTAGTTTCAAGCATTCAAAAATAAATTTATATACCTAGGTTAACATATTTTTACAAAATCGTATTTTGTACAAAAAAAAGAGGAGAGCCAAAATTATGCTTGTTTGTGTTACAAAAATTTTATAAACCGTCGCTGCCCCAAGACCTCTTTTTTAACAAACTTAAAGGCGCGCCAATCAAAGCACGCCAAAGGAGAGAGGGTTATGAATTCGATTGTTATATATAATTTTTTTTAATGTATGTTCGCACAAGATTTCTATTCTAATTGAGATATTTAGAAAATTATTTTTTTGTTGAATAGGGGTGTATCGCTTCGGCACCTTTGAAAAAATATCAGGTTATCCGGCATCTAATTATCCAGAATTCTCAATTAACCGAACAGTTTGAAAAAAATATCCAGTTTTGCAAAAAATGAAAACAAATCGGTTATTTGGTTGTTATGTATCCGAAAATATCGATTAACCGGACTTTTTTTTTATCAGTTTCTCCCATATCAAAGTATTTTCATGCTTGAATAAAGATTGTGCAACAATGAAATTTCGTTCACTGTATTAAATTAAAAAATAGTTTTCTACTAAAAAATAGTTAGAAACAACTTGAGTTTCCAGCTTAACATATTAATAAAAGGGGGCTTATTCCACTGCTAAATTAAAAACTAAAAAGAGGAAAATAAAATATTCTTAAAAGAAAAATTTAAAGAAAATTATTTTATATACCTCCTTTCCTTCATATACAAATAATTGGTAAAGAATGATAATTTTATTTTCGAAATAAAATAGTAACTTACATATTGAGAAATTTAGTTAAAAATAAAACTAACACCAACACGGAAATAATCGTCATGTTATTATAATTATATTACTAGTTCATAATATTATATTTTTTAAAGTCGATTTCGTCAGTTTTCTGTGATATTTTGTTAATGTCATTTCATTTTCCACTTAATAGAAATGCAGGAGTTAAATTGCGAAATTTGTGAAAATATTATATTTGCATGTAATATCTAATTCGAAACTATTTTTATTTAAGAGTTCTTATTTTATTACTAATCAGGATAAAACTCAATTTTTTGCTCAAATGGAAGGTTTTTTTTTTGCTCAAATGGTATGAGCATCAGGCACGTAGGTAAGGGGATGTTTCAGGAGGTTCAAACCCCTCCCATTGAAAGTCAAGAAAAAAAAATTAAAAATCGAATTACTGTAAAAATCATAAAAATACTTTAAAAAACTAGAAAAATTTCAATTTCTAGTATAATACTTCTTGTTGAGTTGCCTGAGGGAAAACCTGGTATATGATTTGAGGGCATTTTTATCTCAAACTAAGCGTAACATGACGTCATCGTGTTTCATTATACAGCATTTGAATTTCGGTAACAAAGGGAAAAGATCGTGAAACGATGCCATATAAATAAGTTGTACTCAAAGTAATATATTATTCTAAACAAGGAATCTTAAAATTTAAATTTGTTTTCTAAACTTATTTCGTAATTGAGGAGTGATATTTACTAATTTTAAAAATATTTAATGACTGATATCGACTATAACGATTTCATGAAAAATAAATGATAACTTTTGCTGTTTTGATATTTATATGCCAACATATTTCTGTTTACTTGAATAAAAATTCATAAGTTTAAAAAAACGGGGGAGGGGAAGAGTTTGTTAATTTGTAGGGGGGAGGGGGGATAAGCTACCTAAAGAAATCCGTTGCTCAGTTACTGAACCACCTCCATGAAAAATATATACCTACGTGCCTGATGAGCATACAAATTAAATAATTATGTAATAAATATTTTCAATACCAAAAACTGTTTCCTAAACTTTTGTTTCATGTTAACGAGCAAATTCAACAATAGATTATAAAATTTACATTAACGTTCTGTCAAGTACAAAAAATATTAAATATTTTTAATATATTTCACTAATTAGAGTACACTTTTCGCAAAGTGCATTTCCCCTTCGACAATTCACTATATGCTTGAATGAATTATTGGCACAACCAAAATCGGAAATAAGTACAGAATGGCTGTATTTATAAGCTTTTGTTCAAAGTCTTTAACATAAAGCTTATTAAAACATTCGTTGTTCCTTTTAACAAGCGCTTTTTTCCTTGAAATCATTTGATAAAATTTTCAAAACAAGTTCATCAAAAATACATTTGAGTTTTACATATATACATTTTTCACAAGTACCTTTTACTAATAGTGATCAATTAAAACAAAACAATTGTTGCCTAATTTCCCATCTAACGAGGCCAAATTTATGTCAATCGTAATATTTGTAAGGGTGTCGGAAAAGATAATCCTAAAAGCGTAACATAATGTTTCTATCCTTACACTCCATGTAGATGATTTCAAAATCGCTCTTTCACTTCAAAAATTAAGCAGTTAAAATAGTAAATATATTTGCAATGTGAAAAAAAATTAATAACTCTTAAAGTGAAAACAAAGTGGCAATTCAAAATTCATATGTTTAGAAATTAATCACAAATTACCGTAAAATGCGCATATTTGTATATTTATTCCAAAATAGATTGCATTTCATATCTTCAATACCATTATTACGGGCATCCATCCTCCCTTAAAAGGCTACTGAAGGGAATCTTCAACCAAGCATCAAAACTGAATGCGACCATCCATTCCCGTTTGACAAGCGGTACCAATCTCTGGCATAAGTAAATCGTGATTCATGGGAGTCTGGCATCGTTCAATGCTGCCTGCCGAGACGCGTGCCGGAATTCGCGTTATGGATATTGAAAAAGCTCAAGGTGAAGGGGTCGGAAAGGATATCCGATGTCGGGTAAAGGCTCTGGTTAGCACTGCTGTGATTCATACTTAGAAGAACGCGTGTTGATGATTGCCTTTTGTTTTTTAAAACAGGAGTGTTTTGAATCACGTTATAAGTGAAATGGAAACAATGAGAGCAGGGCCACCGGTCAAACTTAATAACGAGGACCCTTTTAAATCCACGCACAAACTTATGAATGGGTTCGAATGAATCCTAAATTAATTTACTTGTAAATAAATTTGATGATATGTGAGAAAGATTTTTGAAAAGCCAATCGGGATTCTTTTTATCAACTACAAATATTTGATGCGGTTTGCATAGAATATTTATTAGAGAATTTCGTTAAGTAAAACGTCTGCATTATTTTGTTCTTGTTATAGAAAATTAAAAAAAAATGAAGCTAATTTCCTATCGAATAAGGCGGCATGTATGTTATTTGATGCAGGCGTTATAGTGTTTGAATTAATGCCTCTAAGCCTAAACGCGTAACATAGTTAAAGACGTTTCACGTCGAAAGTAAAAAATCTTTAAAATATCAAGACACGCGGGGTCCTGTGCAATAGTACGAGTGATACCCCCCCCCCCCCCCCCTTTTCCAAGGGCTGTCCTGAACGAGAGCTACTACAACTCTAGTGCAGAAATTCTAATTTAAAAACCATTCTGGTGTTCGAAACTAGATTACGCGCTTGCTGAAACGCCCGTTCTAAACACGTCCAGGTACAACGAGATTTACACATGTCAAATAGTTTTTTAATTAGAGTTTTTACATAAGCGATTTATCTAATACAATTATTTTGGTTACTCGCTTGGAAAAACACGAGTTGTTTCAAGAATTATTGGAAATTATTATGAAAGCGCTGTTCTAGTTAATTTTCCGATAAATATAGCATTTTCAATGGTATAAATGAGTTTCTGGACAGCTTGCGTCTCTTTCTTATTTTACGCCTTTTTGTCGAAGCATCTTAAATTTGAAATATATACAATGTGATAAGCGCTGAAAGAATATTCAATTGTCATTATTATTTTGAATATTTTTTCTCCTCATTCCAAATGTAATGCAATTACCGAAGGGCGCTTTTGATTGCGTCATCAACTAATGCTTCAATTAATAGTAAACATCAATTTTTAAAAGCTTATTAAAAAAATATTTCAAGTTAAAAAACAATTGATAAAAAGCAAACAGAGAAAAGAAACGCTACTTATGTTACAGGAAAAAGAATTGCAATACATATTCCGGAGACTTTGATAAAACACTTAAGTGATTAAATAAATCCTTTTTCTTACCTTTATCGAAATCTTTTGTTAATCGAAACATAAGTCGAACTACGAACGGCGAAATTGAATTAGATGCTTTCTACAAGAATAATATTACGCAATCCGATCCAAATTGTATGTGAAAAACTTTCCTCAATTTCGATATGGAATTTCGTCTTACGACAAATCAATTGTTCCTAACAATTTTGTGAGTTTAGTTTCAGATTTAATCGGGTCTTTAAAAATAAATAAAATGGGTTCAATAAAAAGGATTTCAAAATCAAAATGTTGCTCTAAAGTAGGTCAAAGTAACCAAAATAATGTAAAAGATATTTGCGTGATCGAAAAATACACTTTCTGTTTTAGCAAAAGGAATTATGTTTATGTAAGCAGAGTTACGTTACGCAAGTATTATTATATATAAAAGCAATAATAATAGCCAATGATGGTAGTTACACAATAAACAGGTGTTCGATATAATGTTTGATTGAAAATTTTGAATCAGTATCATAATTTCCACCAATTATTGAAATTAGGCAATAGCCAAAATTTTTACTAGTACAGTTATTTTTGAGATAGGGCGTTGGTGAATTTAAAAAAAAATTAAATGTGCGAATAGTTAACTTAACAAACATTTAAAAACTTAAATAAACTATAAAAAGAATTTCAACTAAAACTATTATTTTCAATTCATTACCTTTTAATTTACTTAGTTGGCTAATTTTGAAAGGTTTTAGAGTCAAATTTTTCTTGTGAGTGCTATTTTTTCCATTCTTTAATGAAATTACAAATAGCTGGCGCATACCAAGATTTTATATTTCAAATTTCATGAGCTCTCCAAAGATGATCCTATAGTTTATAAAATATAATTTTACAATATAATATACAACAATATAACTCTATAGTTTTTGTCTGAAATCAAAATCTATACTTATTTAAACTGAATTTTAGCGCTCTAATACTAAATATCCACTCTGATAAAAGAAAATCGTAATTGTTTTAATAACTAAATATAAATTTGCGTTAACATAAATACGTAACTGTACGTAAGTTCATTAATTTATGATTCACTCGAACTAATTCATAAATTTGTGTGCAAGTTTAAAAGGGGTACCGAAAAAAAGTTTATCTCCAGGCTCAACGACTGGTTTATTTATATATTTCATGGATTATGCGTACGTATAAGAATATGCATGGATATAAGAATTAGTGGTTTCTTTTCATTTAAGAGATTAAAATAATTAGTTTATATATGTCCGATATATCGTTTTGGCCTGTTTTTATGTGTATCAGGATTCCACTTAATTTATTCCAGTCCTTTAATTTTGTTTTAAATATGAGTAGCCTAATTCCAAAATGTCTCTTTGGAGAAAAAGCCCAAGCAAAGTATGTTATTTTACACATTAAACAACATGCTCTGCTTAATTCCAAGTGTAGAAATAAAATTTTAATACGAAAACAATGTGATTTAACAATGTGTCTCTAAAGTTAAGAAGAGACGTTTAATGTCCTATATGGAGTATTTTTGAGCGTCAGATCTCCCACCATTACATCCGTTTCAAAATAAGCATCAAAACTAAAAAAGCTCGACAAGTCAAGGAGCATTTTTATCAAAAGGAATAGCAATGCGGTCACTGAAAATGCTTCAATTTGACATGGACATGCTGACAAGTGACGTTAAAAAGCTTTATTTATTTCTCTTTGCGTTAGGGAATGCTAACAACATTTATTTTCAGTAAAGAAAGCAAACTGACACCGAAAATGGTTCAAAACCAAGAAAATTCAGTGAAAGTCGCAATTAATGTGTCAAATTATATTATTCATTTTATAAATTGGTGAAAGTCATGCATGGTTCCAAGTTAAAGATTTTATTAAAAATTAATGAACTTTTCGTAAATTAACAATAATAAACCATTCGTAAGATCTTTAGTACACACAAACGACGTAAAAAAAAGTGAAGGTATCTTCATAAGCCAAACCGGATTAACATTAAAATAAATGAAGACAGATGTCAACTTTAAAAAAACAGTCGCCAAAGTGTTATGAATATTTAACTACACCCGGCTTTTGCAGCTGCAATTTTAAGCACTGTAAAGCTTAGTTCCTTTGAAAAAAAAATACATATAAGCCAGGTTGTTTATTTTTTAAAAAAAATGCAAAATACTTGTAGTATTTAAAATAGGTAAATTCCTTTTAATTTTAAGAGAAGATTATGTATAAAACATGTACTAGATAAAGCAAAAAAATGTGATGCAGTATCATATCATATATATTATTAAATTGATGTGTTGTACTTCAAGTATTCAATGTCGTTTTATATTTTTTAAATATATAGAATTCTAGATACTAACACTAAACTATTAATATATATATTTAAACACTTTTTAACAAATATTCAAGAATATTAAGCTAAGTAATATCTTAGTTTTAACTTAAAATGAGAGATTCATCTCAATATACAATTAAGTGGATAAAAAAAATTATATGATAAAAAAATCTTTTCAGGAAAAAAAACCATAATAAAACTTTCAAATTTTACACTATTCTTCAGTAAGTAGGATTTTTATGAATCAAAATATACTTTTCTATCTGAAATCCTATTTTAATGTATTTTAAAAATGCATAAATTCTTTATTGATGATACCTTTTTTTTCCTGTAAAAATAAAGTATCTTGACATATTCGTATATTTATCGTTTAAATTTGACGTATTTAAAAGGAATTAAAAGAAATAGAAACATCTTCACTCGAGACAACAATTACGATAAACACATTTATTTCATCATTATATAAAAATACTATGCGTAAAAAATTACGAAAATTATTTACAGTCTAATTTTATAATTGGTTAATATAACTTTTTACGAACTAAGGTTCTGAATCTAATTTATTTATGCTAAATATTGATAGAAATGTATTGTTTATATTGTTAGAAAGTGTCATTAAAACGTTTGTTGACAATATTTTAACAATATTTATAATATGATACTATATGATGGTTTAAAAATATACTTATCCTATGTACAATATCACGTACCATCGTTTAAGGCGTGATACCACGTAACTCCCCTCCACGTATTCTGAATCCGTTGCTTTGAATATATTCACTTCTTATAAATGTTTTGAACGTGCTAATACATTTTATGAATTAGAAGTGTGTTTTTGTGTAGAAAAAATTGCGATGTGAAATCCTTGCAGTTTTGAAAGTGAATGTTTCATTTTTACCCGGTATTGAAGTATGATGTCTTTAAAAAAATATCCTGGTAAGAGGCAAAATTTCAAATATTGTATTGGTATAACTTATATTGCATAGGATTGTTAAAATATAAGGGATTCGAATGCAAAACAACTATATATCTTAGAAAAATGTTCGAAATTCTACAAAATATATATTTCTAAGCATTATATAAAATAACAAGAATTCACTACAGCATATTATTCAATATCGTTTACACGTTAATATAATTTAACTATATACTTCTGGTTTAAAAAAAAATGTAAAAAAGAAGCAATTTTTCATGACAAAATGCACATCATTTTTTTTTGTATCCGTTGGAAGATAATCCTAATATTTTAAATGCAATAAAAATAGTTTGTGGAACGAATTAAAGATAACATAATTAGAATATGGATCGCCACAACATAATATAACAGGTGTTTTATGTTGACGATAATAAAAAATTCATACGTACGGTTTTCCCAAAATGGCGGCGGATACAACTTGTTTTCAGAAGGATATTGCAAAAGCAATCCCTTAATATTATAATGTAATTTGTTTTGAAGAGTTGATTATTGTTTTCCGTTATATTTTATTCAAACCACTAATTTCACTGAAAAGTTTGTTTTAAGAATACTCTTTTAAGGCCGGTTTACACGCTACGATTAATCGTAACGATGTGATTGACCAATTTATTGTTACAATAAATCGAAAGAGTGAATATTGTTTACACGCTACGATAAATCGTAACGATTTCTTGTCAACTATTCGTTGTCGACCGCTTTTATTGGCGAAATTATTTGAGAATGGACGAAGAGACAGTTCTTTCTTATAAACCGTACCCAACGCATTAATTTTTTTCACAACAATGTTTCTGTCTGCCGACGGATCAGACTCCGTGTATTTTTTAACGAGCTCTGTATAAGCAAGGTCTTTTTTATTCCTTTCGGAGTATTCTTTGCTCTTAACGAGCCACAAGCAAGTAAAACTCCGATAAAGTTCAATGAATTCACTCAAGAACTCTCGAGGAGTTTGTTTAACTGCCATTATTACCTATTCGAATAAAAACAACACTCAATCAAAGAACGAACTATTCAACACAACCTTTCTGATGCAGATGCAAATGCAAGCTGAGTCAAATCGTAGCAAGAAAACTAGCATCTCAATGTAACTTCCTGTGCGAGGAAAAGCATCTTGGCGCGATAATTGTTTGGCAGTGAGGGGATAAATTGCCAAATGTTGCAACCTTGTATGCACACATTCCATCAGATTATTACGATTTGCAGAAATTGATGCCGGCCGACCATCCAATCCAACTCCAATTCCAACTAATCGCTACAATGTCCTGTTTACACGCAACGATAAATCGTAACAATTAGATCGTTACGATAAATTGCTACGATTTATCGTAGCGTGTAAACCGGGCTTTACACATATTCCATGATTCCAACATGTTTTTTACCCTTAAATCGAAGAATAATAGAACAGAAAAAAATTATTAAAAATATTTATAAACCTCGGAAGCAAATAAAATAAAGTAATGTATTCTCTCAATGAAAACGTGAACATTTTTATAAAACATTTATAAATTTTCAATTTGTTAACACAAAGAAATTTGACTAGGAGTTTAAAAAATTGGAATATATACTTGCTCGTAAATTGACTTCTCTGAAGTTTTCTTCCGGCAGTGTTACATTTGATCATTTTTAGAAGTAAATCGCTTAAATTTGTTTGCCAAGCTTTTTATGCAACGTGCTGAATACGTGTCACAACTTAAGCGATTACATATCGTATCATATCTTATTATATTACATTAAATACACAAATCTAAATGCAAACAGTTTTGACTACGTCTTTTGAGAATCGTGCCAAGTCGTCCAAGTACTTGTCAACTTTATTTTCATTCATTTTGGTTGACTTCTGTTAGGGACTATAAAATAGGGATTCTTATGCACTTGTTAATTCAGCCAACGTAATTTTAGTGGATTCAAGAAAACCCACGAAAAGTGGACGAAAAAAAATACTTTAAAAAGTTAGGGTGACAAGTCGAACATCCAAATTTGATTTGGATTCTTTCAAAGAATACACAAACCATTCCAATTTTGAATAAATTCATAGAAATAATTGATGCTTAATTATAATACAATCGTCTTTTATGTCAGCATTAAAATACGTAGTTTTAAAAACTATTTAAGCGTGGCATATATTTATTTTCATAGCAATGTGCCATCTCGTTGCTAAATGTCAATTTCAATCGGAAGTAGTTTGCGTGCTTGTGTGTCTGTACATTCTAGAAAAAAATATCAATGATCAAAAAGTATGGTATCCAGAACAGCAGGTATAGTATTTGATCAGTAAAAATTCATTCGAAGCAATCAATAACCAAAATCTTTTTTATACCTTTTGTTTTTATTACAGATAAATTATTCAATATTTTTCTTTTAATATTTTTCCTTTAAACTCTTTCTACTTATATAATAATTTCAATTAGGTTTCTGAAACGAAATCGAACATTCGACGTAATATTTTTTTTAATTATTCTAACGATAAAATAACTACGATCGAATTTATTGTTTTCTATAAAACTAATGATAGAATTTCGAAATTATAAACGAAACACTTTGAATATTATATTATTTTACACATAATAAATATATACAAATTTCCTTCAGAAACAAAACACTTTCATCATTATAAATCTTAATTTATTAAAAATTCCATTTTTTAAGAGGCTATAATGACTTTCATATAACTCGTTATTATTGGAAATTATATTTACTCACTCATTTAAATTTTTTATTTGTTTGTTTTAAAATTCTATTTTTTTTTTTAATTCGTTCTCAACCCCTTCACTTACCTATATTTTCTGAGAAATATGAAAACCACTTCAAACCTCAATCCACAAAAAAAAAAAACATGATTAGAATTCGAGAAGAAGAAAAAAAAGTACTTCGACTGCCACTCCAAACGACATTCCAAACGAGTATCATCAATCACTTCAGAATGTTCGAATTTAGATTAGAAACGATTAACTCCAATGGAGTGCCTGGATTTATTCCATTTTATCCTACTCAAGGAGAGTAAAATGAAGACTCTATCATTAAGTATATTCAAACTCCTTCCAAAAAGAATGTTGGAAGAGGAGAGAGTATTCTGCGGCAGCATCGCCCAAATTGCGACATGCGCTGGTGTAAAGGATGGAGTGGGAGTTGCAGAGATTCTCGAGCTTCTGTTCGATTTGGAATGATTTGCGTGGGAGGACGTGGGTGGATCGGAAAGAATTCATCGGGGGATACTTTGTTAAAGGCAATGAAAAAAACGTCTTTTAGGGACATAAAAATAACTTGTTTAGTTCACTAGCATTGGGTGGGCCAAAAAAAATTAATCACGTTTTTGTATATTTAATTAATGGAAATTTTGAAGGATTAAATAAATCGGTGTTTATTAATTTTATAATACGTAATGCGAACATTTCAACAGTATTTAATGTTATTGAACAGTTTTTACGTTGGGAAATGGGGTGTTGTTAAACATTCTATGCGATTTTGATAAATTTGTTCTTATTTTAAAATTTTGAGTTTATTTTGAAATAATACAGTTCAGAAGTAAGCATCGGGTATTGATCACATTAAAACGTATTTTGTCACATTCGGGTGATTCAGAAGAAAACGCAAATAACTTTGTCTAAATGAATTTACCCGTTTGTACAGATTCCAATAAAATGGAATAAAATATTTTTGAAAGTCAAACACGTTTTGGATTAAAAAATATATGTTGGTTCGATGGAAAATTTAAATGCAAATTAATAATCTAACGTTTTAAAAAATTTACAATATACGCTTTAAATTTTTATTCCTCAGTTATACTACCAAATTACATACATTATCCAGTTCACATAAGCGATGAAATTACCTCATGTAGTATATAGAATAAATTTGTTTTTCAAAAAAGTTATTAGTTTTAAATTATAACTTTTTAAAAATTCGAAATTATGTCAAGCAAAACGTATAGAAGCAAACATTCCCCAATTCTAATTTTTTGTAGAATAGTAGCCATATATCTGATCATGATAAAGTGACGCTTTTTTTTAAAATAATTATTAGCTTTAAAGTTATCGTAAAAAAAAAGTAACTGCCGCGTTTGGCGAATGGTAACCTTCCTTCTTCCATATTTTGAGCCGCTACTCAAAAAGGAACTATCAGATAATTATGAAATTTACCTTATTTATTAAAAAGTAACTGCCTCTGTCGACGAACTAACTGTAAGACGAGGGCGGGGTGCATGGGGGGGGGGGGGTACTCATATCTCGAGCAATAATTTTCCGATATTGTTGAAATATAGTAAAATAGTAATTTTTACCCTAAAGAAGGTTGTGACGCTGAGTTTTGTTCGATATCCTACTTAAAAAAAATAGTTATATCTATAAAAATTAAAAGTTGGCGATCAAAAATTGCTTTGGCGAAATATTTTTTTCGTTCGCAATGTTATTCTGGCTTTTGAATTTAATTTAATTTTAATACGAATTACCCTCGATAATAAGTTTTAAAACTAGATAAAAATAATCCATTTGGCATCCAAACAACTTTAGCTGACATTCAATGCATACTCGTTCGAGTAGTCTCAACAAACTGCTTGAAGAGTGAGTGAATCAGCTGTGTTTGAAAAGCAATGTGCCATTGCTCGGTGCCACAATTAAATACTTTAAAGAGGGTCAGAAACACAAATGACTTCTCTAAGAGTGTTACAATTGTTGTTTAACAGCAATGCGCCGTGAAATTTACTCTTATACTAAAAACTTGTAAGCGAGACACTAGAAGAAAACCTAAAAGTGTTGCTTTTATTATTGACTATATTTTATCTCGCTAAGGTCACAACCTAAACAAATTGTGGCGAAATTTACACATACCCGTTGACGGCTATCAGCGTAGTTTACATCTCGGAATGTGTAATTTGTATATGGCCTTCGCAAAAGTAGGGAAATACAACTAAAAAATATATTATTCATTGTGTCCAAAAAGGACTACCTTTGAACCTTTCACTCAATATCCTGAAAAATTGGTAACCCGGCATACTCAGGACGCTTTTTGATGATTCCCTTTTATGTTCTTTAGTCTTCATTTTATAAATTATTCTATTTGATAAAAAAAAATTATAAGTGGACCATTATACAAAATAATTTATTTTGTATATTTTTCTATACAAAATATCTTAAATAATTAACCACTTGACAAAACCACTTATTATATCACCAATTAACCACTTATTGTATAACATAAATATATTAGAAATTCGAAAACGATAACAAAATCCGAAAGTTTATGAATACATACTATTAAAAATCTTCTTCACAAAACTATAAATTTCGGATAAATTCGTTTATATATTTCCAATACAAACGATTAATAGTAATTCTTATTGTTGTATATATACGCTGTGTTGTTAAATTAAATCTCAGATTTTCTGTAAAAACAACGCATTGCAAATATTGGTATAAAATAAATTATAGTGGATATAGTATTCTTATAAAGTATGAAAACAAAATTTGAAAAGTTTCGCAGAATAACAATTTCTAAATATAAGTATAATTAATTACTAAAAATATTCAGAAAAGTTCATTGGCATCAGTCTCATGTAAATTTTAAAATAATCAAAGTATTTCGCGGGAGTCTGGTTCATTTCGCATTCCACAAAAAAGAATTAGGAATGTTTTCTATCCCCAAAATTCAAGGTTATGAAGCAGAAAGGTTGGAATGATGTAATCACATTAAAAAATACTTCTGAAAAATACCACTGTTGAACATAAATCTTAAAACTATGCGAGATTAAAATTATTAAAGTTTTCCCAAATGTGCAGAAGCGAATAAATTATTATTTTTTAGTTTTCTCTCTCTCTCTCTCTAATTTTATATTAACCTCCAGCGAAAAAAGGCTATGGAATTCTTTAAATATATGGAAGGTTTTAATATTTTTTTCTAAAAAAGAAGAAATATGTGATGTTATATTCTAAAGCACCGCAACATACATTTAAATATATCACAATGTTCCAGTACCAATAAAATAATCTTTTTTTTTTTTTTAAAGGAAAACCGACTTAAGGAAAATGCTCTAAAAAGTAAAAAATCCTTTTTAATTTTACGACCAAGTTGAAAAAATTTAATTACTTAATATCAATTTTATACTTATTAAAACTTTTCGAAATCGGCGCCAAAATTTATGTATGATTTATGTAAATTGGCACCAACTTTAAAAAGTTGTAATAAATATAACATAGATATTAAATAATTCAATTTTTTCAATTTGGTCGTAAAATCAAAAATTATTTATTTATTTTTTAGCGCATTTCCCATAAGTCGTTTTTTTTTTAAGATTATTTTATTTTTAGTTTTTAATTTAGCAGGGGGCTTCGCCAAATATAATTATTCAATGCCAATAAATGCTAGTTAAACGAAATGTCATTGTTGTACAACTTTTGTTAAACAATGCAAATATTTTAAAATCGGATAAATGGTTTAAAAAACTCCGGTAAATCGACATTTCTGGATATATAACAGCCGTTTAACCGATTATTTTTTTTGCAGAGTTTGCTTAAGTGGATTTTTCTCTATCCAACAAAAAAAAGAATTTTCGAAATCTTATAATATTTTTTTTTCAAAATTGAGAATTTTTTTCCGTTTAATTGAGAATTTCGGATAGTTAAATGCCGGGTAACCGGATATTCTTTTCAAAATGTTCCCAAGTAAAACATCCCCTATCCAACAAAAACAAATTGTCCAAATATCTGAATTAGAACCGAAATCCTGAGCGAACATACATAAAAAAATACATAACAGTCGAATTGATATTCTCTAGAATTGGCGCGCGATTTGGCGGTTTTAATTTAAAGTTTCTGGAGGTTTTATTTTGTAGTTTTAGTTGGCGCGCTGTTCAGTCGGTTAAAAAGATAAATCGGTTAATTTATTCGAACCTCGTTCTTAACTTGTACGCAAAGCTTATATTAAAATAAACTGATTGAAGTTGTTTGTTTGCCATTTGGCGATTGAACAATTTATCTAATTGTAAGCAAAATTCAAAGAAATATTTTAATTTCACCAAACTAGACATTGGCGGAACATTTGGCGATTGTACTATCAATATATATATAATTTTAATAAAAAAAATACCAAAATTCTGTATTGTCTAAATTGACTGTTATATAATTAAAAGTTTTCAAGTTTAAATCATTAAAACTTTTTGCAGATCCTACTAAATTTAGAAAAATGACTGTATTCATTTTTTAGAATTACGTACTGTTCATAACCCTCTGCCTTAAACATCTGTTCCACTGACTGGCAATTTGTGCATTGCAATTTGAATACTACAAGATGTTCCAGATTGAAGATTAAAAATGTCTAGACATTTTTTTTCTTCAATTTTCTAACTTAAAGGGCTTCTGTAAATGTTTAACATTATTTTAATTAAGAATTGTAAACATAATTACATAAAAGTTTAATTTTCTTTATAATATATTTAGTTAATTAAATATTTTGTGATTAAATGCGTTGAATGCGAGTTTATCAAATGTTAAAACATTGCGCACGCATTACAGTTACTTTTGATACAACGAATAATTTTGGCAGAAGTGGTAATGTTTTAGATTAACGTTAAAATTGCCGTATACATTCACACAATACTGTCCTTTTATATTGATTTATGTTTTTTATGTTTACTGATGCTAATTTTTTTTTATGATAACAGAAAAGTCGTACATAAAGATTGTTAGATGACATGTTTCAATGAATGAGAAGCCATAAACTTACTAGACTATTGTGAAACGTTTCTTTATATATATATATATATATATATATATATATATATATATATATATATATATATACATACATACAGTAGACTCTCGATAACCCGAATTTTTCGATATCTCGAAAAAAAATCGATGTCCCTGCACCTTCATTACTTATTTAATATAATTTTATCTCGTTAATTCGAAGTTTTTCTTCCTTATTTTCGATAACTCTAAGTTTCCACACAACTCAAAATTTGGTTTTCCTCTCAAAACTACGGATTTTGAAGAAACTTTAGCAAATATGCAATTGTTGTGGTGTTGATTTGTCGCTGCGAATAATGGCGACAAAACAAAAATGTAATACACTCTCTATAGCAGCTTTTGATAAGAGATCGCTCTCGGAAAAAGAAAAAGAATACGAACCTTCTCTAAAGATAACTTTGAAAGAGGCTCTATCTTCCATAAAAACTATGCGAGCATTCAGTGAATCGTGGCCGGAAATAAAAACAGCGACATTTCAAGCGATCCTGCATTTGGAAAATATAATTGATTCCGAAATAAATAGAAATACTCACCAAAAAATTTTGGATAGATATTTTAAATAAAATAGGGTAAGTATACTTGTATTTATTTTTACCAAAAAAGCTTTTCTATAAGATTTTCGATAACTCGAATTTTCGATATCTCGAATTTTTATACACTTCCTATCGAGTTCGAGATAGCGAGAGTTGCCTATATATATATATATATATATATAATATGTAGCTTTACGCAAAATGTTGGCCGATTTCACCGTGGCGCCATGTTTATAAACTTGCGTGTAACAATTTTATATAGTCACTGATCCTATTGGTTAAATATGTATTCTAAATCTTTATAGGTTTAAGAACATATAACCCATATCGATTCGGGTTTTTTAATCTGATTCTCTAAATTGACCTTAAAAAAATAGGAGGAGAATTTCGTCGAAACAAACAAGATTTTCTTATATGTGCATTCCTTTGTGAGGTATTTCCCTTTTTATTAGAAAATCACGTTGAGCGAATGATTAATTTATTTTCCAGTTTTCTCACCCTGGTTTAATTGAGCGACACAAAAGCACTAAGTTAAACTTTTTTTTAAACCTCATTTCGTATTTAGAAGGTGAAAGAAAGTTTAAAAAAATATAATTAAAAAACTATTTTTTATAACCAGGTTAGCCCAGTTTTTCAGTTTTTTAAGCATTTAAAAGTAAATTGCTAACGGCTTTATGTCATTTTAGACTGCGGCTCAGTGACGGTTCGCCCACTACAGCAAGTACAGCCGGGCTGCACCTACATTCAGTATTTTAAAACTAAAATCAGATATATATATATATATACTTTACAATTTTCTTAAATGAAGATTAGAATTGAAAATGAAATTTCTACGGTAGTAAACAAAATCTCCGATAAATAGCAAGCCTGTTACCGTAATGTACATAGAACTCCATTCAATCAAAAATTGCAGCTAAAAAGCGAAATTCGAAATCGGCTGCATCGTTGCCATGGCAACCTCTACGTAGTATGGAGATTCTTCCCCATGCTAATGCACTGCATTTTTGAGAAGGTAGGGCGATGGTCATTGTTTGTCTGTTTAACTATACACAATAAACCATTTCTTTTGCTGAACTTACTTTGTAGCTACTAAAACTAAGCGATTTGTTTAAAATGTCAGCGAAGTAGTTGGGTAAAAAAATATTTTTTTACTAGGCCAATAGAAATAAATGTGATACAGTTAAAAAGACCACAATCCAATAATTTATAGCCAATCTATGTAGTTAGGTTTAGATAACATTTATCTGTTCCTCTCTCACTTGTATTCAAATAACAAAATCAACAGTCCTATTATTTAAATTGGTATCATTTTGTTTCAGAAAATAAGTAAATTTTTTCCAACTTCATCATTTTTATAAAATATCGTAACTTGAGGTTACTTAGACCCTAAGGAGTTACTTTCACCCCCCCCCCCCCCTTCCAAAAAAAAAACGTTTTGAACCTCCCCTGGGTTTTTTCATCATGAAAATATAATAATAATAACTTTATTTTCTCGACATTTTTCTCAATACCAAACAGACTTACATCCATTACAGCAATACGACATTTTTACATCTATGTCTTTGCCGGGATTCGTACTCGAATCCAATGCATGGTAGCCCAGTATGCTAGACGTGATTGTTGGAAAGAAAGTGAAGTGAATCAAGAATATATATTTTCACAACAGTAGACCAAGGAGAGATTTAAAGCATATTTTTTTTGCCCCTCCCACAGAACCCCAAGTTACGATATATAAGTAATAATTCGAAATTTAGTTCAAAATGTACCAATTTTTTAAAAAAATTACTTTAATTATTTATTTGGAAAAATACAATTGCCGTAGAAAATAACGACATATTACCAAATTATAAAGTATAGAAAAGATTGTGTTTCCTCTATATCCTAAATTAAAATAAAAATAGAAAATTGTTAACAGCTTATTTTATTATGATGAACAAACTAAAATTATCTAACACAAATCCTTTTTTGATGGAAATCTCTTTTAGATGAGCAGCCTTGATGTGGATCCAAACTTCCTGAGATCGATTCTGTATAATTCCAGGCCAGACACATAATCGTATCAGACTAATGTCAAATTAAATTGTCGCCAAAACTTCCGACCAAATATAGATGATTTGATTAGTTAGAGGGTTTCCAAACTATTTAGGCCAGGGCAGTGTTCGGCAAACTTATTAGTCAACAAAGCCAAATATTAACAGTACAACGATTGAAATATTTTTGAGAGCGCAATTTTTTAATCCACTAAAAAGCGCGCCAGCCACAACTTTAAAATAAAACGCGCCAAAAGGAGAGAGGTTATCAATTCGACTGTTATGTATTTTTTTTATGTATGTTCGTGCAAGATTTCCGTTTTAATTCAGATATTTGGAAATTCGCTTGGGCACCTTTTGAAGAAAATATTCGGTTATCCGGCATTTAAGTATCCGGAATTCTCAACTAGCCGGACCATTTGAAAAAAGAATATTGTCCGATTTCGAAAATTATTTTTTTGTTAAATAGAGAAAAATCCACTTCGGCAAAAACTGCAAAAAATAATCAGTTATCTGGCTGTCATATGTCCGGATATAGGCGATTAATCGAACATTTTATCAAACAATTTATCCGATTTGAAAATATTTTCATTGTTCAATAAAATTGTACAGCAATGACATTTCATTCACCCGGCACTTATTAGCATGGATAGGGATTGCTTTGCATTATACATTGTTAATACAATATAGATGTGTTTAATTGGTATTTATTAAACCAGATCCGAGACGTGGAAAAATGTAAATAACAACTTGAATTTCTTGATGAATAATAACAGGGGGAGAAGGCCTCTTCTAAATTAAAAACTGAAAAGGGAAAAATAAAATAATCTTTAAAAAAAAAAAAGGAAAATCGACTTTAAGAAAAATGCGCTAGAAAGTAAAAATTCATTTTCAATTTTACGAAAGAGTTGAAAAATTATATAATATCTATTTTATACTTATTACAACCAAGCCAAAAACCGACTGATGCGCGTGGACCACGAAGTTTCAATCGCACTGTACGTGCAACGTATTATTTTCTGGAAGAGAGGCAAAGAGCCGAATGTGGCTCGTTAGCCGCGGTTTGCCGACTACTGGGCTAGGGGATTCCATATAAGTCCATAATAATTTACACGACTCTTCAATAAAAATTAACATTGTGAAATGAAGGTAGAAATTAATTATTAATAAAACATATAATGCCGCAAATGTTATATTTATTCTTGTAAACATACAATTAAGTAAATGAATTTTTTTAATCTATTTATAAGTATTTAAAATAAATTTTCTGAAAAATATATGGCGTTGGAGTTTTAAAGATATATTATTTTAAATAGTTTGAAAGAAAAGTATACGAAAAACTGCATCTCTTAGTACTTCCATAATTTTGTTTAACACCAATTACCAATTTAGGAACATTTATAATTATTTTAGTAACAATAAAAAAATCAAATCAGAATTTTATACCGAAAAAAAGCGAATAGTAAGGATATTGCAGTTTTAAACTATGTGCTACTTCTTTTATAAGTACAATTTGACTCTTTTGAAATATGTCATTATAAAATTTAATTGAAGAATTCATTAGAAAAATAATCTCTTTTATAATTAAAAAAAATTATATAAAAAAAAGATCCAATAGCATTTTTCCACGCTACTAAAAACTTAGTTTAAGTAAATTAACTAATTGAACTGAATGAATATTCCAATTAAGCTTCCTTCTAAGAGAATACTTTTTTATTTTGACTTTTTTTTAAGGTTTGCTATTTTTCCGTTAAAAATGGTTTTCTAGAATTTTACTTTCATTAAATATTTTCAAATGAATAAAAAGACTGTTGGTTTCTTCTGTGTGTTTTAATTTGGTTATTTAAAAGAATGTTGTTAATGGCTGTTTGCTTTAGTTTGGTGGCTAAACAAATAGTGTTGGTCCATTGTTTGTTTTAGTTTGTCTGTTTAGAAATAAAATTGATATGAGTCTATCCATATTCTTTTAAAAATCTAATTTCCAAGGAATGTAAATTCAAGCTTTGGTAAAAAACATAAGAATAAAAATTGAATTACGCGAGAAAAAGGAGATATTGTACATTAATACGATGCATAAAAATACAAACTTGAAAATTGCTTGCGAAAAAATGGTAGATGTTCCGTGTCACGTATTTTTTATTTAAAGTCAAGCCATTTCATTTCGTAATGCATATAAAGTTGCAGAATAGGATTGTTTACTCTTCAGAAGTATAAAATAGACGAAAAACTTTATAGATCACTAAAACATCTTGCCCTATGCTACACATATGTGCATATCTTATTTTTATAACTCAAATAAAAACGTTATACACCGGAGGAGAAGGCGTGAAGTTTCTCGAAAAAAAAAATGCTATGAAAGAATATTTGTCAGTGACAATGTGCGTGTTTCTATTTATCTATCGATAAAAATGGCTTAGAGATACATAAAAAATGAAATTACAAGAAACCCATAACCTCGATTGCGTATTTCGCAGAGACATTACTAAATTCATCACATTTCTATCAATTACATCTGTCACTTTGACCAGTCGTAGCGGCGACAAATACCAAAATAAAATATGTATTTTCTTTTCTTGGGTAGATTAATCTCGGTCATATAGTTATAAATATATATCTAAAACTAACTTATTTCTGATACATTTATAACTATATTTGTAGTGTATCGTTGCTGGCTGGGATCACCCAAAAGTATATATGTAGGATATCAATGCCCATTTTCCCATCACCCCCTGCTTGTTTGTAATAGAACAACGCATGCATATAATTTGTAACCTAGTGGTGGCAACACCCTATTCATTCATGTTTACAAACTTCATGTGATCAGTCCTGTGTCGTCCCAGTGAGTCAATATCGTAGGCACCCACTTAAATGTTCCTATCTTTAAATATTATCTTAGCTTGAACCTAAAGTTTAAATATATTTCAATAATGTCATGTCTACCCTCTTGTGTGCATTTCTTTGCTAAAAAACCTACAATTTATATATCAAATAAACTTATATCACGAAAAGGGTGTTTAAGTTTTAAGTGAAAAAAAGAGCCATAACAATTAATAAATTTTAATATTCTCCTGACGTGAGAGCGATCTCTGGATGGGGGAAATCGATATTTAAACAAGGGAAAACATAGGCAAATTTAGGGATTATTACCAGAGAGTGGGAGTTGGAAACACCTGTCATTGAAAGTTCCAAAAGAAGAAAATTAGTCATGGGAACCTTTGACAAATCCACATGGGAATAGAAGATATGTGGGCGAGGAATGTTATGGTTTATTTAGAGTAAAAATGCAGAGGTCATCAGAACTGCATGGGAACGAACTGTCCAATGGAAAGAAATCATGTGAAATAGTGAATTGGAAAGAGAAAGCTTTTGGTGTTTAGGAATAATGAATTCTAAGGGACGTCCATTCAAATATAAATTGAAGTGAAATCTTTATAGGTGTGAATTAAACAAGAGATGAAATTTAAATAATCAAATGGAAAAGGGGAGGATCTTTCATATATCCATATATCTTTTATATATTCTTTTATATATAAATAAATATTAACTAATGAATCTCACATCTATATAGAAATCCACATTTTGGCATTTAAGAGTTGGACAATTTTGTATACGACAGTTGAGAAGATATAAAAGTGACTTGCCGGTGGATACAAGTAACAAACTTTAATTTTCTATAAATAACAGACTATAATTTTTTACTATTTATCATTTCGTTGAAATAAAATATTCTACGACACTATATAATTTTTTAATTGAATTTAGTATTGTAATATGTCATTAGTATTGTAATATGTCATATGGATAAACTTCAAATGCAAAAGAAATATATTTGTTATATTTATCTTATTTCAATTATTCGAATGAACTTTTTTATAATTTAACTTAAAAGTTTAAAAAAACAATAAAATATATGAAAAATTAGTACATAACCTAATATGTACTTGGAATATTCAAAAGTCATTTAAAGTACTATTGTGAATCTAAATGTGAACTATTGTGGAATTAAAATAGGAAATATAGCATTGTTTCAAATTTTTTTTAGATTTTCACAAAAATTCATGAATCAGATAAATTTTAATATTTTATTATTATATGTAACATGAAATTTTATGTTAGCAAAACTATAATATATTTGTGGGAAAATAAACACTTTTTTATGTATTTTTCTAGGTTAAACTTATTGAATTTACAGATGGTATGTTCAGTTAATTTTAAAAAAAATGTCGATTCTGTTTGAAAATATATATTTTTGGGAACATATAAATTTATATGATTATTAAAGGATGTTTTTCAACGAAAAAATATACTGTTAACAAAATATTTTAGCTAAATTGATGATAAGTAACTTTTTTTTTACATCAGCTATTACAAACACAGTAGAAATTCATTGTAACGGACACCATTATAAAGGACGTCACTTATAATGGACAGTTAAAAAAATTGTAAAAATTAAAATCCTAGAGCCATTGACGCCATTATTAAATACTATTTAAATTTCATTATTCAATATAGTGAACAATCGACAAATGAAAATGTGATTTGCATATTACGAACACTTACGGCACTTCCGTCAGTTATTAACTGAAGAAATAATCAGGGAACTGACCCAACAAAAAATTAATTATTTTTTCAAACCAATGAATGAACATGAACCAGAACCTTCTTGTTCTAAAGATTAATGCAGTGTATAAGTACACCCATTTTCCAATTAATTCAACATGTGATGTTGAAGGCTGTTTCTAAACACTTTTTATAGCTAACTGTACTTTCAGTGATGTACACCCTGTTGCAACAGGGTGTAAGATAAATCGAGTTTTTATCTTACATTGCATTACACCCCTATCAAATTATTTGTTATAAACCGGACTTCCATTAAAACGGACAACTTTAACCCTTATTAGTTCATTATAATCAGGTACTACTGTATGTACATATCCATGAAAAATCTGTTACAATATTTCAAGTGTATCAACTTCCTTTACTTAATATATGAGCTCCGTGGCGGATTTTGTTATGATGTTGCAGACAAATATTCAAGAAACAAACGGACTATCTATAATCTTTGTGATAAATTAGAAATGAGCCTTCCACAAAACGTGCTGTATTTCCATTCGGGGGACGAAAGCAAATCATAATTTACTTTTCGCATTCTTTTCTTTAGTTTGGGCAAATGTTAGTTATAGTCCTTTGTTTGAAAATGTATGTAATTCCGCCAATCAACAAATTGTACATTATGAGCAAATTATGCCTTTTGTGGTGATTATTCGTGGAACATAAATTTTCTGCACGAATCTCCTCCAAAAGAAAATATATAACTGAAGAATATAACAATGAAAAAGTTCGCCAAATGAACGGCAGTGCTAAAAACCATAATTTCCACTTAGTTAACTAGCAAAAGGTATTTTTTCATCAATGATAATTCAACTTTTTGCAATTTCAAAGATTCAAACTGAGAAAGTTGTTTCCACAGTTTGAATGTTTCATTTTTTTCTAATCATTTTTTTGTTTATATTTTTCAAAAAATATCAAAATAACAGTTAAAGAGATATCAAGTAAGTTGTACCTTAAACAATTAGATTTGAATGGTATTGTGAAATAGAACATTTTATTTGGGGTTATTCCTTTTATTACGCCATTCACCTTTGGGGAGGGGGTGGATCTATCATGCGTGACTGTGGCGTGGCATATGAGAAGGGTTACCCAGTGGTTGCGTGATGTAGCAAAAGTTTGTTAAAAAACCTCAAATTTATTAATTGTTGTAGTTACTATTACGGGTTAAATTAAACCTACTATTAAAAGAAAGAAAAGAAGAAAAAAAAACGATAATATTAATCGTTGTTTATTTTAAGAATTTACCTGGCGTGATCGTATAGTTTTGAACAAAAAAAAAACACAAGACTAATAATTGTGACCAAAAGAAAAACAAATTTATTAAAACACTAAAATTAAAAAGGGAACGGAACACTAAAAAAAACCTTACAAAAAGCCAAACAAGTTAAAACTAAATAATTTAAAAGGGGGAGGGTAAACTAAAATTAAAAATTACTACCTTCAGCTGATTTCGTCGAGAGAGATGTGGCAGGAGATCAAGGCGAATACAACACGAGTGCCCCAAAAAAAAGAAAACATGGCCAAGCCGCTACGGCCATACTAAAAGTGTCCAAGATTGGGAGGTGGACGAAAAGGGGTGTGGTACTTGGCACATCCTTCGACGGAGTGTCAACTCCGATGTCAGCTTCAGAGGTGGTCGGTCAAAAGGCGTCAGCCAGTGGTGGTCGTCCAGCAGAGAAATCCAGTTCAGAGGTGGTTGGTGGATGGGACCTTCTCTGGGCGAGGATCACGGGCCTGACGGGTGATGGGGGAGGCGTCCAGGGCTGACATCAGAGGCAACGGCAGAGGACGGGAACATCCCTCTGGGTGCTACGTCGATGGGTGGCTGGGGTTATTGCAGTTAACCCGGCAACATCTACTGGAATGGGTGACTCTCGAGCATCGCTGAGGTTGGTGGCGGCGGTTAAATAATTCTTCTAACCCCGCATCAGCATCGGCGGCTATTGCACGATATTAACCCATCGGGTTTTGAAAAAGGACACACGGTCCGCGTTTATAAGACGGGAGCTACACTCCTGTACGTCTTGAGGCTTCGAAAGATGCGTTAAAAAGTCCTGTCAAAAGGAGCGCTTTCCAATAAATCGCCAAAACCTCCTTGCCAGATCCCTCAAAACTAGCACATCAATTTTCCTCTCAGCCAATCAGAGAATTTAAAATTACAACTTCGGTTACAGTTAAACACAATTCCAGACCAGTACGTAAAACGGTCTCAAAAACACGAAGCCAAACTGACATACCAGACCCCAGATGTGTAACATGATACAGGAGGAGAGGCCGATGTGGGGACCCAAAAGGGTGGAAAAGACTCCAGACAGGGGTTATCACCCCATTTACAACTAAAAAGCTCTTAGGGGGTTATGAAAAAGGGGGAAATTTACGTTTGGGCTTAAATGGAATCAAAAGTGCAGGTTCCCAAGTACAAGTTTGACAATTAAATAGGATACATCAATATTACGTAAATTAATTAATACAATTAGGGGAGTCTGAAATTAAATTAAATAAAAGAGGAATTAAAAATTAACCAATTATGGTTTTAACCATAACATTCCCTACGCGTACCTCTTAAAAAAAGTTAAGAATTAACTTTTTTTTCACAAGAATAAAAACACAGATCTAGTCAAAAAGTAAACAGCAGCAGACTCTCCCACCAAAAATTATCGTCCCCTACATGGGGTGTTCACAAATATGGCAAAACTTTAAAAACTAACACAATAAGGTCACACAATGCATAACAAAGACAAATGGGATTTAACCGGACGAGAAAATCTAAAAGTTAAACTCAAACATTTTAAAATTAGAAGCCCTACAGTAACTAAAATAAATTAACAATTAATTAAATCAGAAATACATTAAATTCAACCTATTGCTTAGTTAGAGTCCTTGAAGCAATTTAGGTTTTAAGCAAAATAATTACAAGCAAATCAATCTTATCAAACAATGCTATTACAGATAGTCAACAATGATCTTAAAACTAAAAAATTATTAAATAGTTACAAGCTAAAATCAACCGAGAATTAACAATTTAAGTCTGAGGATGGCAACCCTAAATTTTTTTTTTAAAACAACAATTAAAAATCAGAACTTACTCCAAGAAGAAAAGTATAAAAAAAATTAAAACTCCCAAAAGAAAACAATTAACCATCTCCCAGGGTAACCAAATCAAACCAAGGTAGGACCACACCCACAGAAAAAATCCCAGAGAACCAGTGACAGTGCATGAAACAGTTGCTCGAAAGAAGAAAAAAAAAATCGCAAAAGCAATCAACCTAAAAATAAAAACACGAAAATACAGATTGTAAATATTACTGGGAAAAATAGCTTACAACATACCCAATAAACCCGAAAATAAGGAATACGATTAAAAACATCAATACACAGGCAGGAAGTTAAGGAGTACAAAAAGGAGGGATAACCTTTAAGAAAACACTTAATTTTAAATGGATCCAAGATGGAAAAAAAAATAAGCACTAAAGACCAGCTAAAATGCAAGAAAGAAACAAAATCACAAACTAAAAGGGAGACTCGCAAAACCACCAACCTGAAATTGAAAAAAATAATAAAGATACCTCAAAAAAAAATTCAACTCATTCCATAAGAAAGAGCAAAAATACAAGCAGCGCGTATACACTTAAAGATAAACAAGTAAAAAAATTTCATTTCAATTGTGAGATGAAATGATAGACACAAAAATAAACGAATAAAATTTTGTCCACAACTGTGATATGTAGACAAATGACAAAAAAAAATTAAATAAAACAGTAAAAATATAAATGTTCACAAAGCAACATTTTCCTAAAAATTTTCCTCCCCAAAAAAAATACCTCTAAGGTGATACCACAAAGCCCGACCTTCTTGGTCGCAAATCATAGGGTGCCACGTGTGTGTCCCTGAAAACTTCCTTCACACTAGTTTCCTCAGAAACTTCATTCTGCTCGATACTTACTTCAAGAGAGGGGAGTAAAATACGCCCAGGTATGCGAGTGAGTCTGTCGACATGGACCCACTTCACATCCGAAGGCTTATTTAGCAAAACCAACTGGTAATTTACCTTGTTTTTAGCCTGTCCAATAGGGTGGAGTGAAAAGGGCGAAAAAAAAATAATTTCAAATTTTAGTGTTTCCTGACCCAACGAATGGTGCCATTTGGTGAAAAAATCACTGTGAAAAAATTTAAGCGGAATCGTTCATCATCTTCAGGTTCCACATTTAGATATAAAATATAATATTAAAGTCAAACAGTAAAAAAAAAAAAAAAAAAATATTTTAACTTAATTTTTACAATATTTTATTTTCAGATTAAAAAACGGTTCTAATTATTAAAAAATAGACATGAACATATTAACACACATTATTTTCAGATTTCACACGTGGTCCAAAAAAGTTCATCTTGGTGTAAAATTTCGGAAGTTCGTTTCGTGACTTTATTCCGCTGCGAAGTATCCATCCCTGACGGCTTCTACACCACGTGTTGCCAATGATGCTTGTGTTTCCAGTTTCACATGCCTCACCACTGCTTGAGAATGGCTTCTCTGTTCAAATTATGAACCATTTCTGATCAATCTTGTTATGTCTTCGTCGCTGAAGTTCGTGGTAACTGGTGGTTCCAAAGGATTGTCATAGTGCATCATCTCGAACTAGTCATTTGCTTTTAAATTCAAATTGGGAATATTAAATCATCTTATTTTCCCCTTTGAGTCAGTTTTTCTTGATTTCAGTATTCTTCTGAAGCCAAGTTCTCGAATGTGTGCTCGTTCATTTAGCATCGCTAACAGAATATTATCAGAATGAGCAAAATAACAGTTCCTCTGAATAAATTCGTGAACGATTGTCTTAAAGTCTTCTGGAAATAATAAACTTTTTTTTTATCATTACATTAAGGTGACGTGTTCCATGAGTGGCATTCGGGATTTTCTTTATTTCTAACCAGGATGGCACATAAACTTTCATAACATATTATACCGTGAGCTTAAAGTCTCATGGAGCATCATTATTGGTTTGGCGGTCCGTACGTAAAGGCGAAGAATTTTGTTGGCTGAAGTGAGCCATCTTGAGTGACACATCTTCCCGGGTCTTCTGTTTGCTAATTCTGGAAGGCATACCCCCAATGATACTGCTTATAAATGTCGAAGAGGTGTTTTTGGTCTGTACTGAGTTCTTTTTTGTCAATTTCGGGAAAAGCAACTAGAATAGAGACAAAATTTGCCAGGGCAAGAGTTTTGCATGTTTTCATAGATTTGACTATTGTCGCGGAAAATTCTTGTGGTCCAGACGTCTTTCGGTCCTAAATAAACAGAACCAGGTTCCGACAAGAGCGTAATATGCTCTACTACAGCTGTAGTCCTGTAGTATAAGAATTCCCTTTCTTCTCATACATAATAGTCTTGTCATTTCTTCCATCGAAGTAGAGGGCATACAAAAATTGCGGTATTTGTGTAGAATCTAGCTGGGACCGTAACTTTCGACGTTCCGTCCTCAGCTTATTCCTGTCGATAACTTTAGCCGGAATATCTTTAGATACAATCCCTACATCATGAACCACAGATGACGCAATGACAGCAGCTGACCTATCTGATATTCCTGTCCTATCACAAGCAACCGCTAAATGCAGCAAGGATATTTTCATCTAACTTGTTTTGGATGTTAAGGCAGTTTTATCATCAATTGCTTTTAGACGTTTAGCTTCGAGGCTAACGTAATCGTCATCATCTTCAGAGATATCTTCTAATTCTGAATCAGATCCTAGAATGGCGTTCGCTGCTGAATCTGTAATAGACTTAGAAGAAGCTTTAGTTTTGCATTATCTTGCTTTGCCCTCATGGTTTTGCCTTTTATGTTTTGTTTTTCTTATACGCTTCAATTTTCGGCTTACAGAAATGTCAATCGACCCTATTGTCATTTTCTTACATGCCGTTGACCTGTTAAAAAATTTCGCTCCATACAAGGAATATTTAAAGAACACTTGCATTGTTCATAATTCAAACATTTGCATGAAGAAATATCAAACGAAGTACTATTTGTCTGGTCGAAGAAATATTTCTTAATTTTGTTAGCCCCCTTTCGAGATTTTGATATTATTTTCATATTTTTATTGTAATTTCTTATAAGTCGAAAAATTTCTTGATGACTTATACCACTGGCAAGGAGGCTTTCTTCCAAATTCTTGAAATATCCCAAGAAACAATTTCGATGATATCTTTAACTGAAGGATCTTTCTTATTCCCCTTTCACAATAAATAATTTTTGATCCAGAGGAAATGCTTTATTAAATCAGCAAACGTGGGTAAAACTGTCCCAGAAAATGGATTCCACGTGACAACTATGTCATGGTAAAAATAGTTATCAGAATAGAACATGTGCTGCCATCTATTAAAATTAAGTAAATTTGCTTTTGATGTAGAGTACGAAAGTAATTTATAGCGCTAACATCTGACAGTAAAGTTTTAATTAAGTAATTTATTGACTAAATCATAATTAATTACTATTAATTTTCATACAATTAATGTTAAATATCATTTTAATTAACACATTCATTAATAGAAATTATTTATTAAATAAAAGGAAATTTTTTTATATAAAAGGCTATATATAAACATTCTTTTGAGATGTGGAACCTCAAGATAGCAATATTTTGGGCTGAAATTTGGTGACAATTTGTTCTAGTGAGTTTGGCACCGTATAATGACTCAGGCAACATGAATTTCAAAAAAAAGTTTTTTCGCTCCACCCTACTGTCCAATAACCCTGTAGGGTCCTTTATTGAACTTGGCAAACTTCTTCACTTGCCCACTCTGTAGAACTGGTGTGTGCAGAAATACAGAATCCCCAATCTGAATCTGTTTATCGACTGCAGATCTAGACCTAAACTCTTCTTGCTTCTCGGCTGCCAGGGTTAAGTTTCTACGAACTTCCCGAAAGGCAGTTTTCAATCTTGTTCCCAAATCCGTTAAATAAGAAGGCGTGTCAGCGTATGCTCTGAAATCCTTCTTCAAAAGTAAATCACAAGGCAATGTTATATCACGACCATAAAGTAAGTAAGCAGGCGTCTCGCCTGTTGCAGCATGACGAGCTGAACGATGAGCCAGTAAGGCAAAAGGAATTAGCCTGTCCCAATCATCATGTGAATCTGAGACCAAATAACTCAGAGAGTTAATTAAAGTGGCATTCAATCGCTCCAGAACTCCATCAGATTGTGGATGATAACTCGTCGTGTTCAGTTTCTGTATTCCCAACGCCTTATAAACCTCCATTAGAGATTCCGAAAGAAAATTAGTGCCACGGTCGGTGATCAGCTGTTCAGGTATACCATGGGAAGCAATGAACTTCTCTAACGCTTCTGCTACAGAATGACTCTTGGTGTCAGGTAAGGGATATGCCTCAGGATAACGAGTGAAATAATCGGTCATGACCAGAATGTACTTATTTTGAGACATGGTTATTGGCAGGGGACCTACAATGTCCATGGCTATTCGTTCAAGAGGTCTTGAAGTCACAGGTATTCTACCCAAAGGTGCTTTCTTCGATGGTTGGAAACCTCTTCTTTTCAGGCAGTCATGACAGGAAGAAACATAGTTCCGAATTTGACTGTACATGGCTGGCCAATAAAAAGATCTTTGAATTTTAGATAAAGTCCTACCAAAACCACAGTGAGCAGCCACAGGAGAGTCGTGATGAAGAGCCATAACTTCAGTTCTCATATTAAGAGGAACTACTAATCTTTTATTTCCCTGCCATCTGTGCTTTGGCTTGACATGTTTACAAAACAGAATGTCATTTTCACAAAAAAAATTTAAAGTTTTGGGATTTGGTGCTAAGCCTGACTCCACCATGCCTTTCAGTTTAATGCATTTTTCATCACTTGGTTGCTGATCTGAAATATTTGTAAATAAAATGGGTTCAACCGAATGTTGTACCAAGGAAATATTATTTACGGCTCGAGAAAGAAAATCAGCTGTTACATTTAGTTTACCTGGCTTATGAATAATTTTATAGTCAAATTGACTTAAAGCTGTGATCCACCTGGCTATTCTTGAGGTAGAGTCCTTGAGTTTTAAAACTTGGGATAAGGAGGCTTGGTCACAGTAAATAGTAAAATGTTTACCTAATAAATATTGTCTAAAATAAGCTGTGGCCCACACAATACCAAGGGCTTCCTTTTCAAAAGTACTATATCTGACTTCAGCATCTTTCAATTTTCTACTAGCAAATGCCACAGGATGCAAAAATCCATCATATTCCTGACACAGGCAACTGCCCAAAGCATAGTTAGAGGCATCGGTACACAAAACAAACTCCTGACTCATTACAGGTAACTTCAAAATTGGTTCCTTTACCAATTCACTCTTCAAAATTTCAAAAGATTTCTGAGCCTCCGGGCTCCAAATAAAAGGTGTATTTTCTTTAGTTAAATTAGTTAACGGTAAAGCTTGTTGAGCATAATTCTCAATGAAACGGCGATAGAAACCAGCGAGTCCCAAAAATTGTCTGACATTCTTTCTATTCTTAGGAACAGTAAAATTAGCAATTAAATTTAAATTAGAGGGGTCTGGTGAAACAATTCCTTTCGAAACCCTAAATCCCAAGTACTTAATAGTATCTTGCATGAAATTGCACTTGCTAGGTTTAAGTTTAAGACTATGCTGGGCCAATCTATCAAACACTAATTTAATCTTGTCCAAATGTTCTTCATAAGTCGAGGAGGCCAGAACTATGTCATCTATATAGATGCCGATTTGGAGTGGCTGTAAGTTGGATAAAACTATTGACATTAAACGTTGAAAACTGCTAGGGGCATTCCTAAGCCCAAAAGGCATTCTGTTCCACTGATAGTGACCAGACTGGGTGGAAAACCCACATTTCTGTCTGTCTTCCTCTCTGAGTTTCATCTGATAAAACCCAGAGGTCAAATCCAAAGTAGAAAAAATGTTGGCTCCAGCTAAATTATCCACTAACTCTAACATGTTAGGGAGTGGGAAGTTATCTTCCAAAGTTTTTAAATTTAATTTCCTAAAATCAGTGACTAGCCGATAACTATTGTCAGACTTCTTTACTAGCATCACAGGTGCTGAAAAAGGAGAACTACTTTCCTGAATTATGCCTGCATCGAGGAGCTCAGCAATTTGCTTATTCATTTCCTCACGCAAATGATAGGGGGTCCTGTATGGCTTGACACGAACTGGGACAGAATCTGTCAAATGTATTTCGTGTTCGATAGTATCACATCCTTCTAAATCCTTAACTGTCTTGGCAAAAAGAAAACCATACTCATTGAGTAAATTCTTCAATGGTTCTTTATGTTGGTCAGGAATGTGACTTAAGTTAAATTCTCCTCCCCAAACATCAAAGCTGTCTTCTACTTGGGTATCCAAATTCAAATTGTTCACTGTCTCCATATGGGTTTCTCTCAAAGGTTCAGCCTCCACTATTTTCACACCCTTATTCAAGTGAATTATCTCGCCAGAAGAATTTAAAACTTTAATGAAGTAACAGTTATCTTTATTTAAGGAATGAATACAACGTCCAATGAAAAGATTGTCATTTTTAAAATTACTAGAATGTTCAAATAATACTAATTTAGAATTTAAATTCCTCCCTTTTAATTTAATCTTAACAAAACTCTCTGAAAGAGGGGGTAGAGTTTGTTTATTTATCAAAACCCCAGAGCAAGTCTCCACCATCTCCAAGGTGTTCACTTCCTCTGAGTTGCAAGTTTTACTATTTTCCCAGGGCAAAAAGAAATCATGGGCATACAAAGTATTTATTGAAAAATCTACGGTCACATTGTACTTAGACAAGAATTCGGTACCCAAAATAGCACCATAACCCTCACCAATCTTACCTGGGCAAATGAAAAATTTAACATTAAAAACTTTCCTGTCCAAAACTACATCCAAATGAATAAATTCGTGAATAAAAATAGCAGTATTGGCAATGCCAGATACTTGTAACAAACAGGGCTGAAAAATAGGATCCTTAATTAAATCGACATATTTCTTTTCAATTAAATTTATTGAAGCTCCAGAGTCGCAGATAAATTTTAACTTATTACCTCTTAGGGTGCCTTTTACCACTGGCAAACCATTATTTGTGCTACCCAGAAATACCTCTGTCACCGAAAGGGCTTGAGCGATGGTAGTTGGTGCAACTACATCACCCACTAACTGTTTAACGAACCCGTGGCAGGTTGGTTGGAGCTTGATGACTGGCTTTGAGCAGGAGGAGCAGGTGCCTGAAGGGCGTATTGGGGCTGCATGCCCACAAATTGTGGTGCAAAAGCCATGCCAACAGGGTACTGATAGTTGGGACCTGGACCATACTGGAGAGGGACGTAGTCTTGACCCTGTCTCCCACGGCCACCTCTACGACCTCGGTTCTGTACGAACCTACACTCGCGAGCCATATGTCCAAAACCATGACATGCATAGCATTCAATGGTTCTGCTCCTTTCGGGTCTAGGGCCTTCATGCCTCCTAGACAAGTCGCTAACGATTTTGGTCAAGGAGTCGACCTTACCCAGTAGTTCGGCAATAACGTGAGAACTATCGACTCCCTGACCTTGACTGGGAGGGAGAGGGGCAGCCTGCACAGTGTTAGCCACTGCTCCCTCCACCTCCAAAAAACTGTCGTACATCTCCTCCTCTAAAATTGCGTGCCTTTTGGCATCGCTAAAGGTCCTATGATTCTGGATCATAACTAGACGCTTAATATTAGGTTTTAAACCTTGAGTGAAGGAGTGCAGAAGGGTCTTTACCCTTGTTTGTTCAGCCGAGGGGTCTCCAAGAAGGTCTTCGGCGACCGTTCTATGAGACAACGCCTCCAGCCTCGCAGCAAACTGTTTAACATTCTCACTGGGCCTCTGGAAACCCAACATCAACTGTCTAAGGGACAGGTAAATATTGGATTTCTCCGCAAAGTGTTCCTCCAGCCTCTCTTTAAAGGTGTCGTAGGTAGTCTCCCTTTTCAGACTAACATTAGCCCTCATAAATCGAGCTGCCTTGCCTTTAAGCCTCAGCTTAGCGACAATCAGCTTGTCCTGCATGGTCCACTTGGCATGGGAAGAAATCATCTCGATATTTTCAAAATAGTCAGTTATTGAAAGGTCAGATGACTCTCCCGAAAATTCCTCCACTGAATCCATCAGATGTAATCTAGGGACACCAAAATTAGGGGGGCAATACTCCACTTCCTCATCAACAACCCTATCTGTGCCCTCAGTTAAATCATTTAAAGATCCAAAGGATCTGGTGGCAGAGGCACTCTTGCCTCTACGCGCCATCTCTAACCCGAAAAAAAAAAGTTTTAAATAACAAAATTCCAACAAAAAAAAATCAACTAAATTTATCAAATTTTAAATTAAACTAAGTTATTAATACACACAGTAATCAAAGTTCAAATCAAATCAAATAAAAATAGAAATCTCGACCGGAAATCCCATTACGAACACACATCAACAATGTAAACAAACTCCCATCAAAATTATCAATAAAAAAATTTAAATTATATAACTCAATTAAACACAAGATAATAACAATTAATAATGCTTAACACAAATCAAATGCAATTAAAGTAAGTTCAATTAAATCCGTAAACACAAAAAGAAAGAACACTACCAAAAGGTAAACAAACATCGCAACACGTCTCCATCGGCGAAAGTCGCTTGAAGTTAGGCCTAGCTATGCCGCAAAATTGCAGATAAACGGGGAAAAAAAAATCCTAAGGTCAAAGGCACCACTGTTGTAGTTACTATTACGGGTTAAATTAAACCTACTATTAAAAGAAAGAAAAGAAGAAAAAAAACGATAATATTAATCGTTGTTTATTTTAAGAATTTACCTGGCGTGATCGTATAGTTTTGAACAAAAAAAAAACACAAGACTAATAATTGTGACCAAAAGAAAAACAAATTTATTAAAACACTAAAATTAAAAAGGGAACGGAACACTAAAAAAAACCTTACAAAAAGCCAAACAAGTTAAAACTAAATAATTTAAAAGGGGGAGGGTAAACTAAAATTAAAAATTACTACCTTCAGCTGATTTCGTCGAGAGAGATGTGGCAGGAGATCAAGGCGAATACAACACGAGTGCCCCAAAAAAAAGAAAACATGGCCAAGCCGCTACGGCCATACTAAAAGTGTCCAAGATTGGGAGGTGGACGAAAAGGGGTGTGGTACTTGGCACATCCTTCGACGGAGTGTCAACTCCGATGTCAGCTTCAGAGGTGGTCGGTCAAAAGGCGTCAGCCAGTGGTGGTCGTCCAGCAGAGAAATCCAGTTCAGAGGTGGTTGGTGGATGGGACCTTCTCTGGGCGAGGATCACGGGCCTGACGGGTGATGGGGGAGGCGTCCAGGGCTGACATCAGAGGCAACGGCAGAGGACGGGAACATCCCTCTGGGTGCTACGTCGATGGGTGGCTGGGGTTATTGCAGTTAACCCGGCAACATCTACTGGAATGGGTGACTCTCGAGCATCGCTGAGGTTGGTGGCGGCGGTTAAATAATTCTTCTAACCCCGCATCAGCATCGGCGGCTATTGCACGATATTAACCCATCGGGTTTTGAAAAAGGACACACGGTCCGCGTTTATAAGACGGGAGCTACACTCCTGTACGTCTTGAGGCTTCGAAAGATGCGTTAAAAAGTCATGTCAAAAGGAGCGCTTTCCAATAAATCGCCAAAACCTCCTTGCCAGATCCCTCAAAACTAGCACATCAATTTTCCTCTCAGCCAATCAGAGAATTTAAAATTACAACTTCGGTTACAGTTAAACACAATTCCAGACCAGTACGTAAAACGGTCTCAAAAACACGAAGCCAAACTGACATACCAGACCCCAGATGTGTAACATGATACAGGAGGAGAGGCCGATGTGGGGACCCAAAAGGGTGGAAAAGACTCCAGACAGGGGTTATCACCCCATTTACAACTAAAAAGCTCTTAGGGGGTTATGAAAAAGGGGGAAATTTACGTTTGGGCTTAAATGGAATCAAAAGTGCAGGTTCCCAAGTACAAGTTTGACAATTAAATAGGATACATCAATATTACGTAAATTAATTAATACAATTAGGGGAGTCTGAAATTAAATTAAATAAAAGAGGAATTAAAAATTAACCAATTATGGTTTTAACCATAACATAATTAAAAAACGGAATTTTTGATTATTATATGTTAAATGCATAAACGTGGGGGGGGGGGGGTGAGAAACTAACGTGACAGTGAGGAAAAGTTGTATAAAAATATCGTGACGTAATAAATGAAAGCCCCCTTAGTTCAAAAATTGAGTGCATCCATGGAAAAACTGGATATCCCAAGACTTATACATACGTCCTTGAATATCAGTTTAAGGCTACTGAAACTTAATATTATGATATAAAAAAAACTAATTAAAAAAAGCCTTTTTAAGAGTCATTAAGCCATAAAAGGGTTAAAAGTTAAGAACTTGAGTCCTTCATTAAGAAATACGTTATCTGAACCAGCAAACAAAAAGAACCGTCTGAGAGAGTCGGAAAGTTATTTCTGCGGGCGTCGAGTGGTCAGGTCCTCACGACAAAGGAAAACTTATCGAGTCAGCTCTTTTATTTCTCTCTCTTTTTTTCCCAAAGTGGATTTGCACTCCGACTGCAACTTCCCTTTTGTGGTACTTCCGAGGATATGACGATAAAAGAGTCCCATTGCTTTGGAAGAAGACTTCCGGGTCACTTAGAAAGTGGAGAGAGCTATTCTTAGAAAAACCAATTGAAGGCCATATAAAGTGTTATTATTCTGAATTCGAAGATTAAAAAGCAATTCAGTAGAGCTAATATAAAACTTATTAAATAGCAATAAAATATTATAAAGTATTTCCTGAAAGCTGTGTTTTTCTGTGTATTTGGGTCATAGTCGAAACATACAGATTCCACAATGGGAAATTTTTTACAATAAATTTATATTTATTGTTATAGTTTAATTTTAATAAAATTTTAAATGTTGTTTCACTACAATAGCAACGGTTTTTGTTTTGTTACATGAAACTAATAGAGAAATAATTCTAATTAAGGGGACTTTAAATAAAAGTCATTTTATATAATTCGAGATAAAAACAAATATTTTCGTAATGGTTAAATTTAAATTATTCAGAAAGAAACATTTAGAAGAAAAAAACGTGTAAAATGCCTTCAAACATTTATAAAAATTACATTTTTGTCGAAGATTTAAGGCGTTTTTCAAAGCGCTTCTTCTTTTTCAGATTTTTTTTACATCGAATTTGTTTTTGTAAGCAGTATTTATTTAAACTTTAAGGATCGGATTTTTTATAAGTTGCTTAGTTTAGGAGAAAAAATATAATAAGTTAAAATTCAGTCATATTTTTCCAAAAAACCCTAATTCTTAAACATTTTAATTTTTAAAACGAATTGTTTTTAATATTTTTCTAATTTTATCCCTATATTACATATGCATTTATGTGTATGTAAAAATATGCTATGCTGATTCATAAACATTTGCTTGAGTTTTAGCATTTTAAGTAGGTGTATGTTCATAAAAACTACAAGTTGAGATAAATAGATTTAAAGACTTCAATATTGAATGTGACACATATGATAAAATGTAAAAAAAAGTTTTAATATAACTAATATTTACCTTATCGTTTTAAAACTTTGGAAAAACATATGCTAGAGGATTCAAACATTATTTTAAACTAATAAAAATTGACATTTTAGGGCTTTCCTTACTTTATTTCTTCACTTTAGAAAATATATCTCTAATAGAACTTCAAATTGATGTTCAAAACTTCCGGCTTAGTTCAAAACTGTAGATTTTTCTAATGGCTAAACATATATAATTTTTTAAATAAAGTGTATTAGTAATATGGGACATCGCATTTGTAAATGCAAGTGAAATTCTATAATCCTGTAATAAGAAAAATATTTTTTTTATTCACTTTATACATAGTTCAGCTTTTTGATTTCTCATTATAAAGACTTAAATATTTAATGAAAAATAATAAAAATTGCAGTGACACACAGAGGCTCAAGTAATTTTTTAAATTATAAAGTAATTCTTATCGCATGAGCGTTGATATAATTTCCTCAATACAATTATATATTAATTTCATTAAGATTTTAAACACTAAGCTGTTACCCGCGGTTTTACACGCTTTAAAAAAAATTTACCTCATTGGTTCGTTCTCATTAATTCTTTTTCTATTATTTTCTCGAAAGCAAAATAACTGGTTTGTTGTTCAGACACTTCTTGGTACATCTCCGAATGTTAGTTTTTCCGTTAGTTTTCCAGTGTGAATGTTAGCTTCACGTTAGTTATAGAATACTTGTCAGAAATAGTTATTTCGCAAAGCATTTTTTGATCGCCAACTTTCAATTGTTTAAAACAATAAAATATATATTAACTATATAAAATATAATTAATATATATTAATTCATTTCAAGTATTTCATTGTTGTCAAGTTTATAAAATAGAGAATATTCTTTTTATAAAACTTTGGCCATACAAATACATTAATCCAATTCTCAAAAATAAATAATAAATATTATTTCTATTATGTCTGTAATTTAAATTCACAACGATTATAATATTTTTACAATAAAAATTCTCCATGGCTCTACTAAAGTGTCTGTGTATTAATTATGGAAATTTAAATATCCTTAGCATCTATTTAACTTTAATAGTTGATAATGACAAATATAATAAGAAAAATAAGGTTTTAAAAGAATTAAAACACCCATGATATATTTAAAAAATTCATTACTCTTTTACAGATTTTGATATTACAATAATCAACACAAGAAAGACAAAATATAACAAACTTTAACATTTTTAAATAATATAAATATAACTATATCTGGAGAGTTTTTTTTAATGAAAACCGGATTCATTAAACATCTCTTTTATTATTAAGTAAGGGTTAATAACCTTAATTCCTCTTTTTTATTTCACATTTCAATAGAATTTAAATCAAATAAAAAAATTTAATTTAAATTTCATCATTGATTTAGAAAATATTCAAGGTTAAATTTATTTCTTAGCCCCCAAAACAATTTCTGATAATATGTAACATGTATAACAAAACACCCCCCTTTAAACGTTCAAATTATTGATTCGAACCATACTCCCCCGCATGGCCCGTTTCCATAGCGACTCCGAACATCCCCGAAAGAGCACGCAGATCAAACTTTTAATACCACAATCCCATTGTCTTTTTTTTTCTCCTCTGGCCATTATTTACAACAAACCCGGTGTAACAAAACAATACAAGGCATTGCGAAACGTCACTTACCCCATACAAACACAGAAGAAAAGGTTGACGCTAATTTACGACGCGCGTCATAAACCATCCACAGAATGGACGAGGCCCGATCTAAGAGAAAAGTGCATGGAGAGGGGGATCCGAGGCATCCCACGATGTTACTACTACAGCTTCGATTCATTGCGATCAGCGCCATCTGTCGGTGGGGGTGGCGGTTGCTTCTATGTGGTGGGGTAAATAGGGTTTTTCTTCTTTTTCCCTCCCCCCCGGTTGTAGCGACATCTTGGACGATATTAATGAATGGGCTGTTGCTAGTTGATACCCCTTTTCTGTTGAATGTGGTGATTGCACTTTTCGAGAGAAGTTAGGGATGTGTTGAGATAGGGTAGTGGAAAGGGAGATTCCAAAATAATAAAGTGGTAGGGAGTGTGTAGAAGAGATGGAGGTTGTTTTTTTGTTTAGTTCGTATTATTGTGACGTTTTGAAAATAGATCGTTGTTCAATGCCGGGATTCTTGTTTAATTCGGTTGATTTAACGGTTGCCACTTTGTGAAACTTTAATTGGAGTACACTAAGTATGACATTCGAACGGAACATCATACATATTTAAAAATGTTCCCGTTAAAAATCTAATTTTTCAGCAAACTATTTTGTAAATTTCAACACTCTACGATTCGTAATTACGGAGCTTATCTTGTACTGACAAACAAACCCATAAATAGATATCCGGGCATATTTT
The DNA here is from genome assembly GCA_963932185.1 of Troglohyphantes excavatus. Classification (NCBI taxonomy): domain Eukaryota; kingdom Metazoa; phylum Arthropoda; class Arachnida; order Araneae; family Linyphiidae; genus Troglohyphantes; species Troglohyphantes excavatus. The sequence goes on from OZ010667.1 coordinate 38,058,933, forward strand.
TGGGATTTTAAGTTATATAAATAACATTTAAATTCATAAAAAGAAATAATTTTTTAACACATTACAAATTTTAAACATTAAAAAAAATTATTCGCGACACCCTATCAGAATATTTTTTTTTTCAAAAGACACCTGTTGGAAATATACATTAAATTTTTTTAATGTGATTTCTATGCAATTTTTATATTTCTCACTCAGCTTAAATCAGTAAAAATGTCTGTAAAGTGCTCTAGTTTTATAAAAAAAGAACAACAATTATTCCATTTTCCTTCTGCCATTTCTACAGTTCAGCTTTAAAATGCCAAATACCCGCCAAATGTCATTTCTCTCTTTCAACTAATATATTTTATAACGAACATTTCCCTTTTCGGGAGTGAAGTGATTATGCTTTTAATATTAAAAAAAATATCATTTTACTGCCAAGGCGATGCTTCCCGCCGCCAAACAGAAGCCTCGCCACCACATTGGTCAGTTAAAATTTACGACAGCATCTCAGAACACCGCTGTTCAGAACAGATCATAATTTTGTGGATAATATCCTCAACCATTTACGGGACAAGGAAAACGGAGGGGGGCATGAAAACGCGTTATTGTGGTTACGGCTTTTGATGGGTTTTTATGGAGGGTACGGGAGATGAATAGTTTTGCCAGTTGCATATGGTGAATTGAGAGATGGAAGTTATGTTTTAATTAATTTTGGGGGTAGTTTCCGCAGAGTTTAATGACTTTCTTCGTGGGTGAAATTTAGTTTAGTGCCATTTAATTTAAAATGCAATGGCTTGAATGCATTTTAGAAATGATTTTTATTATATCATATATGTTATTTTAGTAGTAAAGATCCCTTTTGCGGGTCTCATATACAAGGGATCTTAACACCTGAGGTATAAAAAAAAGGAAAATTCCCCGGAGCAGTGACGAATCGTACTTTTGTATCATGAATATTAAAGGGTTTTTTTAAAAAATGCGTTTACAAATAATTAGTTTCCAAGCAGTTTTTAAACAAGCCGTTGGTAGTGCTGCTATCTATGGATAAAATGCTTTATATGTCATCTATAAGTAGTTACAACGAATGTGTGTGGGGGTATTCATGCGATAATTAGTGTACGGATATGCTAGTATAATGCTGTTTATGTTATGTATATGAAGAATAAAAATTCGAAACGCGTTTTGTCATATTAGAGTGATTCATGATGCACTTTAAGAAATAATACTCTCATTTTTCAGATCCCTAAGGCTAATTTCGTCATATTTGACAATGGTTTCGTCATTGAATTAAATTTTTAACGAAAATTATTTACTCAGATTTCCGGTGATACCGTTTAAGTTTTTATTCTTATACGTACATTGCCACAGTTTTAACGAGTTTTTCTGATACTGTGGATAGCGCGCCTGTCTTCCGACCGGGAGATCGCTGGTTCGAGTCGTAACACCAATATTTATTTGAAATCGTCCTTATTTTTGAAGAAATAAATTTCCCTTAAAAAAACGATAAAAATAATTTCCTCACCGATTCTTCAAAATTGAGTGTAGAAAAACACAAATAATTTGTGTGTAAAGATTCCAATCGTAGGCAGATTAATTTGAATTGGATAAAAAGTATTTTGGATAGATAAAATAGTCTTGTTCAATTGAAAATTTAGAAATAAAATTCAGAGATAATCAATTTTATAAATTTTTTTAACAAAACACGATTTTAATATTTTCTTCTTATATATATTTTCATTAAAATACTGTAGCTCTTTTTATGGAGATTTATTATATATTTTTCTTTTAGGTATAGTAATGTTCTGAATCTTAAAATAATCATAGTGCTATGTACAATATGATAATACATAACAACTGGTGTTTCCTTAGAAATCATCTGCATGAAAATTAACCCATAGAGTATCTATTAATTTTAAAAAATCAAATTTTTGTTATAGCAACCTTTTACACTTCTCACTCTGTGTTATCGCTGCATCATCAAATCTTACAATTCAGTTTTTAGCCCTTCCTACCGTACACCAACCAGAAACGTTACATACTTACCATGTATTTCAGTTACAACGTAACATTTAAATAGTTTTTATTAAATAATAACTTGCTAATTAATAACCATTTAATATATTTAAATAATTATTATTCAATATTTATTTATACTAATTAGTCATCATTTTATGCTGGAAAAATGTACATCGAAAAATTATCATCTAGTGTTATAATAACGGTTATCTGAACGGGCACACTGCGTAAATGTATATTTTTTGGTGAGAAGGCTGTATAGAGAACACAAGAGAACATTGCGTGAGAATAGAGAACATTTGCATTAAATATTGCGCAAAAAAATAGTATCCATATTTTAAATGAGGAAATATGGGGATATTTTTAAACAAGAAAAACGCTTTATCAAGGGGAAAATACTTAACGAAATGCCAAAAAGGGGAAAAGGTATTTGGAAAATAAATAAAAGATTATAATATTCTCGTCAGAAAACTATATTTTTTTAATTAAACCTTATCTAAAAATGTCCTTCGCATAAACTACTAATGCAGTTTTGTCACATCGAAGTCTAAACAAAGACAATTTCGTTATGACAATTATAGGTCATACTATCAATTAACAATGTTCTATGTGAAGCCATTCTCACAAAACACGCATTTCCAAACCACACATTATCACTGAGCTGTGTGGATATTGTATGTTCGATTATGTTTTTTCAATATGAAATAAAACTCATTTTTAATTACCATAACTTTAATTACTAACTATTATTACTATCTAAAATAGTAAAATAGTCTGTCGTAAAACATTATCTTCCACTGTTCGGATATGCCTGAAAATTTATATATATATAGTATTCAACCTCTAATTGTGCACCTGCACCTGGAAATTTTCAAATTCTGATTTGTTTTTCGTTTATAACGGTTTTAGAAGCTATTTTTTTTAATTGCCATTTAAAAAATATAGCATCTACATTGTTATAAAATTACACTGTTACTAAATCATAAGATCTTAACAACAATGAAATACATTAATATAAATTCAGATATATTTAGTGTTTTAAACAATTGAAAGTTGGCGACCAAAAATTGCTTTGACGAAATAACTCTTTCTGGGAATTATGCTTCAACGGGAGAACTAACGGAAAAGTTAACAATAGGAGATGTACCCGGAGATGTCGAAACAATAAACCAGTTATTTTGTCTTCGAGAAATTAAAAGAGAAGGAATAGACGGGGAAAAACAACCCACAGGGTAAAAACATTTTAACCCGTGTGAAACCACGGGAAACAGTATATCATAATTGCATTGGGATTACGTAAGTATGCTAAGTTTCAAAGCGGCATAACAATTAAAAGTATTTCAAATTTAATTGCAAGAACACAACGACTAGAAAGGGCGTATTATGTCCTAGGAAATAGTATAATAACTAAAATAGTTCTTTTATTTGAAATAGCAAACAGTAATATTAATAATTTTCCCTGACCAACGTCTGGGAAGAGGACGTGGGTGGGTGAAAATAAAATTAAATATTAAATAGTTATTGTTATTATACAACGTTTAAAATATTCTTTTAATTGGCCAATGATAACATGTAATTTTTTATAATTAAACTAGTAGTTGTGGAAAAGTAGACCTGGCGATCAATTTTTTGCATTAATTTTCAGACACTAAACTTCAACTGATAATTCAACATTTTATTGATTGCAAAACCAAATCGTTAATAATTAAAAATTATTCAATTCTATTTAAAATACCAATTAAATACATGTCATTTTTAAGTACGGAAGAAAAGATTGATTCTGAATGTGTCCTTGAAACAGTGCAGGCCGACGACACCTGGAACTGATGTTTCAATCTAATACAGTAATAAATGCTTTAACTTATGCTACTTATTTTAAGCATCTATCAAATAAAAAAAAAAAAATGCGATTACCTTAAAGCGATTGAAATAGCTACGAAGAGATTGAAAATCCCAGGACGTGAATTGAAAGGTTTAAAGAACGAGTTTAAATAAAGATGCAGGGGAACGTGATTAATCATAAAGTATTTTGTGCTTGTGGGGTGATTTCTCAAATACTTTGACGCTTGAAGAAGATAAGGGCGTGTTAAGAACGGTCGGGCGGCGGAATTTTTATTTTAAAAATAAAGAGATGTTTTAAAAATAAGCGCTTTTGAAAACTTTGTTCTTTGTTTTAGTGCCTCAGCTGTGCTTTAAACTAGAAATAAAAATTAGTAGTTTTTAATTTAATTGTTTAAAAGTAAAAAATAAAAGGTTTTAAATTATTAAAAGTTCTTCGAACTCTCCTTTAATCCGAGAGTTTAAAGTACTACAAATTCACCTTAAAAAGGAAAAAACAAATTGAAAATATTTATGTAATATATAATTCAATAGAAAATTTTATAGTTATATAATATTTAAACAATTGTAAATATTTATGTAACATATAATTCAATAAAAAATTATAGTTATATAATATTTAAATAATTCACTATGTAATTATTCAATATTTAAATAATTGTAAGTGTAAAGTAAATTTCAATTTTAATTTGTATTGTGTATTTAACCAATTAAATAAGTTTAATAATGTGCTTATTCATTACGAACAATTAGTTTAATTAATTTTTGAATAATAACGCATATAACTCATTAACGACCTAGAGTAACGCTTCGTAATTTTTTATGTATGTTCTCATAATGAAGCCTAACTTCTTATTATTAAAAAAAACATTTACATAATGAACTAATAATTTTATAATAAGAAAAAAATTGATAATTATATATAGTGTATTATTATAAATCTGAATTTTACATTATTTTTTTAAATATCAAACAAACATTTACAATTACACCAAGTGTTACACTTTAAATATTTACAACGAATCTATACTTAATAAAGATATTATTTCTTTCGGGGTAATATTCTTCATATATCAACTAAAAATTTCCTTACTGTTGTAAGTTTAAGTAGCCCAAGAACTAGTGATTTTGTAATACCTAAAATTACAATGCAAGCTATTATTCTCAAAAGAATGCCACAGAAAGTATAGAGGCTAAATCAGATTTTCACAAAAAAAAAATACTTTAATTTTCGATGTGATTCATGATTGAAAGCTAAAACATTCAAGATAACATTCTCAATATAACTTCATTTGAACACATAATCAGTCAATACAATATTCATATTTTTCTCATTACGTTCTAATGCATAATTCGTGACTGATTCTAATGCAGCAAAAATGCGTTATTTACATTCGAATAGACTTTTATGTGGACAAATATCATAATTTCAATAAAAAATTTCAAAAAATGGGACGCTGTCCCAATGGCAAATATTTTATTAAATTCAAATATCAATAACCAGGACTTTGTTCACAAATTGTATATAACTAACGTTATGTTCATAAGAAACGTACTTTCCGTGTTAGGAATTTAATGTTTCAAATTAATTTAAATCTTATAAATAATAAAAAATAAAATATATATATTTCAAAATATTGTTAATAAAATTAACAATCAATCTTTACAAATTAGTACAAATATTGGTATTCAATATATTTCTATAAGAATAAAAACTAAAAAATATAAGTGTTTTGTGAGCACATATTAATCTATAGTTTATTGCAATGTGTCCCATTAGCTTACGTACTTAATGGAGTTATGTAGTGTACAAAATTTGAGCTAGAGAACATAACTCTTACTTTAAGCAATCTCATGGTGTTATAACACAAAAGTAATAATAAGATATACACTTTGAAAAATTACTTGGAAATTTTAACACAGACTTATTACAAAGTTTATATTAGTAGAACATTGCCTTGTTTTAACTAGATTTGTGATTAATATTTTTTGCTTAAAATATGTAGAGTAATCCTGATTGATTTAAACCTTATTTTCTAATTTGTGTCTTTTAGCATAAGATCACCGGAATATAAACAATATAATTCATATTCCTTTTTTTGATGACAATTGAACATTTAGAATCCCCTGAATTATCTCGTAAAATTTATCTCTGGAGTTAGTTTTCTTATGGTATCTCATTCCCTTGAATAGTCTGGGTAGTCCACAAACTTCTTCACAGCCGTCTTCTTATTGCAGTGGATTTCTACTATGAATACAACTACCGAGCACAGCATTCCCACGGCCCAAATTATAAAAGTTCCCCAAGTGTGCTCCAACTTCAGACTTTGTACTCCGACTTTTCCATCAAAAAGACACTCTGTGTACCCGGAGAACTCGTAAACCATTTTCCGATACACCCATCCGGACTCGAAAGTATGCCGTAATCTGAAACAAATATAACTTTTACAATACAATAAAAACATCTTTTTTTTTACATATTTAAAATAGTGGATTCACAAGATACATCTTTTTTTAAATATTTAAAATAGTGGATTCACAAGATACCATCAATGGAGATGAGAATGTGTATATTTTTAAATTTTTCATATATCTCCCTTAATGTTAAATGGAATAAGCTGATTTTTTTCGTTCAACATAGATATACATCTCATATGAAGCTTTTAGTTTACCATCAACAGGGGTTAATTTACTCCATTATTTTGCATTTCTTAACTTTAATAAAGTATTTTGCATTTCTCAACTTTAGTAAAGTATTTTAGTACCATGTAGTACAGCTAAAATTATGTTCTGGTTATCAATATATTTTGCGATAAAGGCAATTTATCATATTTTTAATGTTGACTTGTATACTATTTCTATTTAATTTTTTTCCTCTGTAGTTAAAAGTAGGAAACGGGTGTACGTTACTTTACTCCAATGTCAGAAATTTACTGAAGTATATCTTGGTTGGAGGAAATAAAACTATTTGGTTATTATTAAGCACCCTTCAAAATATATGTTTTGTTTTTACTGTCCAAAAAAATCAATTTACACTACCCCAAAACATAAATGATTCCTAAAGTTTCTTTTTTTTTCATAACAATAGGCCAATTCGGATTGATTATATCGTCTAATTTTTGCTCGTATGCTTCAGTATGGTAAATAAAAATACATGAGATTTAAATTAATATAAAACTCAATATATATTTTTAAAAATAATCACATTTTAATGCAAATCCTTCTCTTACAGGAAAACATGGTACAAAACGTGGCGAACATCTTATAAAGACAGGTAACTTAAGTTTCTTTGCTTGACTAGTAAATTAGAAGAAAATTAAAGATCCTACTAAGGTTTACTTTACTTTTGTAAGGTTTACTTCACTTTCACTGGTGAAGTAAAGTAACCCTTAATTTTTGACTGGAATGAAGTTGGTGTGCAAAATTATTTTTAACATGAATTAGTAGCAAAAGATCAGAAAACATATTACTATACTTTTAAATTGCTTGTTAAATAACACAATTGTATACTTTACATATTCAGAGTACAAATGGTTAACGTAAAATATACATTTTCCAGTGGAAGAAAACACGTGTTAACACAACACTTTTAGCTGTAACCTTCTCTAACAGAAAGTTAGGGAGAAAACAGCCATACCGTTGGACACACAGAGATAAATATATTATTTACTCCTTTCATTGAATGTCCCGCCTATTTTTTAAATGTGAATTATTTTTTTTTACGGGTGGAGCAAATTTACCCGGGAGATGAAAAGTAACCCCCCCCCCCCCCTCCCCGTTTTTTCTGTGCCATTTTTTTTTTCTATGCCATTTTCTCATGCTGTTGATTGTGGTGAAGAGTTGTCATTATTTCTCTTGACAAATGAATAAAATTCCCATTGCGAAAATATTAATGATACAAAATTTGACTCTACTCATTTCCTATCATTGAATCTATTAAAATAATTTCATGGGAGCAAAGGGGTTAAAACGGGGGGGGGGGGGGGGGTTCTAGAATTTTAGAAAAAATCTCTACAAAAAGAAGGAAACGGTTTTTGAATCTTTTATTACAAATTTAAGAAAAAAATAGTTCATATTAAAAAAAAATCATAACTCATGTTTCAAAACTAGCTTTAAAAGTTAATTTACCTTACAAATCGACTTCTTCTTCCAAGTGTTAACCAAGTTTAGGAAAAGACCACAATCTACACTTTATATACATTGAGTTTATAAATACCTTTGAAACTATCTTCTCAAATTAATATCAGTATCATAATCACATTTAAATTTAATTATTAAGATAATGAGCATTAACAGGAGATTGGATGGCACAACTAATAACTGAAATCCTATACCGTGATCACTCAATTTCTACATCTCTAATTTTCAACACCGAATGTTATTACATTCAAACCTAATCTCCATCTATTCAGCATCAAAGTAAGATAATATCCCACTAAGATCCATTCAACCCCATCCCCAAATCGCGGCTAATTTCGTTTTTGCGGCCTAACAAGCACCCATTCACTTCTGATAAGAGTCGAATTGATTGGATGACCAGGATCTTATTGCGTTTCAGATAAGACCAAAGGGAAGCGTTGATTATTTCGTCTTAAATAAACCATCAATTCCTCTTTTAGTAGAAGATTAAGTGCGAGATTTATTTTAATAAACTCCTTTCTATTTATTTGTTTATAATTGAGAATAAAATAATGGTTACTTAATAAATGGTTAGAAAAGTTTAAATTTTTTTTTTTTAAATGTAATGTTATTTTAAGTTTATAATTGAATATCATTAGTGTATATTAGTTAGAAATCAAAAAGCATATATCTATACTATATTTTATTTTATTAGTATATTCGATAGCATATTTGATTATATTAAGATATTTTTACCTAATAGCTAGCCTATATAGGAACATGGTGTTCCAGAAGAAATAAATGTATTTTATATACCATAAAAAACGTCTCACTTAATATCGTGAATCACCACAGTAAATTGCTGTTTGTGTTAGGAGTAGTATCAGGTTAAAAAATAATGTAGTTAAAGTAGTGGTTCCCAACCCGTGTTCTCTGATCACTGGTGATATATGGGAGAGTCTGTTGTGGTCCGCAACCATATAAAAAATGGGTCGGGTTGGTTGGTTAATTAACGTCGCATTAGAGCTGCATAGTGGGCGACAGTTCGGGATACATCTCGAAGGAAAGACTCGGGAACAATATCCTATATTTTTGAACCATGGCGAGGACATGGTTTGCTATAGAGATGACGAGGACAACACCTCAGCTGGCACCCCGCGCAACTTCAATAGACGTGAGGACATTGGACCACCGATCATATTTAACGTGCCCCAGTCCGGTATACACGCCGGTGGTAATAAAGTATAATTTCAAACGACTTTTGCAATTTAATAACAAATCAATCTGGAAAACATCCCTTCACAAGATAGTTACATCTCAAATTTTGCCGATTCGAACTTGCAATCCTCTGATTGTATAAAGGTTGGGAAACACTGCTTTAATATGTTCACTGCCGGTGTCTAAAAGAATGCAAGTCGACTATTGCCTTTTACGTGTTATTTTGAAGACCGCATCACACACCTTTGCGTGGCCGGCAACGAACGTGTTTAAGTATTATTATTGGTTGGTAGAACCAACGTCGCACTAGAGCTGCACAGGGAGCTATTGGCGACGGTTCGAAGGAAAAACCCGGGAACACTCGTATTTTTGCACCATGGTCAGATGACGAGAACAACACCACCTTAGCCCAGAGGCTTTTCAATCTGAAATCCCCAACTCACATTGTATTCATCTTCTGTATCCACAACTGAGGAAACCCTTCCCCGAACGCAATCACCTTCCAGAGTGGCCAGAGTGTCTCTTTGGCCAGCCTGAAGTCGCACCCGAGTCCGTCCCTGTATCGCTTCGCCAAGAAATGTCTCAGACCCATTCCGTCCGTGATGATGGAGCAGGACTTGGACTGGACGGAATCCATGCCGAAGGTGCTGATGTTCTTGTAGGTCAGGATGCACTTGTCGGGATTCTGGAGAGCCTTCGCGAATATGGAGCGGAAAGTGTCTGATTGGCCATCCTGTGGGAGAATGGTAGATCACACAGTGCCTTGCGAATCAATAATAGTATGATGTATTATTACGTATGATTATAATACACAAGTTCAATTTGAGTTGGTTTGGTTTGGTTAATTAACGTCGCACTAGAGCTGCACAGTGGGCTATTGGCGACGGTTCGGGGCCTATTTCAAAGGAAAGGCCCGAGAACGATGCCTGGTATTTTTGTACAATGGTCAGATCACGGGGACAACACATGAGCTGGCACCGAACGCCTTCAATAGACGTCGGGACTTTGGACCCCGATCAGATTTATCGTGCACCAGTCCCGTATACACGCCGTTAATTTTGAGTGGATGTTCTGGACGACATTCTAGTATTTTGGTAGCGAAGTTGGCAACCCTCCGATCGCAATATCACTACTTTATACTATTCTTTAGTCTAGTCCATCGCAAGGTTTGAACCGGGGACCCTTGGATTCCCAGCTAACGCCTTAATCTACTCGGCCACGGAGGTCTCAGTTCAATTTGAGAAAACTGGCTGTAAAGCAAACCGCTCGCTAGGGAAATCCAAGCTGCAACAATTCGCTATGTCCAGTATTGGCACTACATGCCCAGTGTCGCTACTGATTTTTTTTTAATTGAACGTAAAACCTTGGGTTTCCATTTACGTAAAAACAATTTTTTTTTCAATTTGTGGGTTTGTGTTCTGCAACCGGTAAAGTTTTTAATTTTACGTGACGTTTGTGACTCATTTACATACAAATGGGTGATTTTCTCAAAACAGTTAAAAGTGGATATAATCTCGTTCGCATCTGGGCTTCTTATACGTTTTGGGCATAAATAAGTAACATCAACATTCACATAATTAAGAAAAGTTCACTAGGATTGTTCTTCTAACTTTACAAACTAACAGTTCAAAGACACTTTTACTAAAATTTAAAAAGTAAATATTTTAAATAGAAAATGGTGATTTAACAAATGATGCTACTGTTAGTCAGCAAATCTTGATAAATTCTAATGATACCTTTCGATTATATAAAATCTTGAAGATTAATGATAAAGTATGAATAAAAACCTTTCAACTAGTTTAAAAGAGACATGAAAAAGTGAAATATTCTAATGATTTTATATTCGATTGCGGTAAATTAAAAAAGTATAAAACATCTTTATTTACTTCTTAGTATTTTTCATTTTTCTGTTTGTTATATTTCATGACACTATATGAAGGGGTGAAATACAACTTGATAACTTAGATTCCTTGTTTAAAATGCTTAATGACGTTTTTCTAATCATTTTCAATATTTTATATTCCATTTTGGGTTATCAATTTTTATGACACACTTTTAAAACTCATTAAAAGTTTAAAATAAAGTAATTTATTTTTTTAACCTAAACCTTAATTGCGTCAAATTTGTTTAGAAAATGATTAAATACAACTTTTGTATTAGGGTCATTGAAATATACTATCGGCATAAACTTTAAATCGATTAGACACACATTTCTCTAATAGGGCTCTAATAGTCCCTTTAGGTACGGTACAAATGCATAGTAATGCCATACACTGAAGATAATTAAAATGTCGTCTAAATTTATAAATAACTTATTAATCGGTAATGTATAAACTTACTTTGAATGCACCGTAGATAGAAGATTGATCTTCAAAAATTGGCAGCATGTCTTGTGAAGTATTTAAGTCATCGATGGAATCAATTTTTCGAACTCTTTTCAGAAGGAGATTTGACTGAATCACCCCACAATATAAGTGAGATATGACCAGTGAAGTTAGTATCCACAGGACAATCAACATAACGCGTTGACAACCAGTTGGACGATGTTGTCTCCCTACAAAGATTACGAATGCAGAAATTATAGATTGATTAAAGTTATTATCTTAATTTTAGTGAGCTATGATTCACTGAACATGGGGATATAGGGAAACACGTGAATTTTGAACATGAATTCACATGAATTTTGAAGGAATTCTTCTCTTGAATATTGGGGAACACAATTAATTTGAAATTAGACAATTTTTAATTTGTAAAACTTTAACAGATATATTATTTACTAACATAAAAAAAATTAATATGTTTAAAATACAACAATATATTGGAGAAAACTGTTCCCAAAAAATTTTCATTTAATAAATCGGGAATTAAGAATAAATATTTTTTATAGCATTTGAAATAAAGAAATGTTTAAGGTAAACATGGAAACAAATTTGTTTATACATTTTTCCTTAATATATTAAATAAAAAAACAATAACAAAAAATATCCTCACCCTTCTGCAGTAACGTTCTCATTATATCCCAAAAATGTCTTAACAAACTTCGAGGGAAGCTTGCATGCGGATTTTCATATTTGTCAATAACACTTAGTAAGATACAGACAGAAAGCATTGCGCAAACCAACAGCATCCAAAGCTACAAAAGTATAGAGAGTACATTACTGAAAGTGAATTGAAATAAAACCACATTTTCCACAGTTGCAATCTTTATGATGCAAAAAAAATGTGCAGATCTTAAATGAAATTGAACAAGTTTGTTTGGAAAATATTGACATATACAAAATGAAATTTATAACGGCATACAATATAAAAGTACATATAACGAAATCTCGTATCTATGTTAAAAAAAATAACTCCTACACTTACTATAAAATATAACTTTCCTTTGTTCATTTCTAATTATGGATTATTGCTTTTGTAGATTGTTTTGTCAATGAAAGCTCAACATGTTAGTAAGTGATGTAGTATACATAACATTTGATTGAATTGGCTGCCAAGTGGAATGTATCAAAACGGAGCTCCAATGCGAGTGTTTAACTTCGTAACATGCCTTGCCTGTAATGTTAAATAGAATTACATACAACTAATTATTGGGCAACCTTTTATATTAGAACCCACACCACATAGCAAAATGACAGATTTATAACTGCATCTTAATGGAAAATGGCATTAATTAATTTTAGGATTTGTGACCTATACCACATGTCAGACAGACCGCCCAATTATCACAACGTTATAACTTTATAACTGATCTTTATTGTTATCATAACTTCACACACACATGCCATTGATATATATATATATATATATATATATATATATATATATATATATATATATATATATATATATATAAATTGGATCCGACCGAACAGTTACAACTTTAATAAAGTAAACGGGAATAACGGATTCCGGTTATTTCTTTGAAGGTGAAAAAATCCTATATTGCATTACTTTGCAAGAGAAATACATTAAACTGTACTTTTTTCAATTCACTAATCAAAGAGTCGGTAAGTGAAAGTAAAGAAATACAAATTTATTTATTTCTACACCCACAAATAGATAGTAACTTCCCACAAAGTGTATCATATATGTGATCGTTAATATCAGACCTAATAAGATGTAATGATCTCACGCAGTCTAGAAAAAAAAATCGTATCGTTATTATTACTATGTCTAGCTAAAAACTTGAATTTATTTTTTGTTGATATTTTTTATATCTTGAGATAATTTGTTGCGGGGAAAAAATGTTATTACAAATATGGAGTTTATCATCTTCGTAATAACCTATAAACGTCTGAAAGAGAAATATTTGTTAACAAATAGGGTAACTTTCTAGTAATTTTTAAGGCTTTTGATCCCAACAAAATACATTACGTACAAGATGGCCTGGTCGGAGGTGCGACGAGCTCGTATAGTCCGAAGGAAGAGAATTTAATCCTCTACGGCAATGGAAGATTCACATTGAAGAGGGAGTTGGTGAACATTTAATTTGTCGTGTTATAAATGCTCCAACTTTGGCCGTGATGTAAAATATAGAGAGTGGAATGCCACCACTGTTGTTATTCTTGTCCTCTGAACATGACTCAAAATTACAATGCAATGTTTTCTAGTATTTCCTTTGGAAAAGATCCCGAACAATCAACCAGAATTTAACAGTTATTAGTTAATTTGTTAGCTTAATTTGCTATTTCTTAACGAATATAGATATTTTATTAAGAACTTGAATCGACATTTAAATTATTTTAATGGAATATTTTATTAAATGTTCACATATGCACCAATTATAATGTTCCGTTACTTTTCCTTTTAAATATACACTTTAAAAATGTCATTCGTAGTATTCTATTTAAATTGCACAAAATTCTTGTTTTTAATAGTATTATAAATAAGTATAATTATAGCTAATAGTAATATAGTAACATTAGGGTCATATGAGTCCCAATGATGATAAAAAGGCGATGAAACAGATAATTCTTCAGATCTTGAAAACAATGGTAGCCCCATATCTTATCTGGATGCGATCAGTATGTTCGCTTTGATTTTAGTAATTTTAAAATATAATTTTAAAAGCAAATCATTCTCAAGTTCACATATGGTTCCAAAGTGAAAATATTAGGTTTAGGGTTAATTGACTAGACAGCGTTAATTAAGCTTTATTTAGCATTTTGATAAATAAACTACACTTGAACCTTTCAATACCATTAAAGCGATTCTCATTCCGAATTATTGCTCAATAAAATGAACAAATAGAAAAACGTAAAAGAGGTTATGTATCGATCCAAGTCCCCCTCTCTATTTTGAGACCGTCCATTCAAAAAATAACGAGACCCGTCTAATGAGGTCCATTCTGCATAAAACTCTCTTTCTGCTCCAAGTAACAAAGTCAATTCTGACTCCCAGTTATAGGATAATGAGCCTCTAACGCTTTATCATTTAATGAATATTTAGAGGATGCAAACAGAAAATGGCGATGAAATTTTAAATGAGATACTTATTATACATTTTTATGGAACATTCGTTTAGTAATAGTCTGTGTTGGAAATAGTTAAATTTCTCTTTCCATTAGGGGTATCGTGTTTAAAGTTACTGACACTCGAAGAATTTAAATTTAAATTGATATTTTGATAAATTTCGGGTTTTAAAAGTTAGATGATTTCTTGGTAACTTTTAATTCCATTTAAAACTTTTTTTTATATTATCATCTATTGCAATCTCTTAGTTTATTATTATTATTATAATTAAATTGGTTTTTCCTTAAAGGGTCACGATATAACTTAAACTTTATTTTTATTTTAACTTTTTAATTCAAAATTTCAATTTGTATATTATTTAAATTTATATAATGAACAATATAAAGAGTTTTAACCGACTGAAAAGCACACCAACCAAAGCCTCCAAAGCACGCCAAAAGGGGAGAAGTTATCAATTCGACTTTTATAGGGGATTTGGGGGGGGGGGGGTTGTGTATGTTCGTACAAGATTTCTGTTCTAATTCATATATATAAAAAATTCTGTTTGTTGTTGTTGTTGGATAGGGGATGTCCCATTTGGGCTCCTTTTGAAAAAAATATCCGATTATCCTGTATTTAACTATCCGGAATTTTCAATTAACCGGACCGTTCGAAAAAAATTATTGTATGATTACAAAAATGTGATCAACAACTTGAATTTTTTTTATGAATGATAGCAGAAGGCGAAGCCTTCTACTAAATTAAAAACTATCTAAAAATTAAAACTAATTAAAAACTAAAAAGAAAAAAATATCATAAGTTGAAAAGAAAATTCCTTATTTAATTTTAAAGTTATACTTATTACAATTTTTTTAAGTTGTTGCCAATTTACAAAAATCATACATAAATTTTGGCTCCGATTCAAAAAGTTTTAATAAGAATAAAATTGTTATTAAATAATTCAATTTTTTCAACTAGTTCGTAAAATAAAAAATATATATATATATATTTTTAGCGCATTTTTCTTAAGTCGGTTTTCTATCTTTTTTTAAAATATTTTTTTACACTAAAAATCTGTTTATTCCTTATAATTACTAAACCGTAATAACCATTTATTTGAACAGTAGCTGCAAATTTGTTATAATGAAAATTACATTTATTCCAAATAAACGTAAATAAATTTATCAAGAATTGTAATGCTTGAATAGCTAAATTTTTGTATTCTGAAAAGCAATACTTTCTCACATACTTTTATATATTTTTTTAAGAAAGTAAAGAAAAATTCTTACTATATTGTTATATTTTTCGGTGGAGAAATATTTAAAACAAGCGCTATTGGAACCATATTAAAAAAAATTGTAACTGCATCACTCTTTTAATGATTCAAACACAATATGATAAAACTTTTACTCCAAATGTTCATAAAAATATATATTTCATCTTTGGAAGAATACCAGGCTTTTATTAAACAGCATTTCGTGTGTGCTAGTTGGAAATACTATATTATTCCTTATGTCCTGCTCCGATCAAGAGCATAGATTTCTTCTATTTGGAAGGTTTCCCTTTAATCCAAACTACTACCAATTTTCAAATTGATAAAAACCTGCTCATTTCCAGAAGGAAATAGGCATTGCATTAAAATGGTATTCAAATCGTTTAAATCTTTAAATTACACCACTTATATTTAGATAGATGATCGAAAACCAAACAGACGGGAACACAAGCATGAAACCGAAATTATTATTACTTTTTCTTTCCCATAGGTTTACGGAACGTTAAGAAAATGGTATTTCAAAAGTATAATGCTCGTTACTGAAATGCACCCAATAAATTATTACACTTTTCCCATTTAACAACCACTTTTCTAAAATGAACAAGCATACTATAAATCATGAATAAAAGTGATGTTGGAAAACAGGGTGTACCACAAAAAAGTCCCTGATTTAAAAAGTAAATAATTCGGAAACGGAGATAGATACAATAGTGATACAAATTATATCTTTATTTTGGAATATGATACAGAAGTTTCAAAATTAGTTACAAATGTTGACGACAGGTGGCTCTGTACGCAGTAGTAGTAGCACGGGTTCCAAGAGATATGCTACAAACTATCCTTTGTAAGCAGTCGCATCACAATCAATTCAAAATGTGCACTTGTCGCAGCATGGAAATGGCGCAAACGAATAATTAAATTTTTAGCCATCATGTTGAGTACGAACATAAATGGACGCAATTGCCTCATAGATCAACTGTTCAAGCTCGTCCAGTGTTGCAAGATTGTTCGGGAAAACAATGTCCTTCAATGTGCCCACAAAAAAATAGTCTCAGGAAAAAGATCATGTGAGTATGGAGGCCAATCCATGCTTATAGCGCCACCTATCGGTAAAATTTGTAACTAATATTGAAATTTTTGTATCAGATTTTTAAGGCTTTAAAAATAAACATACCACTTTTTTCACTCTTCTGTCTATCTCCATTTCCGAATTATTTAATTTTAAAATCAGTGAATCATTTATGTAACACCTGTATGAAGTATACGTACATTGTACGTGAAAACAGTGACCATGTTGAATAAAGACATCTTCCAATCCATGGAAGGCACAAGAATCTCCACAGTGTCAACGTACATGGGGACTGACACTTGGAACGACGACCAGCGGCTGTAAGTCAAAGTAAAAGGACCCAGTGCAAAATCCACTTCCTGATAAAAAAAAAACATGTCAATAAGCGTTTATTACGATTTCGTTTCTAGAGACACAATCTTACATTTCAGTATCGGAGCAATTCAAACAGAATTTTAATTTTTCAAGGGGTGACAATTAAGTGGCGTGGTTACAAATTTCATTACGAAAAATCCGAGAACAGAATACTTTAATATGATAAGTGGGGTTTGTTTTTGACCACTGTTTAATCAATTTCTAGATAAATATAATTTTTTTTTTCAATCTTGATAATTGTTGCCACAATTTTAACCAAATCAAAGAGTGCACAAACCGAAATCCAAAATTTCATTTTTGAAAATATAACATTCATAACTCTGTGTATTATGAATTTACATATACAAAATTTTATTAATGCAATTAATGATGCATCTGTATTAATTATGAGCAATAATATTTTTTATTTATTATCGTGAAAAATAAGATTTTGCGTCTTCACCCCCGTTGAGTAAAAAATTAGACAAAAACTGTGTGTGACGAAAATAGATTTTACTGATGTATTTTTTATTTATTTATTTTTTTATTTTATTTTTTTTGTAATTATTACTGATGTAATTTTTTGTCTTTTAAATTACTGAAAATAAATGTCTTAAAATTATAATTTTAAAAAATGTCGTTGTCTTTTTAGTAATATAAAATTAAATAAATGTTTTTTTTTAATATTCAGATTATAACTTAAAAATATATGTATACACTTAACTTCGTTTTTTAATTTTCAATGAATTATTACAAAAACCTCGTCCATACATTTAAAAATAATAAATCTAAAAAAAACTGATTAAACAATCATTACATAATAAGCTAATATATTGAAATTTAAATCAAAGTTAACTATTGTATAAAGTTTATTAATTACTAATAATATAAATGACTTACATTCCTTGCCAACATGCCCAGTAGCCCAGTCCAGCCATTTGGACCATGAATACCCCAAATGTCACCTTCAGCTCTGTATAACGTATATCTGTTCATGACACACAAATTGAAGCAGATTGAAGTAACATACAACAAAAAAAACTTCTACACTTTACAATAGAAAGATAGCAATCTCACTTCAGGTTTTGTAGATGCTATTAAATCCCTATTAGTAATATTGCGTGGAAAACTTACATTTTAGTTCGAATTTATTAAAATTATAAATTGTATTTAATTAATTATTTATCTGAACAATGTTTTAATCAATTATTATTACGGGGATTTTCGATACTGTTTCCCTTTTGCTTTCAGATAAACCAATAATTTAAAACCTGAGGGCTTAAAAGGGTTACATGGACAAGTAACACTTATACAAATACAAATATTGACGACCAACAACAGGTTCAAGGTCCAACAAGGTTGGTCCATCTAGTACCTCCAAACTATTCCCCAATGCATACCTAAATTCTTCTTAAAATCCGTTACTCCTTTACAATTAACAATATTCACTGGCAAGTTATTCCATTTGTCTATTACCCTATTATAGAAATAATGTTTTCTCTCTTCTCCCGATAAAAATGGGATTTGTTTAACTTAAACCCATGACCTCTCGTTCTATCACTCATATTAAAATCTAAACCCTCCACATCCCCTTGTTTGATAAATTTGAACAGTTCAATCAAATCTCCCTAACCCTTCTCTCTTCCAGAGTAAACGTATTCAAATTTCTTAATCTATCTTCATAATTCATGCCTGAAAACCCTTGCACCATTTTAGTAGCCCTGTGCTGAATTAAATCAACAATTTCAAACCTAAGTGTTTAAAAGCATTAAAAGGACACGAAATACTTAAAACAAAAATTTAGAAACTTATTAAGAGCTTTATTACTAAATAATATCTTTATCAACCAATATATATTAATCCGGAGAATAATAGGCTATTCTAATATAAGTTTTAAAAATATACGATCATGAAATATTTGAAATGTAATAGTATTATTCCACATCATGTTTATTTACTAATTGTTTTAAAAGACATTACAAGATGGCAGCACGGAAACTAGGTTTTCTAGATTCTGAAATACTTCTTTCTTTACACTTTTGATCAATGTAAAACCATGAGCATTTGCAAAAAAAATATCAGCAATTTTTCAATGCGTATAACTAATAATTTTTTTTTTTAGAAAAACAAGAATAATCTAAATTAATTTAATATTCATTAGAACATCATAAAAAGACAGACACAAAAAACGCTTCATTCTGGAGGATTGATACTGATAGAAAAATCTCACCTGATGACAAGACAAAAATATGTACTTATTTATTTAGATCTCAAAATTTAAAAAAAAAAAAGTTGTTGAAAAAGTACAACTATTTAAATATATCAAATTCATTGTTACTTTGTCATAGGCGTACCATAATATGCACATTTAATATAGGGTTTTGGATTGTAACAATAATATTTCATGTATAATATTAAATTTGAACATTTGGTCAAAAATTAAATATTTATAATTATTGTTTGAATAATGAAATGTTACTTCCATTTTCTATATATTTATTTATTAATTAAAAGATGTCCTCAATTTATTGAAAATATTTTTTTTATTTACAATTATTCTTATTGAAAACCTTACAAAGTATAAGTTTATTTTTTACAGATTAATTTAGTTGTTTCTTATTGAAAACCTTACAAAGTATAAGTTTATTTTTTACAGATAAATTTAGAGAAGTATAGAAAACATTTCCAGGATGTCACCTATTGGTTTCAACTATTTCAATTATATAAGAGTAAGTAATTAATTTACAAATCTAATTATTTCTCTTTGTAAATATACATAGAGATAAATCCAATATTTGTCGATTCTTACGTGAAGTTAGCACGCTCCGCTAGATTTTGAAAAGCATCGGACAGAGGCCCCGACATATGAACTTCGGAGTCATTCATTCTCAGTCTCAAGAAAGGTAGATACTAGAAATAAGAGGGTCACATTCGCCATTAAAATAACCTAATAGTATACATTTTAAAATATGCAGAACCGTCTTTAGAGTTAGTGTGTACATAGGCTGAATATGTGATACGCCCCCCCCCCCCCCAACTACAGAGAAGGGGGGGGGGCAGGAAATTTCCATCCACAGAGAAAATAGGGAGAGGGTCGAATTTTTTTTTAAAAATATATATTTCAGAACTGCAAATTAAATTATTTTTAAGTGTACATATGAAATTGAGATACACTGTTTTTTGCAAATTTCTAATGCTATGTTGTGCAATGTCTACGGTTTCAATTAATCTCAATGTGTGATGTACATTCTGGAATCTATGAAAATGACAATAAAATATGGCATTCTTCTTTGTATTACCCACAAATGGATCTAAGCAAAATAAAAATATTAAAAAAAAATAAAAACAACTGATTTTCAAAAAAAAGTTAAACGATGCCTCTTTAATTTTTTTACAAATTAAACATATTTTTTTTAAAGAACATACATACATTAGGGTATATTTACATTGCTATATCTGTTAAGAAAAATAGCAATTTTTAAGGCTAAAATTTTGGATCAGTTCTTATTAGAATTCGAAATCCCTGAATTTTACAATTCCTTTTATATATCAATGGAATTAACAGTAGAAGTTTTCGTCCTTTTTTATAGAAATTATCATTTTTTACTAAACTTTGCTTTATCTAACACCAGATTGTTCCTATTCCCTACCCAAGAAAATATTTAAAATTTAAAAAGTCGTAAAGTAATTCACAATATTCTTGAGAATACAAATTTACTCTCACGCATGTAATGCAAAACGCAGAAAATTCAACCAACCTTGAAAGTATAATTATGAAAAGCTAACAGTGTAATTTACAGTTAGTTAATAGCACATGATAATCAGAAAAATAAAATATATTAAAAAAGTTACTCACTTCTCCTACAGCAACTCGAAAATGCATTCCAGCTCGTTAAATTATACCTAAAATAACAATATTATACATCTCTAATCAAATTTCGTAGAAATACAAGGCAATCCAGCAACATTGTTCCATACTAATAACTCTTAACAAACCTGAATGCAAATACTTCAACAAATTACATAATACAAAAAACAATTTAATGCGTTTAACTAATTATTTTAATTTTATTTTTAAGTATATCTCTAACGTAAACTAATTTTAAAAAATAATTACAAATTTGGTATGTTTAGTTAGGAAATTAGCTGTAAGTCTTCTTCATTTGCAATTTTATAAGAAGAAAACGAAATTTATAATATAATAAATATTATAAATTATTTATAATAAATATGTTAAATATATGAATGAAAAGTTACAACATTCCAAAATTGTCCCTCATTCGCGACAATGTTCATTTTAAGATAAATATCACAAGGATAAATATATTTTATAATCTACATCATTTTCTGTTACAGACTCCAAAAGATACCGAAAATATTTTGTGAACATTTTAGACGAATGATTCAATTACCTTGGCTAAGAGAACAAAAGTCATTATCCAAAAATCGTGATTATCATTTGAAGCAATTTTGCTCAGCTAATCAATATGTTGATTTTTTTTTATGTTACATTGCGGCTCATTGATTGGTGAAATTTGGCATTTTATCATTTAAACAACCAACCCCTGAAAATCATTGTCTTTTGGGTTTTTTTTCTTGTACCCAAGTTCAATAAATGGAACAGGCGTCATAACATTAGTTTATTGTAAAAAGCATTGGACACTCTTCAAAACGAACTCATCACGATATTCGTGCTACAGAGTTATGAAATGTTCATACTATCGATGTAATAGTTAAACAACAAATCATTCAAAAATTATAATTATCGAATTTTTATTTTCTTATTAACGGTATTTTTCTTTGTACTGCGTTACTTTCACTGCGCTGTTCATAAGTCTTTGCAATATGGATTATTATCTATATGTATAGAGACAAGTGCCTGTATGCTTGCTTTTTATACAAATCTACAGTTGCAATTTTGTTGACTACAGTTGAAATTTTCCTTTGAAGCAAGGGAAAGATGAATGTTTACGTGAAATTTTGAACAACCAACCTCCTTAACTCGCTTAACCTCATTAACTTTTTAATAAAACCTTTTTGTAATAATGCAATACTGTCGCAATACTGTAACAATGGACTATTTCAAAATTGTAATAATGTAACAAATTTTATATAGTTAGCTATGAGGATGGGTAAACCATACATTTTGATTGGTTGATGAGGAAATATCGCCAAACTGTCGCCAACTGAGTAAAAAGGTCACCAAATGAATAAAAAATGTCAATAAATATATAAAACTGTCGTCAATAGAATATAAATATCGCCAAATGAATAAAAAACGCTGTAAATGAATAAAAAATGTAGCCAAATTAACTAAAATATGATAATATATCACAAAATGGCGAAATTATTCTCAAGATGATAAAATTAATATAATTTTTCGCACTTGAACTTCAAAGCAAGAGGAAAGTGACTGTCTACGTGAGATTTTGAAACAAACAAAAACATCCCTCCTCAGATTGGTAGAAATGATTTCTTACTAAAATCGTCAAATGGCCCCACGGTGATGAATTCGGCCAACTCTTTGAGTAAAGCTATACATATATAGACTTCCTTTTTTAAAAACGTTATTTAATTTTTTTTTTAAATTTCATATATTTCTATAATATTTTATTTAATAGTTTTAAATGCCTATAAACTGAAAATTTAAGTTAGCAAAATTAAGTTGTTATCTGAATTTACTAATTTTCACAAATTACTATAGAACACTACTTTTAATATGGATATTTAAAAAAAAATTCCTTTTCTATTAGTAAGCTTAAATTTATCTTAAGGATAAGAAAGAAATCCAAATGAATGAATTCAAAATTTACCATATATTTAAAAGGAAAAGTTAATAAATCCTAAACGTAATTAAAAAGAATAATCCTTAATCAATTTGATAAAAACAGCAGCAAAGAAGAAAAATGATTCACTATTCATAACAATATATTATTTAATTTTTTTCATATATCTTATTTTATAATTTTAATTATGAATATTATATTCAAATGTATTGTAATATCAAAAATGCATGCAAAAGAAATCATAAATCTTTATAAACAAGACAATCCTCAGCTTTCAAATTATTATTACTAAAGTAGTCCATACGCAAAAGCAGTTATATTCAAAAATTTTGGTATGAATAGATTTACTGAGGTAGTTCATAAATTTGTCTTTAATTTTAAAACATAATAAAGGAGCAAAATACGTTATATTTAAATATAAAAAAAGTCACTCGGAATCAAAAGTAGGTATATCCACACTATTGACCCTTTAGACAAATGCAGAAGCAGTTATATCCTGCAAACGGGATCATAAGCGTCTGCAAACGCGATTTATGATTAGTTGAACAATGGATTTAGCGGCTTTTGCTTCTTGAAAAAAAATGGCGGCATGCATATTTGCAAAAACAGTTAAATCCTACAGTTAGTTTCAAAACAAGTTAAGGGTAAATTAAATTATAAATTATTCACTAATATGATTACTTACATATTTTAGTAAAAAAAAATTATATTTCTTCTTTATTTTTGGAAAAAATATTATTAATTTAACATTAGTTAAGTTTTGACAAGTTTCAGCGATTTACACAAAAACGTGTTTCGTGCATACAGCTGCTTTTGCGTCTAGGCTACTCACTTATTTCCCGCTTTGTTTGAGTTCTTCATAAAAATGCGTGCTAAAAAATAAACATCTTGAATGGCATGTTTTCCTAAAAATCAATCATCAATTATTTTCATAGCATTTCAGTCGTCGAGCATTTCATTTCATAATCATAAATTATTTATGAATTTCATTGTTAATCGAACTCACCTAAACAAGAATCTTGCCAATGCTAATAATGAGTCCCGTGTTGCTTTCCCGTCCTATGCGCTTGGAGGTTAGCAAAGCTTGGAGTTTTTATCAAAATTAGATTTATTCAATATCCGTGTAATAAGTAAGATTACGAATTATGAAAATTAAGGTGTTTTGAAAGTTTTATAAAGAATATCCCAACATTTTTTTTTTTTTTGTAGAAGTTTGTTTTAATTTTCCTGCATAAAACCTTTAAAAAATCTGCATTGTTTTTCAATAATTTCAATCAAAATGAGAAATTACACTTATCTTCTTACACTCGTCTCTTCATCTCAACTTAAAATAAATGTTACGTGATATTAGAAAAAATAATATTTAAAATAAATATTTTTATTCAAACTTACTTTTAACATGGTGAATTACTTTTGGATGTCCTGGTATTGTATTGTGACGAAGAAGGGAAATTTCTCATTGTCCCTTCATCACAATGAGATATTTCACTTCTGCTCTTGCAATTGTGCCTCCATCTCGACCTGAAATAAATATTATGTGATATTTGAAATCTTATATATAAAGCTGAAATCTCCAAAATCTGTCCGGATGTTGGTTTGTTGGTTTGTTGGTTTGTTTGTTTGTCAGTACAAAATAAGCTCCTTAACTACACAACGCAGAGCTTTGAAATTCACAGAATAGTTAGTTCAAAAAATAAGAATTTTAACGTGACAATTTTCAAGTCTCTACGATGTTCCATTTGAATGTTATGACATTTCTTAGCGTACGTCAGCATAGTTTCTCGAAGTGGCAACAGTAAAATCAGTTAAAATCAACGAAGAAAAGCGAAAATATAATATAAAATAATTATGAATCAATTGCAATGCCGATATTTACACGAAATACTCCATAATTACACAACGTAGCTTTATGAAATTTACAGAGAACTTTACTTGAAAAATTAGACGTTTTTTGTGATAATTTTTAAGTGTGTACGATGTTCCATTCGTTTATTATAACTATTTTAATGTATTCAATTGACTTAACATAGATGATGACATCGTTTGCGATTTTAAAGAATTTTCTTTTCGTTATTTACATTATAAAAATGACGTCATAAGTTTGGTTTGATTTAATAATTACTGAAAATATCCACACATTTTGCTTTTTTCTACAATACGGATTATTGCAAAAATTAAAATAACTAGAATTTTACCGTATGGAATGGTTTATAGTTGTTTTGTGTCTTTTGTTTTGTTTGAATGCAGATTTATTGTTGCTATATTTGAATGTCTAAGATCGGACATTTAGAACAATAATTAAAAAATGCGAGTAATTTGTGTATGAACGTCAATTTAATTTATTTGAAAAATATGTTATGCAAGTACTTTTTTTAATGCACGAAGCTTAGTTTCACTTTGAATTTTCAACTCTATATGACTTTTTAATATTATTAAACGAATAAAATTCCGCAGATACCAACTGCTAATTGAGATTTTTTTATTTAATGTGCAAAGTAATATTTCCTTTTAAAACATTAAATGGCGAACATTAAGAATGAAATTAAGAATTATTTAACGTACATGGTGAAATTATAATATTTAACCGTTTGCTGAATAATTATGTCGCCAAGTTATAAAAGTTTATTCTTTGGATAAATTGCGTTTTGGCTTTAATTTACCGTGGAAACTTACTAAGTATTTACATGACAGGTATTTTTCGATGCAAATGCAAAAACAATAGTATCACAAAATCAAAATTTTAGATTTTTTTTTAATAAAATTAAGTAAATACAGAATTTTTATTACATTGTTCCGGAAATAAAAAAAATGACTCAAATTTAAAATAGGTGGCTATTTTTCTGTAATAATAGTATTCATTGGAATTCTTTAACACATGGGTATTTAGACGTAGCAGAAGAAAGTTGTGTAGTTTTTAAAACATACTATTTTTTTTGTATTTATGCCAGGTAGTTAAGATTCTTTTATTAAGAATTTGAGGCAGTTTATTCGCAAAAAAAGTTTAGGTTTATTCTCCTGAAATGTACATTTTTATGTTCTGTATTCCAAAAATCAAAAATGCAAACTACTAATTAGATACACAAGTAGCTGGTCGAAGAGATTGCAAAGAAGTAGCCAAAAAGATACATTGGAAGAGGCATTTGGAAATAGTCAAATCAAAATTGCAATATTGGGAAACGGGAAATTCTGATTGCTTTGAAAGTTAAATCATTGAAGTTCAAGATCAAATTTCCTAATTAAGCCATCTTTAAAAACTTCTGTTTTCGGATTTTGCTGCCTTTTTCACTTCCATACGGCTTAAGAACATGTTAATATCGTGATTGATTTAGAAGTGTCATTTAAAATCACGCTTGAAAGTAATGCTTTAAAAACTACAATTTAATAAAACTCTTTTGAAGCTATTTTTTTAAAAATAATAGAAAAATTAGGATCAAAACGTTTTGTTTATAATTTAATTTAATAATTTTTTATTTGATAAAAATAATTCGTAGTTCTAATAATCTAGAAATTATTGGATTTTTATCGGTGTATTAGCAACCAAATAGTGTAGAGATATTTTTACTTTTTTAACTTCTAATTTATTAAAAATAAAGATATTTTAAATTTCAATTTATGAAAGAAACATTTTTTAGGAAAAATTCTAAACTGGTATATGCAATAATCCCTGAAGGAGAGGAAATGCATATATTTTTTTCATTTGTCGTTATTTTATTTATCCTCGTGCGAAGAACGGGTAATTTTGTTAGTAATGATATAAAAAACAAATTCTGATTAACACTTACTTTTGACATTGATGAATAACTTTGAATGTCTTGTCGTGTTGTTGTGATGAAATAGTGAAATTTCTCATTGTACGTTCATCACAATGAGAAATTGCACTTATTTTCTTTCAATCGTCTCTTCATCACGACCTAAAATAAAAGTATATTATTTTCTAATAAAAACAATAGTATTTAAAATAAACATTTTTATTCAAACTTACTTTTTACATTGAGGAATTACTTTTGAATATCTTGTCGTCTTGTTGTGACGAAGTAGTGAAATTTCTCATTGTCTCTTCGTCACAATGAGAATTTGCACTTCTTTTCTTTCAATCGTCTCTTCATCTCGACCTAAAACAAAAGTATATTATTTTTAATAAAAACTATAGTATTTAAATAAATATTTTTATTCAAACTTATTTTTTTAAATTGATGAATTACTTTTGGATACCCTGTTGTTGTACTGTTATGAAAAAGGGAAATTTCTCATTCTCCATTTATCACAATGAGAAATTGCCCTTCTTCTCTTGCAATTGTGCCTCCATCTCGACCTGAAATAAATGTTATGTGATATTTGAAATAATTATATTAAATGCAAATTCTGATTAAAACTTACTTTTTATATTGATGAATAACTTTCGAATGTCTTATCGGCTTGTTGTGATGAAGAAGTGAAATTTCTCATTGTCCGTTCATCACAATGAGATATTGCACTTCTTTTCTTTCAATCGTCTCTTCATTTCGACCTAAAATAAAAGAATATTATTTTCTAATAAAAACAATAGTTTTTAAAATAAACATTTTTATTCAAACTTGTAACAGATATAATTCCCCGCACAGGAACAATTCCCAAATGGAACTGTCTTCCACCCCTTTCATTTTATTAGAACATAACCAAATGTATCCTTCCGCGAAATGTTAATCTTTGTAAACCGTTTCACTCTAATCAGAGAGCAAGTAATACCCGGCTTGGCCGGTCACGTAAATTCAGCTCCTCATTAAATTAATATTTAAATGTTTTCAACCTGAATTCATTTCTTAATAAGACGGAAATGCTAATCCTAGCTTAAAAGAAGTCTTGTTAAAAACTTACTTTTGACATTGATGAATTACTTTTGAATATCTTGTCGTCTTGTTGTGACGAAGTAGTGAAATTTCTCATTGTCTCTTCGTCACAATGAGAAATTGTACTTCTTTTGTTTCAATCGTCTCTTCATCTCGACCTAAAGTAAAAGTATATTATTTTTAATAAAAACTATAGTATTTAAATAAATATTTTTATTCAAACTTATTTTTTAAATTGATGAATTACTTTTGGATGCCCTGTTGTTGTACTGTTATGAAGAAAGGAAATTTCTCATTGTTCATTTATCACTATGAGAAATTGCACTTCTTCCCTTACAATTGTGCCTCCATCTCGACCTGAAAGAAATGTATGGGATGTTTGAAATAATGATATTATAAACAAATTCTAATTAAAACTTACTTTTTACATTGATGAATTACTTTTGAATGTCTTCACGTCTTGTTGTGATGAAGTAGTGAAATTTCTCATTGTCCCTTCATTACAATGAGAAATTGCACTTCTTTTCTTTCAACCGTCTCTTCATTCCTACCTAAAACAAAAGTATATTATTTTCTAATAAAAACAGTATTTAAAATAAATATTTTTATTCAAACTTACTTTTTACATTGATGAATTACTTTTGAATATCTTGTCGTCTTGTTGTGACGAAGTAGTGAAATTTCTCATTGTCTCTTCTTCACAATGAGAAATTGTACTTCTTTTCTTTCAATCGTCTCTTTATCTCGATCTAAAATAAAAGTATATTTTTTTTAATAAACAATAGTATTATTTTTATTCAAACTTACTTTTTATATTGATGAATTTCTTTTAGGATGTTGTACTGTTATGAAGAAGGGAAATTTCTCATTGTCTATTTATCACAATGTGAAATTGCACTTCTGCTCTTGCAATTGTGCCTCCATCCTGACCTGAAATAAATGTTATGTGATATTTTAAATAAGGATGTTAAAAGCAAATTCTGATTAAAACTTACTTTTTATATTAATGAATAAGGCTTTAGTTGGAAGGCTTTAGTTGTGATGAAGTAGTGAAATTTCTTATTGTATCTTCATCACAATTACTTTTCTTGTCTTGCAATCGTCTCTCCATATTGATCTAAATTAAAACTATGTTATTTTCTAATAAAAACAATAGTATTTAAAATAAATATTTTTATTCCAACTTACTTTTTAATTGATGAATCACTTTTGGATGTACAGTTAGTTGTCTTATTGTGATGGAGGAGTGAAATTTCTGGTTGCCCTTAATCACAATGAGAAATTTCACTTATTTTCTTGCAATCGTTTCTCTGTATCGACGTCAAATAAATATTACCTGATATTTGAACAAAAATTTGTTTTAAATACTATTAATTCTAACTTAAATTTGGGTTCAATTCTTTTATACATAAATATTAGTGAAATGCAAGTAGCTGTTACCGGGGGAGGGGGGGGGGCGCGTGAAATATTTTAATATCTGTACATTAAAATCTCTTACATTTTATATGTATAATTGAATGTTACTTACTTGAGTAAAAAAGCTGAATTAGTCGAATTTGATATGCTGTGAAACTGAATAATTTTACTCTTTAAAAGATGTTTCCAAAACTACTCGAAATAAGTGAAATATCAAGAAAAGAGTTAACGTATAAAAACTCATTGTTTCAAGATATCAATGCCAAATATTGTTGCAGATTAAAAAAAAATTATATTGTAAGTATTATTGATGTTTTAACAATTAATTGGTTTCCATTCACTAAAATTTTTAAAAGTAAAAGGTGTAACAATATGATTTTAAATAATTAATATACAAAGAAGACAGATTAATCTTTGTAAAATAGCATATCAACAGATACCTTGTGCGAACAAATTTTTTTTTAATACATAGCAGTCGAATTGATAACCCGTATTATTTGGTTCGCATTGGCGGTTTTGATTGGCGCAGTTTGGTGGTTGTCGTTGGCGCGCTTTTAAGTCGGCTAAAAATTAAAAGACGTTTAGAATGCATCAATTTTTATAAGACGCAACGTATATAACAAGCATTCAAATTCAAAAAATTTCAGTATACAGGAAAAAATAACAAAAGAAATTAATGTTTTCCTGACTACAAGCACAAATGAAAAATATTCGGAAAGTCACCCAGAGAATCTCCCTATTCGTAAAAGGATAATGTACTAAATATATCATCTGAGTTTTCATGTCCGCTCGGAGTTTTCAAGATGCAGGATAATTTTTATAATAGGAAAAAATTTATTATTAATCTATAATACTACGCTAAAAAATCAAATATGAACTACTACAACTGTGTTTTGATTACTGAATTTTGTAGTTGTGTGTGTGCTAAAATTTTCGTAGTTAAATATGTTAGAGGGAAACATACCCAATCGTTCAAAAAGGCATTTAATCTAATTGTTGACTTAATAATATATTTGAGTGTATTTGATAATAATTTGGTAATCGACATGTTATTTAAGACGCTTTTGTTCACATTGGAACAGATTCATCGAATATCAAAGTAAAAATTTAGATTTTTAAAGTTTTTTAAACGAGACGTATTTTAATTTTCATTAAACTTAATATACTTAAAAAAACTATTTAAACTTAATAAACTTAATATAAATGTAACAAGCACAAATGAAAAATATTCGGAAAGTCACCCAGAGAATCTCCCTATTCATAAAAGGATAATGTACTAAATATATCATAAAAGCATTAAAGCATTTTATGTTAATTAAAATGCTTTAATACTAAATAGTTTATTATCTGCTTCAATTTAAGTAAATCTGGCCGCTATTGAATGTAACTTACCGTATATACTCGCGTATAAGCCGAGAAATTTAAGTCAAAATCTTCATCAAAAAGTGGGGGGTCGGCTTATACGCGGGTCAGTAAAATTTATAAAATAATTTGCCTAAAATGGGAAGAGAAGAGAAGTTGAAATTAGCGGATTCTTGAAGAACGCTCCGACAGATTTCCCCGATTCGAGATCGAAAATGTGCGTCACATGTGCTGACTGAAGACTTCTGCGCGTCGCGGCGTAATCGTAACCCAAAATTGCACTCGGATAAACAATCAGTTTAACTAAATAAAAAGTATATATTTTGATAAGCATTTAATTGGTTTGTAGTATCTATGAAGCTAGAGTAAGTTACTTTAATAAGATTTTGGATGGAAGACTAAGAAGTTGACATCGTGCGTAGCGAATGCACCCCTTAAAAGTCGATGTCTATCTTACTCAATTGCAATAATTAAACAACATTTATTTCACCAATACATATTTTATTAATTGATAATATTATGAAAAGGAATTAATAGTTATCTTATTAGAATTTTGGATGGAAGTGACTTTAAAGCGTTAAATATTCGGGACCTTGCTAATCCGCGAATTCAAGCTCTACTTTTAAGTAATTTATTTCATACTAACTAAATATTTTAATCATATTTTAATAAGAAGTATACTATACAATTATCTATAATATACTAGTATTTCCTTCCGCGGTGGATAAAAAAAATTATGTATTTAATCGCGACAGTAGTCGCGACATTGATCGAAAAGAGCTGGCGTTTTCTAAGTTTTTAAATCTTTACAAAACGATGTTAAGAATTAGAAATTGCACATTTTGATATTTAAGTTTATGGTTTAAAATATTTCACTATGATATTAAGAAAAATGTAATTTAAGAAATCTGATGGAGGTTTGAAAGACACAAGAACATCGCGAGTGGTATATACT
This sequence comes from Troglohyphantes excavatus, assembly GCA_963932185.1. Classification (NCBI taxonomy): domain Eukaryota; kingdom Metazoa; phylum Arthropoda; class Arachnida; order Araneae; family Linyphiidae; genus Troglohyphantes; species Troglohyphantes excavatus. Next base: position 38,090,601 of record OZ010667.1, read on the forward strand.
TTTTAAGCACGATGGATCGTCGCGAACTTCGAGGAAGGACGTTTCTCCAGCCACTGTTTTTTATTTTTTGATTTCTCGTCTTAAATATTTATTTTAAGAATTAACATTTCACTCTATTTTCGATGATTTGCCGATTTTAATCGGAATTTTTCATGTACGAAAATACAACTCGGCTTATACGCGAGTTTTCAATTTTGGACAAAAAATCGTCCTAAAATTAGGGGGTCGGCTTATGCGCGGATCGGCTTATACGCGAATATATACGGTAGCTTTTTTCGTTGAAAAATCATTTAAATCGATTGAAATTTGATTATTTATTTTAAATATGACTGTTAAGAGCAAATTCTAAAATTCATCATAATTATTTAAATATATAAACCCTTTTTTAAGTTCATATTTTAAATTAACATGAGCATGAGAAAATTGGAAGTTTCAATTTATTGATATCAAGTACAAATGTTACGTAATATCAATACAAAAATTGAACAGATAGGGCATTGTTCTTTTAGCTATGATTGCATTGATGACATTTAAGATTTAGCATGTTATTGTTGTAAGTTTCACTCATTCAAAATATTTTTCTAATTCTTATATCTTACAACTTTTAAATAAATAAACTCTATAAAAAAACTGATGAATGCAGTATATTGCTATATTTTAAATACATGAAACACCCTCTATTCTTGTATATTTTATCAAAAAAGAAACGTCATGAATGCAGAGAGAATGGAAACTAACAATTTGAATATTACATCTTTTATTTGAGAATACATTCCCATCATAAGTCCACATACACAATCTCGGAAACAGCCCTCTCAATTTTCATATATCTCTATCCAACTGCAAATGAATCACAGTTAAAATAATTTATACTTCTAGTTTACGGTTTAATTAATTTTTATAATTGTAATAAAAAAGTTTATTACTTCGTTACAATTGAAGACGTGGGTGCTAGAATCAGACAGCTCCACTTTTTTTTTATACTTTTTAGTTATTCTTATAAAGAAAATCCTCTATCGATTGGTGTAAGAACCAAAGAGCTCAAAGGAATGGCTATAGAGATGTAAATGAAAAGGAGCTGTACTTTTGTGCCATATGATGGAAGAAACGTACACTGTTTTTTATCCGTGGCGAACAATTTTGAAAACTGGAGCTGTCTGGTTCTTACACCCACGTATTTAATAGTAGAAATAAAAAATATGCAAAATCCTAAAACTCTAAGCATTATTAAAAAGTTCAATGGCGTTACGGCAGTATTAAATAATAATATTTTTTTATTATTTCAAAATAATACATATAAACATCTTAATAACCATTTTATATGTTAATTAACATCAATTACAATTAACTTAATTATAAAAATAGATAATCAATACCATCGTGGGAAAAAAAATTAATAGTAAAACGTAATTTTAAAACTGTAGTTATACTTACTAATCTATTTCAATCAATAATTACCAATGACATCCATTTGTAATGCATGTATTCCTCTTAATTTAAAAGTTTTACTTTAACCCATCTGATTGCACATTCTATTAAATTGTTAGTCTTTTCGACAATTCAAATAATTTAGTTTTTACAGGAGTGTTTTAAATTCACTCATATGCAATCAATCGATGATGTACAATATTTCTTTAAATACAGTTCGTGTGTTTACATCGTAGACACCGTAGTTAGAAATGTTTATAAATAACGGAATATTGATTGTGCATGAATATTTGTTTATTTTGCTGTGTTGCTCATAAAATAATGATATTATTAATAAGTATTCTTGTATTACCGTTTTCATGGGATATCGTGAGAAATAACGATTATAATGCAATCATGGTATATTGATTAGATTTCAGTATTCATGGTCAACATTACAAATCTTATAAGGACAATTTTAATTTTATTTGGGACGTCTTCAATTTAAATAACTTAACTTTTTGTGAATGGAACTAACTGGAAGGCTAAAAATGGCTTCCGAACAAATTTTTAATTTTTTTTTTTAATTAATGGAATTGTATCTCTAAAATAATAATAAAAAATAATATGAGTATTAGAGGGATTTAAAAAAAAAATATTTTAAATTTTATTTTAGCAATGAAATTAAGAAACTTTTTTGTCCAAAAATGCAAATAGTTTTCGCGAGTTTCAATAAAATTTACAAAATGACAAAATACTCTGCGATTTTTATGAAAATGTGTTCTGTATTTTTAACGAAAAATTTAACAAGACATATTTAAAGAAACTATTGTCGAATATAAGTATCCATTTTTCACAGTAAAAGTCCCATTACTTAGGACAAGAAAGTTACAGTTTTTTATCAATGAAATCAAATTATTTTAAAGACATATTATATTAAACAAGAACACATTTTACTTTAAAAATTAATATCATATTAATTCACATAAAATTTTTACATCAGTTTGGAAAGAACGCCTATTTAACAGCTCATTGTCAAAATACAGCATTAATGTTAGGCTACTGATACGAAGATTTCTAACAGCTAAGTAATTTGTTGTTTGGAATTTTTATATAGTAAGGGAATGGCTTATAAGTTTTAAATACAAATATTACCAGATTCAATCACCTAACAATTTCAAAAAGAAATATCGTTAAACGAAATTCAAAATTTCATTTCTTCTACGTCTGCTACCGTCTTAAAAATACTACTTGTAAATTTTAAATTTGTTTAAAAAAATGCTGTACAAAATTCTCAGTCTAAAGAATATTATCTTCAATATATAAAAAAAAAACTTCCTTTACAAGCAGTTGACATAAAGTTTTAAATATACAAAGAAAGTTGCTCCTATGCATTTCTTTTAAACATTTTTATCACTACTTAGTTTAGTTTTCTCCGATATATATAAAAAGACATTCTCAATAATCTAATGTAAATGCCCTATCTGAACAATCTATTGATATCTTGAAGCAATATCTCTTTTTTCATGTCTTATTGCCTCCCTATAATTTCAAAAATTAGTTATTGACGCCTAATAGACTGCGCTTGCATTTTAAGTAGTATTGTGGTCCCATAAAATGAGTTTCTTTACTTGTAGTTAGAACTAATGAACAGAATTACATCCAAATATCATATTCAAAATATTAAAATAATATAACTGTAAAAAAAACGTTGTTCCAAATATCACCGATACAATTTTGGCACTGAAAAAAGTGCTCCAAAAAAAGGTAAACTATAAATAAAAAAATTGTTATACACACAAATTAATTTAGTGATTAAACTCAAAAGGAAATAATCCTTTATTCATCAGAATCAGAACTCGCATTTGTTGCAATTTGTTGTACGCAAAGGAAAGTCTCAGTAACTTGAAAATAGTCTATGTGGTTCTGGAGACCCTAATTCTGATGAATAAGAAGTTATTTCCTTTGAGTTTAGTCACTAAATTAATTTGTGCGCTTATCGCAACTTTTTTAAATATATTCTACTCGTTTTTTGCTCGGGCAACGTCAAAATTCACAATATCGGTGATTTTTTTTAATTAATTTTGATAATAGAATCAATTGCGTAAAATTTTCTTTAAAAAATTGAATTGTAAACAAGCATTTTGTAATGAAAATTTGATAAAAATTATTTTCAAAAAAATTATTTCAATTCTAACTATTTTTTGTTTGCAGGTTTTATATGCCTCCGTACCTATGAATGCAGAGACAGCGATTAGGTAAATCCCCCATCTCCCTCTTTTGAAAAGCAAATTTCCATAGTAACTACAAAAAAAAATTTAACCCTCCCCCCGTTTTTAAATTAATTTTTTTCACGCAAAACCAACATTTAAACAGTTTTCCTATTTCTTCAATACAGCAATATTTCGCCAATACAGCGAGAATTGAAAATATATAACGAGTGAAACGATATTAACCAGCCGCTGAAGTTAAAGAAATGACAAATAAATTAATTTTACATAAATGATTGAATTAATTTTTTAAAAATGTGTATTTACATTAGGTAAGTCGTCACTAAATCTATAAACTAGTTTACCATTTCGTATATCGAAACAAAAAAAAATTACATTAATTTTTTTTTATCAGAGAAGTATAAAACTCACCAAGTAATAGCGAAACTGCTGGTTAGTTTCACTTGATAATAAGACAATCGTATCTGGTTTAACCTGTACGAATTCATATCTGATGTATATTGTTTCTAAATGATAATGTAACGATGTGAAAATATCACGGATACCAATCTTTTTATAATAAAAATAATTTGAAAAACAGAGTAAACAGCTTGAAGTTACAAATAAAGCATATTTTACAAGTACTTTAAGTAGCTACCCATTTACCTAACTTTGTAAATCAATAAAAAAAAAAATATGACTAGACGAAGTTGTAAATCTTTCTTTTTTTATTTGAATATCATCAAAAGTTAAACAAAATACAGGGAGATGAAAAAATAGAGCAGTTATAAAATATTAAAATATCACAGGTACGAATACATCAACTGGTTAACTTAGATTAACATTTTTTAATTTTTAATATTTTCATGCAAAAAAAAATACTTTAGTAATAAAAATTTTTTTTAAAAAAGGTGATCTAAATATTAGCTGAAATTTAAATTTATTTTCAGAAAATTCATTTTACCCTCATGACTACTTCCTCCTGTACTTTAGCCTATCTAACAAAACTGTACCACTTGTAAAGCACCCAATTATATTTTTTTGACGTAAATGCGTCTTTAAAATCGGTCCGGGAACAGCAGTCATTGGCGAAACTTGAGCAACATAAAGAGTTGATATGTCAAGCCTCAAACCTCCAGGGGTAATGATCCTAAGAGAATAAATGAGTAACCATCGTGTATAGAAGGGTAAATAAGGATTGGATTTCTTTAGAGAATCAAACATATGATATATTTACATTATAATATATTTACATATGATACATTTGCATCATGTAATAAAATCCTTTGCAAAAGAAAATATAATTCCAATTAGTTTTTAACGGTGTAGTTCGCATCAGATAATCTGATGCGAACATTCTCCATGACACTCAGAAAGGCTGAGGCACTCCTTGCCATATCCCTCAGCATGTCTGAAGCACTGTGCTTGGTGCCATTCTTCAAGTCCTGGGCAGCAAAATACAGTGAAATACCGTTCATTGCCGCCTGAAGAAAACGAGGTACAGAAGAGAGCTGCATATTAAACTTCCCGATTTCAACAACGGATGCTGAATCTGGAGACATTTTCAACAACTCTCTCAGCTCGTTGCGAAAGAATACCTTTGCGCCTTCCATGTAAACAGGGTGTTCGCGTTTGGTAATCCTGTAAAAATATTGGGTATTTAAAAAGAGGGAAACTATCCAAAATAATTTTATGTAATTATTTTTTCTAAATCAAAATTTTCCCAAACGTGATAAAAATAGCATGTGTACTTAAAAGGGATTCTCTTAACCTTATAAAAGTAAATAAATTCAATTAAGACGTGTATTAAACCTGCATGTGCATAGGCAGCTTTTAGATTTTCTACTAGTCTGGTATTCTTAGCATGAAATTTTTGACGTTTGCAAATTCTCAAATGTTTGATATTTTTAATTGTGTTAAAAAAAAAAATTGTTTTAATTGTGTCTAAAAAATATGTATTCTTAAAATACTAATGTTTATTTAAAATTAATTATCTGCATAAAATTACATACTTTTTCGCAAATATAAAAATTAACACTAAATTGAACTGATTAAAATATAAACAATCCTTAAATTCACTAACTCAGTCGGTTATAAAATAAAAAGGATATTCAGACATAAAGATATAAATTCATTTAAATCACAACATTTTTAATTGGAATACATATATAAATGTTATATCACTAGAATTTTTAGTATTATTTAATTTATAAGTGAAAGTTCTTTTTGCTGTTAAAATAATTTTATTATTAAATTTAGGATTAAAAAGATTTTACAATGTTATATTTTTTTTAAACGAACCTCAATTAACAATAGACTTTTTTTTAAGGACTTTATGTGTCTGAATTTGAAGCATGCCAATACCACTAAATGAATAAGTGTGTAATGTTGTTCACGGTTATTATAATTCAATTAAGAAAATTGTCTAGCAACTTTTCAAATTCGTTCACGAAATTACTTCATAATTTCCCGAATGATTATCCAATACTTTTTGAAGTGACTAGTCATTCATGAATTACAATTTAACAAAATATCGCTGAAAAAACTCAAAGCACAATAGCCTTATTGAAGAATAAGGAGTTCATATCTGAATTACTTGCTTATATGCAAGGATCCGTAATTGAATTTCTTGTGACTCAGCCTGTCATTATGTCTGTACAAGAATAAATTTTCGGAAGTCGAGAGGATTTGAGGGCAATTCTGACAATATAGACCCAAATTTCTGACGACGCAACAAAATAGTCATCTCCACCATAAATAACTTCGACATATATATTGACCAATTACGTTAAAGAAGTTCAGCTTTTCCTAGCCAGTACATAAGTTAGTTAAATATTCTTACCTAGTGTACCATTCTTTAGCTGCCTTACTTCTGCAAAACAAGAACACTCTGCTTACGAAATTTCCGTCAGTGAACAACTCTTGGTTCTCCTTCACGTTGGAAACGAATATTGCAGAAAACACTTTTAGGTGAGTTTCAAGAGATGGTAGGGATTTCGCAATGCTTTTCACAATGTCCGGGTCAATTCCGTAGGGGAAAAGCTGCCTTACGGAGTCGTCTAATTCGTCTGTTTCTTTATACCACTCGTGTAGGGGTTCGTACATATCCATGTCTTCTCTAATGGCCTTCAGAACTTTGCTAATTGCGGCCTTCGACCACAGTACCTCGCCAAAACAAGTCACCAGACCCAAATACCCCAAGTGGGGAGTCAAATGGAAAGCTGTCTCTGTGACGAATCCAAGAGCCGGTGAAATGCTACGAGCTTGATCAGCAATATTTTGACGAATACTTTCGAAGAATCCGAAATCCAATGAATTGGCAAGTCCCACAAAGGATCCAATTAGACGACCGTAGTTGGCAGTTTTCAGGTTTTGGTCTAACTGCGATGCACTCGACTTCAAAGTTTTTATCACGTTCTGTCGGCAATTTCTCCATGCGACAAGCTTTTCATAAATGTCTTTATTCTCTTTATATTTCTCAGACATTTGGGATACTCTGAGATCAAACTCGTGAAGTTCATCCTGGATCAATACGTTTGTAAGATTTTCACATGCCGTTGCTACCCACATTGCTATTTCTATGATACTATCACGAGAACTCTCATCAAATTGAAAAGACCTCCTAATTTTCTTGATTTGCCCATCACTAAATTTCTTTGCATACATTTCATACGAATCAGCAGGCTGAAAATAAAATAAATATAAAACTATTAAGATCATTAAAAATAATACCATTAAACTTAAAGCAAACACTGTATAAAATGTACAGGGTGTCACTAACTACTGGGCTTTTTGACTGTATCACATTTAGCTGTATTGGCATAATGAAACCTTATTTTCCGCCTACTACTTCGTCTATATCTTAAACAAAAAGCTTAGTTTTAGTAGCTACAAAAAAATTAGTTACATAATAGCAAAAATAATGGTTTATTATGTGTAGTTAAACATCTAAACAATGACTATCGCACAATTCCTATCCACCCTGTATAACACTATCAAAATGTATATATAAACCTCATTATACTCAAATTACTTTAAGTATAATAAATTCAAACTCAAATTAGTTTATAAAAATAAAATACTCAAATTGTTGATCTTATTACATAAAATTTCTAATGCATTGGTTAGCATTATAAAAAATAAATTGTCTATTAAGTACAAACAAACGTAGTGGGTTGTTCACTTTTCTTCATGCTACCGATAATATATTTTGTGATTATCCGGGTTGATAAAGGCTCACACTGTATTTTTCCTAAATATCTATAACCTTTAATTCCGCCTCTAGTAGCTGGCACACTTTAGATCTGATCTGACTCCATATAAATTAAACTTGAAGTTATCATAAAAAGTTTAGCAAAATTTATTTTCAAAACATAAAACAGGTTAGTGGTTATTTACTTTTAATTTAAAATATGAAAAAGTTGTAGTTAAAAATATGTTTAGTAGAAAACATAAGCATCCATATGACGGATGCGCATGTGCAGCGTAATAAATACCGACTAGCGCTCTGTGTCCTTATCAAAAACCTCGCGCCTTAATATTCCAAAGGCTGGCAGCCAAATGTGCATAATGCTGGATTTACTGAATTTCCTTTGAAATAGATACATTAACTATCTAACAAAAATAATTTTGAAATAAAAAAAATTAATATCCTATCAATCCATAATTCTGGCCTATAGATTTTTTCGGATAATTGAATGCCGTATGACCGAAAGTTTACTATATTTTTAGAAATGAAGACATTCCATGTAACGGGATTTTTTAACATAAAAAATTATGTTTCATTGTCTATTTGAGTATGCAAATTGTAGTAGAGTGTTCGTTGCGTTTTCTGTAGCTATACAACACATGTCTATATATTTAACATGGCATGAATCATGCATTCTCTTTTTCAGACATTCCACACAAATCCCGGCAAAACAATATGGTTAGTGTCTATGATATTTATATTTACCAACTTAAATTCCAACAAACAAAATTTAAAACACTGTATAACATTCAAAATGCTCAATCTTTATGCATGGCCCACTTATATTTTACATGTTATATATTTTTCTTTTAGTTTCTTTCAGAACCTAACAAACTACTTTTCTTTAAAAATTCAATATTTTTAAGTCAATACGAATTTAACAAGATATTAATTAATACATGTTAAACAACATTCAGAAACATTATTCCAACATACAACCGGATTTACTATTGATTGGAGAGAGAATGATACATTAACTTATTCTTAAATTAAGAATGATAGGAAAACATAATACATACGACAATATCCGTTCCCCCAGCCGCTTCAGGCTGTAGATTCGTGTCGGTGCTCATATTTGAAAATGCTTCTTCTTAGTTGCCAGCCAGTGCAATAAATGAAAGAGTTTTCTCTGCCCTTCCCTTTATGTGATAATAGTAACATCTGATAACATTTATCGCAAAGTGAAAAATATCGTAAGCTACATTAAACTATTTTCTGTAAACCTTCCATCAAAGTCCACGCGCTTAGAAGATTTTTCGTTCAGAATATCAAACTTGCCCAAGATAAGCCAAAGATAATAATATTAGTGTTGATTTAACTGTGCAGGGTAAATCAGAAATATTCATTCAACTTCAAAATTACATATTTTCAAATATGAACAATAAGTAAACTAAAAATAGTATAAGTAATACATGAATAAAAAGGTATAAATTGAGTTGGTACATTTCTCACTGTACCGTAAAATAGGGTTCGTGAATATTTTGTACGCGCACCTAATAGTCCCCTCCTTCTTGCGTCTTCTGTAAGCTCTATGTCTTTTCGCGCTTGTCATAAGTGTAGACTTATTGGTAAAATTTTGTTTGTTTTTGACTGACCTTTCAATATTTTTAAGTTTACTATGCCGCAATTCAACTTTAGTGTGATAGTTTAGATTCATAGTGAAATACTTGAATCGTCACTTCCGCTTCACAAAATAATTTAAACGGTAAACTAGACAAATGTAATTGTAGAACTTGTGTTTACCTTCAAATTAAGCCGAAAATTACTACGATCTGTAAATTAAAACTGAAGTTATGTCATATCTTCTTATGAAAATATAAAATTTGCCATTTCATTCCAAAACACAATGAATAATTGCACTTTTACTCTTGCAATCGTCTCTCCAAATCGACCTGAAATAAAAGTATGACATTTGATACTAGAAATAATATTATTAAAAACAATTTTATTGACACTTGTTGCAATGATAAATTACTTTCTGATGTCCTGTCCTATAGTTATGAAGAATGGAAATATCTCATTTTCCCTTTATCACAATGAGAAATTGCACTTCTCTTGCAATCGTCTGGCCTGAAGCTGAAACTTAGTTAAGTATCTTGTTTGATATTAGAAATAATATTATTAAAAATAAGTTCTTATGGAAACTAACTTGTTGCATTGATAAATTACTTTTTGATGTGATGTCTTATTGTTATGAAGAAGTGGAAAAATCTCATTATCCCTTATGATAATGAGCAATTGCACTTCTTCTCTTGCAATCGTCTCACCATTTTGACTAAAAATAAAAGTATATTAATATTATATTAGAAATAATAGTATTTAAAACAAATTATTTTTCAAACTTTTTGCATTGATAAATTACTTTTGGGTGGAATTTCTGTCACCTTATGGGAGGAAATAAATAAAATTTCTCATGTCTGAAAATCCCAATGAGATATTTGCTCTTCATTTATTGCAATCGTCCCTCCATCTCGAAATGAAGTAAAAGTATGGTATTTGATATTGTAAATAATATTAAAAGTAAAGTTTAAATGAAACTTGTTGCATTGATAAATTACTTTTTGATGTCCTGTCTTATTGTTATAAAAAAATAGAATTTCTCATTACTTCTCATCATAAAGAAAAATTCAACTTCTTCTTCAAAAGTTCATCTCCACGTAAAATAAAAGCATGTTATATTTTATTAAAAATAATAGAATTAAAAACGCATACTTATTCAAACTTACTTTTTGTATTGGTGAATTACTTTTGAATGTCAGGTTATCTTATTGTAATGAAGAAATTAAATGTATCATTGCCTTTTCATCACAACGAGAAATCGCTCTTATTTTCTTGCAATCGTCAATACATCTCGACTTGAAATAAAGGTATGGTATTTGATGTTATAAATCAAGGACAGTGGAGACTATATATATATATAAGGTGTGCTCGTTCTTCGCTTTCTGAAAGTGGGCAAGGAAAGGACATTTTCGAAGTCTTTTTGCTCCGCTTTACTATGGGTTTTTGATCATTCTCATTGGCTGTGTGTTTCAGGCATTACTACTCAGGTTCGATCCCCGGTTGGGTAACAACTGGCGATTTAATTTTTAATTAGCAAAATAATGAAAATATCTGTAAATAATTGTGTTCAGGTAGCTTTACTATTAATCCGTCCTTGTTTAGTTATGTCTCCGTATTTTACTTGATTAAAATTGTAACTTATTTAATGTGTCCAATACAAATGCATTGACCTGATGGTTACGACCCCCATTTTACTCTTTCAAAATTCATGGACATGATCTCGTAGCAGCTAATATTATTTTAATACGCTTAGTTTATTAATCAAATCTTTTGCAATTTTTACATACTAAATGCAATCCTTAAAATATAATTTAAACTCGTAAATACTAATTAAAATTAGCGAATATCACTTATAAATAGTTCACAAAAAAACAAATAGATGGCAGCACCTCACGAACCATTAGTTCAAATTGTATGTAATTGATTCCACGTTATTTTAATAACTAAGTCACTCTGCAAATCGATTCAAATTGTTTTTTGAAGCAAATTTTAACTGTTTTCTCTTAAATAAATTCACGATTAGTTAAAAACAAGAATTCTTGTTAAATTAAGTCTACAGAGCAATAAGAATTCTTATTGCTCTGTAGACTCCTAAAACGACTGTACAAACGAGAGCATTAGACACGCCCACAGAAGGCGGAGGTAGGCGTCTCTATGACGTCAAAAATATCCTTTCCCCGCTCCGTCAGAAAGCGCGAGAACGAGCACACCTTATATACATATAGTCTCCACTATCCTTGGTTATAAATAATATTATAAAGAAAAACTATTATTAAAAGACTTACTTGTTTGGATTCATGAAAAACTTTTTGATGTCCGGTCTTATTGTTATGAAGAAGTGAAAATTTTCATTATCCCTCATCATAATGAGAAGTTTCACTTCTTCTCTTTGTCTTCATCATCCCGATCTAAAATAAAAGTATATTAATACGATATTAAAAAAGTAATAGTATTAAAAAAATCTTTTTCAAACTTACTTTTTGCATTGATGAATAACAATTGGATGTTCTGTCGTCTTATTGCGATGAATATATTAAATTTCTCATTGTTTTTCATCACAATGAAAAATTGTCTTCTCTTGTAAATCGTCTCTTCATCTTGACCTAAAATAAAAGTATGTTATATAATATTAGAAATAATGGAATTAAAAATTTATTATTTATCAAACTTACTCGGTATTTATGAAATCTTTTTTGATGTGCTGTCTTCTTATTGTGATGAAGAAGTGAAATTCCTCATTCTCCCTTTATCACAATGAAAAATTGCACGTCTTATCTTACAATTGTCTGTCCACTTGAAGCTGAAACAAAAGTACCTTGTATGATATTAGAAATAATATTATTAAAAATAAATTCTTATTGAAACTTGATTATTGCATTGTTGTATTACTTTTTGATGTCCTATCTTATTGTTATGAAGAAGTGAAAATTTTCATTATCTCTCATCATAATGAGAAGTTGCACCTCTTCTCTTGCAATCGTCTCATCATCGCAACATAAAAGAAGGGTATATTAATATATTAGAAATAATAGTATTAACAACAAATTCTTATGAAAACTTACTTTTATCATTCATAAATTACTTTTGGATGCCCTGCCGTCTTATTACGATGAAGGAGTAAAATTTCTAATTTCCTTCATCACAATGAGAAATTGCACTTCTTCTCTGACAATAATCTTTCCACCTTGATCTGAAATAAAAGTATGTGGCAGAGAATGTGATAATATATTAAAATTAATAGTATTAAAAATTCTTATATTCAAACTTAAATTTTATAAAAAAAAATTCTTACAAAATCATAAAAAATTTACATAACTATTTATGATTGGTTGCTTGATGTTTAATGGCACAATAGTCAAACAGGCTAAGGGGCACCTAACATTTGTGTAGCTACGATCCTTGATATTTTAAATACAATTTATTAAACCAGTGTCATAGAGAACTCGAAGAAGTTGGGATTGGGTTCATCATTTAACAATTATTTTAACATGGTATTTGCAGAGTCAAAATGTTTTAATCTCGCACTCCTAAAGTTGGGACAAATGCACATGAAATGTTTAACTGATAAAATACAGTTACACTTGAGACATATCGGTGTCGGTTCACAAACTAAAAGGTATATGTGGGTCATTCGTGTGTGATCTTATTGAAGCTTTGTGAAAATAACGTGATTTTTTTCTATTGCAAGTTTTATTTTGTAATGCTTTAAGGGCGGGATTTATATCAGGTTGGTGAAAAAATTATTTCCTGAATCAAAATGTTATTTTATAATTAAAAACAAGATTATACAAACTCAAAATGCCTAAGGATAGGAATCTATATTAAGTTCTACGAAAGTCAAATCAGCCAATCAACCCGACGAACCAAAATGTAAATATTAAAGTTTTAGCTAAAATGTTCAGTATTCATTTTGTAGTCTTTTACAGAAGGTGTAGTACACTTATACAGTGTTCCATTTTACGTATACTAGAAATATTTTTATCATAACTTTAATTACATTATTTTCTCCATATTTCACAATAAAACCGCTCAAAATGTTCACACTTAAATACATGTTTGAAAGTATCAACATTAAATTTTAATATTATACTAAACCATAAACTAAGGAAACATATGGTTAAATAATTTAAACAGCGTATCATCATACACACGATATTCGATCTCTCATATGATTGATATAGTGCCAAAGAAAACAATTTAATTAAAAAGGGAGAATGTTTGAATGAATATGAAATGTTTATGTTTAAAAATAATTTTATTTATTAGTAGTTTGATTTAAATTCATTTTAAAATATTATATTATTAAAAACGCGTTATCATAATATTATTAAAACTCTTTTTTTTTTTGTCGGTTATCAATAATAATTTCAAAGGTTTTTTATGAAGTGAAGAAAATACTGATATTTTCAATTTGACTTTCAATTTGATGTCATAACAGTGAGAAATTTATTTTCTACCTCCGCTTCGTCCCTTTTTCTCACTTTCGTCCCTTTCTCCTATCTTCTTATTTAGGTGTCAAAGTAAAATTAACATTGTTTCTGTTTTTAAAAAAAGTCCAGTTAATCGATATTTCCAATAAATAAGAATCAGTGAATTTTTTTAATTATTAGTTATTTATTTACCAAAGTGGATTTTTTTATCCGATAAAAAAATAACTTTCAAAATCGGACAATATTTTTTTTAAAAAAAAAGGCTCAGTTAATTGAGAATTCCGTGTAGTTAAATGCCAGATAACCGGATATGTTTACAAAAAGTTTCCAAGTGAGGGATTACCAATTCAACAATAAAAATTATCCTTATATCTAATTAGTACAGAAATCACTTTCGCGAACATACATAACAGTCGAATTGCTCATCTGACCGATATTCAAAATTACAAAATATTTCGAAACTGTACGAATGTTTGAAAACAAGTATTGTTTGTGGAATTTTTTAAGCATTTCTAAAAATTTCTTCCAAAACAAAAAATATCTTATTTCAGGCAGTGTGAGTTAGAAGATTTTGCAGAGGAGGTAATTTAGGGGTTTTGAGATTTTTATCGATTATTTAATGTTAGATATAAATGATTGCAAGTTTATTGGGATCTGGGATCTCTAATTGATAGTGAATAGTCTAGTTTTAATAAAAAATTACATCGTCAAATTTGCTAAATACTTCTTACGGTACAATCCGGTACTCAAATGTTAATTGTCGCCAAATGAATAAAAATTTCGACAAATAAATAAAAATTTAGACAAATTAATTCAAATGTCAACATATTAATAAAATTTTCGCCAATTAATAAAAAATGTTGCCAAATGAATACAAATGTCGCCAAACAAATACAAATATAGCCAAATGAAGTAAACGTCACAGTGAAAAAATCGATCGACACTTTGCGTAAAGCTATATATATAAAGAAGACTGTGTACGTGGGTTTGTTTTTATAAAAATCTACAGTTTAATTCTAAGGCAACCGTTTCTCCACAGGCAACATATTCATCTAGTATTTTATAAAAGTATAATTCATGTGTTCTTTCTGTTAGCTCAAGGTAATGAATACAACTATTAATATAGTTGCAAATACAATATAGTTGCAAATACATTTATTAATATAATTGCAAATACAATATAGTTGCAAATACATTTATTAATGTAGTTGCAAATACATTTGTTAATATAGTTGCAAGTTATATTATAAGGTTTGTATTTAAAATCAGAGCGATTTTTTCGTAGACCGTGCGTCGAATACTAACCTGCTTCATGAAAGCGATATCGCTTGCTACTTCCTATTTATTTATCGTAAAGCCAAAACGAACATGACTGCTTATCATAGAATTTATCACGCGTAGTTCGAGATTAAACGAGAAGGTTTTCATACTTGAATATTTTGGCGAAACAACTATCTTGAAACGCGATGAAGCAAACGAAGGTACGTGTACTGTTTTCTTTCTATTCCTTTTATTATTCTCAAACCAGCTTCAAGTGTTCCGAAACAGGGATAACTTTACTTGTTAACAATTACATAACAATAATATTCTATTTAAAGAAAAAAAATTCAATAATTTTTTTTTATTTATTATTATACTATTCATAGATAGCTTAATTATTTTATGAATATTAACTTTTCTGTAATTACCGGATCGTTCTTTCATTTTATCCAGTCTCTCTCAAAACACTAAATTATGAACTGAATCGATGTAAATACTGAAGTAATTGAATGAATCTATAGAAATGTTATTAATATCGTTGGTTTGAATTAATGTCGTACTAGAAATGCACAGTGGGCTATTGGCAACAGTTCAGGATCTATCGCGAAGGAAAAGACCCAGAAACACTGTCTCGTATAAGTATTTTTGAATCATGGTCAGATGGCGAAATCAATAACCAATGCAACATGAATATACGTGTGGACATTGGGTCACCATCATATTTAACGTGCATCACTCCCCTATACAAAAGGCATATTTTTTGGTCGCGAAGGTACGGATTCGGCAACTTTCCGATTACCAAATCGCTACACACATGCTGGGGATAGCACCTGCGCCAAACCCCTTCCAATTGGCTGCGCAGGACCCAATTGGCCATTACATGCCTCCTTTATTAAAAGGGTCCGATGCTCCACGTGTTGTTGTAAGATAATTAACTGCAAACTTGCGACTTCATGTGCAAACATGCATGAGGAGCACCATTCCAAGTTTCGATTATCTGGGTTACCGGAAAGATAAAAAGTCTGGTGTGGATATGTTGCAGGAGATGATACTCATATATTCTAAAGTAAAACACAAATTATTCAATATAAGTTTTAAAAAAGTGACTGAAAATCATGCTTGATAGTTTTAAATTCTCCTATCTACCACATTTCACCTCAATAGAGTTATTTCGAATTTTCGAACTGAAATAAATATTATTTTATGGAAATATTATAATCGGAAAATTGTAATGAAAAAATTTTATGAAATTTTTTAAAAGTAGAGTTATTAGCTAATATATGAACTAAAATATTTTACAAAAATATACCGCCTAATCTAGTTTCCTGGTCCAAGCACCCCCTTTGGACGCGGCTCGAACAGTAAAAAGGTTGCTTTATACTCTACTTAATTTTTTACATGTTTTGAAAATATATCAATAATTCTTTTCAGAAAAAAAATGCCCGTTTGGGGAGCTCTGAAAGCTACGATTCTTCCTCAAAAGTCCATTTAATGGAAACTGGCACTTGTTCTCCAAAAGAAGATATAAAAGACTGGTCCAAGGACTTAATTATATCTTTAGAAAAACTCATCAAAGATTTTGATGTCAGTGTTATCCCACATTCTGAAAAAGACTACGATTCGCTGCATGACTTTGAAACCTCGAAAGAAATTCTCGACTTGAGTACTCGATACTCCGTGCAGTTTTCAATCATATCTTGCCAATTCGAAAAATGGTCGGCACAGAGACGGATGCTTCTGAAAAAAATCAAAAGTCTGGTGAAGTCTCTGAACCAGACGAAATCGTATTGTGCGAAAGGTCGGATGATCTTCTCATCCATCGACATTTCGGGAACATTGGCATCGTCCATTTTAGAAAACCTGAACGTCAGTTGGTCCCCTAAGCTCCTTCTCGCCTCTGCCGCTTTTGGTTGCTTGAGTTTGGTGTGCAGCTTGATCGAGATCAATCAGACGAAGTCTCTGCTGGAGGAAGCGGTGAGAGAAATAAAACAAGACAAGGAAAGCCTTCGGAATTTGCAGATCATGTTTCTGAGGATTAGAGATTTCGACCGAAGCGTACGAGACTTGTTTCCGCACGGAGTGGACGCCGGCATCGTTCACATGCTCCAGGAATCCACTGAAAGATCTCCCTCGAAAGGAATGGAAGATTTAATCAACGCATTGCCCACTTCTTCTCTCAACAAGAGGATATGGACGTCAGTGATACTGACCAATGCCATCAAAGACATCAAGATACTTGATGACGAAGACTTCTTGTTGAAAGCGGACATGTTTTCTAAGAGTCGTGTAGCGGAAATTTGGTGGAAAAGGTTTGAACATATTTATTTGTTTTTTATTTTCTTTAACTCAATCAAGCTACATTCGTAGTTCACATTTTGGTCCATGAATGGTTAGGTAAATAATGTTTTTTATTCTTATTGTATCTCTCATATAGGAGGACGCTTTAGGGGTTGTCGGTATTAATGTTTAATGTTATACCAAACCTTTATCGTTTTGTCCTTTGTCCAAAAAATACCCAAAGCTATATGTTCCATAAAAATATAGAAAAATAGGGTTTTCAGGAAATAAATTTTGAGAAGTAGTAGGGTAAGGTGGGGTAAATTGAGTAGGAAAAGCGTCTTTTTTTTATGCAGAGCGCTATTTTTCACTTTTAACAAGTTATTAATATGAAACTTTTTTTGGTGTATTTATGTAATGGTTTTTTTTACATGATCTTTGAATATGTTTCGTATATTTATTTTTTTAATTTAAAATTCTCAAAATGTTTAGCTTATGCGAATCCCTGAAAAAAAGCAGAATAAAATAGTTTTTTAATTTTTTTATTGTAATGTATTAAAAAGGAGATCGTGTAATACAAAACCCGGGAATACTAAATTTTAATAGCTATTTTGGTGTAACGTTTCACCACTAAATAGTATCCGTGGTAGCCATAAAATGGTGAAACTAAGCACCAAATAATGGTTGCAGCTAAATGGGTACCAAATTTTGTTGCAGAGTCGTGATAATTATTAACAGTGTAGAAGCCCTCACTCATCATACTATTGCAAGTTTTTTTGTAAATCTAACAAATCGACCTTTAGCGTGATTTAAATCATCCAGAAATCCATCCGTCATCCAGTTTTTTGCTTAAAGGTACTGTAGTAAACGAAGTATTTTTAAAAAAAAAAGAACGAGATCAAAGCATAAGTTTAACAATGTGTAATTTATATTTAACTTCCAATGTACCTATTTCACCTCACTTTACCCTATTTTTTGAATGGTGTTAAATTTTTAATAATTGCAATATGTAGCTCTTCTTGTTCATAATATTTCAAAATTAAGATATATGTGTCACTATATTATGCATTTTTTTCTGTTTTTAGAAACGTTTTGATTTTATACCAAAACGCCTTTCACACTATTTAAAATTTCATACAAAGCTAAATTTGCCATTTAAGTTTTTCACTCACCGTTGCTCATAAATTTCGTAAAGTAGACGTTTTGAAACTGAGTTCTGCGTACATGTATCATAAAGTAGAATCTAATTTTAAACTGATTTTAAAAAAATATTATTTTAACATATGTCTACAGATTGGTATTGAAACGATCGATTACCGAACTGAACCAGAGAATTTGACTCTTGCTTACCGTTAATCACTTATCTCATTCACTTCTTCCATTCTAAGGATGAATTGCAAAGAGTTTCCAGCATCAACGACAGCAGAACTGGAGGCCGAGCTGAAGTCTTGCCTGCACGTGGATTTGATGCCCTTGCACGCCGCCCCCTTGCTGGCAACGCCCCTCTGGTATACAAATGGGTTACATACCATTGGCTCTGTTTTCGTGAACGGCCTGGTTGTCTTCGACTCCTACTCTGCGCTGAGCGGACACCAGAGAACAAAAGAAGTGGACACTTTAAGACAGTTGAAGAACTTTCTTCAAAAGGAGTACGATGACGTCATGAATTTGTATGAGAAACTCAATCCACATTATGATTGGTGAGAAACCAATCACAATGGGGACTGTGAGGTAGGCCTATTCTAAGAAAATATTTACGACAGCCTAATTCTTCAAAAAATTCCCGATTTCCCAATAGTAGTCAGATTCTGCAAAGTAGGAATCGTCTGTATTAGGCGCAGAGAACCAAATGAAGGGCAAACGTTAACTTTTATTTAAACCATCTTTGTTAAGGAATTAAATATAATAAATCTCTCTAATCAGTTCAATTGTGTAGGTTTGTATTTTTTTTAACTAAATTTATTTAAAATTCACGACTATCCATTTTTAATTTACGACTGCACAATTAAGCCACAACTGACCGTTAGTATAGGCCATATAACCGCCCTAACAATAAATGTATTTTTATGTAATGGTTTTATGGAAATTTCAGACACATAACGTGAATTTTAAAATGATTTATTTTATGTAAAATGATAGTGTGGGCCTTCCAGTTTTAAACAAAAATAGATCCACTTTTTCGCAAAATCGTTTTATTATTATTATTATTTTTCACAAGTTCTCAATTCACTACATTACCTTGCAAAGGGGTATTGACCAAAATTGTCTGTATCCAGTCTAAAAATGCACTCAACGTCATGAATTTAGATCCAGAAGTACGTGGCTAACAATCATTTTTAGCGTCTCCTGTCAAATTTATGAAAAGCGATCTATCTGGTTTTGAACTAGAGGTTTCATGTTTATTTAAGAATTTAGAGCTTAAGCCTTTTACCATAATTGTTGAGTTTTTTTTTATATATATATTTGAAAAATTCAAATACATTTTTGAGCGTGTTGTATTACTATTTTTTTATTGGTTTACTATTTATCGGTATGTAACTAAGTACTCTGTGTGATACTATATTTTATTCTCTGATATATAATATTTTATTATTATACATCAAAACTTCTTACAGTTTCTTGTTATTAACATATTGTTCTATTTTATACTTCAGTACAATACTATATTATAGTGTAAACGAAATTATGTTTATTATCGGGTATTTTTTTTAAAAAACTTTTCTATACAAAGACGAAATTTTACCAAAACGTAATAAAAAACTTTTTACTAAAAAATCAAATAATTTGTACTAAATAAGTTTTATTACTATGACCTGACATGTATAAAGGCTATAAAGCAATGTTAGGAACTTATTAAATATTTTATTCCAGCAACTTTTACTGAATGATTATAAACGTTTGAAATAATATACCTAAGTAAAATTAATAACATTCATTTAAAATACTTAACAGGGATTTACATAGCCTTGTTTACAGATAGAAAATAAAAATACATAAGAAATTTACATATCAGAGTTTGAATTGCAAATAAGTTTTTAACATATTTTTCTCAATATATTTGTAAATTTAGATATTAACATACTTTATGCATGTATTAAGTTTAATTTTTTTTAAGTTAAAAGTTTTGAATGTTTTAAATATTTGAATTTTTGACCCAATTCGTCTTAACGTTTTCAAAATATACTTTAATGGTTATTTTTTCAAACCTATAAAAAAAATATAAAAATTAATAAAATGCAAACATTTTGTTAAAATTTCACACATTAAGGAAGCATTTTAAAATTCAACATACTTTTAAGATTTTAAATAAATTATTTGTGATATTTGCAGATGATATGAAAATAGTATTTGTTTATTTTATCACTTAATAATTATATGTTTTAAAACAATTTATATATTTAAGAAAATTGCTTAATTACTTTTATATAGTTAAATTGTTTAATTAATATTGTCATAAATGAAATAAATAAACTAACCCTTGTTTAATCACATTATGCCATAAACTGAATTTTTAGATAGTTAAAATTACTTTAGAATGTTATTAGAATTACATTTTATTATATTTCATTACAGTTTTTATTGTATTAATATGTTAAATGTTAACCTGTTATCAACCTGATAAATTGTGAAAATACTGTACAACTATATGAAATAAAGTAAAGCCAATTAAAAATGCTATAAAACTTATATCCTCAGAAGTTTCTTATAATTTTATCATTACAACTTATAATAACACACAAAATTAGGAGTCATTGGTACATAAAATATAAAAATTGTAATATTTTTAACAAAATTTGTAAGTACCCAGTGGCGCTTAATGTCAAAGCGACACAAGCAGCTTTTTGGGGAGCTAGACTGAAGAGGGCGCCAAATTTGAGTGAACAAATGTTAATTGCAGATAACTATAGAAATTCTCCGCTTTTTATTTGATTATTTCGTGATTATTGAAAATAGGTGTACATTTCATGGAAAATGTATAGTTTAAATTTTACTTTTTACAAGAAAAATGTCTATATTAAACTAGTTTTAAAAACTAGTTTAATATAGACATTTTTATTTCACTTTTTAAACTCACTTTTTCAGAAATACGAAAATGACAATATATTATTTTTAGACAGCTTTTTATAAATCATTTGTAAATCCAAATTATTTAGAAATTCTTTATTAGTCTTTATCAGTTTGTTCAAAATGGAAACGGGCACTAAAATGGTGCTTGGTTGTACTAATAAAGTTAATTGAACCGCCCCTGTTATTTCTTTGTAAAAATATGCTTTTTTAGATGACAAAAGAACGATGCACAGCGCTTTCACGATCATTAATATTGCAATTAATTATTAATTAATATGGCCAAATCGTTCAGTGGCGTAGCAATTCAAAAATTGGAGGTGTGGGGGTTGAACTAGTTTCATACCCAGAATATATGCCGATATAAAAAATAAAAGTTTATTAGTAGTTATACTAATTAGCAATTATTTATTAATTATCAATTTTTAATTATTAATTTTTAATTACTTTGTTAATTGCATAGATTTTTTAAGAAATCACAAATTTGTTATTATTTAAAATTAGTAATAGTATGAAAAAATTTTGTGTCTAAGATCTTATTTGTGATATTGGTAGAAAAATTTGACTTGAAATTCTATGTGTGTGTGTTGGGGGGGGGGGGGGGGGGGACACAATCCCTTTCCTATGTCTTTTAAATCGTTTATTTTCTTCACAATTAAGTAAGTATGATAAGTTTCAATTCGTAATGACCTTCAGAAGGAGGTTAAAATTGTGTTACGTGCAATAATAGCAAACAAATAATAAGAAATAACTTACATTTATTTCTTATGTTAAATATGTATATGGTATGGAATACACAAACACCATATTTTAGGAGCAAACAATCAAAACGTGTTTTGTTTAAAATTTCAAAAAATGAAGTTAGTGCGCCACTGATTTTGTCTTAGAACTTTCTATGGTACTAAACTAGTTAATTAGTCCGACACACTTTTTGTCTCAATGAAATTAACTTTCAAAAATTGAAATTTGTATACGAGTCAATGCATTTAGGAAAAGTTATTTCAGTTTACCCGTTAATCGTCCAATGCGGCAAAAAAAGTTTCAATTGCCTGCTCCTCATTTCTGCTTTATTTTGTGTGTAATAAACTCAAAATACGAAACACAGCTTTGAGAAATTTGGAATATGATACAAATAAATTATTTTAATTATTTTTACAAATACGTATTTAATACTAGATATTTACGTTTGCGGGGGTCACTTCATGTACCCGATACTCCCACTTGGACTGGAGTAATCACTTTCATCGGGGTAGCGATCAGAAGTTTCTCGGTTGGACACCAAGTGACACCCCAAAAGTGCGTTGAGCTGCTTTAGTGGCTTCCGGACTGCAGATCAACGCAACCTTCGAACAAACACTTGTGACAAAATCAACCACCACCGCAACTTCAGCCGCGGTAAAAATTTCACGCCATCAACAACTGCCCACGTAATAACACTTCACGGGCATCTCAATGCTTCGTTCCTCAACCCGACTCGCTGAGAGAGGAATACTGTGGGGGTCACTTAATATATTCGATACTCCCACTTAGGCTGGAGTTATCACTTTACCCTGAGTGGTAAAGTATCGGAGTAGCAAGCAGAAGTTCCTCAGTTCGATACCCAGTGACAGCCAAAAAGTGCATAGCGCTGCACGTTAAATAAGCATACAGATATTTTTTAAAGGTAAAATGGGTATTTTTGGCGTTGGAAATTTCGCATTATATATGGGGGTACGAAATTATATACGGGAGTGTTAGTTACGCTTCTATGGAAGTGTTTTAAATTTTTTAGAAGTCTCTTGGACGCGTACGTTCCGCGCTTCAATTATTTGAACAGCATGTGTTCACAACTAATATCTCATTTCTCAAAACAATTTTGAGTTTCAATTTTAGGTCGCATTATCAATGTTGTATCGTTTTTTGATTTTACAGCAACAACAAAAAGATTTTTGGTGGGAATACGTCTTTAAAATCTGTCTAGGTACAACGGCACAAAAAAGTTTTGATATTCGAAAGCCACATAACCTCAAGGTGAATTAGCCTATGGGGATAAATGAACAACCATTATGTAGATGAAATTAGGTACCGTCTCCCAGGTTAGCCATTTATCCACTTTGACTTTTGTACCGCATGGGAGGTGGGGGGGGGGGGGAGAAATGAGTCCAATTACGGATATACTCTGACCTGTTTAACCGCTATAACTTCAGTTAATATCAACGTATCAACAGTGGTATGCATGTATCTCTCTAATAGGTAGAACGACGTGCATATCACTAATACCCATCGATTCCCACGTAATTCAAAACACAGGACATAGTCTAACGTTTTAGTTTTTTTATAAAATACATCTGATTTCGAATGTAAAATTATAATTTGTGTTTACAGCTTCCATTTCGACGGTTATTTATCAAAGTAAATACATATCGAAAGCATCCGTTACACTGAATTGATAATAACTATTATCAATTTTACAAAATAGAGATTAAACATAAGGTGATCACTGTTACAGAATTTTTATTTTTATCTATTGGGGATGGCCCAAAACATGAATATCTATTAATAATGCTTACAATACATTTTGTAACCCAATCTGTAAAAGTACATGATTTAAAAGTGGATAACTGATCTCAAATATTTTCTATTTCCAACTGATGTAACAGTCAGTAAACAGCAATGGAAGAAAACGGTAATGAGGTCGGGAATTATAGGTCAAATGTGCCATCAACAAGTCGAGAAGTACGATAAGTCTTTTTGCATATTACCTTTAAAAATTATTTTGTGCGATTTTCTTATATGATGTTTTGATAAACATTGAAATTATCTTTTGTTTAATTTAAAAACTAAACAAGATTTCAGGAAATACTAGTTTTTGTATAGACCTATTTATACTTATTTTTCCTTTTAATTTGATAGGCTAATGAAATCAAAAACTAGTGGTTTTTTTTTATATCATTCTCGTCAGCAACATACCTGTATTTTATATATACATTTTTCATTTCATGCATAAATTAAAATATAAATCAGTACTTTGATTTAAAAGAGTATGTTATTCTAAAATAAAATATTGAGTAATGTACGAATCCAACGATTTAATTAAGATATTTGAGAATTTCATACGATCCAATGAAATTTTCTTTAATCTGCTAAATTAAAATAAACTACAGAGTTTGTTCATTAAATATTTAAGTTTTAAATTAGATGTCTCTGGCTTACAAAATATGCTTCTATATGACATAGAATATATATGCGCCACTTGTATATGTAATATTTAATCATAAATTTGTTAAATGCTCAAATGACAGGTTAATTGCTTTATGTAATGCCGAAAAAGCTGATACGACGTAACATGAAATTATCAATGTGACAATTAGATATTTTAAGCAGTTTTTTATGTTACGACTAATTGTTGCATAAAATGGTCCATTATAAAAGTTTCGTAAACATATTTTTTTTAATCTATATATATAAATGCGAAAAACCCACTCATCACTCATCACTAATTCTCCAACTTCCCGTATACCTATGAAGATGAAATTTGGCAAATTTGTTCCTTATACCTTAAATAGGAAAAGTAAGCTATTTTTGTTCCGATCGAACGGATTTAAGGGGTTGTAAAACCCCTTTTTCGAAACTTCTCCATAGGATTAACATGGAGAACATGTAACAATGCAAAATATAAAATTTAAACAATGGAAATTTTTAATATTATGTAACGTACGAGGAGCATTCTGATTGGCTGATGACTAAATATCGCCAAAATGTCGCCAAATAACTAAAAACTGTCGCCAAATTAATAAACTTCGCCAAATAAATTAAAATTTCACCGAATGAATAAAACATTTCGCCAAATTAATAAAATATCGCCAAATGAACTAAAATATGATCATATATGTAAAAATAATATAAAAACCGGCCCGTCGCACCGGGGGGGATTTAACTGTGAAAAAGAAAACAAAACGAAAAATGCTACGACCAAAAGTGCAAGCCATACGAAAAATATATTATCAAACTGAAGAGAAGTATACAGTATGAATAATATAAAGGTTCAAGACAGGAAGCCCATCGCTAAATAAAAGTTTGTAATTTAGCCTCCGTGCACTCAGTTAGTTTTGTGTTATCCATTATTTATTAGTTTACCTGCCGAGAGGCCAGTTATGTTACCACTCTACCTGTGAGTGAAGTTCTGTAATCTCTATATATAAAAACATCGCCAAATGAACTAAAATATGAACACATATGTAAAAATACCATAAAAATGGCGAAATTAGTGTCAAAAAATGATAAAATGTATGTCAAAATGGTGAAAATATGATTGGGTAACAGGATATTCCGTACTACATCAGCTATGAAAATTAAATTTGGCGTGGAGGTACACTTTAAGCCAAAATTGCTCACTAAGAAATGATTTTCAAAAATTCGAACTGTAAATGCCAAAAGTAAAAATCCTCGCCACTTATCCACTGACTCATTACTATTTCTTTTATTTTCTGTATACCTATGAAGATGAAATTTGGCAAATTTGTTACTTATACCTTAAATAGGAAAAGTAAGCTATTTTTGTACCGATCTAACGTATTTAAGGGAGTGTTCAATGAGACAGTGGGATTTTTTGTACGGACCGTTAGTTTTGGACAATTTGGATAGTTTTAGAATTGTTAAACTCCACATACTGATAGGGTTTACCGAACAAAGTAAAACTTCTCGAATGTTAATCAACGGGAATATCATTTATTTGTCAGCATTGTTTTATCACCAACTTCTCCGTGTTATAAAGTTTTCAGTTCCAGCTAGAACTTGCTAATAAAATTTATTTAATTTGTTTGGGTTCGTTATTTTATTTATCTTCTGATGGGTAAGGAATTAAGATTATTTTTCATCCGCTTAAATATGTTTTACTTGTACCTCTTTTGCGAGTTATTTTCTTCCCGTGCATAGAACTTAAAATTCAAAACTGAACCAGTGTTCACGTTCCCAGTGAGTAAGCGTCTTCTTCTATCTACTGGCGGGCCTCGGGCGTGGCCTGGTTGGAAAAGCGGGAATTACTTCTCAATGAATTACTTTCTTGACAAACGAATTTATTTATATCATGTTAATTATCGCGTTAACTGTGAAGTGAAAAAGGAGAAACAAAAAGTAAATATAAAGCGAATATTATCGATTCATTAACTTGGCTGAACTGTCGAATTATTGAACTTGTCGTTTAGTTTTTAAACTTGATAACTGAGTTAAGTAGAACGCAAATATTCTTGATTAATATTAACTATGATAACCGAGTTGATTACAAAATACCTTATAACTTCTCTTCACCAAGTTGTACAGGTCCCAGCAGATGGTTCCTGTCTTTTTCATACCTTGTGTTACCTCGTCCATGGACATTTGAACTTAAGCAATGAGATTCGAAAGTCCATCGTATCTCATGTGTATAACAACTGGGACCGATTCAATTTCTTTACGGATGACGGAAAAGGAAACAACTTCGCATCAAAGGAAATTTACAGATGTGAAATGTTGAAGTATACAACGTATGGCTCTGCATGCGAGTTGACTGCCGCTGCAGAACTTTTTCCATATTGCTTCGAAGTTTATTATAATTGTTACCTTTACTTTTCATTTGGAAGTAATGAAAACCCTGTGAAAAAGCTTCGTTTTATCGGAGAAAATGTCTGTAACGGCCATTTTGATGTATATATTCCTGTCACTTTGCCAAACGAGGATTGTCAAAAAAGGAAAGAAAGAACAGAAGAAACAGTTTGTTCTAATAAACGTATCAAACGTCGTGGAAAGTTTTCTGACAAAGCAAGAAAACAGCAAATCCGTAATTCATCAAAAAAATATGCTAAAAATAATCCTGAAACAAATCGAAAAGCTGTACACAAATACAGAAAAGAAAATCCGGATGCCAACAGAGTTGCTGTGGCAAAGTATACACAAATCCATCCTGAAGTAAATAAGAAAGCTGTTGTAAAATACAGTTACAAACATCCGGATAGAAATAAACCTACGGCGATTTGCCATGACCCCACTAAAAAAAAAGGACTTCAACGAAGAACAGTAATATGGCAAAAGAAAGCAGGATCGGGTTTCACTTACGACCCACAGATAAGTTATGAATCTGATCAGATGATAAACATAGGGGCAATGAATGTAAAATGCACATTCTGTAATGCTCTTAAATGGAAAGACGAATCTTCCGGAATGTGTTGTAAAAGTGGAAGAGTCCAACTTCCAAGTTTTCAACAGCCTCCTGAACCACTGCAAAGTCTTTTGGATGGTAAACATCATGAAAGTGAACACTTTTTAAATAACAGCCGTAAATACAACAGTGCGTTTCAAATGACATCATTCGGAGCTAAGAAGGTTGTCGAAGGAAACTTCATGCCTACGTTCAAAGTACAAGGTCAAGTTTATCATTTGATTGGGAGTATGTTTCCGGAAATTGAAGAAAGCCATAAATTTCTGCAGATTTATTTTATTGGCGACAAAGATAAGGAATTAAAAATGAGGTTAATAATATTTCGGGTGTCAAACCTACATTGATAATTGAGTTGCAAATAATGATGCATGCCTGCAACAGCTATATTAAAGAGTTGGAATGTGCCATGGAAAATGTGTCTGATGAAAAGGAACTTGAAGTAGTAATTCATTCCGAAAGAAGACCTCCTCCTGAAGCTCATAAAGGTTGCTTCAATGCACCCTCTACAAAAGAAATTGCTATTGTAATGGTTGGACAGAACTTTGAGAAAAGGGATATTGTTTTGAAGGGCAAGAACAACAAGTTGCATCGCATAAATGAAATCCATAGATCTTACGATGCACTACAATACCCCCTAATGTTCTGTTATGGAGAAGATGGGTACTCAATTTCTGTATCTCTCACAGACCCTATTACTAAGAAGCCTCTCTCAAAAACTGTATCGGCCGCAACCTTTTACACATATCGTATTATGGTAAGATTTTCAGAACAGAATTATTTACTACTTTTCAGAAATTTATTTAATCAATATTTGGTCGATATGTACGCTAAAATTGAAACAGAAAGATTAAACTTCATACGTAATAGTCAAAAGAAATTGAGAGCAGAAAATTACATTCATCTCAAAGATGCTGTAAATAGAAACGATGCTAACGAAGAATTGGGTCAAGCAGTAATATTGCCATCATCTTTCACAGGAGGTCCTAGGTACATGCACGAACGAACTCAAGATGCCATGACCTATGTTCGACACTACGGTCGTCCTGATCTATTTATAACATTTACTTGCAATCCTAAGTGGAATGAAATCAGTCAAGAGCTTCTGCCTCATCAAAAACCACAAGACCGTCACGATTTAATTGCCCGAGTGTTCCACCTTAAAGTAAAAAATCTAATGAGTTTGTTAACAAAAGGAGAGATTTTTGGATCTACTCGGTGTCATATGTATTCGGTCGAATGGCAGAAACGTGGTTTGCCACATATTCATATTCTACTTTGGTTAGAAAATACGATCACACCAAATAAAATAGATGATGTAATCTGCGCAGAAATACCTGATCCAAACAATGACCCTTTACTTTTTGATATTGTAAAAAACAACATGATTCATGGTCCTTGTGGACACTTAAACAAGAAGTCACCATGCATGTCTGAAGGTAAATGTACTAAAAAGTATCCAAAAACGCTTCTGATCGGCACCCAGACTGGCGACGACGGATATCCTAAGTACAGACGAAGATCTCAAGATGATGGCGGAAATATAATTATTTTTGAGAAACGTTTTGGGGACATAACAGTTGACAACAGCTGGGTCGTTCCTTTTAATCCTGTGTTATTACGCAGCTTAAATGCGCATATTAACGTGGAGTATTGTAATTCCGTTAAATCGATCAAGTATATTTGTAAATACATTAACAAAGGTAGCGATCAAGCTACCTTCGCTTTGGAAAATAAACATGATGAGGTAAATGTATACCAAACTGGAAGATACATTAGCAGTTCAGAAGCAGTTTGGAGAATTCTAAGTTTTCCAATCCACGAAAGATACCCTTCGGTAATGCATCTTGCCGTACACTTAGAAAATGGTCAAAGAGTTTATTTCACATCTGACAACCTGAAAGACAAAATAAAAAATCCTCCCATTACCACATTATTAGGCTTCTTTGAATTATGTAAGACGGATGCCTTTGCAAAAACCTTGCTCTATTACGAGGTTCCTTCTTACTTTGTATGGAGCAAAAACAAATTTGTTCGGAGGAAGCAAGGAACACGAGTTGAAGGTCATGAAGGCGTAAAAAAAGACAAAGTTCTCGGAAGAGTGTACACTATACATCCAAACAACGTAGAATGCTACTACCTTCGTTTGTTGTTGCATGAGGTTCGAGGTCCAACCTCCTATAATGACCTAAAGACTGTTAATGGCACAGTTAATCAAACATTTCATCTTGCTGCCAAAGCTCTTGGACTAATTGAAGACGATAGTCACTGGGATAAAACGTTAGAAGAAGCTAATTTTTACAAAAATTCTTCCAAACTTAGAGAACTATTTGCTGTATTGATAGTCTTTTGCCAAGTTTCTGATATAAAGGGTCTGTGGGAAAAGCATAGAAATAGCTTTTCAGAAGATATAGTACAGAAATTAAAAAAAAATGCTACAGACGCGACTATTCATATCACAGAAGAGATTTACAATCGAACATTAATCATGATAGAAGATGTGGTATTTTCATTGGGAGGTCAATGTCTTACACACTATGCCTTACCAGAAACATCGAGGTCAAAAGATTTTATAAACAACGTCGATTACGTTAGAGAGATCAGTTACAATGTTGATGCATTGTTACAAACAGTTAGTAGCAAAGAAAATGTTCTAACAAAAGACCAACAAAGCGTATACTTAACAGTCGTTCAAAGTGTACAATCTGGATGTGGCAAATTATTCTTTTTAGACGCACCTGGAGGCACAGGTAAAACGCACTTAATCAATTTATTATTAGCAAAAGTGAGAAGTATGAGGAAAATTGCGTTAGGTGTGGCTTCGTCAGGTATTGCGGCTACTCTCTTAGAAGGCGGAAGAACAGCACATTCTGCATTTAAACTTCCACTTAATCTAAACAAAGCAGAGTCTCCTATGTGCCACATATCTAAGCAAAGTAATACAGCACAAGTACTTCGAGACTGTCAGCTTATCGTTTGGGACGAGTGTACCATGTCACACAAGGCTGGAATAGAGGCCCTCAATCGAACCCTGCAAGATTTGAGAAATAACAACCGCCTAATGGGAGGATTGACTGTGCTATTTGCTGGTGACTTCAGACAAACACTGCCCGTGATACCGAGAGGTACTCGTGCAGATGAAGTTAATTCGTGTTTAAAGTTCTCTTCACTTTGGCCAAAAATTGAAAAACTCTGGCTGTCCACAAACATGAGAGTGTTTCTTACAGGAGACAATAAAGCAAGCGATTTCGCTGACCTACTATTAAAAATTGGTGACGGTCAACTGAACGATGCAAAAGACCTAATGCACATTCAAGAAAATCTTTGCAAAAAAGTGGAAACATTGGATGACCTCATAAACGAAATATATCCTGATGTTAATAATATAAAAGGATCACCCATAACCTGGTACTGTGAAAGAGCTCTTTTAACGCCAAAAAACGCATCTGTCGCTGGATTAAATGAAAAGTTGTTGAAATGTCTAAAAGGGGCAGAAATTATATACAAGTCGGTGGATTCAGTTCTGAACAGAGATGAGGCAGTGAACTATCCGGTTGAGTTCCTAAACTCCCTGAATCCTCCAGGAATGCCAGCACATCTCCTTGCATTGAAAGTTGGAGCGCCAGTGATGCTCCTTCGAAATATGAACCCGCCCAAGCTATGCAACGGGACAAGACTTCTAATAAAGAACTTGCAACCCAACGTTATCGAAGCTACAATTTTTACTGGCTGTGCCGTTGGTGAGACAGTTTTCATACCGAGGTTACCCCTTGCTCCTTCCGACTACCCCTTCGAGTTCAAGCGACTTCAATTTCCACTGAAGTTGTGCTTTGCCATGACGATCAATAAATCACAGGGCCAAACGTTATGTAAAGCCGGCATAGATGTCAGAGAAAATTGTTTTTCTCATGGACAGTTTTATGTTTCCTGTTCACGAGTCAGTAAGTGTTGTAATCTGGTAATACTAGCACCTACCGGCAACACTTCTAACGTAGTGTATAAAGAGGTTTTGTACAAGCAATAAAATAGTAAAGTAATTATTTGTTTGTTTCATAAATAAAAATTCACGGTTTTTTACACATATAAATTAATACATACTTTTAAAATTGTATTCGTTTATAACCTGATAATATATAACCAAATTATACGTGCTTAAATATAATTGGACAACGGGATGTTTCGTACTACAACAACTATGAAAACAAAATTTGGCATGTAGGTACATTTCAATCCAAAATTGCACACTAAGAAAGGATTTTCAAAAATTCGAATTCGAACTCGAAAAAATTCGAACTCGAAAAAATTCGAATTCGAAAAATTCGAACTGTAACTGCCAAAAGTAAAAATCCTCGACATTTATCTACTGACTAATAACTAATTCTCCAACCTACCGCATTCACAGGAACCAGGAAGATGAAATTTGACGAAGTTGTTACTATAACTTACATAGTAAAAGTAAGCTATTTTTCTATTATTCGAATTTTTTCATTTTCTTCGGAAAAACCTTTATTTTACATTAGTTTAGTATACTTCAGATTTTCTTAGAATTGTGAAATTTTGCATTCTGATACGTATTAGCATACCAACAAGGGAAATGTCTAAATCAAGAATTTTGTGCAATTGGAATATTTAGAAATCGGTTGAAATTTTTTTTCACGAAACGATATTTTTGGAAAATTGTGACTGTCGTAGAATCGTGAAATTTCGCATGCATGTAGGGTTTACATACCAACAAAGGAAATAATATGAAAATCTAGATTTTAGTACGTGGAATCTTTACAAATTGGCTGAGAATGTTTTTAACGGAACATTAGTTTTTAAAACTTCGAAATTCTTTAGAATCTTAAAATTTTGCGTACTGATATGGTTTACTATAAAAACAAGGGAAAAAATCTGAAAATCTAGATTTTGGTAAAGGAACCTTTTAAAATCATTTTCGTTTTTTTCTTCTTAATATTCCTGCCAATTTCAATAACGAAAATACAAATTTTGACGTAGGTGTCTAATAAATTTATTTGGAGATAGTTATTATTATCAATTACAAGAGTTGTTTATCTTTAAACTTCTGAGCTGTTACTGTAGGTAAAAATATGGATGTTAATCAACTGGAGTGCAGTATGTATATCCACAGTATTTTACAGCCAACTTCTCCATATTATCAATTTTTCAAGTTCTTGCGGGACCTTGCTAATAAAATTTCGTTACATATTGGAACTTTTAATTCTTTGGTTCCATCTGATATGGGACAAATTAAGAATATTATTTATTTAGCTAATAATTATTGTATTTGTATCTATTTTGTAACTTATTTCTTTCCCGTGCGTAGAACGGGTATTTCAGCTAGTAAATGCATAAATACGCAAATAAATTTATATTAAAAATAACAAATACAGCATGGGGTTCCTGACACTGAATAGAGTAAAGTTGATTGGCATGTTACTGCTGAAAATAAGTTTGGATTTCACATTGTTAATCTTGTAATTAGATCTTTTATTGTAATTTAGAATTTACTGGAGTAACTTTTTAGCAAAAAATAAAACTTTTGTGTAATTAAGACAAAACTTACAAAATTACATGGGACACTGTTTTCTTCATATAGGCTAGTCGAATTATTTACCAATGATTATGAATTTTATAAAAAAAAAAGATTTAAAAAAAAAAAAAAAATTTAATATTTTTAAAAAAAGAAAAACTAGGCAGTTATTTATTATTTGGCCAAGTGATGTGGCTCCAAACTCAATAGATTGCCCAATAATGAGTTAGACGTTATTCCTGTCACTATAGCCAGGGCAAGTTGCAAACTTTAAAAACTATTATTTCATAACTCAGTTTTTTTACTTATGTCACTTGAAGAGCTGTCTTTATAACAGTGTGTTATTTATCAACTGCTCTCGTTATTGATATGAGTTTTTTCCTAACAACAGTTTACTTTAGAACTATGCAGGCACGTCAAAAGCGAAAAAAAAATAATGACTTGTTGAATTTTCACACCAAGTTCACAATATATTTATTAAAAAAATTGTAATAATGTTTAAGATATAGAAAATCATATATGTTCTTTTTATTTGACTCTTATGCTGTAGAGTGAAAGTGAATTAATTAAAAAAATTACAGAAATATTCTTATCAAAGAATCCTAAATATAAATATCTTAAAATACGCCTTTTATTGTTATGAATTTTTTTAACATAATTACGACTTTAACCAATTACTCTTTTATTCATAACTAGCAATATGGCCCGGCGTTGCTCGTGTCACTTTGCGCAGTAAGAGCAGCGCGATTTTGTCTTGTAATAAAATAGTGTAAAATCTTGTAAAAAAAATGTATAATCAATCAGCCTAGCCATCGCATATGACTGACTCTCTGTGCACTGTGAAAAATAAACTTTATCATAATCCAGATTTATTAATATACTTTGAGTATTTTTTGAAATACCTAAATCTATTTTTATGTTCACGACTTTATATGCTATTGCGACTACTATTTAAACTGATGTTTTTGTAAACTGTTTATTTTTGTGAAATAAAAATTCCTAATTTTTTTTTAATTGCATATTTTTTGTATAAAAATTAACAATTTAGTGACAATAAACCCATGTAAACTTCACATTAATTAGTTTTAATATTGGCGACGCAATAATATATCAAAGAAAAATTATTGCATTCTTCCAAATCGAAATAATTTGTCGTATTTGGTGAAGGTTTTTATTTGTGCCAATTGGCGACCGGAGTCTATATATCCGTCTTTCAACATAATTTCATATGAGTCAATATTTACGGACAATATTTCTTATAAAAATTAATTATCAAATTTTAATTTTTTTAATTCTAATAATATGTTTTTGAGGTGAAAATTTAAAAATAAGCTACATGGAGTATAAATATAGAAAACCTTAAGTTAAACTTTTAGGGTGGCCCATTTCAACAACATAGTAATATTCCACTCCGTAACAAATAGCACTACTGTAATAAAGTTAAGTTGTTCGGAACATGAATACACATGGCGTTAGTTTAAAGAGCTGGTTTATCTTCCTCCTTCGGTTGGCGAGGTTTTTATTAACGACGTTAATTTTGTTATTTGGACACTAATTTCGCCATTGTAATGATATTTTTAAATATAGGACCTCTATTTTAGCTCATTTGGCGACATTTTTAATTCATTGGGCAATATTTGGCGACATTTTTAATTTATTTGGCAACATTAGCGACATTTTTAATTTATTTGGCAATATTTGGCGACATTTTTAATTTATTTGGCGACATTTTTAATTCATTTGGCAACATTTTTAATTCATTTGGCGACATTTAAACATCAGCCAATCAAAATGAATCGTTTATCCCAGTAGTGTCGAAAAATATTTTTGGTCGCCAAGGTGATTTTTAACAATAATGTTATGAAGGGAAGTTCGAGATGTAAATTTCCCATAGGAGTAATGTTAGAGAAAATGGAAAAAAGTTCTATAACTTTTGAATAGTTGCAGATGAAACAAAGTGCAGATTTTAAACTAAGAAAATATTGTTCAAGTGGTGCAAGTTTCATAAAATTCCGTGCAGTAGTTTTTGAGTTAAATCCAGACAAACAGACAGACGGACAAAAAAAAAATTTAATGTGATTTTCTGAATCAGTGTATCCTAATCCGTGAAGAAAACTCAAAATGAAGGGTTTTGTTCGATTCCACAGACAGACACTCCATTCTTATATACAAGTATAGATTAACTGAAAATAAAGCCTATTTTTCATTTTTTTTTTTTTTTTGCAAATTTAAATAAAAAGGACAATTTGTCTACTTGGTATAATACGAGTCCACTTTTATAGGTGGCACAGCAGGTCCCTATCCACCCCAGAACAGATTCTGACTTACTTCGTCGAATCCTCGACGAGTCGTTTTTGCGCTCAGTCAGAAACTACAACGATGACGCCATCATACGGAAAGCGATAAAAGAACTGAGTTCCTACTTAGACAAGGCAGCGAAAAGAAAGAAGTATGTCGAAGAAGTCCAAACAAGCAGCGGAAGGATGAGAGATACTCTGGAAAATCTATCCCCGAGGTACAAAGACCGATATCAAGTCCTGTTGAACCGCGTCGCCAAATGGAAACCGAAACGAGAAGCTTCCATCCGAAACCTGACCGCCTTCATCAACAAGCTGGACTGGAACTTCAAGGCGTCCACTCTGGTCCGTCTCGTCGCCTCTTCAGTGGACGTTTCCGGATCGGTCGGCGGACTGCTGTTCCACTCAGAAGCAGCGTGGGCCACACACGCTCTGAACGCCGCGTCCTTCTTCGGACTATGCGGCCTGGTGTCGACAGTGGCCGAAGTGGAAATGTCCAAGAGAATCTTAGATGAGGTGACGGACATCATCGAAAAAGACCACAAGCTGCTCCAGCCCATTTTGAACTGGTTCGAAGAGTCTGAGGAGTTGGACGCGGCCGTGCAGGAATTGTTCCCCCATGGCATAGACAAGAACATAGTACTGGAGATTCAGGAAGATGCGGAGGAAGTGGATGAGCACTTGCAGATTTTTAAGGCCGTGTTGTTGTCCAATGTCAGGAGAGACAGCAAACTGCTGGACAACAAAGATTTCTTACACAGTCTCCAATTGTTCGCGAGGAGTGAGGTGGCGCCGTTGTGGTGGAATAGGTGCGGTATGGTCTTAGAATTGTTTTTTAAATATTTTAAGGTTTTACGGACGAGCTACAAAAATTAAACATTTTCAAACATACTCAATTATATAAATCGATATGGAGGTAGTGATTATTTCATGTAACATTAAACCAGAGAAAGGAAATCTAGCATGGCGGCAGTGCGAAATCTCTTCGTTTTTCAATGAAGAATCAAAATATATTCGTAATATTTTATTAAATCTTCTTACTCATTGAAAGATCATTGATTTTAATCGCTTCATACTAGATAATTTAGTAAAGTACTAAATAATATATATATTATTAGTATTATCAAAAGAAAGTATATATACTTTGTCTTTGAGACTATTTTCTATACAGTGTTGGATATATTTCTGGATAGTTTTTAATTTTTTGTATGCCTAATTTTCAAAAAAGATAAATTCGTATTTAAAGTTGTATATATATTGTAAAATGGGTACAAACCATAATATTTTCCAATCTACTTTTCGTTCTTGAAGATAAGAATACTTAATATACCTAACTTTACGTTTGTGACAAGAATTAAAAAAAAAATTAATAGAAAATGCTCGTTTACTAGGCATTTAGTTGACATTTTATGCATTTAGCTGACATATGAAGTATAAAATAAATATTCATTAGTTTCACAAGCCTTGACAATTTTTAAGGCACGTATTCTTGCGTTACATAGATAGCTGAGTAGGAACTGATAAGCAAAACGGGAAAGAAAGAAATCTCTCTAAAAAAAAACTAAAAAGTATATATTTACATACAAGCTGATTAGCGATTCTTTCGTTTTCTAAAATCTCAATTCCAACCACTTTTTCTTCCAGAATCATGTACAGAAAGCATCCGATAGTCCTGGACTCCGGTCGGTTGGCTTTGCAAATGGAGTTCGGACAGATTCAGTCTATCATTTTCCAGTGCATTCCAGCCCTACCTCTGGAACAGCAGAGGCTGGCCTCCTTGCCAGTTGCCGGAAGGATAATGCTGAACCTCTTGACAATGTACGATTCCCTCGCGGATCTCAACAAAGGGGCCAGGTCGATGCATTCGGACAAATTGAAGAGACAGGTGGAAAAAATGACAGAAGAACTGGAGATGATTGAAAATACAGTCCGGAACGTGGAGCCTCACACCAAGAACGTACAGACAGAGGAATAAATTCACTAAATTTGTTGCGGCGCAAGTGTGAATAAGTCTTTAACAACTGTTTATTGTACAGTATTAATATACATGAAATATATGAATAAGTATATTTATGTATTTCGTGTAATTATTAATAAAACCTTTCTTCAATGCCGGGTTGATTAATTTATTCGGCAATGGATATTTATTTGTTATTAGTTTTTGAGTTCTATGATTGAGTCGGATCGATAGAAATGAAAACTTTTTTATGTAAAATGTACTACTAAAACGAAATGGCTACGCGTAACTAAAAAGATGAAATTAATATCATAAAATATTTTATGTTTGAGTATAGATTCCTGTTCTCTATTGGATGGTCATGGTCACTTTAATATCGTTTATATCTTTGAAATCGTGCCACACACGGATCTTACTTTGGAATCGTTTTACAGGGAAAGAAGGCCATTATTCGATCACGCCTATGTCGCTGTTGCTTGTAGGGGGGGGGGGGGTAAGGAAATGGTTGCCATACACTGAATTGTTTAACTGCTATAACTTCAGATGTAATCAACGGAGCACGGTAATTGTACGCTTAAATTAAAAAAAAACGATAAGTTCTACAAATACATTTAACTACTTAACAGATTAAACTATTTGTGAGAAAATTGTGTGAAGTAGAAAGTAAAAATTTTTCGAAAATTTCACTGTAAAGCTAAAATATCCTTTCAAAACTCAATTATGACATATAAATTTTTAAACTCTTTGAAAAAGTAATTCAAGACAAACAAAATGATACCTAGAAGTCTATACTTGCGGCAAGTGCGGAGAATTTTACTGCTTTAAGGACGTCGCAAGCAAGAGCTGGCAAAAAAAAGCGCGTACAAACTCATGTAACTACAGGATAAATGAAATTATTGCAATAAATGACCTACCATCGTATAAAAGAAATAAGACCGCGTCTACCAGGGTAGTTATTAATCCATTCCCCTCTCTAACCTTATTGCTGCGGAAGTGGGGGGCAGAATCAAACTTCCTGTTGCTGTTCCTTCAATTCTAATTGACAATTTGCGGCGAGTGTTTGCTTAAATTAAAGAAAACGAAAAGTTCTTCAACTAAACACAAAAAGTATTTTATATTGTTTTTTCTAAATGTGATTCTGCAAAATGATCAAATTTACTTGTTAACTTTAAAGTTTTTATTGATTTTTAAATAAAATTGTTTTGTTGAGCTTAAGTTTTAAAATTTATATGAATCGCAAAATTTACAAATATTTTTTGTCGTATAGCAATATTGGATTTTTTTTTAACTAAGTCCCCGCCACTAAGCTAAAATAATATAAACACTGGAGTGAGGACTCCCATCGGGCGACAATGTACTTTACCGTGGCGCGTGGATGAATACTATTCGGAAGAGAAGGTAGAGAAAACATTCTACCTTCGCTTTTGCATTAGAAGTCGTATTGCTTCGGTCTTGAGTATTTGATAAATTAATTAAATTTTTTGTGTTCTTCTTCTTGTCAGTAAGAAAGTAAGTATGAACATGTATGTAACATTTATTGAATTTTTGAAAATCAGAAATGTAGTTTTAAAACTAGGATGCATGCACTTCACCCTATGACAAACACCATGCAAAAAGGACTATATTTTCTACCTCGCTCAAAAAAAAGAGTAAAGTGGTCGCCAACCTATACTAACCAGACTTCACATGGCAACGTTGCTAGAAAATACTAGCCTGCGCAAATTAAAAGGGCAAAATCCGCCTTTACTCTCCATTTGTTTAGTTTTGTATGCAATAATGCATGGGACATACTGTGTATCATTATTAGTTGACTTTTTTTTTATTTAAAATAATTTAAAGATACTTATGATTATTTAAAAACATACTCATTAGTTTAAGCGATTTTTTTAAGGTAGTAATTATGGTAGAATATATTTATATATGCGCATCAAACCTATCTTCTTTATAAAAGCTAAACCCGTGCAGATACAAGTATTTAAAGGAACAGAAATATCCTTACAAATGTTCTACGTGCTTTATTTTTATTAATACATTTAAAGATACTTATATTTATTTAAAAAACATACTCATTAGTTTAAGCGATTTTTTTAAGGTAGTAATTATAGTAGAATATATTTATATATGCACATCAAACCTATCTTCTTTATAAAAGCTAAACCCGTGCAGATACAAGTACGTAAAGGAACAGAAATATACTTACAAATGTTCTATGTACTTTATTTTTATTAATAAATATATGAAGTTGTCATTTATTTTAAATATTCTCGAAACAATATTTATTAACTTCAGCTAATTTTCATTTTACTAAATATAAATTTAAAAACTTATACAAATAACAATACTTACATAAATACTGTTTAAGTGTCAATGTAATTAAATTATATATCCTATTTTTTAAAAAAAAAATTTCGACAATGGGACATTTCTTCTTAACTTTTATGAACACTCGCTTATTATAGTAACTGTTAAAGAAAGGTAAACATAAATGAAAAAAAAATCGTCTGCACAATATATTAAAAATAACATAAATAGAACATGGATTTCCGACGTGTTCCGATTGTCAAGTGTTCTTTTTCGACGATAATAAATGAAAAGTCGGTTTTCTTTCAATTGCGGATAACATGTACTTTTAAAAAGACTGTTATAAAACATTTCCTTAATAATATATAAATACATTTGTTTTTATGAGTTGGTTATTGGTTTCCTTTCTATTTTATTAAAATTACTAATTTGACTAAAGAGTTTGGCAGTACACAAATATTCAATGAGTGAACAATATTTTTCACCTGTTAATCAAAGACGAAACGAAAAGAAAACAATTTATAAAAATATTTATAAACCTCAGAATTAAATAAAAATAAAGGATTGTGTTTTTTATGAAAAAAAGAACATTGTGTGATTTTACACAGAGAAATTGGACTTCGAATTTTAAAATTCGATTGCATACTTAGTTGTGAATTGCCTTTAATGTAGTGTCTCCTTCGGGCAGTGTTTATACGAGAAATTTATTGCACAAGTCATATTTAAGATATTTTTAATAAATATCAATAAATATAACGATTAATAGCAAACACGAGTATTTTAAACTCACTCACTGAAATCGGTAATGAAATCGTACTAAATGCTTTAAATTGTGTTAAATTTGCATCGTTGCCATGCCAAGCATGATTAGTTTAAGTTGTCTGTACGTTTAGTCCTCACTCCAGTGTTCATATTACTTTAGCTTGCAGTAAACTTGTAATCGGAGGCTTTCCAGATTCATTCCTAAAAAAGCAGTCTTAAAAATATCCACAAATTCAACCGACCTGTACATAAAGGGACTATGTACGTTAAATCTGATCGTGGTCCGATGTCCGGACGCCTTTTGAGGTTGCGTAAGGAGCCAGCTCATCGTCATTCGAAAAGGGTAAAAATATTATGAGGCATTATTTGGCTGTGTTAAATGAGGTCAAAAATAGGTAGTCAAAGATGTTCCATATCCATAAACATCGATAAAATAAACGAATACCAGGAATTTTTTTTTATTAAAAACAATCTTAAAACTCGATGAATCCATGTGTAAATTTTTTATAAAATTGCTTTTATTATTCTCAAATCAATTTTGAATGTGCCCAAATAGGCGATAGCGGCTAATGCATGAGGCCGAAGGTCCGGTGGGGATTTTAACGGAACCTGGCCCCTCCAATTGTGATTTTTTTTAATACATAATTTAAAAAGAAAATAATCTAATTTTATTACTAAGTAGCTTTCTAACTCACGAGCCGCAATTACAAATACGGATAATTAATAATTTATATTTGACAGTAGATAACTATGCGCTGACACGTGCTAACAATACGTCAGCACAGGTTGAGTGGGCATATATGAGACTTTTTGTTGTTGTAAAGAATGGAGTTTTAAAATTAAGAATTTTCTATAAAATACTTTTATATCTTAACCTGGGTTGTATGGTCCTATACAGTGAGGTCATGCATCGCACACTTCAAAGATGGGGAGTTGGTATGGTACCTACTAATAATGTTAAATTTGCACTGCTCATGTACTTTTTTTCTCACAAATTAACATAAATGTTAAAAAAAAATTCAAGCTTCAAAGCATTAAATAGATTGGTGATTGTCAGTTTATAAGAAATTTAAATAAAATAAATGCCAATATAAACATTTTTGGAAAGAAAAAAATCTCATTTCAGTAAAGAACATATGGCAAAAATTTCAGAATAAATAATATAATTTTTGAGAAGAAATACCATAGTTATAAAAATGCAATTTTGAAAATTATGCATTTAAATAAAATAAAACATTGTTTGTTTAAGAGATACTGGCTACATAATCTATTTTTTCTAAATTAGTAACATTTTTTTTCTACTTATTTTTAATTTTTTCACCTTTATTTTTTCTCCAAGGGACAAGCTAAATAAATACATCATTGTAAAATTCTTGAAGTAGAGTATAAAATTAAAATTTAATAACTGATTTTTTCTATGTTTGAGAGAACCAACACCTTAAAGATTTTTTCACAAGTTATCCGATTAAAATATAAATCCTTTAAATAAAGTTGGTTCACGTCTATAAATTTAAAGCCCTATACCTGATTTTAGGAATTTTATTCCAATATGAATCTTTAAAGTTAAACCGACAATTGCAAACAATTTAGTCGCTGTTTAATTTTTTAAAAAATTGTGTTTTAACTTCAAAACTGGGTTTGTACGGCATTTTTTTAACTATGTTACCTTGATATTAAAACTCATAATGATCTCTTATGCAATTACAAATTAAATACACTTCCGTAAAAGCATTTTATTTTACATTTTCTTTTGGACCTTTTGTGGCCTGTATGTAAAGCAGTGGGTTGAAAGTAAATTTTGTAACTATGCAAGGCAATCTTAATTTGAGCATCCTATTTTTCCCAAAGAATTAATATTTTCGAAATTTGGCAACATGGGCAAAAAATGTCTATGTTGGATATTTTAACTAAATATTTTAATTGCAATAATTTTAACACTTGATTCTATATCGTCACCAAATAAATCTTTAAAAAAAAATTATCTAAAAATATTTATATACAAACAAAAATTTTTAATAGATCGAAAACCGAACACTTTGGTTAAATTAATAAATCCTTTATTTCATTGTACATATGACAAAATTAATTATCATATAGACTATGATTTTGTTTCACGTGGTGAATACGAATCTTTCCTTAAAGCAAGAAAGGAAAGCTTACATTGTCTCATAACAAGAATGATACATCAACAAAATGAAAAATTGAATTTTCAAAACAAATAAAAACCATACAAAATAAAATTATCATTGTACAGTAAAAAAATTAAATTAAACATCAAGATGTACAATCATTTTATAAAGCATATATATATATATAATTCTGAAATTAACTAAATATTATTAATATATTTAATAAGGACAGGAAAATAAAAGTATGTTTGCTTATTGATAATCACATAACTTCTATGAAATACAAACAAAAAATTAATTAACAATTTGCAACAAAAAAAGTTTTTACTTCAAAATTTGTTGAAATTAAATTAGTAATAATAAAGAACAATCATGAGACATTAAAAAGTTGAATAAGTAAAAGCCTTCCAGCATTACTTCATACTGCTAAGAAAATATGCTCAAAA
Source organism: Troglohyphantes excavatus (assembly GCA_963932185.1). NCBI lineage: Eukaryota > Metazoa > Arthropoda > Arachnida > Araneae > Linyphiidae > Troglohyphantes > Troglohyphantes excavatus. The sequence goes on from OZ010667.1 coordinate 38,133,653, forward strand.
GTTCAATTAAAAAAAAAACTTTAAATACATTTAGTAATTTACCAAGAAACCATAATTTAAAATAAATTCAACATGCCATTAATAGCTTTCATAAAATTAGAAAAGATATTCATATTTTAGAAACACATATTTTATTTATATTAAAACATAACCCAACAAACCATAACCAGTTAAAAGGCAAAACATTTTAAATGGCTTTAAGCATATAAATATTGAATTTAATGCTAAATTGTAGTTTAGTTTATATCACCTATTTGATAATTTTAAGTGCATCAATTATAATCAAATCCATAAGGCTGTATGCCTAAACTATAAGGCAAAATCTAGCATAGATTTTATTATAACATAATGCACACCCTTTGGTAGGTTTTGTTGGGTCGCAAAAACTAATAGTATGCAATTTTTTCATTATATAAAAGTTAAAAATAAAATATGAAATAGTCAATGAAGAAATATATGAACAACATATAATCTTAGTTAGGATACCACCCTAAACTATTGTAAAATAGTCATTGAAAACACTTCATATATATATTTTTATAAATTATCTTATAACACACTGAGTATTTTTAACATGTTTTACTATAAATACATATGTACGGGATTTTTTTTATATATAAATAAAAAACGAGAAATTATTTTAGCTGTGAAACAGTTTTTTAAGCAAACAAAATATATCAGTGCAGATTGGACATTATGAGTATTCCTAGTCGTTATGACAAACGTGGGTTACAATCACCCATGCAAAGAGTGTTAAACTACAGAGTAACAAAAGTAAAAGGGACCCAAATGTTTTGAAACCTCATATAACAGTAAATGTGATAAGGTTAATTGTATAGTTTTTTTAGCGATAATGGGTATCCAGCCACAATCAAACTTTTTCATAACAATGTAACATTTTATTATAATAAATATTGAAGAGAATGCTTATTGTTTAATTTAAGAAATTTAGTAAAAAATATTGGGATTATTTTACACAACTCGATTACGTAACTAAAAATTTTCATGGACCTATGCAAATATACAAGGAACTTCTAGTTTTTGTGGCTGCCTTTTAATTTTATTTCTGGCGGAAGCATAGAAAATCCTCCAAAATACTTGAGTAACTAGGCTACAATATTTAAAAGTTAGGATACACTTCAACTACGATACTAAAATTCTGGTTAGAAAGCACACATTTCTAGAAACTTTTTACTGATATAAGAAATAAAACATATTTTCCATTTATATAAAACCCGGTGAATTTGTAACAATGCAAAGGTAGGTGATTTTAAACAGCACAAGTGGACTAGATATGCAGAGACAAAATAAAATGATTATTAAACAAAAGTTGTACATATCACAGATGAGGTAAGGCATTTATACAATGGCACATTCATAATGCAGGTTAATTTATAAAAATATCTTATAAATATAAAAATTATTGTGTTTAATAAATACACATAGTGATGGTGCATTGGACATGATAAACATTAAGATGATGTACAATCATTTGAAAGAACACTTTAATAAGCATTTGCTTTACTTTTTGCAAGCAGTTTCAAATCGCACTTTTTAACCAGGTTAACTTCAAAATAAATAATATAAAATTAATTATTCATTGAAGATAAAACAAACAATTCAAATTAGTAATTACATTGCAGTTGCATGTAATCACGGCTAGAAAGGTCCTAACATAAAAAAAGAAGAAATAACCGATGTTATGTGTTTGAAAGAGGTGAATTGCAAAAACTAATAAGTTCACCATATTTTATTTTTTGGCCAGCAGCCACGTTGAAGTGTATGTCCTTAGGAGCCTCAAACACAAGAACTATTGTGGAGCCCAAATTAAATTCACCAAAGGGCTCTCCTTTTTCTGCTATGGTAACAGCTGGAGAAAATTGTCTGGCTTCATATGTTCCTTTCCTGCATTTCCTCCTGTTCGTTTCTAATGACTAAATGAAAATAGTAAAAACAATTGAATAAAAGTGTATATATTACAAAAGCATTTGAAATTTAAAAGGAGTTAATGAATTTTTTTTAAAGAATTTAAAGTCAGTCTTAAGGATTTTTAAAATATTTTAAACAAATAAGACAGTTTTAAATTATAAATATCGTTATACTTTTGAAAACACATCAATGTATAATAATAAAAACAATATATGTAAAATTTTATAAAAATGACAGTCCCACTTTTAAAGGATTTTTAAGACAAATAGTTATTATAAGTATTTAATAAGAAAACCTTACAAATATCAAGGAAACTGCATTACGATTAGGAAACATTATTTTATGTTTTTAATAATTAAAAGATATCAAACAATGCAGTTTCTTTTGATATACTTTTTACTTAAACAAAATAACAAGAGTTGAAAATTAACTAAATACGATTGAAATGAAAATATATTCTAATACATTTTGTATGAAACTATTAAATATGATTCTTATAAATAATTAAAAAATTATATAAAAAAAATATAGTATAATTCCCAGAACCATTTATAAATATCTGGTGTATAACTTAAATGACATTTTTTAAGAAAGTTATTTGTATTAATTTCCAAATTTTTGGTTAAAAATAAGTTGCGAGTTACTTTATTATCAAGTAAATCTTCAAATAATTCAGATACAATATTGCGTATTTTAAGAATGACAATGGGGCATTTAGTAAAAACCCAATCATAGCAAATCTGTTCAAAAATTAAATCCATAGTTTCTTTACAACAAATTTGCATAAATGTTTTGCATAATATTACAAAAAAGTTTGTATTTTAGTTAGAGTCACTACATTTGTTTCCTACGTATTTACCAATTTGAATAAACTAAAAAAATTCATTGCATTTTTAACATAAAAAAAAAATGTTTTAGGAAACAAAGAAATAAATTTTCAGCAAACAAACATTTCATAAAATAAGACAATTTAAGAACTAAACATTTTTGTAGAAGAGCTTGATATTTTTATGGTTCTTAGAACTCTTTTTGATATTCAAAAAAGCACATAAGGGGAAAAATATATTAATTTGTACAACCTAATTGTACAACAATTCCTACAAGTTGAAAAGTGTGTTATAGTATCCTTTATTTTAGTCGATTATTAACACAGCCAATACATGTCTATGTTAAGATAACAATCCTCATACTTACATCATCAAAGTAGACTTTGATAGAACCAACGTTAGTAGCTCCCACTGCAGTCAGTGAGAAATAGCCATGGTGCCATTCTCCAGTATAAACAACCCTTTCATTCAAATTGAAAAGACCAGCAATCCAATTGACGATACCAGGACGGACACTTAGTAATTCTCCTGGAAATTAACATTGCGCTTTGAATAACATAACCAAACATATAACATAACCACACATTGAACATAACCAAAGTTTAATAAACAAATCTTTCATAAACATTTTTTTTTTAAATATTTTCACGCAATAATTTGAATAGCATTTACAATATTTTGCTGAATATACTTAAGACATTAAGAGCCAAATACAAAAGGTCCTTTCAACTTATTTTTATGTTACCCCAAATTTAAAAGTAGCAGATTTTTTTTTAGTCCAGTTTACTATGCTATTTAAACAGAAATTAAATATTTAATCAAATAATAAAATGGTTTCTATCTCAACTGTATCCAGCCCCATCTTTTGGTGCTTTACATTTAGAAATTTTAAATTCACAAATTTATTAACATTCTTATTGAAAAATTTCATTTTGCCAAATTCAAGTTATATTAATACTTAAACAAAATAATTTAAATTATCCGATTGAAGTTTAAATTTTAATCATATCTCAGATATATTCTATTTTATACAAATATTTTGTATAACTTAATAATATGAAATTACTAAAAAGTCAGATTGACTGAACTCTTTTATTTTTACCCAACTATGTCAAAAGGAAGGTATATATCTTATAATTGCATATATGTAAAATTCTTGATAAATTTCGAAACAAGACATCATATGAATTTGTATCAATTTTGTAAGTGTTATTGGATATATATTTATAGCCTAAGTTAGGTTAATACCATCATTTCAATTAACATGAGAAATAAAATGATTATCAAAATAGTTTGTGTATCCAATAATTATAAAATAAGCAGACACATCAAGCTATTTACACACACAAAACTATAAATAGAAAATTAAAGGTACCAAACACCTGACAGCAACTAACAAGAAAAAATAAATTACATAATAGTTTAGGTTTGTGTAGAGATTACTTATTCTATTTAGAAATACCACAATGGGTAATACATTTCAATTAAATAAAAAATAAACAAACTTTGCTTGAAAAGTGGATCTCTGACTGATTTGCCTAACATTAGGTAAAATTGCGATCTTAACTGAAACTTAAAATATTAAAAATATACAGCATTCATTACCATGAAAATGCCTTCTATTTGTTACTGTCCACTCTGCCGGGGAATGGAACTTGTGATAATCTCCAGGAGCTAAATATATCACACAGTGATACAGGTCACTGTCCTTGTGCTTCAGGATAGATTTCTCGTACATCTCATCTATTGCCTATAATAAAATAGATTGATATTATAGATAATGAAAAAATAATACGATTAAAATAGGTTTACAAGTATTGTGGAGTTAGAGATGGGTGATGGTGAACGAAATAAGGGGCAGTACAATATTATTACGCCACAACGCTTTTATTCCATGCTCCCGTGGATAGAAATCCACCTTCCTTCATCAACACTTCTCTAGCTCTCTCTCTTACAACTGATCAGTGTTGCCAGCGACACCCAGGTGGCGCTGGAACACATTACAAAGTAACTCCCTCTAGTGGTGTGTATCCGCACTAGGGCATTCCGACACTCGGCCATTCGACTATTCCGTCTTCGGAATCACATAATTACAATGATATACTACAATACAATACATTATATTACAATACATGACATTACACATCTACACCTACATTCATCATCCCATATTTCACACCTTAATCATTATCCTATTATAACTTTAAATTATTTTTCATAACATCCAAAAATCAATTATTATCTTACTTCAAATTTAAAATTTCAAAACATTATCAAATTTATTATTGTAAAAATTTAAATACCTAAATCACTTTTTATCATTAGAGTTCTATATGTCCTAAAAAAAATTAAGTATTCAAAAATTTCAAAGTTTAAAATGTTCTAAAGTCTTTCAATACTCAAGAAATTCAAATGTTCAAACCTAAAAAATAATTAACACTAAAAAGTTCTTCTCTTTTCACCAATAAATTCTTTTCAAATCACTTTCAAAAATGTAAACATCCCAATTTTTTTTTTTTTTTTTAAATGACATCACTAATAAAATTAATTCACAAAATTTTTCAATGATACACCACTTTCATTCTTTACCGGTATTATGCAACACTCAACAACATCATAACACTTTATCACTGCACAGCTGTTGTAAATAAAAAAATAAAACTTATTTCTTTCCACCTCTGAAAAAATATTAAAACGGTTATTCGATTTCCTAAAATAAAAATAAAAAAAACTTTCGCAACCTCAAATAAAAAAATAACAAATAAGACGAAAAGCATATTTCGCAATTCTGCATAACTTTTTCGAAGCACAAAAAATAAATAAAGATTCACTTCCTGACGGCTGCAAGGGTTGCTTCACAGAAAAAAAAGATAGTTAACGCCAAGGTCGTTCGCTCCTTGTTTGGTGTGTTGGTATTCTCCAGTTGGCTTCTGTATTTGGGCCATATCTTCGCCAAGGTGGTTGTGTTCGTTGATCCTGATCCGTGATTGGACCGCAGCTCTCAACCATGGATCGGTGATCGCCAAGATGTGACTTCTTTCGCCAACTCCACTCGCTTCCAAATTGTTGGATGGTAGGTTTGCTTCTCTTAAAGCCATTCCTATGATTTGGGCTTGCTCGCCAATTGCAGACTTGGCATGTTGTATTCCGTCGCCAACCTCGTTCGTTTGCATCAGTTGGTTGATCAACTTGCGAGCTAATTCGACAATTGTGGTTGTAGCTTTTGCTCTTCGGGAATTTGTATTTTGATTGACTCTTCCGATTCCGTTTTGTTTTTCGGAAATGTTCAAATTGGTTTTGAGAGAACATCTTTGAGTTTTCTTTTTTCGAAGCGATTCTCAAACCTATTTCGCTTATTTTCTTTGGTGCACAGTCTTTTTCAGGCTGATGCGCCGTCTGTGTTTGCAAGTGTTGCGATGATATCACACGTATTAATCCACATCTAAGTGCGTTCGTACTATTGACTTTATTTTCACTGTCGTCTTTATTTTCCCTGCACTCGAACGATTTATGCCCGATATTTCCGCAAGCAAAGCATATTATTCCTAGTTTTCTATTCACCTGTCGATTTTGCTGGGTAGGCTCCCGCTCCTTTGCGTAAGCTCCTCCCGTCTGCGCGCTGGCGCCGTCTCGGTTTCGAAGACCTGTCTCCTTGTATGCTTTGTTTTCATACGGCTTTGTGCTTCTTCTGAAGTTTCGTGCAGCTTGAAAATCATCTAATTTATCCGTTAGAGTTGCTACTTCCTTGATTTTTTGCAGTTCATCTATGAAATGCTCCTGCATCTCTCTCGGTAATTTTCTTTTGATTTGGTCGACTAACATGAGTTCTTTAAGCGCTTCGAATGTGGTTATTTCCATTCCGTTTAGCCACTCGGTTAGGTAGTTCTTTAAAACGTACGAAAAATCTCTCCATGTTTGACTTGGTTCTTTTCTGGCAAAACTAAAATTTAGTCGAAACTGTTCCGCTGTCAGACGAAACTGCCTAAGTAAGATGGACTTGATCTGTTCGTAGTCGCTCGTCACATTTTCGGGTTCTCTCGTAATGACATTTGCGATCTCGAGTGGTAGTAGACCAATCGGGTGATTTACCCATGTATTTTTGTCCACTCCCAGTCGAACTATCTGTCTCTCGAATAAAGCCAGGTACATGCTAATGTCGCCTCCTTCAAAGGGCTTTATCACGTTACGACTGGAGACACTTGCTTGTTCTGTTGTCGACGAGTCTGTTCGACGGTTTTCTGCATCTATTCTTAATTTCGCTATTTCGAACTCTTGTATTTTTTCCTTTTCTATAGCTTCTCTCTCATTAGCTTCTTTTTCTTCCTTTTTTTCTCTTTCCGCTACTATGGCGTATAACAGGTTTTTGGTAATTTCTTCATCATACCCTGTGTGCCCAGTTATGATTTTGCATAACCTTTGGGTTTTCCGGTGGAGTCAGATCCAGTTCGTCTAAAAGCACCATCAAATCTACCTTACGCGTCTTTGCCAGGTACGACATCTTGAGGGCAAAAGTTAGTCACTTTTGTACACTCCACTATTGCTTTCGCACGTCGCTGATCCGCTCTTCACTGACGACGATGTTTTTGGATTCTGCTGTGCTGCGAATCGGATTTCGCTTCCTTATTCGACGACGACCGCAGTTGTCTCGTGGTGCGTTAGGCTTAGCCTCCGGTTCCTTCCGTTTTCCGATTCTGCCGCAACACTAATCCTCTGTTGCTCAGTGATTCACACACGGCCTCGAGCCCCCATGTGGAGTTAGAGATGGGTGATGGTGAACGAAATAAGGGGCAGTACAATATTATTACGCCACAACGCTTTTATTCCATGCTCCCGTGGATAGAAATCCACCTTCCTTCATCAACACTTCTCTAGCTCTCTCTCTTACAACTGATCAGTGTTGCCAGCGACACCCAGGTGGCGCTGGAACACATTACAAAGTAACTCCCTCTAGTGGTGTGTATCCGCACTAGGGCATTCCGACAGTATTTATGTTAGTTAGAGATAGATATAACATACCATGAGATCCTCAGATGAATTTAGGGGTTCCAGACCTAAAAATGACTTTAAGGAATAAGATACACCTTTGACTTGTTCAATAAGACCATTTTCAATCTTCCCAAAGTGTAAAATTTGACCATCAGATGGACTAACCTAAAAAAGAAAAAAAATATTAAATTAATTTAATACTACAAGAGCGCTCAGCTCACATTAGATTGTGAACAAACATTTAGACACAGTACACTAAAAAAAAATACTTAACTATTTAAAATGAAAGTTTTACTAATATACATAAGGAACTGATTTTCAAAAGGGAATATTTCTAGATATAATATTGAGGAAATGTTCCCTTTTGAAAATAAACTCCTCACATAATAATATAATTTTGACATTTTTTTTTATTTAGCCAAAACACATTTAAAAAAATTAAATTCTTAATAATATTACATATTCAGCACACTTTTTAAACGTTTATATACATCAATGATTTGTACAAATTAATTAGTCAACATTTGTATTTATAAAGCAAGCAATACTATCAAGCAATACCAGCATTTAAGCAATACTATCATATATATTATTGTAATCATAAATAACCATTAAATTATGTTCATATTGATTTCTGCAATTGGTTCCTAACTTGTTTTTGCAAATCAGATATAGTTCACCTGTAACTCAAAAGTGGTATGTAGCAATATAGCTTCAATTTTAGAAGATTTAAACTTTTTTAAATAAAATTGTTTTCAATAAATTGGTTGCAATTAATATTAGTCAAAAAGCATGTTGAAAATGAAATTGTAATTTTCATTAATTACTTAAAGTAGTTTGGGAGAAAGGGTGTAATTGCTGATCAGTAAAATAGAAATGAAAAAGTATTGGAAATAATCAACTTATTTGCCGAAAAGAAGGTAAAGGTAGCAATATTTCACAAAAGTAAATGCCATAAAAATTTTAAAAACTTATCACAAATAATTTCCATCATTTATTTTATTACATTTGCACATCATGGAATTTTACACAAAGCTTAAAATTGCTCAAAAGTGTATTTTTATATATATTCATGTTTTTTTTTTTTAATATTTATATATATATATCAAACCATTATTCAAAAGTATGTTTCAAAGCTTCAACTAAAAGTGATGTCTTTATATAGAGCTTATTTCTCAATACTTTTTTATTGATTTTGGTTGTTTGATCTAAATGGTTTGGTTGTTTGAGGATCTAGAAATTTCATAGATTACCTATAAAAGTCTTTCGGCAATTCGAATGAATGCTGCGAAAAATCACACATATTTGAACATGAATACAATTATTTATCGATGGAAAATATAAAGTTATCGAATGAAACACGAGAATATTAAAGGAAACCAGTAACTGATAATTTGTTCATACATTAATCAACAATAAAGGCATAATTACTAGGCATTTCCCAGGATGAATTGGTCGGGTTTCCTTCTTTAACTGCCTGCTAAAGAATTCTCCCAAACTCCTATACTGATTGATGTCATCAACAATTGCCTCTTTGATATTGCAGCCGTACATTGAGATAAAAACATTCAGAAGTGGCGTACGAATTGGCTGAGGAAGCTCAAACGTGTTCATCCAGCCCCAGAATCTAGAAGCTGCACGCAGAGGTAGCATGGTGTACATGGAAACCTAAAAATGAGACACATTTTTAATTCACCTAACAGAGTGCAGACTTGTAGAAAAAAAATTATTATTAATATTTTCAAAAGTAATTTTGGCAATAGTTCTACCAAAAAAAATATAAAAGCCAAATGATTTACAAATGAAATAGTTATAATTTTTATATTGAATAATTATGAGGGAACATTTAATTTTAAGTAAGACAAAATCCTTTTGATGGTTATCAAATGTGAATAAGTATATTTCACTAATACAAAATTTATCTAGATTTGTTAATTTATAGTTTTAAGTGTATGGTTTACCTTGGTTTTAGTTAATTGTGAATCAGTAATGCTGACAAAAATTCAATATTTTTACATGGATTTGGTATTGTTATGGAAATAATGACTATTTTTTAATTAATGTTTATTTAATATTTAAAGCAATTGCAGATTTATAGATACTGAAACTAAAGTGATTAAATGAATTTTCTATTAGCTTACATTATTAAATATTCAAAAGCAAATTAATTGTATCTTTAAATATATGACAAAAAAAAATTGTGTACAGTTCATTCAAAAAAATTATACTACAATACTACACAATATTAACTTTACAATACTACACGATATTAACTCTACCAAACTTCTTATAAACATAATTTTGAATATAATGAATTACAAATGATGAATATTGTCAACTTAGTGAAAATATCAAAAGAACATTCTTACGGGAATACTTTGGTCATAAACATTATTATTTTAAATCATGCACACTATTAAACTCCCTAACTATTAACAGCAAACTAACTATGATTAAATGTTTAATTGTAATTATAATAAAGTGCATAAAACTTAGTGTCAATGTAAAGCAAGCTATGGACGGACAGTTTACCAAGAATAAATATTGTTATTTACAAATGTATTAAAACATACAACGATATGACATGAAATACAGTTTCTTACATAAACATTTGATGCCAATAGATCAGTGGGATTTGATGATGATGTTAGTTTGGCATTTTCTCTCTTCTTCACATGCCTAAACTGCTGATAAGCTATGTAGGCGAATCCTAGACCAAGGGGAATGGGTGTCCATTTTAAGGTTCGAAAGTAGCGAAGAACTGGATTAATTTTAGTTTTATGCCATGTTTGTTCTGTATAACTGGATTCTGAAAAAAAATTATTATAAAGAAATGAATAAAAAAAGAATATAATGTATTAGTCTACTTGACCAAACTACATCTACCATATAAAATACCTTTAATAAGTAAATCAAAACATAACAAATTAATCAGCAAAAAACTATTGAAAATACCTTAAAAGATATATTTTTGGTTGGTATTCTTACTCTTACTATATACCTTTTATGAAAAATGGATTATTTTCCGAGTATAGCAAAAATGCATGTCAGCCTAAGAATAGACATTGACAAGAAAAGACATAAAGCTAACAACTCAGCAATAAAATTATCAGCAATATGAAAAAAAATCCAAAAGTCAGCAACATTTTAAATATATCATTCTTATTTTCTAATTCATAGCTAACACTCTTTACCCATCAAAAATGTCATTTTTCGAATCATCGATTGATTTGTTAAATCTGAAACTTACATTGGCACTAACAGAGAAGTTAGACATTGGAATATATTCCTACAAATGCAGAGACTTTTCTAATGTATTTATCTGTAAAATAGTGTACATCTTTCTAGAGCAATGACCATTAAGAATCCTACAAAAATTCAACTAACCTGGTCTAAAAAAAATGAAAGAAAAGGAAGACAGTAACCAGCACACATATAATTTTGCAACGATCATGCTGTATTGTAGAAATTTTTGAGCAGACACCAGAGGAATACAGACAGTGAAAGAAGGAGTAAATCTTCAGACAAGAATCAGCTCAGGGGAAACTCACCTTTGCCCTAACAATACAAAGTGCAAAATACTGCAGCATAAGCAGTTGAGTTCCCTTTAACCAGGATATGATGCAATATAAAACTATAAATTTAGTTGTGATTACAAATTCTAAGTCATAAATGGGAAGAGTTTGCTATATTTATGTATACACTGAGATTGATAATGTTTGGACTATAAATAAACCGGTAGAGTATAAAGAAGCTTGTTATAGTAATTTATAATGTTTTAATTTTCTTAAACTTAGTTATTGATAGGTTAATGATATACTTAGGTTATAGGTACCTTGTAAAATAGGTTACTAAATTTTATAATATTTGCTGATCTTATAGTACTATAAGATCAGCAAATATTATAAAATTTAAATAAATAAGCTAAATAAATTAAAGATAGTTTTGTCATCAAAAAAAAATTAAGTGTTTATGCTGACACTTTGTCAATAATATTTTTTCATTTACTAAAATATTAGCTAAGAATATATTGTAACCCTTTGAAATATACATAATCTTTCAATGCCAAAAACAATTGCATAGGCAAGATTAAAAAAGCAAAAGATTCCAATTGAAATCCTTTCTTTTTTAATCTCATCCATTCAATTGCGATTGAAATCAAATACTTCAAATAACAGCAATGGAGACATGATAATTCAGCATTCAAAAAGGAAATGCTATTCAAAAATTCAAATGGGTATGTCCAAGAATATATATATAAATGATTTTTTCAAAATATTAAATAATATTTTTATAGCAAAAAATTCTACAGAGCCCTGCTTTAATGTATTTAATTAGGGCTCAAAGAAACATTAAACAAAAATTAAGAGTTATTAAAGACGTCGATGAGCCATCTGATTTCAAAATAGTAAATAAGACTATGAATGCCACCACTTACTGTGTGCATGATTTTGTTTTTGACAAGTAACAGATGAATCTGCAAGCAGGCGTTTCGTGACTTCTGAATAAGGGGATAGTATGCAGTTTGTGCTCAGTGGCATTCTTCCAGCAAAACTTGGGGTGGAAAATACCGTAAACATACTTTTATGGTAATTTATCCTAGAAATACAAGAAATTAATATAATTAAAAACATATTGTATCTTTAAAAAAAAAAATCAGGGTGACTGTATAAAACTGATTAACAACCATCGTTTTACAACTAATAAATTAATAGATCAACTTTACATAGTACTATAATAATATTGATTAGAATGGTCACCAATAGTGTTCACATAGTTTTAAAAAAGGGCAGGGGGGATTTGTCAAAAAGGGCACTTTTTGTTATGTAAAAGGGCACGATTGGGATACCAAGGCAATCCTACAATTCTACGTTTTTGCAGAAAAATATTTTTTTTAATTACAGGACGCAAAAAAGATATTAAAAAAAAGCAGGGCACATTTTCACTTCTAAAAAGGGCAGGGCGCATCGGCAGTTACAAAAAAAAGGGCAGGGTGCGGCGCCCTTTGAAAAACGCATAACAGGAACACTAGTCACCAAATATATTTAATGGAAGATATGTGATATGTATCCCCAGAATCTTGAAACAATGAAATTTAAACTATTAACCAATGATTATATACAATTATCAAGTATATAAACTTTTCTAAAGTTTACAATTTTTGGACGAAAAAAAATTCTCGAAACGATTAAATATTGGTATAGGGCCATTCTCCAGTATGTGTCCCCTTCCACAACTTTTTGTTATTATTTTATGGTATGTTAATTAATATAAAATAAACCCAATTTTTTAATAATTAACTAACCTGAAAAATGATTAAAACCCACTAAAAAAAAATTGAGTAACATATTTTTAAATAATACAAAAAGTTGAGGGGATAAATCATGGAAAAATACCGAGAAATGGCCATACGATGAGTTTCCCATATGAAAATATATGAATCAACCAACACATAGATGGGAAAAGCACAATTTAGTGAGCACCAACAGTTTTGAGTGCATGTACGCCCGGAAGCAGAAACACGGCGATGTGCGTCGTACAAACAGATTTTTTTCAAAGATCTGCAGATAATTTTTTAGAGAAGTCTACCACACGAATTTTTTTTATGTCTGCACTACTTTAGAACATTTTCTGTAGATCCTTTTTAGGTTAGATAATTCCTTTTTTCTCATTTAAGAAAGTCAGAGGGTGGGGGAGAAGTCCCGATAATAGAAAGTCGCAACAGCGATAAGTTACACGTGTTTGAACAAATCTCTGCAGACGTTTCTTTGTTGTCGATTCATTTTTGTCAACTCCATGGCACATTTCAGTACCTGTACTTTGAGAGTTACTAGAAAATAATTAACAGAACCTTCTTTGAGAAGGGAATTTGCGCTAAACGAAAACGGCATTTTATACAGCTTCCACAGCAGATTTCCGACATTGGCGATAATTTTTTTCTCTTTTGGATTTAGAACTCAAATTTTTACTTTAATAGCTCATTTTTTTCTTTCTTTTGACTCATTCTTATCTCATCTATTTGATAGTCAATAGGTAATCAATCAATGATGTAAGTTTTTTTAAAAATCGGCAATTTGAAATAATTGGTACTTTTAAGTTGCAGACAAATCTTATTCACTAAAATCTTGTCGCAGACTGTTAAGAATGTTTTTGCTACTGGGCATGTACGTAACATCCACTAATGTCACACTCCTAATGTTGATTTATGGCCCCAGCAATTGTGGTCTTCGGCCTATGGCCTCCGACTACTCTTTCGAACAATCGATTATGGTGCTTATAGGCAATCCTTCAAGAAGTCAAATATAAAAAACATAACGATTCTAATTTTCTTTTCATTCATGCTATTTTATATATAGTTTTAATAGTGTATTAGAATCGTTATTTCTTTTTTGTTTATATTAAGTAAAGTAGCAAAATAACATCTGAAATTGCAATAATAGTTTTATATTCAAACTTTACCACAATAATGTAAAAGTTGTTTAACTGATTTATTAGCTCTACACAATTTTTTTATATCATTTACACACCCAAATAAAATACAATGAATATCATATTTATATGTTCTAACACCTAGTCTTTATTTGAACAAGTTGGTGATTAAAAAAAAACTTGACGAAGAGCCTTCCAAAATTTTTATCAGCAAATGCCCTCATATGCTGTTTTGCTAAGAAAAAATATATGTATTAAGAAGATCAATATCGAAAACTATCGCAGAAGTTTTAAAGTAACTTATCTCAGAAGTTGGTATTTAAAAACTGTACAGTCGTAGTAAAATATGAAAGAAAAACAATGATCACGTAAACACGTTTTTTGAATGATGAACAGTTAATCATTTTAATAGGTCATATGTGTAAGCAGTTTGAAAGAGATGAAATCAATTAATCGGAAATTATAAAAAATGTTAAAGATCTGCATAAATACATAATAACATACTGTAAAAGATATCCAAATACGTTATCTAACGTTTGAACGACGTAGACCTTCCCAATGTTCGAAGTATAAAAATAAAAAGTATAAACAACGAGCAGAAGCAGAGCAGACAAATGATGAAAGTTGAAGTGCATAACCATAACAATAAAAAAAAGTTATGGACCTCATGCAGGACCTGGTATTGAGATTAAAAGAAGTTTAAATAAATAGAATCTGATTTGTGAACATGAAACCACGTGTTTCCTACCAACCAATAAAATTAGCACATGACATCCTTGTCTAACAATAACGTAAAGATGGATGGCCCGACAGCTAGTTATGCTTTGTAATCTGACGTGAGTGTTCAAAACATGGAACCTCAAAGTAAAAGTTTTCTTTTGTTTTTAAAATATCAAAGCTGTATTATTTTTTTTGTTTGTGATATATTCTGAAATGAGCTAAGCTTTAACCACAGTAGTTAGAAAGGTAGGGGCGGCGGATGGCGAAATAGAGACTCAGCATGAGGAAGATAGTTGATTTGTTTCGCAGTCTTCGCATAATTTCTGCAGAGATCTCTCAATTGAAGAGTTGTCTGACATGTTACCATCGCCCGCCAAAAATATATCGCCATGTATAGTAAGTAGATCGATGTACGTCAAATGGTCTAAACGTGGTCTCACACACAGAGGCGCGTGGGGTGCCAGCTGAAGTGTTGTTCTTGTCATTTAAGCATAGTTCAAAATAACAAGGCAGTGTTCATGATCCTTTCTTTCAGAATATAACTTAAACCGCCGGCATTGCACATTGTGTAGCTCTAGTACGACGTTAATTCCGCACGTTAGATTCTAAACCTAGGTTCAAGCTAGAAATTCATTTAAGACAAAAAATTAATATTTTCAACGCAAATGTTTGGACAGGGTTTAATCAATAAGACTTAAAATTCCTGTTATACTAAAAAGATACTAATTCCATTCTGAAGTTATAGGAATTCAAGGTAAAAAATATGTAATAGGAGTCTATATAGTTTTTGGAACATTCTATGAAATGTTTCATGGTTTATATAATGACGAAAAGTAAATTATACAAATTTAAAATAATTTTATAGAAAATTGTTATTTTGACTTATAAATGCTTTTAATGAATAATTTTTCAACTATGTAAAAAATAGTATAAAATTCGTATATTTAAGGGAAATAAATTTTAATATTTGCTGTCGAAAATATTGGTAATATTGCCTCTTTACGAATTTAAAATCATTTTATAGAAAATTGTCATTTTAACTTATAAATGCTTTTAATGAAAATTTTTTCAACTATGTAAAAAATAGTATAAAATTCGTATATTTAAGGGAAATAAATTTTAATATTTGCTGTCGAAAATATTGGTAATATTGCCCCCCCCCCCCACACACACACACATACACATTCCAATATTTAATTTAGTAACTTCATAGTTAATACTTAAACTCATTTAACGTTATCCTATTTAATAGGCTTTTTTAGTTGAAGGTGTAAGGACCTCCGGTCGACGACGCACGTTAAGATTCATTTCGATTTCCGATAAGTATTGGAAATATAAACTTAAACTCAGTTAAAACAACTTTTCAATTTTGATATTTCTCTCGCCACTTATAAGGTAAAAATGTATTTTAAAAAGTACAGTGTAAAAAAAGAAAGATACTTAAAAATGAGTACCTCAACCTACTAAATTTTCCTTGAGTACAATTGCACAGTAAATGAGCGATGACGATCAAATCTAAGTAATCGTACTTCTTCAAAAATAAGTAGTTTTCTACATTATTTGATGTCGATTGCTTAAATGAAAACTGAGTTATTACAACTCAATTATCTTTCTCCCCATTCTTTTCACACACCTTTTTAACATTTCTTCTATTTATAATTTCTTCACGTCGTCCTGGTAGTACAACGGATAAAGCAATGAACTGCGGTTCCTCGGGGATCTGGGTTCGATTCCTGGTAAGTCCTGGTTGTAAATTTTTATATTTATTGAAATCGATTTATGAATGCAGCCTATGTAGGCAAACAAAAGCTCTTTTTATTCATTTTTACTCATTAAATTCATTTTTTGAGTACATGTCTTTTTCAAACATGAAACTTATGTATTCGGACTATAAAAAGCATATAAGCATCGAATGCATTTAAAAATGAGTACATTCGATGAGCAACAACTTGAATTTCTTGGTTAAAAGCAGGGGGCGAAGCACTCTGCTAAATTAAAAACTAAAAATTTTAAAATAAAATAATCTTTTTAAATAAAAAGAAAACCAACTTTAAGAAAAATGGTCTAAAAAGTAAAAAATAATTTTAAATTTTACGAACAAGTTGAAAAAATTTCATATTTAATATCAATTCTATATTTATTACAAAATTTTAAAGTTGGTGCCAATTTACAAAAAAAATACCTAAAGTTTGGCGCCTATTTCAAAACGTTGAAATAAGTATAAAATTTATATTAAATAATTCTATTTTTTTAACTTGTCCGTAAAATTTAAAAAAAAATCATTTTTTGCGTATATTTCTTAAAGTTGGTTTTCCGCTTTTTTTTTTTTTTTTTTTTTTTTTAAAGATTATTTTATTATTTACTGGTGTATAATACTTTGCATAAAAGTTCGTCTTCCAATACAATAAAAATGTTTTACGATGTAAAATACATTAATATAATGTAATAATGATTAACCTTCTAAGATCATAATTGAAAAATGCTGTTCTTTTTACCTTGTACTTATTACAAGCTGCTACAGAAAAATATATACAAACAATATATATCAACTCTCGATATGTTTTCGACAACTCTCGATATGTTTTCGACTTTTTTTAAATTAATAGCGTGAAATCCATCAAAAAATTTGAAAATCCAAAGAAAAATTATAAATGTGAAAAATAGCTTCAAAATGAAACTGACATTACTCGAGGATTGGTCAAGCGTCACCTCATACAAAATTAAGTAGAGAGAACGTAATGAGAAACATTCGCTGTTGTCATGGCAATAATCAGAAGAGAATTTCAAATCGTCTGCAGTAACAATTTGATGCATTTAATATACATTCTGAAAGTGATGCTTAGCTAAGATTATTCTTTTCGTTGTTTGAAAAAATTCCTTTAGTTGTAAGAAATATTTGAAAATTGATTTTACTATTTTAATCTTGAAGTCTTGGTATTTTAAAATCGGTTACTGCATTAAGTCTTATTGTACGAATGTATAAACTATGATTTTATTATTTGTTGAGATGTTTCTTATTTTTCCCTATTCTTAGAAATGTCATAGCTATTTAAATCAGCTTTGCTATTTCTAAGAATGAATACATAATTTATTTGCATTTTATAGACATTTATATATTGATGCAAAATTTTTTAGATAGAAAGTTCATTCAGTTTTTAATTTTAAACAATACATTTTATACTGATTGATAAATAATAATAAAATATTTTAATAATAAGAAATAACATTAATAATAATTTAAAATGACTTTAATTTATTTACTTTAATTAAAGGCACAAAGCAAAAAAAGAGAAGTTTTAATTTGTTAATTTACATATTTCAGTTAACAATCTAAAATTGTTTCAAACATAAAATTTTGATGCTTTATTTTCATTTATTAAAATTGTAAAATTTAATAAATATTTCAATAAAAACATTTTACTTCACCCATTATTAAATACCATATACTAATCATATATAGAAAATTAGAATTTTTGTCCCAAAAATGTCTAACTTAAAAAGCTCTAAGTAATAAATGCTTCCAGGAAAAATAGTGTCATGTGAGGTCGATATACTAATAACTAATAATCTTTTATGCACAAACATATTCGAAAATGTGAACCAACCTGTTGCGCCATTTTTCGATGTACACTCATCAATCATGAAATATTTTTTTGCTCACGAAGATCATAAGTAAATGGAACCTTTCGTGTGATTGATCGCAATCGGTCGAAAACTGTCAATTTTCGAATGAAATGAGAACATTTGCGTGTATAGATTCTTAGAAATATCCAATAATTTCAAAACATGAAAGGGTTCAATAGATAGAAGGTGATGGAAATATAGGAAATGCATACAACTTTGCATATTCACTTTTCTGGCGTGAAAAATTAGCAGATTCTGTATTTACTATGAAAAAGAGTTGAGAGATTCTGAGGAGTACATATTCGATGACACAAAGTTCAATATATAAAAAAAAT
This sequence comes from Troglohyphantes excavatus, assembly GCA_963932185.1. NCBI lineage: Eukaryota > Metazoa > Arthropoda > Arachnida > Araneae > Linyphiidae > Troglohyphantes > Troglohyphantes excavatus. Next base: position 38,152,503 of record OZ010667.1, read on the forward strand.
AATACATTTTTTTCACAATGTTTTTGGATACACTGTTAAAAACAGGTACTCAAATATAAGTAAAATTTACTCATTTTTTAATACATTCGATGCTTATCATGACTCATGGCTCCGAATACCTAAGTTTCAATTTAAAAAAAGACATGTAATCAGAAATGAGTACTATGAATAAAAATTGCAGAGGCTAGCCTACATAAGCATTCTTCATAAATCTCTTTCAACAAATATCAACAATTACAACCAAGATTTACTGGGAATCGTATCCAGATCCCCATGCATCGCAGTCCAGAGCCTTGTCCGTTAAACTACCAGGGCGACTCGAAGAAGTTATAGACAGAAGAAGTGTTAAAAAGGTTTGCCAAAAGAATGGAAAATAAGATAATTCAGTTGTAATAACTCAGTTTCCATAGAAGCAATCGACATAAAATAATGTGAAAAACCGTCTACAAAACAACTATTTTTAGTTTGCCACGTCGCTTTATCCAGATATCTTGAACATAATCTGAGATTAGAATATTAAATCCCACTGCTCATTTTTGAAAAAGTAAGGCTACTTAAATTTGAGTACGTCATCGTTCATTTACGATGCAGTTGTACTCAAAGAAAAAGAAGTAGGTTCATGCACTTATTTTTAAGTACCTTTTTTTAAAGTGTAATTTTTAATTTCTAGAAAAAATACCAGTTCTTCCAACAGTTAATTCTCCGAACGCACCATAAAAATAAATCAAATGAAAATACACTATTAAATTAATAAAGATTAAATATATATTTTTATTTGTCTTGGATTTTTTTGAGTTTTTATGAGTTGATGAAATTAGAAATAAATTTTCAAAATAAGTGCACATACTAAAAAATTATGCCCGGTTAAAAAAAAAATAGTATGTGAATAAGTAAGAGAAGTAATTGTTTAAAAAAATTAGTTACTTATTATGATATGGGCACCAAATAAAGTAGAAAACTTTATTCTAAACTACTATTTTAAGCTTGTCAAATTTGATTAAGATCCGTTCAACATATGTTGAGATAACAAAAACAATGGAGTGACAATCTCCTTTTAGGAAAAATATTTTTATAGTTATTGTATCTCATCTTCTGAATAAGATTTCGAAAAAAATCTTGAAGTTGAAACCTACTATGGCTTTATCGTCTTTTCAAAGTTTAATCACAAGTATCCGAAATGTCTGTTAATTTTATTAGTATAGATAGATTAAAATATAAATCCCACTAAACTTCCTTAAAAGTAATTATAATTATAATACTACGAAAGCAGGCGCATCTACACTTCCTGGTTTCAAGAAAAACCATGAATGAAAATTGAGATAACGATTTTTAATAAAAAGAGAAACAAGGAAAAAAAAAGACGAGATAGAGAGATTGCTATTCATGAACATATTAAACGCAATTCAAATTTTCCTTTAATGAAATAAAACGATATGCTGAAGTGTTCGACGCAGTCTAATCGGATTGACACAAAATTTAAATTTTTGTACTGAATTGGACAGCTGTGACCCTGAAAACAAAGGAACTATCTAAAGGACCCTTCAATGTCAAGGACTAACAAGACGTCACCTTAAAAAGTATAGTGAAAGAAACTGAGTTGTTTCAAGATACTAAACTAAAGGATTAGGATTAAATGCAACTATGAAGAAGAGGCACTCAAAGAAACTTTTCGAATCAGAAATTTCAAATTAAGTTGGGTTAAAATGATATTATTTTTCACCTTTCCGATCGCTGTTGTATTATAGAAATTTCTATGAAACAAAGATATTTACTCTTCCAAAAACAAGGAGATTAATGTCAGTTTTTTTTCCTTTCGCTTTTTTATTATTATTATTATTATTATTGGTTTCACATTGAAATAGTTTTTATTGCCATTTATGTTTAGCTAATAATATATAAAAAAAAATGGATTAAATAAAATTAATAACTTGTTTGCGCAAAATATTTTTTATTTAATGTTTGCAAGTTTTACTTTTATTTCACTTTATATGTGTTGTTTTTATTATGTGTTACTTTTATTTATTTGTAATATGTGTTGTTGCATCCAAACTGTCACGTTTTAAATCTGGACTCAAATATAACAGAGGTTGAAAGCCATCATGACTTATTTCACAAAAATTACAGCAAGCAATATATTTATTTATAAATTACCTTTTCACATCAAATAAAAATGAGTGCACAATGGCAGGGGATTATCTAATAAATCTAAAAGTTAATTATCAAACGTCTATATTCTTTATTTTGTCACATGCCACTTCCTACGCAATAGCACAGAGACCATAAATGCATAGAACAAGTAAAGTCATCTACTTAAAAATGAGTAATTTAACTCACTCGAGTCTCTTTAAGTTTCATTGCATTGTAAACTAAATACACTCATAAAATATTAGTGATCACACACGTATTCAAAATATTCACTTTAAAATTGATTCATAATTATATTTTTCAATTTCAATTTATGAACTTTTCCTTTGTTAAAGGTGAAAAAAAAAATATTCTGTCATATTATTTTCTACTAAACTCAATATACAAATAATATATTAAATAAGAATATAAAATATATTTTTAAATTTTTAAAAAGCCAATTGTGTTGACTGTATATATCTAGAATCCGGTTTAGGAGTTTATAAAATAATTGTAAAAGGTAGTAAACCCTAGGATAAAATAGAGCTAACATAGTAAGTAAACATAAGCCTATCCTAGTGTTGAAAACACAAGAATACCGTTGGCTATAGAATCTGCCTAAATATTACCCAACTCGTCATCGTCACTGTCCAGGATAGCTCGGAGGAGTAAACATTTGTTTAAAAAGCTGCTGCGTTGCGTCACAGGGCAACGAAAAGATATGGGTTCTTCGGAAAATTAGCTCCAGCTTCTCGAAAAGGGTTATTTTCGATATACTTCGCAAGACTTGCAAAATCATTCTGTTTGTTTTTCCAAACTATTCTGCAGCCATTCTAGGAATTTTCTTTTCCTGTAACTGCTTACAAGAAATCCGAAATTAACGTGTTGATGCTTATTAGTTAAGGTTATTTAGTTATGAGAATTTTGAGTATTTACACCAGTACACGCTTAGGCCGTAATATCACGGTATGGCGGATATCTAGTATTTCTAGCTATGCACTCTCAATTTTTAAATTAATAAGAATAATCAATTTAATAATAGTTTTCTAGTACCATGTTTAAGGTAAGACTTAAAAAGCTACTGCCCTCATTCAAAATTTACAGGCCAATAATTTTTTTTATATTTCAATTTATGAACTTTTCCTTTGTTAAAGATGAAAAAAAAAAAATATGTTAAATATTATTTTATACTATATAAATAATATAAATTCAATATACAAACACACTATAAATTCAATATACAAATAATATATTAAATAAGAATATAAATATATTTATTTCAAATTTCTAGATCTTCTAGGTTTTTTTCAGTAATTTTATGTAAGGCGGTGAAATTTTAAGAGTACAAATGGAAACATGCTTCTAATTTAATGCAATGCAAAAGAAGCTTTAACGATGACAAACACATCGAAACACTGAGCAGCTCTGCTAAAGCATTTTGAACTATTTTAAAATTACGTCAAAGCAGAACATTTTGGCAACTAAAAACAAATTTATAGGTGCTATAATTATCGCCTAATTTCGTACCCAGGCTAACTTAAAATTACTTTTGTGGAAACGAAACAAATTACAATCGGAATAAAATATAATCAGCATAGAAAATCTATTCCAAGTTAATATATGATACAGTTGACTATAAATAAAGCAGATCAATATAAATGTAATTAAAAATGCAGATCTACTAAAAGACTGACAGCTTGACCAATGAGATCAATACGACCTGTCACACATCTTAGCAACCAATATGGCCACCCTTTCATAAAAAACTGGTCGACTCAGAAATGAATATATGGTTGAGAAATAAAAAGAAATTCTTTAATCTTTTTGAAAAGGAGAAAATTGCGCTTCTGTCAGAGATGCTGAAAATAAATTTTCAAGGAATCGATCCGGATCAGAAAGAGATAGACGTAACTCATCGAAACCAAGTCGTCTCATTGCAAGGGAAGAACCGTTTCTTTTGATTTCGACAAAAAGTGTGTTTCCAATTGATGATTTCTAATCAGACTTTCGGTAAAACTTGTTTGTGCATATTGGGTTCAATGAGAGTTAGAAATGAGGTTTTGTATTGCATCGAAATATTCATTCGTATTTCGAACGGAAAGTTCCAATTGCGGCCCATGGCAACCTATTGTCTAGGCCAAGGGTCGGCAACCTATTGAAACGGAAGAGCCAAAAGTTACAATTTACATAATTCCCTAATTTTTAAAGAGCCACAAAAAATTTTCGTTTTAATATTATAGTATTTGCTTATATATATATATGATTTTTGATTTAAAATAAACGGCTTTAAATACGAAAAAATATTTATTCATATAAAAACACAAATATAGATAGTTTCATCAATGGGAGCATTGGCTTTGCATACCGTTTGAAAGTTTGATTGAATCTTGCTTATAACTTGTTGTTTTAAGTTTCAAGCACTACTCTAGATTTTTATTTGTTAGTTGACTTCTAACTTTACTTTTTATTATATTCATGCAAGAGAACGCTTGCTCGCACGAATATGTCGACCTGAAGATCGTCAGCACTCCATATGCCATCTTCTTCACCTCCACTGTAGTATTCTGGAAGACTATTCCATATGCCGAATATAAAGGCCTCAACTCGCGTAATTTCTTTTAGAGCTGTCCACTTGCGCTGCGCGATGTGCATGCATTTCTGGACCTCCAACTCTTCCAACTTGCTCTTGAGTTCTGTGAACTTGCCACTCCACAAGTCTTTGGTTTTCAAATCTAGCAATTGCATTTGGAGCGATCCAGCATCAATTCCAAATGGCTCAACGTTGATCTCATTTGTATTTGTATTGAAAGGATTTACTATGAACGCGAGAGTACTTTTGTTTGTTTTGAATTGCTCGAATCTCTCAGCGAATCCACCCTTCATGTTTTTTAAAGCTATGCTAAAGTAATTCGTGTCAATAGTTGCATTGGTCTCATCGCGTTATTGCTTCAGATTTTTAAAATGAAGTAATTTACCGCTCTCCATGTGTTCAACAAAAAGAGGTATTTTTTTTCGAAACAAACTACTTCTTCAAGCAAGGCGAAGGATAGGTTTCCCTTTCCTTTCAGTTTTAGATTTAGTTAATTTAGTTTCATTGTGGTATCTACCGATACCACAATGAAACTAATTGTGGCGATTTGTAGTTAACGATAATGAAAATAGAAGCTATTGAGAAATTAGGTACTTAAAAATATATTTTCTTTTTTTTTAAGGGTTTTGATAATAAATTATTAACGAAAATAAATTATTACGAAAAAGTATGGAACTGGAGAGCCGCAACTTTACATCAAAAGAGCCGCATGCGGCTCGCGAGCCGCAGGTTGCCGACCCCTGGTCTAGGCGATAAACAAATGATTTCTTCTTTGAGAATATGGTAAACCCGCAAGCTTCGGCCGCAATTGGGCTATTGCCATTTCGAATTCCATTCGAATAAAAGGCGGCATTTGAATAAAGAGAGATGCGGTGTATTTTCACATATATGTATATTTAAGTAAAGTATTTTTTTACCACTCCTGAAGGTTTTATTCTTAAAATTGTTTATTACAATAAAATTCAATTTGGTTTATACAAATATATAAATATTTTGACTGGATACAAAAGTGAAATTTCTACTAAGTCAAAGTTTATAAGTAAAATAAAAAAAATTTCGCTCCTTCCTGCCCCCTCCCCTTACTTAATGTAGCCTCCTCAAGCTGAGCTACAATTAATTAAATTCTGAATAATATTTAAACATCAATACAAAAGAAGAAGGTTACTTCTAATTTTTCTGCCTTTTTCGTTTTGGGGCATGTCATTTTCTTCCTGAAGTCTACCAGTTTTAAGTTTTCGTGCCCTTAATTATTGCAAATTATTGAAAACAAATTCTTTACTTTGTAAAAATGAGTAGATATATACCCTATATTATTATAGAAATGTTAATATACGTACATAATCATTAATGAAATGCATCATGATACTTCTAACATTCACAAATTCTATTATTAAGAGTATTTTAAATAGCTCTCTACTATTAATAGTATTTTAAATAGCATCCTTCTATTAATAGTATTTTAAAAACATTACTGTTAATAGTATTTTTTTAAATAGCCTTTTACTATTAATAGCATTTTAAATAGCATTCTACTATTAATAGTATTTTAAATAACATTCAACTATTAATAGTATTTTAAATAGCATTCTACTATCAATAGTATTTTAAATAACATTTTACTATTAATAGTATTGGGTTTAACAAATTCTATTATTAATAGTATTTGAATGATCTTAACAATAAAAATCGCAACATACTTAACATTATCATAAGAAATTAATTTTCACTAGGGAATATTTTATTTACTTAATTATATTACTTATTGTGGAGTATTTTGTTGAGTGGAATTTAAATTTTTACCGATCGCAAATTACAAAAATTCAAAAACAGATTATTTACAGAACTTTAGTGGTGTAATAGTTTTGTCATGAATAATAAATAAGAGCTTTTATTTTCGGGTTTCGAAAAATCGATTCTTTAAATCCGAAGGATGAAACAGCTATCAAAGGTAAACAGTTTTGAAGACTCGGTTATCTATTTACGAAAATCCATCGCATTTTCTCGCGATAAATATAGAGACAACATCCTGAAAAGGTTTGATTCAAAGATATTTACTTGACATATAAATAGAAAATTTCCAGGAAAGGAAGATTGGCGTGAATGTGTTGCACAATGGATAATGCAACTAACATGTTCCACAAACTAAACTCTGTCTGAGAGCGAAAATAGCATCTAGTTATTTAGAGTTATTAGTAGAAAAGCAATATAAATGATAAAAATATTTGATTAGGTAACTTCAGTGCTTTTATAAAATGGGTTGTAACAATCGCCACTTTGGACATTAGCCCTTCTTTTGATATTGATTTTTGATTGAAGTAGTATATTATAAAGATCACTTATCACATAGGTTATTTTTCTGTCATAGTTTACAAAATTTTAACACAAGTTCTTGCAGAGTTTTAAAATAATGAATTTAATTTGTAAGGAAACTAGGACCTATCAATATCTAATGACAGAGATGAACTTGTTTACCTTCTGGGTAGGAAAGCAAGAAAGAAAAGGAGCTCAAAATGGGAAAAGACCTATTTCTTTACTTAACGTAAAAATCGTATAAAAATAATTGGGTTACTTGTTATTGAAACTACGATGTTTATTGTTTGAAATATGATGAAATTAATAATAAAAAAACATTAACGAGTACGCGGTGTACATTCTTTTTGTCTAGAAATCTAAGTTTCTGCATTGTTAAAAAGTACTTACAAATGAGCACATGAACCTACTTGTTTTTCTTTGAGTACAATTGCATCGTAAATGAGCGATGACGTACTCAAATTTAAGTAATTGTACTTTCGCTAAAACGAGCAGTACGATTTACTATTGCTAATCTCAACTTCTGTTAAAGCAATCTTAACTAAATCGACCTGACAAACTTAAAGTAGTTGTTCCGAAGATGGTTTATTGTACTAATTGGTGTCGATTGCTTAAATGGAAACTGAGTTATTACAAGTTAATTATCTTACTTCCCATTCTTTTGACACACCTTTTTAACATTTCTTCTGTTTATAACTTCTACAAGTCACCCTGGTAGTTTAACGGATAAGGCAATGGACTGCAGTGCATGAGGATCTGGGTTCAATTCCCGGTAAGTCTGCGTTATATTTTTTTTTAAATGTATTGAAAGTGATTTATGAAAGCAGCCTATATACGCAAGCAACTGCTCCTTTTATTCATTTTTGAGTACATGCCTTTTTCAAAAATGAAACTTATGCATTCGGAGCCATGATAAGCATCGAATGTACTAAAAAATTAGTATCTTTTAATTATTTTTGAGTACTTATTTTTAACAGTATGATACCCATGTCTCTGATTCCCTTCATAGTGAAATTGTACTATCTGCCCAATTTTTTTTTTTTTTAAATTCATTCAGGGACAAACGATTTTTTGTGAACACAGAGTTTTCTAATTAAAAATCATTAAAAAATTTACAACAACACATATTACAACAGTCTGCCTTCGGAACCGAAATCCTTTCGTGACATTTAACTATTAACCTTTCTCAAGAATTAACCCCCCACCCAATATTAAAGAAAAGGGATATATCCTATTACCCAGAGGGAGCTACACAATTACACTGACAACCGACACCCCACTTGAAACCCTTTTCCCCATTATTCCCAAGTAAGGGAAATTAATCGCGGTCGGAACGATGTCGTCATGACTGTTATTCCCCTTTTCCCTGCGAGACATCGGTGCTGCTATGGAAACGGTAGCTCGCAGGGGCAATGCGACGACTTACAACTGCAGGGCCGCTTCTTTTCTTCATAAATTTGGGTGCGTTTCCAGACGGTTCTTAGAAATTCCAGATGGAAATGTTCACGGTTCAGGCGACTGATAGTCGCACGTCGACCTAGTTTCCGGAGTAATTGTCAATCAAAACGCGTACGCAACAGAAGGGAAATGAGTGGACATTGCGAAAATACGAAGTACTTTGTCGGATTTTAGGCACTGGCACATTGTATTATTTTTAGAAAATAAACATAAATTTCATTCCGTATTGCTGAGTTCAAATAGTTTAAATCAGTGGTTACTAATCAATAGTCTAAGGACCACTTATGGTCCGCAGGGGGTTTAAAGAGGTCCATGGAGCTTTTCTTAAATCACCAAAATGTTTTGGCAGGCGTTACTTGATATGTATTTTTATAACAAAAAAATAGTTATAGCAGTGTTCACTCTAGGCGTTTTTTGAAGGGCGGCCCGCCCTGCCCGCCTTTTTTTACTCTCGATTGCGCCCTCATGCCCTTTTTGAAAAAATTCCGCCCTTCTTGCCCTTTTCAGTCACGGCACAAGCGTCAGTGCTTTCCTGGCTGTCTTTAAAAAAAGCATCGATTAAAACAAATTGTGTGTAAATTGCAATTAAGTTAATTGTGACAGTAGAAGAACCAACTCCTTTTTAACTACTCGTGTTATGAAATCACGATGATTCCGCGGTAATTGCTAATTAGGTATTGTTTCTGTGTTTTTTTAAAGTGAAGATGGTTTGGGGCGAAGTTGCAAGTCCAGGCATTTTATTACCAAATTTTGGATTTAAGTAGCATTTTTATCAGTTTTGTAAGGGGTCTGATTAGGGCTACTTACATATTTGGTTTTTAGGGAAAACATTCAGTTTAAAATGTCAAATTTTAGATTTTAAGGTAATATCTTCATAAAGAATCATCAATTTCGCTCGGGTTTTTTCTGCGCAATGTCAATCAATAAATCGGAACTTTTTTTGTTTGGTCACGGGTCAGATGTGTGGCCACGCCCACCCCATAATTTTTTTTTAAAGTGCCCTTTTAAAAACAAGAAGTGCCTTTTCAAAAACGGGGGCCCTTTTACTGCCAACTGCGCCCTGCCCCTTTTTATTTCTAGAGTGAACACTGGTTATAGTATATCAAAAATTATTTGCTATACAATGTTTTTTACAAATTAGACTCAGTCCTCTTCTAAATGTTAGGAATCACAAATTTAAAATTCAATATATATAAATATAACTAACGCAATCGTTTTTGATATAATTTTAACTCTATTTTTTTTCTTATGCTCAATCATCATCAGTCAAAATTTCCTTAATTTATTAGCATACAAAGGCCCATGTTTTGGTTTAAGAGTTTTAACCTTAACATTTAAATACCGATGCAATTTAAAAACAGCAATGAAGAATTTCAAAAATAAAATTATTCGTTAGTTTTACTTGTTTAGAAAATAAATTATTTACAGAGGTGGTTCCCAATCAACCTGTAGTCTACCACGTCTACGAAGTTAATAAGATGCAGAAAATCCTTTAATCGACATTAACATATTAAAATAAATTACGATAACTCAAAATACAAATACAAAAAGAACAGAAAAGTTATCCCAAGCCATAACATTAGATTGTTCCATATGTGAGACAAACAATTTCACTTAGTTTTATTAATTCCAACCATCATTTTAATTCAATTAAATTTCTTAAATATATTTTTTTTTCAATTTTGTAAATAAGTAGGAGTAAGAAACGAAATTGTAATATCCCTAAATTAGTTCAAATCATTAAAAAAGAAGAAAAATGTATGAAAAAACATTTGAACTGTTTAAACATATCAATTTTCTCTGAAGTTGCTTAAAAATGCAAATATTATGTTCGTTCAAAAATAATGGCCGAGTAGTAATAAGGATTTTACACTTGGTTCAACAACTTCAGTAAAACTCCCTTTATGTAAATGTAACATGTATTCAATAACAAAAATACAAATAATGGTATTTTTTTTAATTAGTTCAGCAAAGAGTATGCTAATAGATAATTTAATAATATAAGCCACACAAATTATTGAATTTCAAATTTGAATAGCTGACAATAAATTAACGTGAAATTTCAGCGTAAATTTACAAATTACAATAAACAGTTACATATGAAATAATTATTGTAATTGTACTTAAATATTATATCAAAATCTTATAAAATGCACACAAAACAAAAAAAGAATTTTTCAAATATCTAAATTAAATTAGAAATCTTACGCAAACATACATAAAAAAAAATAATTTAAAAATGCATAACAGTTGAATTAATAATTGAATTGATGATCTCTCCTTTTGGAGCGCTTTGGCGGTTTTAATTTAAAGTTTTTGGCGGTTTTATGTTAAAGTTTTGGTTGGCGCGCTTTTCAGTCGATTAAAAATTTAAGTATATTTAAGTAAGAGGTATATCTTTTTCCCTAACTAATTATGATTTAGCGTATTTCAGTGTTTAACATATTTAACACATTAAACTGTTGCACAGTCTGTGAATCGGGTTTGCCATTAAAATACTATATATATATTTATTTTATTACAGACATTTAAATATATAAGTAAACTTTAACTCGAAGAATAAGATAATATGCTTTATATTTAGTATAAACGTGCGTATTACAAACTTTATATTACTAATGATAAGTAAAGCATAAAAAACAGCTTAAAATTATTCAACAAAACGAATAAGAAAACACAAGAGCCTTTTAAAATAATTACGAAGCAATTGTTGCAATCAAAATAAAACCATTTTAGTGTCATTAATGGGGATACTATGTTTTACACGCAAAACTTTTTATTAATAGATCGATTTCTTAGGCTGGCACCTGCTAGTACATCACACGACAGAAAAGCTAAAGGGAAATGGGTGATTACGTTTTATACTTTGACAAAAGTTTTAGTCTCTACGCAACAATAACATTACCTTGGCACAAACGCGATTTATTTTTAAATTATTTTTCCAATATGAATTCATTATTCGGAATAATTTTATACTGTAATAAAAAGGGGAGTTCATTGACACGCAGCGGTTTGTTAAATTTTGATAACCATGGTAAAACAAACAACATTCCACTTTATTTGTGAGCGCTTTTATCTAAAACTACTGAATCGAATAGACCCGAATTCGAAATTATCATGTTTAACACATTGCCTTCAATATATATGTTACGAAATAGTTTTATTTAAAGCTTTTCAACCCTTTAAGCGATTTCTACGCAGATTTCAATTATACTTATTTTATGATCCCCTATAAAAAAATTCCATACTATACCTTCTTTTCGCTCAAGTCTTTTTTAATCATTTCATAAATCGAATAGTCTACGTTTTATCGCATGCAGCACTCAAGAAAGATGAGTCATTCAAATTAGACATTTAAGAACGTTAGATCAAGGTATTACCAAATTTTTAATTTACATATTTCGAATAGCTGAGGCGACAAAACAAAGTAAAAGTATTTTATTACTTCACTTTAGTTATAGAATATTGAAGACAATTTAAGAAACATTCAGTTTTAAGAATATTCCGTTTATAAAGAGATTTTCACCAGCCAAATATTAATATTTCGGTTTTCATTTACTGAAAATATGATTGAAACCTTGCAAAATGCAAAACAAAAACGTGTGCATTCAGGCAAATAATTATAAAACATGTCTCAGACAAGACAATTGTTTTTTTTTTTGCGATAACCTAAGCTAGAATGGCATAATAGGAAATGACGAAAGAGTCGACTTATGCCAGGTATTTTATGTTCCTGAATAATGTCCGCTATTTCATTGCGGTTTCAGCAACCTTGAACTTATTCGAAATATAAATAGAATTCTGAGTTGGTAGGGGAAGTGTCTGTCCCTACCTTGGAACACTCGCCACGCTCTTCGTGGGTGCAAACGATGTATTTATAACAAAGGGATCACGACAGAATTATTATTCTAAAGTTAACTTGGGAGCCAACTCCCTGACCCACTTGGACCCACTGACTTAGTGTCAAGGATTTTTATACGAGAACTATCAGCTTGGTATACAAGGCTTGACTTCCCCTACATATTTATTTTTTTTAGAAGCGAAATTTTCAAAAGTAACCCGGAATCAAGAATAATGAGAAAAAAAAGTCGATTTTGTAGCTGACCTGTTGTTTAAAATGGTATATAACAATTGCCAATGCTTAAATGAAAAGTATTTTATTATTTGTTATGGTAAGTCGTTACTTAAAATTATCTAAGTCTTTACTTAAAGTTATGCCAAATAAACTCAAATATCTTCTCAAAACTAGATTTTGGAAGTTATATGTACCTTTTCTCAGGAACTATAAAAGCCTAAATTAAAATTTAAACACTGATGTGTTCCTTAATAATTGGTGCATACTTTAACATGGAATTTTAGTAATATTAGTTTTAGAAAAAAAGTTATTCATCACATAAATGTGGGAAAATGTTTTTTTTTTTTTTTTTTTTTTTTTTTGTTATTGTTAAAAAATTAAATTCAGCAACTAAACCATATATTTGAAAATAACCGTGCTAAAATAATAACAAATGTTTGAGATATCATTATAAAAAATTAAGGTTAATACGCTTTTAGAAAATGTACATTGAAATAGCTATAAATTAGTATTGGGGTCTAAAGGATTCCGAGTTACCTTAATAGAATTAGTTAGTGTTGAAAATTATTTGTTTTCACTAACCACTTTCAAATTTTATTTTCGAAAAATATGTATTATATATATGTTCCATGCCTTAAATTAAAATATTGATTATGGAAAATATATATTTCATTTTTATCCGTGTGATTCCGAACAGATGACTAATTTGAAAACTCAAAACAAGACTTACTTTTTGCCTTAATTTTTTATGCAAGATATCAAGACTAAAATTTTATGTACTTGGCAACCAAACAATATCTTTGTAAAAGATTAAAATTTATTTATTTTTAATAAAAAAAATCTAACTATTACACTGAGTATAGTACAAAATCAAAGATTTTGATATAATTGTGATAAATATCAAACTAAAAACATTCCAAAGATACATAGACAAACTGTGTTGCAGACCGACCCACTTGGGGGATGATTCACTGTGCTGAGAGGCCTCATTTGGGTTTGGAATGTGGCATCTTCCACTTGACAAGTTTCGATTCGCATTTCGAAGAGAGAGCACTAGGCCGCCATTGAGTATGGTTGGATAAAAATCAGCTCCTCCACAAAAAGTATTGTTTGGGAATGTAAATAAAAACTAGTTAAGTTTTTAAAAGATGTCTCTTCTCCTTGAGTCTTCCGAACTACAGGAAATGCATCGAACCTGGTAGGTTTGCATTTGCATTTACAAAATTATGGCGCCCGAACAGGGACTCGAGGAAAAAGAGACAATGCAATCTCTCAAACAAAGACGCACAGCCGTGCGAGGTTCATTCACAAAGGCCGTTAAGCTCTTACGTGAGCTTATAACGGAAATGGCTGAAGCCGTGAATGTCCAAATAGCTTTAAATCAGCTAGAAGAAAAAGCCAAAAAACTCTTTGCCCTAGACGCTGTGTTCCAGGAACTCCTGCAGAGTCAGGAAGGGGGATGCAGCCAAAACGACTTCAATCAAGAATGCTATGCTGCCGAAGTATATGAAGAGAAGCTTATAGCTTGCCGTGTCCGAGCTACAATACATCTAAAAGAATTGACGACCTCGTCGAGGGATGGAGATCGCGTTCGAATCCGAGGAGATTCATTCCCGGCCGCGGTTGTGACCCACTCAGCCGATTTCACCCCCCCCCCCCCCCCCCCCCCCCCGTCCCAGTATTGAAGGTCTCGACGACAGATGAAGATGCTATTCGAATCCGAGACGATTCCTTCCCGGTCGAAGTAGCGACCCCCTCAGCCGACTTCATCCCCCCCGACCCAGTGCGGCGAATGCCGGAAAGGCTTGTGTATGATGCAAGTTGTAAACAGAAGGGATTATCGTCTCCGAATCAATGTTTGGAAAAAGTGCCAAACCTTCTACTTAGTGCATCTAATAGTGTAAACTCAGGTGAGTCAGTAACTTATCGTCATACAAATGTTTGTTTTGGTGTAAAATGCTCCCCATTTCAATTAAGTGCCACCATAAATCATCATTTGAATATAGTGCTCCGTGATCTTTCTGCAACTGCCAATCATCTAAGTGTTGATGATTGTATCCCAAGTTTATGTGACTTGGGGATCACTGGAATTCGTCCATTCTATTCGATGGACACTCCTACAGCTGTTAGAAACAGTTTCAACAGTTTTCGGTGCACATTAGTGTTAAATAGAATTAAGTACATTCTTTCTGTGACTGATCCTCCTCAGTTGTGGCATCATATACCAGGTGTATAAAAAGCTGCCGATCTCATGTCTCGTGATTGTTTAACTGAAAAGTTGAAACAATTAAAATGGTGGGAGGGTCCATCTTGGCTCTGAAAGTCAGAATCCAGGTGGCCTTCTAGTGTAAATATTCTAAATGAAGAGATAATTAGTTCTGAGAAACTAAAAGTGTTTTAACTGTACATAATGATGTAGTGAAACAAAACAAATTGTATTTTGAATATTTCTCTTCATATTTAGAAATTTAAGACTCTTTGTATCTCACAACAAACTCTATCGCTGGTAACGTGCCAAAGTGGTCGAACTGTGAATGCACCAGATCGTTTGTGCTATTAAGAATGAAACTTAAGAGAATTTAATATTTAGAATATTTTTTTCAATTTATACTTTTCTTGCATTTAAATTTATATGTATATATATTTTGGCATTAGTTAGTAAGCATTCTTTTAGTTAGTAAATAATTCATTGTTTTTGTTTTCAATGAACAATATGTGTGTATTTGTATATATTTTTGTATCCTTTTTGTATATTTGACTTTGCTTTTGTGGGGAGAGCTGTAGTAAGTAAAATTTGAGTTTATAAGTTTAAACTCAAAGGTGGGAGAATGTTGCAGACCGGCCCACTTGGGGGATGATTCACTGTGCTGAGAGGCCCCATTTGGGTTTGGAATGTGGCATCTTCCACTTGAAAAGTTACGGTTCGGATTTCGAGCAGAGAGAGCACCAGGCCGCCATTGAGTATGGTTGGATAAAAGACAGCTCCTCCACATAAGTATTGTTTGGGAATGAAAATAAAAACTAGTTAAGTTTTTAAAAGATGTCTCTTCTCCTTGAGTCTTCCGAACTACAGGAAATGCATCGAACCTGGTAGGTTTGCATTTGCATTTACAAAAAACTGTTTCTGACATTAGATTCTGTATTGAAATTCAAAAGAAGGATTACAATTTAGAATAAATTGTGTTCTGAAATTCGAAAGAGAAGTACATATTCTTCACTAAAAGCTAAAATATCATCACTAAAGCTCATACGATCATGAAACCATAAAAGGAAAATAGAACTCGATCGCAATAATTATCATCCATTCTCTCTCGCTACTTCACTTTACCAATGAGGAATTAATATCCACCATTGCAATATCATCAAACTTACATTATACAGCAAGTCCATTAGTGTAATTGATATTTGGGAAAAAAGAAAACAACACCTTTATGCACTGCCATTAACGAAGCAAATGATCTTCCCTGAATTCAGAGCTTCTCTCGACCACCTTCTATACTCAATACGCAATACGACTGGGCTATTGTTATGCTTCTACTTATACATGGTTATAAAAGCGGCTAAACGAAGCATTACAAAAATTACTTTCTAAAAGATTTCTTTCACAATGTTGGTTGAAGACATAGGAGTAGCTGGTATAAAATAATGGGTGTCTGTCTGGTTGAACCTGTAACTATTTTTTAAACTTTGTTCAATCAGATGATATACTCTTTAAAAAGTGGTAAATAAAAAAAAGGTCTTCATCATGTAGAGCATTTAATTAAATATGAAGTAATGAAAATAATTTTACTGCTTCCATTTTTTAAAGGCACAAAAGTTTTCAAAATATATGTTTATTGCTAAATAATAAAAGACATATTTTATTATAAATTCTACGTATATTATAAAAACACTGTTAAAAGTAATAAAATAAATATGAATTGAAATATGCTCGATGGACTTTTTCCAAATTTCTATGCTAAAAGTTAAATATGAAATATTCAAATAGAGTTGGAAGCGTTTTTACTTTGTTTCATTTCATAGTTGTATTTAATTTTTTTATTTCTTCTTCTTCTGTATGAATGAATGAATGTAAAGCTTAATTGATAAGTGTTTCACGATACATTGTTAAAATTCTCTCACAAAACCAGCAAGATTGTAATCAGGGGCGGTTCAAGGAATTTTTAGGACACAAGCGAGCATGATTATGGGTCTCCAATTTGCACAAATAATTTTTTAATTGTGTAATTTGGGCCAATTTTAGAATTTTCTAACTTTTGCAACTGCAAAAAAAAACTATATTCGATTCAAAATTTGGATGAAATCACTGGTTTACAGGGAAAAGAGTGCGTTTTCAGATAATAAAATACAATCTATACAGAGTAATATATAAGTAGAAATAAAGTAACAAATGAATCACAAAGTAATTAATTTAATTGTAATATATAATTTATTAAAAAAAACATTAACCTAGAAAAATGTCCAATGTATACAATAAATTTCCGACCCAAAATCCTTTATATTTTCTCTTTTTCCTTAAAATGTAGCGCCCTATTTATCCCGGCGCCCCAAGAAGCAGCTTGTTGTTGCTTGGGCCTTAGACCGCCCCTGAATGTAATAGTAAACTCAGATATCGGCGCATCTTCCGGACTTTCGAGTAACTTCCGTTTACATAATTTCCTTCTTACGTTTTCAGTTAATTTCAAACAGTAAAAAATTCACATTGCAACAATATGATTAAAACTAAGATTTCCGCTAAGGTTTGGGCCCATGCCTTTTATTTTTCTAATTATAGAAGCATGTAAAAGGTCACAAATACATGATGGAGAAAAGTAGAGCATTTTCCGTTTATGAAACAAAAAAATTATGATATTGATAGTATGGGAAGAAAAATTATTATTTATAAAATGGAAGTTGAAAAGCCTATGGAAGGTTATTGGGATGCAATAAAATATTTTTTTAAAAATTAAGTGCGATTATGTCGGAGCACGGTCAAAAGGGTATTACGTGAAACATCATTTTAGCAGATTATACTTATAAGAACATAAATAAAACAAAATGTTCGTCAATGGAAAGAAGATAAACAAGCTTTTTATCTGCCTCTGCGGGTCCTCACTCAAGCCCCTGCGTGCTTTATTATATTTCAATTTTTTTACACACATCGGCGCCCTATTTCTTATCAAACGAGACCAATTTCATGATACGTAGTTATAGTTAAAATATTTAAACTTATTTAAAGACGTTTCACGCCGAAAACTCTTCTTCTTGACACCTTCGATTTCGATAACGAATAACAGAAAAGTTGTGTGAAACCGCACATATTTTTTACGTAGAAAAGCCCAGTGGCGTAACGGATATTGACTCGCAGGGACCGTAATAGTTCGAAGAGGCACATGCCTGCAGGAGGTGGGTTGAGGTGAAAAAACCCTTATACAACTTTTAATAAAAAAAAGCGTTATTCAAAGTTGTTCAGCTATCTTGTATGCCACTAATGTAATGTATTGGAATTTCCTGCACAGGAAAATTCTTTAAACTTTGATAAATTTACTTTATTTATGCCTGTAGGTGTAGGAGTAAATATATTTTCTTCGCGGATGCTTTCATTAGATATATAAATATTCTGTTGGTATGAGGTCGAATACTATTGGGATGTTTGTTTTGAAATTCTTTTTTCTAATTTAGGAATTCCTGTTTTGGTTAGGTAACTCTCAAATTATATTATCAAGTGAATTTTCTTACTAGGGGAGAGTCATAAAAATGTTTTGGTAAAAGTTTTATTGATGATATGGAAGAACTAAGAATGTTTTGCTTCTAGGAACGCTTTGATCATAACCGATAGATCACCAGAAAAGCCTTACATATACTGTACTTAAAATTGAGTACCTCAACCTACTCGGTTTTTTTAAGTATAATTTCATCGTAAATGAGAGATAACGTACTCAAATTTAAGTAACTGTATTTTCTCAAAAATGAGCAATGTGATTTAATATTGCTAATATAAGCTTCTGTTCAAGCGATCTAAATAAAACCTGCCAAACTTAAAATAGTTGTTCATCAGAAGATGGTTTTCCATATTTTTTTTTATGTCGATTGCGTAAATAGAAACTGAGTTATTGAAACTCAATTATCTTACATCCCATTCTTTCGGCACTCCTTTTTTAACATTTCTTCTGTTTATAACTTCTTAATGTCGCTCTTGTAGTTTAATGTACTGGACTGCGGTGCTGAGGATCTAGGTTTGATTTCCGGTAAGACTTGTTTGTAATTGTCGATATTTATTGCAAGGGGTTTGTGAAGGCAGCCATATAGGCAAACGTCTACTCATTGTACTCATTTTTGAGTACATGTCCTTTTCAACATTGGAACATGTATTCGGTTTGGTTGGTTTGTTTAAATAACGTCGCACTAGAGCTGCACAGTGGGCTATTGGCGACGGTTCGGGGCCTATCTCGAAGGAAAGACCCGGGAACCATGCTTCGTATTTTTGGTTTGGTTAAATAACGTCGCACTAGAGCTGCACAGTGGGCTATTGGCGACGGTTCATGGTCAATCTCGAAGGAAAGACCCGGGAACACATACACATTCACACACACATTCATACATGCACCTCGTTATTTGAGAACCATGGTCAGATGACGAGGAAATACCTGAGCTGGCACCCGACGCAACCTCAATAGGCGTCAGGACATTGGACCCCGATCAGATTTATCGTGCACCAGTCCCGTATACACGCCAGTTTAATTTGTTGGATGTTCTGGACGACACTCTAGTATTTTTGTAGCGAAGCTGGCAACCCTCCGATCGCAAGATCACTACTTTTTTACTTTTCTTTGTCAATTCCATCGCACGGATTCGAACCACCAATCCTCTGATTAGTAGATGAACGCCTTATCCACTGAGCAACATGTATTCGGAGCCATTATAATCATCGAATGTATTCAAAAATGAGTACATTTTACTTATTTTCGAATACCTATTAGTGTATGTAGGAACAGCATCGGAACATCAAACATTGATCAAGGCAAGGAGTGAGGGTCAAATAAAAACATTTCACCGCGCACAGACAGCATGGCGTCGTCCATCTTTACACACTTTCTACGACCTATCAACCACGGCCTCACTAGCGAAAGTGAACTGAAGCAACACGTGATTAAGGTCACAACCCGAATGAAGAGTGGAAGACGTCAACAAACCCCTTTTTATCAGATGTACAGGTACGTAGGCGGGCAAGCACAATCGTCACCCGGCCGACTTCCTGTTCGAACCCCACCTATTCCTCGTTATTTTTTTATGGATGAATAACTGCGCACTTGTCACCAAGAGAGATCCCCAAGTCGATAAAATACTTTAAAACGGAGTGGGTGACATCAAAAGTTATAATTCTATGTATTGAAAGGGAATATGTGAGTGGGCGAAAACTTCGTAATATGGTTGCTTAAGCAGTGATACCTCCAAACCAAGGATTCATCAGCTGCAGCGGGTAGCTGCTTGGTGACGAAATTCAACCGATTCACTTCTCAAATGTGGAATTGTTTAAAACAAGAAGTGATCGGAATGTCTGAGCTTAGTTTCGTCGCCAAGCAGCTTTCGCTACGGTTGATGAATACATGGTTTGGAGGTATTACAGTATAAGCAACCATATATAGAAAAACTTGTAGTTCGTAAATCAATTTGTTTCTTTCTAAAATTTCGTAAGATGAACAGACGAGTAGTTTCTAAAAATACATCTTTAAAAGTCCTTTAGTTCCCATCTTTTTCTAAAAGATTTAACCACACTCTCAGAAATAACACTCTCATTTTTGAGGGTTAATTCCTAGAATACGGTGCCCACGCCAAATGCGATTTAGCGACAATTGGTGGGCGATAAATTTTATAGTTTGGCATAATTTTATAGTTTTCCTAGAAATATCATGATGCACGGCAACTTTTTTTTTTTAATTTGGCAACAAAAAAAAAATTTCATTTTTGTCCTTGGCGCCAATTTTTGGACTTGGCGACAACGGGGCACCGTACACTAGGAATTTACCTTTTTGAGAATTCTGCGATTATCAGTGCTACTTTTGTTATATTTGACAATCGTTTCGTCATGGAATTACGTGACTTTCAACAAAACAAAATTCTCAAATTTTGAACAAAAGTCATTTATTTACTCAGATTTCTTTTCGGCCCGTTCCTGGATCATTAGCTCATGTTTGGTTCTTATACTTATATTGTCAACCGAGTCTTCTTGGCCGAGTGGATAGAGCGTTGGACTCTGGAGCGAGAGGTTTGAGTAAGCTCGTCGATATTGAATTATTAAGTTATTTAAAATTGTCCTCATTTTTGACGAAATAAATTTTGTTAAAAAAACGACAAAATGAATTTCCGCAGTTTGACAAAATATTTAACGGGGAATATAGCAAGCGTCTGTTTCGTTAAAAATGGGAATGCATTTTTAACACTCCAGTGGACTAAAATATATGAGAATATTCCTACTTTTTCTTAACTGGTTTCATCTTACGCAAAAATTCTTACTTGTGACAGAAATTGTATTAGAAAATTATCAGAACACTTCATAAAAGCCCCATTGTAAAACTAATTACCAAATCTCCAAAATAGAAATATAATTTATATACCCATCAAATTGATTTAATTGGAAGCTCTGAATGACACGTTTAAATTATTTCCCAAACGTTTCATTTATTAAACATACAACAAATATCAAATTGTTTTGTTCACAAATTGTTTTGGCGATTTTCATTGTGTGCCTGTTTAACTGCCCAAAGCTAAGCGACCCGTAACTTATAAAAATTAGTTTTTTATTATATCAATACAAATAAATGTCATACAACAAACAAAGACCATCGCCCAACAATTTGTGACCGCACCCTGTATAACAAATATAATCTTTTAACTTTATAAGAGACTAGCTGAAATACCCGTTCTACGCACGGGAAGGAAATAAGTTACAAAATTGATCCAAATACAATATTTATAGCGAAATAAACAATATTCTTAATTTGTCACCCATCAGGGGGAACCACACTATTAAAAGTACTAATAATGAAATTTTATTTTCAAGGTCCTGCAAGAAATGGAAAGATTGATAATATGGGGAAGTTGGCTATACAATAACGTGGCTACATATATATGTTATTCCCGTTGATTAACATACATATTTTAACCTTAAGTGACACATCAAGGAGGAACAATAATAGGAGGTTAATAATAATTATCTCCGAAAAACTTTTATTAGACAACTATGTCAACATTTGTGGTTAAGTTAAACAAATTGGTGAGAATATAAGAAGAAAAAAAAACGAAAACGATTTTAAAAGGTTCATTTGCCAAATTCAAGATTTTTTATTTTTTACGGTAAACCCTATCAATAAGCGAGGGGCACGGTTCCCCAGCACTTTTTTTGGATTTTGCCCCCGCACTTTTTTATTATTTAACTTTTTTAAATTAAAAATAAATCATAATTTTTTACTGCATTGCCAAATTAATTTTAAAAAAAAATCGTACCCTATCCCCCCTACCCACTGCTACGGAAGATTGACACAAACCCATTCCCCCTCTGACACTTGTACCACGTGGGGAGGAGTCTACAACAACAGTTTTCAATTCCGCCACATAACTCCTCGTATAGGCATACCATCATATAAAGAAAGATAAGCCGCATCGACTAAGCCGATTATTGACCTATTCGCCCGCGACCTTTGTACTCCGTGAAAAAAATGTCCCCCTTAACTGCAGACGATTTCGTTCACATTACTCCTCGGGGAATCTTGGTATAGGCGGTAACTGACCTACGGTGGTATAGGAACGTGAGTCGCGTCGATCAATCGTTTGTTAACCCATTTTACCCTCTGATCTTCATACCGCATGAAGGAAAATGTCACCCTTGGTGACAGGCAGTATACACTTCCACCCCAATAATTCTATGGGAAATCAGCCTTCGTGGATAAATGACATAACATGGAGTAGAGAGAGGTAGGCCGCGTCAACCAGATTGACCATTTATACACTCTCCCTCTCACCTTCCTACCCCGTAGGGTCCAAAGTATTCATTAACCAATTATTACGGTACAGAGTGGCTAGTAGTGTAATTTGACGGGTTCTAAGCCGCGGAGTACGGCGGAGTAATGAGGAATACGAGGTGCTGTGTGGATTTTGGTGGATTTTGGCGGTGCTCTGTGGATTTTTGGTGGTGAGAATCAGGGCGGATCTCGTCTGTCAAGCCGCGGGGGCGTGGCCTAATGGAGATGACCTCAACCAATCAGGTGTCAGTAAGTGACGTCACACGCAGGGGACATGGGAACAGGTGTCGATGACTCATCGCCGCCGATGGGCATGTCACACCGTGTCTCAACGTGTTTGTACAGGAACGGACCAATCAGAGGCTTGTTTGAGGATGACCTCATGAACAACCAATCAGGTGTCAGTAAGTGACGTCACACGCTGTCGGGGCAAGCAGAACTAGTTCTGCTTGTAACCGCAAGGCGGCGCTGCATGTAGGGGAACGGACCAATCATATGCTTGTTTAAGAATGACATCATGAAGAACCAATCAGGTGTCAGTAAGTGATGTCTATGGAGTGTCATGTGACATGAAAGTTGCTTTTTTGTTATTTTGCGTTTTTATTTGGGTATTGGTGGAAATTTGCGACGCACAGCATCTACACATTTTTAATTATAAGCTGTGGGTTGTGACATCATAGGTATAATGTTAGGAATGGTTGGTTGTTGAAAAAACTGTGAGCTGTGAAAAAACTGTGAAAGTAAATAAAATATGATAGAATTAAACTAATATTCTTATTTTAATATTTATTATATTTTAATATTTATTTATATTTTGATATTTATTTGTATTTTATTATTTATATTTTTACATTTATTTTTAATATTTAATTATATTTTAACTTCTATATTTTATTATTCATTTATATTTTATATATATTTTAATATTTATATATATTTTATTATTCATATATTTCATACATATTTTAATATTTATTTATATTTTATTACTCATTTATATTTTACATATATTTTATTTACGTATACATCTGTGCCAAAAAAATTAACTCAGTGAGAGCAATTACGTCCCACTAGAGCTGCACAATGAACTTATGTTAAAGGGAATGACAGTAGTGTATATATTTTAACTATGGTTAGTACAAAAGAAAAGAATTTTGCAAGAATGGTTTTAGAAAAATATATTTTATGTGACCAACTCCAGCATATAATTTCGCAATATAACTCTATGAGGAATCATCCTATGGGGGTAAATAACATACCATCGTGTACAGGAAGGTAGACCAGATTAATAAGTAAAGCTTTTTTTACCTTTTGACATGTGTACTAAGGGTATAAAAAATGACAGTCTGGGGTTCTATGAAAATAATGTTTATAACAATATACGTTTAAATTACAATTTATATAACGGAAATCAGTCTCAGTGGTTGAAAAAAAAGTAATTAATATGAAAGCTGATACTTTGAAAAAGAACCTTGGGAACCAAAACCTTGTATTACGGTTAATTAAACTTTTTCTAAAAGTAATGTGTTCTTTAAATGTTTTTCACATCATACGTAAAATTATTATTTTAAGAGGGAAAATATCATATCGTTATGACTAGAAGGAGGGATCTCACCTTGATCACAATTGGATGCATTAGAATTGCTTACTGTTTAGGAATATGATGTAAAAGTTACTCTATCGCACTGTTTGTTGTGCTGGGCTTGATAAGAGCAGATTTGGGGTTGGTATGTAAGATAATGGATCTATTACTTGTTCTAATACGTGTTGAATAAGGGAATTTGTCTTAGATGTTGCTGTTTTAGGGGTGTTTTATAATTGGTTGTTTGATTGAACGATACAGTGCAGCTATACAAAGGGGTTTATTTATACGCTTGGTACAAGTACACATTTTTTCTTATGTCATAAAATTACACTATAACAAAACGCATAGGTGGATGGTAGAAATGAAGTAGCACCATACAAGGGGAATTATTATGGCTGGCTGATTAAATTTTCAAAGACTAAGAGGCAACAAGTTCCCATATGAGTACAATTGAGGGTGAATGTGTAGAATTTGGCGACATCAAGTATCCACAAGGGGACAATTTGAGAGGTGTATTCGTAAAATTGGCGACATAAAGTACTCATAGGGAGACGTTTGTAGGCGTATACATAAAATTGGGGTGAAAGCGGGGTTTGTAGTTGTACATTAGACAAGAATAAATGAAAAAGTTTAAGTTTGAAATAAATTATAAAAAGAATAAATGTTAAAAAAAAAAGTTAAAATACAATTTAAAAAGCAAAATGTAAAAAAAAAAAAAAAAAAAAAAAGTTTAAAAAGAAAAATGTAAAAATAAAAAAAGTTTAAGTGTGAATTAAAAACTAAAAGGTTAAGTAAGAAAAAAAAATAACTAAAAGTGAAAAAAAAATTTTAAAAGTGAAAAAAAAATATATATATATATTTATATAAAAAATATTTGAAAAAAGTTTAAGTGTGAAATAAATTATAAAACTAATAAATGTAAAATAAAAAGTTTACGTGTGAAATAGATTATAAAAAGTATAAATGTAAAAAAATAAATAAAAAGTTTAAGTGAAAAATATAATGTAAAGATAAAAAAGTTAAAAAACAGTAACTGTAAAATAAAAAAAAAGTTTGTATAAAATGAAATTTTAAAAGAAAAATGAAAAAAAAAAAGTAAAAACAATATATATAAAAAAAGTTTTAAGTGTAAAAATAAAATTAAAAAAAAAAAAATTTAAAAAAAAAAAAAAGACAAATGTAAAAAAGAAAAACGTAAAAAAAAATTTAAAATTTAAAAAAAAAAAATTACAAACGAAAAATATGAAAAAAAAAAGAAACGTTAAAAGAAAATTGCTAAATGTAAAAAAGAAATGTGTTAAATGTAAAAGATTAACCATCATAAGTTTTTTACCCGAATCGACCCAAAGCCATATGGTGTTACGGAACGTACTAGCCCCATATAGGCACAGATGCCCGTGGTGAGTTCTGTGAATGGTCTACCCACTAATCAAACGACAAGTACCACAATTACATTAAATAATTAGCAACAAAAAAAAAAAGCAGGAAATACTACTATAGATATAAAAAATATTAACAAAGTATCGAAAATAGAACCAAAGGTAACTAATAAATCTGTATAGAATGAGTGTCTATAAATGTATAAGAGAAACCAATGTATATATTTCTACTAAAATGTTGACACATATACTAAATTTTTAACAAATTAAGTCAAATATTTGCGAAATAGAGAAAATAATACATACTTTTTAAAATTGTATCAAATAGTCTATGAATGGATAAAAAAAAATATCATGACATGTATTAAAAAAAAAATTAAAATAATGGACTTACGTGTAACACATTAAGTTAAGAAATTTATACTTATCAAAGAAAGTAACGTAAGTCATATAAAAAAAAAAAAACCTGTAGTTAAGTACAATTGTTAATTGAATATGCTACAAAATATTGTCAAATTACACCATTTTTAGTGATAGGACAAGCAAACTTGTTAAAATGTCATATAATTATCAAAAATATTATACAAAGTACGAATTTAAAAAAAAAAAGTAAATGCAAAAAGAAAAAAAAGTTTAAGTGTAAAATAAAATGTAAAAAAAAAAAAAATGTAAAAAATAAAAAAAAGTTTAATAAAAAAAAAGTTAAAAAATAATAAAAAAAAAATTTAAGTGTAAAATAAAATGTAAAAAAAAAATGTAAAAAGAAAAAAGTAAAAAAAAAAAAAAAAAAAAAATTAAAAATTACATGTAAAAAGAAAAAAGTAAAAAAAAAAAAAAAAAAAAAGTTAAAAAAGAAAAAAAGTTAAAAAAGAAAAAAAAAAGTTTAAAAAGAAATAAAAAGTTAAAAAAGAAAAAAAAAAGAAAAAAAAAAAAAAAAATTTAAAAAGAAAAAAAAAGTTTAAAAAGAAAAAAATAGTTTAAAAAGAAAAAAAAAATTAAAAAAGAAAAAAAAATTAAAAAAAGAAAAAAAAATTTAAAAAGAAAAAAAAATTTAAAAAAAGAAAAAAAAATTTAAAAAAAAAAAGTTAAAAAAGAAAAAAAAAAAAAAAAAAAAAGTTTTAAAAAAATAGTTAAAGTGTAAAATACAATTTAAAAAAAAAATGAAAACATAAAAAATTAAAAAAAAAAATGTAAGTGTAAAATTACATTTTAAAAGAAAATGTGAAAATAGAAAAAAAAGTAAAAAGAAAATTGCTAAAAGTAAAAAAAAATAAAGGTGTAAAATGTTAAATAAAAAGACCTTAAGTGTAAAAAATAGAAGAAAAAAGTTTAAGTGTAAAATATTACTCATCATAAGCTTTTTACTCGTATCCACCCAAAGTTATATGGCGTTACGGAGCGTACTAGCCCCATATAGGCGCAGATTCCTTGGTGAGTTCTGTGAATGGTCTACCCACTAATCAAACGATAAGTACAATAATTATATTAAAATATTAGCAAAAAAAAAAAAAGCAGAAAATACTAATATAGATATAAAAAATATTATCAAAGTATAGAAAATAGAACCAAGAATAACTAATAAATCTGTATACAATGGGTGTCTATAAATGTATAAGAGAAACCAATGTTTATATCTCTACTAAAATGTTGACACATATACTAAATGTTTAATAAATTAACTCATATATTTGCGAAATAGAGAAAATAATACATACTTTTTAAAATTGTATCAAATAGTCTATGAATGGATAAAAAAAAATATCATGACATGTATTAAAAAAAAAATTAAAATAATGGACTTACGTGTAACACATTAAGTTAAGAAATTTATACTTATCAAAGAAAGAAAGTAACGTAAGTCATATAAAAAAAAAAAAACCTGTAGTTAAGTACAATTGTTAATTGAATATGCTACAAAATATTGTCAAATTACACCATTTTTAGTGATAGGACAAGCAAACTTGTTAAAATGTCATATAATTATCAAAAATATTATACAAAGTACGAATTTAAAAAAAAAAAAAGTAAATGCAAAAAGAAAAAAAAAGTTTAAGTGTAAAATAAAATGTAAAAAAAATAAATGTAAAAAATAAAAAAAAAGTTTAATAAAAAAAAAAGTTAAAAAATAATAAAAAGTATTAAAATAATGGACTTACGCGTGACAGTTTAAGTTAAAAAATTTATATTTACCAAAGAAATTAACATAAGTTATTATAAAAAAAAAACTGTAATTAAGTATAATTGTTAATTGAATATGCTACAAAATATTGCCAAGTTATTCCATGGTAGCGATTTAACAACCAAACACTTTGTCTTTAAAGATTACGATAACGCAGTTTTAGAAACTAACATAGGGGCAAATGTGTATAATTATCATAAAATACTTCACATTACTGTTAAAATGTCATATAATTATCAAATATATTATACAAAGTAAGAAAAATATTACTTAATATGTTAAAATATTACCAATAGTACATGCCCAACAGATCAAAATGACCTTCAGCACCCTACGACACATGAAAACTTACGGAGATTAACAGCAATCTTGCCTCAAAAAATAAAACCAATAGTGTGCTGCTAAGGATAAAATGTCAAGTACACACCCAGTGTAGGAGATGTATACAAATAATATTGTTGAATTATTAACAAAGTGATTTCATTAATACTAAAATAAGGTCTTTGTTACAATAATATATATATATATATGGAAATTAAGTTCTTATTAGTGAAATTTATGTAATATTTTTAGACTGCTTTGCTCAATTTATAATATGTAGGTAGAATTTTTACATAAAAAAAACCCCTTTGTGTTTATCAAAAATATTTCACAAATTAAGAAGAAGAATACCTAAGGAAGGTCTTTGCACATGATTATAGTACAAAACCATGTGGATTTACATCAATTTTACCAGGAACAAGGGGGTCAGTATACGGCTATGAGTCAAATAGTCAATTTTAAAACCACATTCAGGCATTAATAACACAAATGCCTGAATGTGGTTTTAAAATTGACTATTTGACTCATAGCCGTATACTGACCCCCTTGTTCCTGGTAAAAATTGATGTAAATCCACATGGTTTTGTACTATAATCATGTGCAAAGACCTTCCTTAGGTATTCTTCTTCTTAATTTGTGAAATATTTTTGATAAACACAAAGGGGTTTTTTTTATGTAAAAATTCTACCTACATATTATAAATTGAGCAAAGCAGTCTAAAAATATTACATAAATTTCACTAATAAGAACTTAATTTCCATATATATATATATATTATTGTAACAAAGACCTTATTTTAGTATTAATGAAATCACTTTGTTAATAATTCAACAATATTATTTGTATACATCTCCTACACTGGGTGTGTACTTGACATTTTATCCTTAGCAGCACACTATTGGTTTTATTTTTTGAGGCAAGATTGCTGTTAATCTCCGTAAGTTTTCATGTGTCGTAGGGTGCTGAAGGTCATTTTGATCTGTTGGGCATGTACTATTGGTAATATTTTAACATATTAAGTAATATTTTTCTTACTTTGTATAATATATTTGATAATTATATGACATTTTAACAGTAATGTGAAGTATTTTATGATAATTATACACATTTGCCCCTATGTTAGTTTCTAAAACTGCGTTATCGTAATCTTTAAAGACAAAGTGTTTGGTTGTTAAATCGCTACCATGGAATAACTTGGCAATATTTTGTAGCATATTCAATTAACAATTATACTTAATTACAGTTTTTTTTTTATAATAACTTATGTTAATTTCTTTGGTAAATATAAATTTTTTAACTTAAACTGTCACGCGTAAGTCCATTATTTTAATACTTTTTATTATTTTTTAACTTTTTTTTTTATTAAACTTTTTTTTTATTTTTTACATTTATTTTTTTTACATTTTATTTTACACTTAAACTTTTTTTTTCTTTTTGCATTTACTTTTTTTTTTTTTAAATTCGTACTTTGTATAATATTTTTGATAATTATATGACATTTTAACAAGTTTGCTTGTCCTATCACTAAAAATGGTGTAATTTGACAATATTTTGTAGCATATTCAATTAACAATTGTACTTAACTACAGGTTTTTTTTTTTTTATATGACTTACGTTACTTTCTTTCTTTGATAAGTATAAATTTCTTAACTTAATGTGTTACACGTAAGTCCATTATTTTAATTTTTTTTTTAATACATGTCATGATATTTTTTTTTATCCATTCATAGACTATTTGATACAATTTTAAAAAGTATGTATTATTTTCTCTATTTCGCAAATATATGAGTTAATTTATTAAACATTTAGTATATGTGTCAACATTTTAGTAGAGATATAAACATTGGTTTCTCTTATACATTTATAGACACCCATTGTATACAGATTTATTAGTTATTCTTGGTTCTATTTTCTATACTTTGATAATATTTTTTATATCTATATTAGTATTTTCTGCTTTTTTTTTTTTTGCTAATATTTTAATATAATTATTGTACTTATCGTTTGATTAGTGGGTAGACCATTCACAGAACTCACCAAGGAATCTGCGCCTATATGGGGCTAGTACGCTCCGTAACGCCATATAACTTTGGGTGGATACGAGTAAAAAGCTTATGATGAGTAATATTTTACACTTAAACTTTTTTCTTCTATTTTTTACACTTAAGGTCTTTTTATTTAACATTTTACACCTTTATTTTTTTTTACTTTTAGCAATTTTCTTTTTACTTTTTTTTCTATTTTCACATTTTCTTTTAAAATGTAATTTTACACTTACATTTTTTTTTTTAATTTTTTATGTTTTCATTTTTTTTTTAAATTGTATTTTACACTTTAACTATTTTTTTAAAACTTTTTTTTTTTTTTTTTTTTTCTTTTTTAACTTTTTTTTTTTAAATTTTTTTTTCTTTTTTTAAATTTTTTTTTCTTTTTAAATTTTTTTTTCTTTTTTTAATTTTTTTTTCTTTTTTAATTTTTTTTTTCTTTTTAAACTATTTTTTTCTTTTTAAACTTTTTTTTTCTTTTTAAATTTTTTTT
This sequence comes from Troglohyphantes excavatus, assembly GCA_963932185.1. Lineage (NCBI taxonomy): Eukaryota > Metazoa > Arthropoda > Arachnida > Araneae > Linyphiidae > Troglohyphantes > Troglohyphantes excavatus. The sequence goes on from OZ010667.1 coordinate 38,183,060, forward strand.
TTTTTTTTTCTTTTTTTTTTCTTTTTTAACTTTTTATTTCTTTTTAAACTTTTTTTTTTCTTTTTTAACTTTTTTTCTTTTTTAACTTTTTTTTTTTTTTTTTTTTTACTTTTTTCTTTTTACATGTAATTTTTAATTTTTTTTTTTTTTTTTTTTTTACTTTTTTCTTTTTACATTTTTTTTTTACATTTTATTTTACACTTAAATTTTTTTTTTATTATTTTTTAACTTTTTTTTTATTAAACTTTTTTTTATTTTTTACATTTTTTTTTTTTTTACATTTTATTTTACACTTAAACTTTTTTTTCTTTTTGCATTTACTTTTTTTTTTTAAATTCGTACTTTGTATAATATTTTTGATAATTATATGACATTTTAACAAGTTTGCTTGTCCTATCACTAAAAATGGTGTAATTTGACAATATTTTGTAGCATATTCAATTAACAATTGTACTTAACTACAGGTTTTTTTTTTTTTATATGACTTACGTTACTTTCTTTGATAAGTATAAATTTCTTAACTTAATGTGTTACACGTAAGTCCATTATTTTAATTTTTTTTTTAATACATGTCATGATATTTTTTTTTATCCATTCATAGACTATTTGATACAATTTTAAAAAGTATGTATTATTTTCTCTATTTCGCAAATATTTGACTTAATTTGTTAAAAATTTAGTATATGTGTCAACATTTTAGTAGAAATATATACATTGGTTTCTCTTATACATTTATAGACACTCATTCTATACAGATTTATTAGTTACCTTTGGTTCTATTTTCGATACTTTGTTAATATTTTTTATATCTATAGTAGTATTTCCTGCTTTTTTTTTTTGTTGCTAATTATTTAATGTAATTGTGGTACTTGTCGTTTGATTAGTGGGTAGACCATTCACAGAACTCACCACGGGCATCTGTGCCTATATGGGGCTAGTACGTTCCGTAACACCATATGGCTTTGGGTCGATTCGGGTAAAAAACTTATGATGGTTAATCTTTTACATTTAACACATTTCTTTTTTACATTTAGCAATTTTCTTTTAACGTTTCTTTTTTTTTTCATATTTTTCGTTTGTAATTTTTTTTTTTTAAATTTTAAATTTTTTTTTACGTTTTTCTTTTTTACATTTGTCTTTTTTTTTTTTTAAAATTTTTTTTTTTTTAATTTTATTTTTACACTTAAAACTTTTTTTATATATATTGTTTTTACTTTTTTTTTTTCATTTTTCTTTTAAAATTTCATTTTATACAAACTTTTTTTTTATTTTACAGTTACTGTTTTTTAACTTTTTTATCTTTACATTATATTTTTCACTTAAACTTTTTATTTATTTTTTTACATTTATACTTTTTATAATCTATTTCACACGTAAACTTTTTATTTTACATTTATTAGTTTTATAATTTATTTCACACTTAAACTTTTTTCAAATATTTTTTATATAAATATATATATATATTTTTTTTTCACTTTTAAAATTTTTTTTTCACTTTTAGTTATTTTTTTTTCTTACTTAACCTTTTAGTTTTTAATTCACACTTAAACTTTTTTTATTTTTACATTTTTCTTTTTAAACTTTTTTTTTTTTTTTTTTTTTTTACATTTTGCTTTTTAAATTGTATTTTAACTTTTTTTTTTAACATTTATTCTTTTTATAATTTATTTCAAACTTAAACTTTTTCATTTATTCTTGTCTAATGTACAACTACAAACCCCGCTTTCACCCCAATTTTATGTATACGCCTACAAACGTCTCCCTATGAGTACTTTATGTCGCCAATTTTACGAATACACCTCTCAAATTGTCCCCTTGTGGATACTTGATGTCGCCAAATTCTACACATTCACCCTCAATTGTACTCATATGGGAACTTGTTGCCTCTTAGTCTTTGAAAATTTAATCAGCCAGCCATAATAATTCCCCTTGTATGGTGCTACTTCATTTCTACCATCCACCTATGCGTTTTGTTATAGTGTAATTTTATGACATAAGAAAAAATGTGTACTTGTACCAAGCGTATAAATAAACCCCTTTGTATAGCTGCACTGTATCGTTCAATCAAACAACCAATTATAAAACACCCCTAAAACAGCAACATCTAAGACAAATTCCCTTATTCAACACGTATTAGAACAAGTAATAGATCCATTATCTTACATACCAACCCCAAATCTGCTCTTATCAAGCCCAGCACAACAAACAGTGCGATAGAGTAACTTTTACATCATATTCCTAAACAGTAAGCAATTCTAATGCATCCAATTGTGATCAAGGTGAGATCCCTCCTTCTAGTCATAACGATATGATATTTTCCCTCTTAAAATAATAATTTTACGTATGATGTGAAAAACATTTAAAGAACACATTACTTTTAGAAAAAGTTTAATTAACCGTAATACAAGGTTTTGGTTCCCAAGGTTCTTTTTCAAAGTATCAGCTTTCATATTAATTACTTTTTTTTCAACCACTGAGACTGATTTCCGTTATATAAATTGTAATTTAAACGTATATTGTTATAAACATTATTTTCATAGAACCCCAGACTGTCATTTTTTATACCCTTAGTACACATGTCAAAAGGTAAAAAAAGCTTTACTTATTAATCTGGTCTACCTTCCTGTACACGATGGTATGTTATTTACCCCCATAGGATGATTCCTCATAGAGTTATATTGCGAAATTATATGCTGGAGTTGGTCACATAAAATATATTTTTCTAAAACCATTCTTGCAAAATTCTTTTCTTTTGTACTAACCATAGTTAAAATATATACACTACTGTCATTCCCTTTAACATAAGTTCATTGTGCAGCTCTAGTGGGACGTAATTGCTCTCACTGAGTTAATTTTTTTGGCACAGATGTATACGTAAATAAAATATATGTAAAATATAAATGAGTAATAAAATATAAATAAATATTAAAATATGTATGAAATATATGAATAATAAAATATATATAAATATTAAAATATATATAAAATATAAATGAATAATAAAATATAGAAGTTAAAATATAATTAAATATTAAAAATAAATGTAAAAATATAAATAATAAAATACAAATAAATATCAAAATATAAATAAATATTAAAATATAATAAATATTAAAATAAGAATATTAGTTTAATTCTATCATATTTTATTTACTTTCACAGTTGCGTATACAGCTCACAGTTTTTTCAACAACCAACCATTCCTAACATTATACCTATGATGTCACAACCCACAGCTTATAATTAAAAATGTGTAGATGCTGTGCGTCGCAAATTTCCACCAATACCCAAATAAAAACGCAAAATAACAAAAAAGCAACTTTCATGTCACATGACACTCCATAGACATCACTTACTGACACCTGATTGGTTCTTCATGATGTCATTCTTAAACAAGCATATGATTGGTCCGTTCCCCTACATGCAGCGCCGCCTTGCGGTTACAAGCAGAACTAGTTCTGCTTGCCCCGACAGCGTGTGACGTCACTTACTGACACCTGATTGGTTGTTCATGAGGTCATCCTCAAACAAGCCTCTGATTGGTCCGTTCCTGTACAAACACGTTGAGACACGGTGTGACATGCCCATCGGCGGCGATGAGTCATCGACACCTGTTCCCATGTCCCCTGCGTGTGACGTCACTTACTGACACCTGATTGGTTGAGGTCATCTCCATTAGGCCACGCCCCCGCGGCTTGACAGACGAGATCCGCCCTGATTCTCACCACCAAAAATCCACAGAGCACCGCCAAAATCCACCAAAATCCACACAGCACCTCGTATTCCTCATTACTCCGCCGTACTCCGCGGCTTAGAACCCGTCAAATTACACTACTGTGGCTGGTACCTACCCGATAGCTTACTTTTTCTATGTCCACTTTGTACGACTGGCCCGCCCGAAGGCATACAGCGAGATGTTTCACAGAAACTGAAGCTTCGACAGCCGTGAAGGCAACCCAGGGCAACCGAGAGTACGCCGGCGATCACCGGGCCCATGAAGCCAAGCGACCCGTGGTGCGAACTAACATCCACGGGCGACAACGTGTTTTAAAATTTGAACTCAACTGAAAGATTTGCTACTTTGCCTTTATTAACTTTATTACAGAACTTCACTCACAGGTAGAGTGGTAACATAACTGGCCTCTCGGCAGGTAAACTAATAAATAATGGATAACACAAAACTAACTGAGTGCACGGAGGCTAAATTACAAACTTTTATTTAGCGATGGGCTTCCTGTCTTGAACCTTTATATTATTCATACTGTATACTTCTCTTCAGTTTGATAATATATTTTTCGTATGGCTTGCACTTTTGGTCGTAGCATTTTTCGTTTTGTTTTCTTTTTCACAGTTAAATCCCCCCCGGTGCGACGGGCCGGTTTTTATATTATTTTTACATATATGATCATATTTTAGTTCATTTGGCGATATTTTATTAATTTGGCGAAATGTTTTATTCATTCGGTGAAATTTTAATTTATTTGGCGAAGTTTATTTATTTGGCGACAGTTTTTAGTTATTTGGCGACAGTTTTTAGTTATTTGGCGACATTTTGGCGATATTTAGTCATCAGCCAATCAGAATGCTCCTCGTACGTTACATAATATTAAAAATTTCCATTGTTTAAATTTTATATTTTGCATTGTTACATGTTCTCCATGTTAATCCTATGGAGAAGTTTCGAAAAAGGGGTTTTACAACCCCTTAAATCCGTTCGATCGGAACAAAAATAGCTTACTTTTCATATTTAAGGCATAAGGAACAACTTTACCAAATTTCTTCTTCATAGGTATACGGGAAGTTGGAGAATTAGTGATGAGTGATGAGTGGGTTTTTCGCATTTATATATATAGATGATTATGATTATATATTTTAATATGGTTACCAGCTGAATATTATTATTACGGGAATTATTCGAAATATGTTATTGTGAAAAGCATGTTGTAGTTGGATTGATTGCCTACTAATGTTAGCTTAAATCGTTTCAGACTGACTGACACTGCAATTGGAGAATATTAAAATGTTGCTCAATGAGCATGTCTCCTCTTTTCTGTATTCATGCTGCACAAGTAAATAACTATTCGTTTATTGAGCAACTATATCACCTGCATTTGCAATAAGCGCATATGTACATAAATATGTGTGTGACAACATGTATCGCAATAGTGCGGAATTTTTGCTAATATCTTTGAGGATACAAGCGTGCAGTTTTGTACAAATAAAATGAATAAACAGAGGAAATGGTCCAATTTTATTATAGACCAATTTGCCACTTTTGTCTCTGACGTCCCATTTTCCCAACGTAATAATAATAAAAATATTTTAAAAATTCATATATAAAAACATTATTATTAAAAAAATTCCTAATAAATAGTTACTATAAATACTATAAATATACTTACTATAAATATACTTACTATAAATATATAAATATACTTACTATAAATAGTTACTTCCTAATAAATAGTTAATATAAAAATTCTCAAGATAAATAATCTTTTCGATTTCAAAATCATATGAACACATTTATAAAAATGTGTGTTTTAATTGTAGTAAATAAAATATTTAACTTAAAAATATTTTCTACGGATTTCAATTTATGTACAATCAGAAAACAACGTATTCTTTGAATATAAATTTTCACGCATCAATTATTTAAACATTTATGAATCTAATTAATTCTAAAAACAATTATTTACTATTTATTTACTACATTCCAAACAATTTTAGTGCTTTTGTTGAACATACTGTAGTACTAAATAGCCACTTTTTAAAGTACAAAATTTAGAATATAGACATAGTCTTAGTTATTTTAACTTCACACCAATAACTTCCAATAATTAAATTTCAAAAAAGCGCATAATTTATATACAGATAAATTATAGCATTTCGATAGGCATATTACAAAAATTGTCCGATTGAACATATAATGGCGAAACAATATTACCTTCTAGAAAGACCTGTACGATTTTATATTTCCCAAGGTACAGCACCGTTTTTGACAGAGCCCGCAAATAATTATGACATCATAATGAAATCCGGAAATAGGGCAAACAATAAAAAAAAATGACACTTAACCCTGATAGATGGCCCAAACGTTAGGTAGAAGAGAAATCGCTTCTGGTTTTAGGCAGTTCCTTGACCTACAAAATAAGTAAAAGTCGTCACGTGACCATCTCTCTCATTTCCTCTTCATAACAAGGCATTCTGCTGTGTGAATTGTTGTTTAGATTCCAATTTCCTCAAACAAGAGTAAACAACGAAAATGCTTCTGAAAACTCTTTTTCAAAAGGTGAGCTCTGGATGCATTCGAGCTATGACATTCCCCTTAACTTTTATAATACGGAATCCGAAAGGAAATAATACTCTTAATATTTAAATGGCTTCACGCTTGATTGCATTTCAGAGTTTGGGTTACGAAACTTTAGGCGAATTGTTCAATGGGAATCGAGTCATTTAATCAAAAAATTTTGGAAGTTTTACGAAAAAAAAAACATTAACCAAATGGAATAGTTTAAATCGAATTCATTATTTTTAGCGTATCTGTAGAGAACAAAAATTCTAATAAATTCTATACTCGGGGACAACCTAAGTTAAGCCTAAAGCAATTGAATGTTTTATACATATCATAGCTTCCACTTCAGGTTCAACTTAGGTTGTCCCCGAGTATAAACGACTCTCGACTTGACAATAGTCGAAGGTTAACAATGACGTCACGAAACTTAATTGCCTACCAATCCTGTTCTCCTTCCTCTGATATTAATCTAGTACAGAAGAAATTGAAGTTCATTGTTATCAGTAGTTCCAACGAGATGGAAATGTATTTTAATTAATCATTTTGACCAGTGATCCCGCAACCTTGGAATGACCGTTGATTATTTATATAACAATTGGAATTAATAAAGGATTTAACCTTCCCGATGCACTTCAAGCAACGTGGATTTTTTTTAATGAAACGTCTTTAAAATCCGCTACATAAAGTATTATGATAAAAACACCATATTCCACTTTTATGGTGATCCATTCTGACACTATAACTCCATGACAAAACGCACGATTGACATAAATTTTGTCTCAGTGGATTGCAAGGACCGTTCAATTATATTTTTTTTTACCACAAGTGAGCATAATTATGGCGCCCCTCTGTATTTTACATCAAAGTACCTCTTTGAATTCAATCAGGCAATCTGGTTATCTATATTTACTTTTGAATGCTTTAAACAAGATGGTTAAAACATTGACGTACACTTGGTAAAATTTCTTAAATATCAAATTTTGATCGTATACCTGTCCCTGGTAAGAAAATAAGATATATACTATGCAACCTCAATGAAATGTACTAGTAATTAAAATGTAAATAATAAACAATAAATTTATTTTATAATTTACAGTTAACTATTTTTACTCTCAAATTTAGCGCCCTCCTTATTTCGCGCCCTAAGCGCTTGAACTTATTAATTAATCATTCGTTAGGTAAATAGACGCCGATGCATGGGGGTAAAAATCTTGAAATACAGAGTGGATGGGTCTACGTTGCTTGTTTGTCTTCCTTCTGTTGGCAAGGTTTACGTTAGAGACTAATCCCTATGTCTATAATCTACGGAATTGATGTTTCACGTAAAACTTTTCTAGTCGTTTTCCCACGCATTTACACTTGTTATTTTTTTTTGCTGTGCATGCGTTGTATGAAACGAATATAATCTCATTTGATTTACCGCATTTTAATAAATTAAAATATTGGTTGAAAGAAGAAGAAAATTAATATTAAAAATGATAATCGAAATAAAAATAAATCGATGGAAATCGGCGCTGTTTTATATCAGAAATCGCTATTTGGCTTTAGAGAATTAATAACTTTATGATACAATAAAGCTCACTCTTTGAAATGAATTCTATGAGTCAAATCCATTTCATTTCAAAAAACGTTTGACTCACCGAAAGTGAAAAATAAAAATTGATTATCTTTCCCCAGGAGTTAACATTTCATTTTCTTGCTGCGCCACAGGCCACTTTTATGAGTCAGGCTGACGACTATTCAGAAAAACTGATTTACATATATAGCAATTATCATAAAATATATTTTCATTTCATCAGTATTGATTGGCTAATGGGTAAATTTCTAAACGTTACTTTTGTGTGCATTATCAATAAAAAGCAAAGAAAAAGAGTATTGAAAAAAATACAGGTAAAATATATTATAGGGTAATTCCACGCGTGACTTACACTACATTTGACAATTTATACCACATTGTAAGCTTAATTAAAAAAAGCAATTTGTGATTTAAAAAAACTTTTTATGTCAAAAGACATACCAGACATATGTTCTATTTTTTGACAATGTAAACTTTTTTCATTTTATTTAACTTTAATTTTTAAAAATAAAAATATCACAGTGTGACTTACACTACAAAAAAGGACACGGTTTTTTGGATATCTTTTCAATTTACGTTTTCTTCCTCATGCTTTGATATAAAAAAATTATGTTATGCCAGTTTCGTTGTATAGGGTTTGAAGTTTAATCAGGTAAAAAATATATTTTTAGATGTGTTTTCAAATTATTTTAATTTAAATTAATCTGTGTGACTTACACTACAACTGAAACGTGACTTACACTACACCTCAAAATAAGCACTGGTAAAATGATATAAATAAAATTAAAATATAACTTTACATAATTTGAAAAATTATAATGTGAAAAATTATAATAGAATTTACAATCAAAGTTTCAGTCAAGCAATTTTTTTTTATTTTTTCAAAAATTACAACGCTTGCGGCACCTGCTTTTTCTGGCCAATGAAAAATATTCCTTGTGCATTGCAAAAATCCACTTTTATTGTAGAGCCTTCCTTAGAAATGAATTGTCCAGCAAAATATTTAACTTTTCTTCTTAATACAAATGAAACCCAGGCCCGTCGCACCGGGGGGGGGGGGGGGGCGGGGCGGGGGGGGGGGGGGGGCGGGGCGGGGGGGGGGGGGGGGGGGGGGAGTCCGGAAACCCTGAAAGTTGGGAATTTCAACTTCCAAAAACCCCGAGTTGGGGAAATTTATGCCGGAAGAAAATTAATATTATTAACAAATTGTTGCCCAACTTGTAAGATTATATTTAAATTAAACATCAGAATGGACACTGCATTGAAATATTGGTGCAACAAATCAATGCTTGTGAGGGAACTGTTTAATATTACCTGAAAAATATATAAAAAATCATGAAAGAGGTCGATAAGTTGGAATTGGGAATTTTGAGCATTGTTGGGAATTTCGAATAGTAGGGTTGAGAATTTCGAATCGCTAAGTTGAGAAATTTCTTGTTTCAACCCCCCAAAATATTGTTTGCGTAACGGCACTGATGAAACCTATACCCTAATGCCTCTTTTAAGTTCATCTCGATTGTTATCTTTTTCTTAGGACTTCTCGATTTTTTGTTCAGTTCTCTAAGAATTACAAAATCCTTGATTACTGGAATATTATATGCCTCTTCATAAAAATCTTTATCAAAGATTTTATTTCATTCCTTATTGCAGTAATTCTTGAATGTTGAGCAGGCAGGTTGACCTATCTCCGGTGTAAACTGATGTGCTAGTTTCTTTGCAATGGCCTGACATTTATTTGGGCTTTAAATGGACTTTTCTTGACTCTTGCAATATCTTTAAAAAATGAACTACAATTTTGATAGGCCTTCTTAGGAGAATCTACTGAATTTGGATTAGAAAGGCTTGGTTCATTTTAAGCGGTTGCGGAAATTCTTTTTTACCTGTATTTCTTTTATCTATTCCCTCTTCTTTGCTTTAAAAATCCCTTTGATCAACTTTCATTGTAATTTCCACGTTCTTACACCTTTTCTCTTGCTATCTAGATTATTTATCTTTAACTGCTTGAAATATTCCATTTGTTTTTTTCTTTCTCTAATCTCTATCTTTCATTTTGCTACTTTTCCCCCATTTACAGTTTAAATAAGAAAAGTATAATAAATAACAATATTTAAAAATAAGATCACTTATGATATTATTTTTAAATATTATTACTGTGCATTTTGTAATCGTTGTTGTTATACAAACACAGCATATAGTAGTGACTTACTCTACGCTGTGACTTACACTACAGTTTTAATTTATTTAATATTCACTAAAAAATTTCCTTCTTTTAAAAATCAAAACTGCTATAGAGGAGGAAATCACTTATTTTGTTTTAATTGTGGCTCAATTTAAAAAAAATAGAAGAACTTTTTTTCCTTTTTTGTGACTTACACTACATTTGAAAAATACATATTTCATTTGGTTCTAAATCAATAATTAAATCAAGATTATTTTTTATAAAGTAAGGAATTTGATTGTACATTAACTGTATTTCTAAAAACCCATACTCAAAATATTCAGAAAATGTAACTTATATTAGGAATCAAGGAGTATAAATAATGCAAATGTAAGCAAGTTTAGTTTCATTGCATAGCAACCATTTTGAATTTGCACCATTGTCACAAAATATGCGCAAAATTTATATTAATGCAAAATATAATAAATTCAATTATTTTTCTATATTATATAAAAATTTCAACTTTGTAAAAAAATATTTTAAAATTCACTCTTAGGACACTTTTACGTGGAATTACCCTATAGTTAAATTTTCTAAAGATAGTTCTTTCTATACGTAATACAGAAATATGCAATCCCGAACTATAATTAAATTCATATCCCTGATATTTTAAACTAAATTCCCGAATACTAGAGTTAGCATCCGGATTTTGATGAAAATATTTTTTTTTTCAGATTTAGAATTTTTTTCTTTCTTATTTTAAATAATTATTTAAAATACATATATTATTTGAGTATCCTAGATGCAAAACAGGTTATATATTGGGTTACATCCACTTTTAAATGCATATTAAGAAAAATCACAGAAAACCGTCAAACCTCAAGACAGGTTTTGATGTTGTAGGAATTATTTGTTTTTTATTAGTAAATCATGATTTTCGTTGCATGCTTATGTAGTAAAAAAATTTAAACCAAAGTCAATGATTGCAAAATATCCTTTTTCAAATTTTGAATATAACCATCATCTGGTCTACTAATTTATCCATTATCCAATAAAAAGTTAACTTTCGTCACATTTTCTAGGAAATAATATTCTGACATATATTTTCCTTAGCGCCACTTTTAATTTGTTTGATCAAAGAAAAAAGCTTTTTTGTAAGTTGTAATTTTACTCAATGCAAGGTTCACATATGTTTAAATGACCTGTGGAATTTTCACTCAAATATGATTCACAGGGAAAACAATCGTCCGAGAGCAGTAAACATAAATTAGACAAACTGCGTCAAATGAATAAAATAATTGCATTCCCCTTAATGATGTTACCACAACGTCCTTAATTGAATTGAGTATATAACTGAATGAAAGTGATTACAGCCGTCTAAAGTGGTAACCATTAAATAGCAGAGAAAATAAACTAGTAAAGTGTTGCACCATTTCCAAGAATTTAAAACTAGTTTAGTTAACTCCCTTTAATAATTATAAAACTAGGTTTTTCGAGTAAACTATTTGAAAATCAATTCAAACATAATTGTATGCGAATTCTTCTATGGCGTGCAATGTAAATTACTTTATGATACTTGAATCGGGCGGATCCAGGATTAATTTTCGCGAGGGGCAATTTTAGCAAAAACTTTTTGCAAATTGAGAGGTTAGGTAATAAAATTTTCATGCGATTTTTATAAATATTTATTATTAATAGAATCAACAATTTCATTTTATAATTAGATTTACCATTGATTTACACAAATCAATTAAATTACTCATATTTAACAATAGCGTAAATAGTATAAAATGAATGACTTTTTAAGACACTCTTTAATAATATTTATTCTACTTTTTGAAGATATTTACAAAAGCAAGCTATTAGTGTTCCTGTTATGCGTTTTTCAAAGGGCGCCGCGCCCTGCCCTTTTTTTTGTAAGTGCTGATGCGCCCTGCCCTGTTTTGTAAGTGCCGATGCGCCCTGCCCTTTTTAGAAGTGAAAAATGTGCCCTGCCTTTTTTCCAGTATCTTCTTTGCGCCCTGTAATTAAAAAAATATATTTTTCTGCAAAAACGTAGGTTTGTAGGATTGCTTTGGTATCCCAATAGTACCCTCAACCCACGACATTTGCTGAACAACGTAGTTAAAGTAAAGAGGCGTTTCTGAGATCTATAGGACTCTATACACAATGCATCAATCCAAAAATTGCTTACTTTGGAGGAAGGTATTTTCCAAGAAAGGATTGTAAATGACTCCTGTCAAAAAATTAACGCCCCTAATTGTGATGCTTTTCCCTCCCCCACAATGCCTGGGGATTTTTCCCTCCCCTATATTTTTAAATTGCCCATTCCTATAATCAATCTTCCCGTCATAAAAATAGTGAACTTTTTATGCCTTTTGTCCGAATATTTGCGATCTTCGTCAAACGAGGATATCACACGAAATTTAAGATGGTTATAACTCTTAATTTCGTTTGCCTCTGTCGAATGCAACTTCCAGATGGCTCTCTTTTAAGAATTTTCACATTCATAAAAATCCTTAAAATTGTAGAAATTCATTAAACGCGATCTGCTGAGATCTCTTTTGAAAGACTTACAATCCTTTTGCATCTGATGAATAAATGTTTATACTTCACCAGTTTCTATTTCATCATGATTAGATTTGCACTACATAACAAAATTGCATTAAATTTTTCGAAAATATAATTTAATTTACGAAATTGAAATTTAGGACTTGTCATATGGAGTTATAAAAATTGATTTTTCGTCCCCCTTTATTAAATTTGAGATAGTAAAAACTTTTTAACAAGGAACTTTAGAAAAATTTGAGGATTTCAAAGTTTTCTTTTTTGAAAAAATTAAAAAAAAAACACTACTATTAGAGATTCTTTTATGTAATGAGTTTATGGTGCAGTTTTTTAAAAAAAAATTATTTTATTTTTTGTGAAATTTTAAACATTTCTAAAAAAAAACACTAAATTATACAAACTTTAAAAAAGCTTTTAGAAAACAGAAAACTCTGGCCCTCCAAAAAAAATCTAGCTAAAGATAAGGAAAGTGCCCTTTCAGTCCACAAAAAGTGCCCTTTTTGACAAATCCCCCCCCCCCCTTTTTTTAAAACTATGTGAACACTACAAGCTATTCAGAAGAACAAAATATAGAAGAGTGAAATATAGTTAATTTTAATAAGAGTTTTGCTTTGTAGAGATGTTTGTTGCCCGTTTTATTTGTCCTCACGTTGACTTTGGTGCGGAAGTTTGTAGATGGAGGCGACAGCCTAAATATTGTCCCTATCATCTGTCGGGGCTTTAAATTAATTAGTACAATGTAAAAGAAAAGTTACTTAAAAGTGAGTACCTGAACATGCTCGTTTTTCTTTGAGTTCAATTGCATCGTAAATGACCGAAGACGTACTCAAATTTAAGCAACCGTACTTTCTAAAAAATGAGCAGTGTGATTTAATATTGCTAATTTCAGCTTCTGTTCAAGCCATCTTAAAAAAGCGACCTGACAAACTTAAAATAGTTGTTCAGAAGAAGGTTTTATACATTATTAGTTGTCGATTGCTTAAATAAAAACTGAGTTATTACAATTCAATTATATTATTTTCCATTCTTTTGGCACATTTATTTCTTTTTATTTATTTTTACTCATTGTACACATTTTTGAATACATGTCTTTTTCAAAAATGAAACTTATGACAAGCATCGAATGTATTAAAAAATGCGTGCATTTTACTTATTTTTGAGTAAAAATTTTTAACTATGTAGGCAGTATTTCCAAAACCTCTTTGTCGTAATAAATTGTGTTTAAAATTATCATATATGTTTTTAATTCCTTTCAAAACGAAAAAAGTTCATTTTAGGTAGGGTAAGATAGAAAATCTCAGAGGGAACAATTGCACCAATGCCTTATAGCTAGATCCACCACTGACTTGTATGCATAAAAAAAACCTCAGCATAGTTTATCAAACAGAATATATTATCCACTTCCCTTAAATTTCCAAAACAACAATTTTATTTCAAAATTAAAATCTAGAGGTCTTACGGGAATATTGTGAATAAAAATTGGTTATAAAGTTTTCCCAAGCTAATATCTTAATAACTTAATGTGTAGCAAATTGGTGTGTCGAGAAATTAATTGGACGATTTATTAGACGTTTAAATTAAAAATCTTATAACGAATAACAGTTTTATAAAATATATTTTTAAAATAGATTTAATCTTTTGAACCAAGAACGACATCGTATTCGCTGAAATGTATAAGGCAGCTTGTTTTATGTAGGTTGAATTAACGTTGCATTATATCTAATAGTCTACTGACGAAGTTTCGGACCCGGGAACCCTACCACGTAATTGTGAACCATGCTTAGATCACCACGACCACGGGGCACTCCATCCACTCTCACTTCCACACCATTACCAATGTAAAACATTTGGACTACGACAGATTTAACGTACACTAGACCTATCTACAAGACGAATAGTTGGTCTGACTGCGAGATTCGAAATCACAACCCTCCTTAAAGTTCTTTCAACAAGGTTATCAAGGGTTTTCTTTTTTTTATATGAGAAGCTTCTTTTTTTGTTTAGTTAGAATTTTTTTTTAATATTTTCTTAAAAATCTGATTTCTATTATAATAAAAGTGATTTTCATAATAACGATTAACGTAGTGCCTTCTTTATGCCACTTGGTCAGAAATAACTATAATTCAATTCCGTTCAGTGGAAACTTGGGTAGCTGCCCAATTCTCTTTTTAGCCTTCAAAAGGCACATGTTTCACTAAATAGATGTAACACGAAGCTAACTTTCGTGATTCGTGAAACGAATAGAGAATAGAACCGTGATTGAATCTATATTCGTACTTCACATATCGCAGGTTTGTTCGATTTATAAGGACTCTTATTCTCTTATACATAAAGGACAGTAAATATTCAATCGAATTACAATTCACAATTTTCCAGGTCTTAGAACACGATCACCTTTCCTTCCTACTATACAGCACACATTTTCCTGTACTCAAAGATCTCCGTGAACTTTTGATATAACTTCTCTTAAATTGCTTATTGTTCAAAAAACCTGCTACGCAGTCCTCGATTTCGTTCAAATTTGTTCTTCCAGAAAATTCAAATTAGTGATAGTATCCTACAATCGAGTTTATTCTACCGGACAATCGTAAATTGGAAAGAGGGGCTGTCGTAAAAGTACAAAATGAGGAAGCGGGTTAGGAAATCATAAGAGTTAGTAGATTACATTTCTTCTTATAAGTAAATAAAATATGGCCAGCGGAACGGGATATTAATAAAATGCATGACAATCTAATAAACGTATACTAATGTATTTAGAAAATATTAAGACAATACAAGATCTTTTTTTAAAATAAAAGTAATACTGGATTTCTTAGAAAAATATAAAAAAGTGTGCGATACGTTTTAGCTATAAGATATAATTGTGATAAGCAAATAATTTTTTTTAGTTGATCTTTTTTTAACTATAAACAAAAATATTTAATAAGAAATTAAAAAAACATTTATTTAAAATAAATGATTTTACGTTTGTTGAATACAAATTTAAATTATATCAATGAAGGGCAATATTACATAAAAACGTTCATTCTACCCGCAAAAATTCTATTTGTAAATAATAGGTTAAATCATAACAAATAATTTGTCAATGCATTGTGTCGGTCAGTAACCTTTTGGCAACTCGCCATTTCTCAAAAGTATGGTGAATATCAATTATTCCCCACAAACCTGGATCAGAAGTTTCTTAACTGCATTCGACTGACCTTACACACAGGCTGTCTAATGCATCACAAAATAAGAATACGCAACGTTATGGTACGCCAAGCATGAATGAGTTATAAAAGGTAGAAGCTGCGATATGCCTGACTAAAGCATCGACCCCTCCCTGTTTAATGGCATCAGAAAAGAGTAGTTTCCTCTGAAATTCGGTGTTTCACTAAACAACGCAAAAGGGGTAGCGAGAAACTAATGTTTTGTATCGATGGCTATATCGAACTGGTTATAATAATGCATACTTAAGAAAGTATCGTTAATAAAGAGTGTGGGGTGATTGATATTTTTACTTTAATGCTCTGTAACTGCTAAATGTAAAAAATAGAATTGAGATCGTTTTAATGTTTGGCGTTATCAAATGGCAGTTGTTGGAGGTTATTGGTTCGGTTTTTGGCACGCTATATCGTGAATAAGGTATGACGATTGCCAAGTAAATGGAAAGAAAATAATAATAATAATAAATTTCACCATTTTTTTTCACAGTTTCATTTCCATTTTTTTACAATTTTCATCTCACAATTTCATTTCACAATTGAAAAAGAATAAAAAAAAATCCATTATATCGTCCTACTCCAGGAAGAAAGGAGTAACTAACAAAATATCGATTTTTAGTGTTCTGATATAAGATACTCGTCTTGATAAGTAGCATCAGACATGTGATTGGTAAAAATGGCAGACATTTCATTTTCATGGTGACCGATGGCATATTTAGATCATTCAATAAAATAAAATTTAAGGAGTTCCACTAATTCGCAGAACAGACTCAAGCCTCTGGTATTGTGATAAAGTTTTATATTTCTAATGTTTAACCATTCTTGAAATATGTGTGGTGATTTGCGACAAATGATTAATTTTAGATATTGGAAATTTAAGGTTTAGCTTGAATTGCAACGCCTGTAAAATTAAGAATATGTAAACATGTCGATACGTCCTTTAAGCTTCTATACATGAGAAGAAAAAAAATGCTACAAATATGTCTGAGTTTTTCAATCACTAAAAACATTTAGCAAAAATAACTAAGTTACTGATGTTAAAGAAAGAGTGATTGTCAAGCTTAACAAAAGTGCGGATTAACTGATGACAGAACATGCATTAATATTGCAAATCTATGATGTTTTTTAATGACAAAAATTAAATTAAAAAGCGAAAACATCCAACAGAAGATAAAATTCTAAATACTTGAGACCAACAGTGACATTTTGAAATATGAGGAAGCATTATTATTGACAAGAGTTTAGAAATCTTATAGGTTATTTAGTTTTCAACAAGACTTAAATAAATCTGAAAATTGCGATTACGTGCTTCAAATCGAAATGTGGATCTCCCACATTATTTTTACATATTAGTACATGTACATTTGGACATATTCTGGAACGGCAACAGCCCAATTGAGGCCGAAGGGAGCCGGGTTTACCATATTCTCAAAGAAGAAAACAATTGTTTATCGCCCAGACAAAAGGTTGCCATGGGCCGAAATTGGAAACTTTCCGTCTGGTATAGCGTTAGGCACGTAATTTCCTAAAAGATTCCACATTCATGCGGCGAAATCCTTCGCAAAATTCTTCGAAAACCAACTGAATGTGGCAATCAATTGTCGCAATGATGCACAGACTAAAGTATACGCTCAAAGTGAAAGAGTACTTCTGAGTTATTTCAATAAATGCTACAAATAGCTGTGTAAATAAATCAAGACAAAGAACTATTCACGCAATATGCGTTTGCTAAAGTCCTGTCAGTAGGGAAAAAAAGTCGTAAAAAATTGTAAGAATGACAATGGAGAAAAACAGAGGCAACGTAAAAAGCATTTCGTATACCTTGATAGATTAACGACCGAGTTATTTTTTTTTTATTTTCAGTGTGATTGTAAAAGTCTAAAAAATTATGTAAGTTAATAAAGAAACTTTCACAAAACGTTTATTTAGATCATAGAAACAGTTATTTTTCTTTCGTGACATACATGTTTTATTGCACAGATCACGCACTTATTTTTAAATGAAAAATTGCATTTCAAATGCTGATAGAATACATTAGGTACTTAATGCATACTTTATTATATGCATTATGTAAGAATACATACTTTAATTTTAAAAATAAGCAAAGGAATTTGAATAACTGACTTAAAAGGCTTAACTTAAAAGGAATCTATTATTGAAAGCTATATTTTTCCAGATTGTAGACAATATAAATTAGTAATTTAAAAACCAAAAAAATTAAAAATCAAAGTTTGTTGTTTTATAGTTTCAAGTTTTTCTACCTTTATTATAATTAATAAAACTACATAAAATCAAACATTCTAAACACGTTGGACAATCTAACGATTATCAAAATCCTGCACGATGTTTTGTAAAAATGTTTTATAATTAAATAGTAGTTAAATAAGAACGACTAATTTGATACATTTATATTTGAATAGAGCAATTTTTTTTCTGTAAAAGCGTTAGAATCATAATTAATAAAAGGCCATTTAACAAAAATAAGATCATTAAAAAAATATTATTGATTGCATTAGAGAAAGCTCTTAAATTATTTCTCAATTAAATATATAATTGAATTTTTTTTTAATATATAGTATTTATATTAATTTAAATATGGAGGAACTGAAAAAACTGGTGTTTCTCATGACAACAATTCCGGGTGAGTCGGTCGCAAGTTTGTATTTATCTTTTTGCTAAACTAACATACTAATACACAAAAACAATAAACTATTTATTGTTCAAATAGAAAGTTAAAGAAAAAATTAAAAATAGCAACAAAACTTCATCAAAATCATAGTTTCCTTGGTCAATTGGACTTCGTAAGAGAAAGAAGTCAAAATATTTTTGAAAATATATTTCCCCTATAAAAAATATCTTCCTGAAATTCACTACACACAAATATTTTACGTTGATCTTGACATAAATTTTTGTTTGACCATTCATTTCCCATCCTAATTTTGACAGAAAAAAATACGGAATTTTATTTGGACGTGTAACGTTTTAAAATCACTTTCGGGTAAAAAGTGTAAATAGGGCGAAGTGGACCGTATAGATAACATGATCAGTGAAACAACGTTGGTGCAACTGCCCTACCGCCCCAGCGCAGAAAAAAAAAAAAAAACTGCGCCAGTCTGACGGCTTCAAAAAGACGAAAATGCAAATTTAATTTTCTTACTAACCTAACCTTTACAATTCCAAACCACCAGAATTAAGTGAAATCCTCCTTTTTTATCAGTTCATTGGTTTATATAGCAGCAGCCACACAGCAGAATTCTGGTGCGGGATTTCTGCTGGCAAAAAAAAAATCACGTTCGTCTGACTTTTTCAAACGTAATTCTAGGAACGAGATACAATGAAGAGAGTGTACAGCATATTGTCCGGAATCCAAAAAGGTGCCACCTCACTTGAGTTTGACACATTACATCCGCCTCGAAAGACACGGCCCCCATCTATTTTCACACGATAACTTAAACTCGAGTATAAAAAAATATTATTCAGATGAAACAAAATAACATTTACATTGAGGAGGCTAAGGGATGAAAAGCACTGGGCAGGGAGATCATTGGTAGTTTCAGATAACCGACAAGTCATTTACTAAAAAAGATTTTCATTATGCTTTCATTTGAATTTTTTGGACATATTAACCCTTTGCTAATATTCTTATTTTAAATGTTTTAATTTATTTTTTGAAAAATAAGAATTACAAACTTAGAAAGAAATAGACCACTAAAATTCTAAAAATATGCCTTCAACTATTCTGAACACTTCGCCGGAAATTCTTACCTTCTCTTCGAAATTTAGGGGCCCCCTAAAAATGGAGGCCGTAGGAAAGTGCACCAAATGTACCTTTCGTAAAATATTGCACTAATTTCGAACATTAATGGTGATAACTCCCACTAAAATAATTTACATAAATAATACCGCATTTTAAATGATCTTTAGAATTAATTTATGAACATTTCGAAGCAATTATCTTTTAATTCACAATTGATTTTAAAGTGAATTCGTTTGAAATATTGAATTTATATTACAAGAAAATATAATTTATTAATTAATATTATTAATAAATGTATTGATTAATCTCAATTCTAGATTATGGTCAAACATTTCAAGTAGTGTTTCATATGAAACTGTTTTTACAATTGTTAGAATGTCCGTTTTCCTACTTATTAAATGAAATTAGCATATGGCGTGGCTTACTAAAAAAAATACATGCGTGTATTAATTTCAATAAACTAAATATTAAAAAGAATCCTAACCAAATATTTTATTTTTTGTTGACAGAATACTCGTTAGAAAGTGAAGTAACGGAAAAACGTCAATAATTCTAGGGAGTGGTATGAAATAGAACAAAATAATATTTCAAGGCAAATTCTTAGTTATAAGACCATATTACAAAATGTATTTGAATAATGTAATCATTAAAAAAACTTTTTAATTAACCATTATTTTTCAATTAAAATTTATTAGCTAATTTTAATTATCCGCAATAAGTTTTAACGGAATTCGTACTTTTAAAATTTAACATTAAAATTCTATTTTTTTTAGAATTTCTATAAATAGAAAAATTTAAATACATGGTATAAAATGTTAACTTTCAATAATTCAAAAAAAGGTTACTTTTTGTTTTGTTATAATTACGTAATGCTATTGCTTTGTTACCAGACATGAAGTATCTGTGAAAAGTTTTGGAAAACGGGGGCGGGGTCCTACTCTCTATGGGTCATACACAAATTTCGAATAGTCTTTATTCGACATTTTTTTTTAGTTAGTGTGCTGCAATTGCATTAAATAAAATGTCTTACTATCAGACACTGCATAAAATGTCCGTTATTTTCTTCTATCTTTTCATACAATGTCCAGGCAGTACACAAATAGAAGTGTCAAAAAACGGAAAGTGTTTAAAATTTATAGTAAATAAAAATAGAGAAAATATGTTTGTCAAGTTTTAAGACTTTAAAACAGTTAGTGTTCTTAGTTATTTTTATTTCAAGGTACTGGTTTTCTATCACAATTAAAAAAAACGCGATAATGGTGAAAATAAATTGTCTGTATTTGTTTTCCTTTAACCATTTCTCTATTGCTCTTTTAAATAAAATCCTACGCAGCGTAAACACAATGAGAAAGAAAACATCAACAGGTCACAAACAAAAACAAAACTTACTGCGAACTTTTCGATTTGTGTACAAGTTGCACATTGCAAGCGACGATTACAGCCAGCATCCACGATTTCATCCTTTATTACGCTCTTCGGTTCGAACCATAGGGATTTCTTTTTTCACGAAAAAAGAAAAAGTTTTGTTTCTTTTGTCACCGGTTATAACGAGAAAAGCGACAAACACGTCTGTCTAGCTCACGTGCACAAAGACCGCGCAGTGGCTCGTCTGAATTCGAAGTGGGAAAAGAGAATTTGACAGTTTCTCATTCGAAGGGAAATTTTTCCTGTCATTCCGAACTTGGCGAGAATCGGTGTTCTTTTGGCGCGTATAAATGTTCGACGCCAACGGTGTTCTAGGAAAGTTTCGAACACCTGATTTCGTAATAATGAATTTGTCAGCGTTAAACAACTAATCTTGTTTTATTGATCAAGGCCAGACATTTAATTTTATTGCTTAAGGTCTGTCCTTTACAGCCAGACATTCGTGTTTAAAATCCGAAAATTATACGAGTGAATACTCAAAAGGTTAAAAATTAATTGTATAAGTGGAGAAAAAATAACCTACAATATATTGAAAATTTTAACATTTCAATAATTTTACTTATTTTTTATTGTTTCTATGAAATATACGTTAGTGAAAATGTTGATAGTCAATACAAAATTTCAATGTTATTAAATGCTATAAACATTATTACTCTTTATAATACTATAAAAGTCATTTGAGTAAAATAAATAATTTTTTTAATTGATCTGTGTCTGTAAATAAATATCTCGAGATTGAGGCATAGCAACACTGATAATATCAAAATCAAACTGTCATTAATAGAGGGCAGTGGCGGTCCGTGGTCTAAAATGTTAGTGCGGCCGAAATCATGAGAATCCCCCCCCCCCCCCCCCCATATTAAAAAAAAACCTTACATGAACGGAAATTCTTTATTATTCACTACTCAAATCAAGTTTCCTTTCAATTTTTAAGAAATGATAACATGCGAAAAAAATAGAAAACACTTACTTATTTTTTGAAAATTAAAGCAATCCTGCTTTCTTTTAAACATGCGAATCGGTCAATTTTAATATTAACTTACATAACGAAACAACAGCAGGACCATGTCCTGAAACAACAGCACACTGTAAATGTATCACGAAAAACATTTCCGTTTGGATATAATCTCGTAAGTTCTCATTTCACCCATTAGCCAATCAGCATATCGAACCTCAAGTGCAGCTAAAACAAGAAAACTCATTTCGGCTGTACCTCTCACAAATGCAGTGCATTAGCATGGGGGGATCTCCATACTAGGTAGCGGTAGCCATGGCAACGATGCAGCCGATTTCGAATTTCGCTTTTTGGCTGCAGTTTGATTGAATGGAGTTTTTTCCCCTCCTGAATTGTGCATTACGGTAACATGCGTGCTATTTATCGGAGATTTTGTTTACTACCGTAGAAATTTCATTTTCAATTAAGAAAATTAGTAAAATATCAGATTTTAGTTTTAAAATACACTAATGAATTTAGGTGCAGCCCGGCTGTACTTGCTGTAGTGGGCGAGCCGCCACTGATAGAGGGGCACTGTCAATGACCCTCCTGTCTACGGGCCTGTCTGTCATCGTTCGATTTTAATATTTTAGGTATCAGTTATATGTGGCACGAATAATTGTGTTTAATATAACGACATCAGTGTATTTTATATGAGCTCTAAATAGTGAGATTATCGTCATATTTGGTATGCAAATGTTTACAAAAATTCCTATTGCACATTCTTTTTGCTGTGATATAAAAATTATGTATGTTAATAATTTGCATGAAAAAAAGAAAGGGGAGAGACTTTTAAAAAAATTATGTGCTTCTTTTCATTTCTTTTGGCGACTTTAAGTTATATTATTGATTTATTAAACAATCGAACAATAATAATAATAAATAAAATGCTCATTTTAATTTTATAATATCTATTAACATTAACTGATACTGAGAAAACTCCAAATTGACAAGAATGTCAAGTTTGTTAAAGTTTTCCCAATTAAAAATATAACTCTGTTCTTGAATAACTTTCATTGCTGACAATTGAGTAACGTGTCAAAAAAATATTCCAGATGATAATTTAATTACCCTAACAACACTAAACCAAATAAGTTTTTTTGCAAAAGTAGTGCAATTAATAACTATATTTTACTTTAAAAAGAACATTTGTTTAAATGTGTACAATTATATTAAAACAGACAAGAAAATACAAATAATAATGCTTCGGAGAAAACTTTAAAAAGAACGACATTATTATATACTAAAAAAGTTATGCTTAAGGATTTTGGAGATAAATTCAAGCAGAAAGAAAGATGTTATACCGTTCTACCACTTTTTTTTTATTTCATAACTACACCACCAGGGGTGCCCATCCCCCCCCAAACCCAATGGCGCAAATCCCCCCAAAAATTTTCTCTACCCTTCCCTCCCCAAGGAGGTAGCCAAAGGGGGGGGGAGGACCGGAACAAAACATATATAAACAAAACATATGAGACGTGAGGGGAGGGGGTGCGGTGAGGGACCGCGGCGTCAGACGAAACAGCTTGTTTATCTTACGTCTGTTGGCGACCAATCAATACAATCAGCTGTAATGACATGAGTTGATGAATTATAGTATAAAGTGACAGGCCTTGTTTTTGTAAAATTTTGTTAGACATGTATTTCAGATCAAAAGGTCACAACGTGTTGAAAAACAATTTAAAACAAGAATCTTTTCATTTAAATTACAGTTTTTAATGCTTCTATTTGGTGCTAACTGAGGAAATTAACTATTTAAAAACTTTTATAGTAACATTGTTTAATCCTATAGACTATTATATGTTAATTGTTTTATTTCAGGAAAAATATTTTCGTGATGATGTCAATTTATATTTTGCATTTAAACTCTTAGAAGTCTTTGTGGCATTAGAAAATTTTATCAAAGGTATTTTAAAAGTAAAAAGTATATCTGTATTGAAAGTATTGTATTTATCAGAAAATAAATTATCGAAAGTTAAATAAATAAAGTATAATTTTGGCCAGGCACGTAGGTATAGATTTTTCATGGGGGCGGGGAGGTTCAATGACTGAGCAACGGATTTCTTTAGGTACTTATTCCTCCTAAAGGAATCCGTATCCATCCAGGTTTATTTTGTTAAAAACAAAATTAAATTACTCAATGAATAATGTATATTTTTAAATTAAACGCATTTAAAAAATTTATTTCACAAAGTTGTAAATCATATATAAAGTTTATCAACCATATGAGGTAATTTTGGAGGATTTTGGGGTGCCTCCTAATATTAGTTTTTATTTTAAAGCTTATTATTCAATATCTAAGCATTATTACACGTTAAAAGGTAATTTACAAAACCTTTACAATTTTGTAAAAGTTTCAATGTCAAAAAGCGGAGAGTTATAATGTACTAAAAAGGAAGTTTTTGAGCTGATTAACTGCACATAATTTTATAAACAGTTTTATAAGGGGCTACGAAAATAAATAACAAAACTATTTTCTTTCTTTTCCCATCCCTGAAAATATTTTTGCTCTTCCCGGAAATATTGTTTAACTACAAACCTGTCTTGAAGTTGAACGAGTTGTGTCCCTTTTTGAACACTGGAAGAAAATTTAGCTCCCCCGTTCTTATATTTGGATATTTTAAATATGACTATTAAATGCAAAAACTTCATTTTATCGAATTTTAAGAAACCTTATAAAATTAAACTTCAATTTAAAAATGCCGTAAAATAGTTATCCACTTACCACTACAGTTTCTCAAACTCAGAAAACTAAGGTTTTTCCTTTTTTACAATTTAAATAATTGTAACTTTGCTCCACATTTCAACAGTAAGTTCAGAAAAACTAAGCATTCTTGTTGACTGAAATATATTATCTGTTCTTTTGCTGTAACACCATTGAAGTTATTAAAACTGAATCGACCGGCCAAGACGAAACCCAAATACAGTTAAATCGTCTACACTTACTAGTAAACAAACGTATGGAATGGAAGTAATTAGTTTCTAGTGGAGTTGTATATAAAAATCGTAATTTATGTTATACGTGTTATTGAGATGAGGAGACAGTTTGCTTCTTTGCAGTTTTTTTAAAAAACATATGCGGACAAAGTTAAATTTGTTGCAGCAATTGCTTAGATGTTTTGCAATGTAATCGTAATTTATGATATAAGGATATGAAATGAGATTCCAGGTTCTGAGTTTGTAGCACTCTTCATATTTATTATTATTTATACATTCTTGCTAATGGAAAATTTATTGTCTCACAGCGTTTTTTAATTTCAATCTCAGCACTGAAGTGTATTCTGAATGTTTGAACCGGACAAAGATGAGTAAACGTGTACGTAATTTTTTTACAATGTCATCCAGCTTATGTGCCGAAGAGGCGTTTCTCGAATTCGCTGGAAATTCCAGTGATTGAAGGCACATTATATAATGTATTATACTTATTAAATGTTTTTTTCCCCAAAACATTTCCCCCCTAAAACAAAATAATAATAAAAAAGCTATGTAAAAAAATCCCCCCCAAAAATTTTGATGGCGCAACTTGCGCCATGTTCCCCCCCTGTGGGCACCCCTGTACACCACTTTGGAATATATTACAAATGTGACATTTTCCCAAAACAGTTGTACCATGGTTGAACTTAATTCTGGCGCGATTTCTACCAACTCGCCAAATCTAGTTGCTAAGTGACGAAATGAAACACGGAAGTCACGTGTTGTTCAACGTGCTTCGGAAATGGTCCGGCCCGAACCTATCCATTTATAAGCAAGCTTTAACAGAAAAAAAAAACCCGCCAATTTAAAGGGAACCAAATATATATATATATATCGAGTTAATTTCCAATGGCTTAGTGAAAATAGGAACTTTTTTGACGATGAGCGACCTTTGTTCATATTTCTGTCATTTCGTGGATAAGAAACTTTCTAGGATTTCCTGAAAATGACAATTTATTTACCTAATTTTGGGTCAGAAATGGAAAAAAAATAGAAAATTTTAAAAGCAGCCAACAAAATTTTAAATTAAATTTATTAAACCATATGAACGGAAATTCTTTAATATTTATTACTCAAATCAAAGTTTCTTTAATATTTATTACTCAAATCAAAGTTTCTTTTCAATTTTTACGAAATGATAACATACGAAAAAAATTAAAAATTACTTGTTTTTTAAAATTATCCCGCCTATCCCCGCGATTCACGCACAAGCCAACCAGTTTACCGAATTCACAAATCCAGACGAAGTCGGAAAATTCATTTCGGGCTGAATCTCGCCACGAAGGCAGTGCATTAGCATGGAGCACTGTCTCCTGATTTCGCTTTGCGGCTGCAGTTTTATTGAATAGAGTTTTTTCCCTCCTTTTTTTAAGTCCGTTTTTTTTACTTACCGTAGAAATTTCATCTCCATTTTCAATTCTAATATTCATTTAAAAAAAATTAGTAAAATATCTGATTTTAATTTTAAAATACAATAAAAAATTTAGGTGCAGCCCGGCTGTACTTGCTGTACCCCACGAGCCGCCACTGGTTTGTTACGTCATTGTTTACTATATCTTAAAACTATTTGTTGAAAATACGAAATTGAAAATTCCCAGATAATAACTATAAATCAGCAAGTTGTTCGTTATTTATTAGAAATATTAAAAAACGAGTAAAACGTTAAATACATTCAAATACTCTATTTATATATTAAAAAAAATTACAACACTAGGTAGAACAAAATAACGAAAGGACAAATTTTTGAGAGAAAAAAAAATCTAAAATATTTCATAAAAAGTATTGGTTTCATAAAGTTAGTAATCGAACGAAATCAAAATTTCTAGACTTCAAGTAATCAGTTGCAATGAAGTCTAAAAAATATAGACAGATAAGATTAATTTATCAGACTCCGAGCGACGAGGTGCTCTAGCCAGAATTGATTTTTTAAAAAGCTTTTTTTCATTACATGAGAGTTTTTAATAGGAAAACTGACCTTAAGGACCTTTAAAAATATCAGACAGAATTTAACGTGGTTCGAGGAATATCTGCCTACCCTGCATATCTATAACAATAAAAGAGTCTTTCTATCTCTATGTGTGTGTGTGTGTGTCCCAGACACACACACGCAAAATGTACTTCCTCTTTGTATACAGGGCTGACAATTTATATATAGATACCATTTATCCTCAAGTTGTGCGCTTAAAACTTGGAATTTTAAAATTCCGTTTTTTTTTTTTTAAATGAATTTATAACGGTTTTATATGCCATTTTTTAAATGTCCATCTCATAGGAAATAGTATAAACATTGTTATAAAATCATAATATGTTACCTACAGTGAAATACCTTAAAGTAAATTAATAATATATGTGTGTTGCTTTAAATAATAGACAAAACAATTGCTTTTACATAATAATAATAATTAGTGTTTTAGCAAAAACAAAAATTGAAAAAATATATTTTTACTTATTTTTAAGTTATGCTTCATTTAAGTTATACTATACTAAGAATGGTTTTAAAATATTGCGGAATTAATAATTTAAAATAATATTGCATTTCTAGACTTTGGTTTATGTTATGAGATTTTTTTTTTTTTTTAATAATGTGGAAAACCATCTTTTGAACAACTATTTTAAGTTTGTCAGGTTTTATAAAAATCGCTTGAACAAAAGCTAGGAATTAGCAATATTAAATTACACTGCTCATTTTTGGAGAAAGTACGGTTACTGAAATTTGAGTATGTCATCGCTCATTTACGATGCAATTGTACTTAAAGAAAAACGAGTAGGTTTATGTATATGTCCTTTTTAAGTACCTTTTTTTTTACAATGTATGCCCTATATATTGTAGATAGAAGAACGTGTTTTCATCTGGATAAAATAAGTATACTTGCCATATGTATGCTTGCCCTAATATGTTATTACTCATAACTATAAACAAAATATATTTCAAAAATCAGATCAATAGAGTAATATTCTAGTTTCATCATCAAACACCCGATGCTTTCGAACATTCGATTACTTTAAAGGTATCAGTGTTCCACTTTTACTCTCCTTAACGTGATAAGTGAAATCCAGGATATTTTCAAATACAGCAGTCAAAAAAAGATACATATATTGAATCATTCAGCTTAAATTCTTTTTAGATAACGTGACAGACGATAAGAATCTTTTTTAGGATGGTGTACTACTCTGTTTGCTCAGTTTATCTGAATGACGTTGAGGCTAGATAAAATTGCTGCATTCAATGAAAATCTTGACTGTTTTATCTGTTAGGGTAATGATGTGGCGGAAGATCTTATTGTTTCCCTTTAACTTTCAGCCTTCCAAACGAACATGTTTAACGCCTTGTGACTTGCATGTCATTAATTAATGTCACGTTTGCGACAGAAAAAATATACGTGAGATAACTGTTTTCACTCGGAAACTCGAATGTCTCCTACATAAAGACATCAGAAGTCTAACATTTCGGATGTTACCTGTGAGACGACAAAAAGATTGCTGTAACTCTACATAATTGATTGTGGTTGACTTGATGGTAGTCTGCCCAAAAATTGCATATGAGGCCAAAGTTAATCAAACAGTCATCGGATAAAACCACACTACTCAGCGACGGCTAGTTCACTGTTAAAAATAGGTATTCAAAAATAAGTAAAATGAACTTATTTTTAAATACATTCGATGCTTATTTTGCCTCCGAATACATAAGTTTCAATTTTGAAAATGACATGTACTTAAAAATGAGTACAATGGTTAAAAATTAATAAAAACAGCAGATGCTAGCCTACATAGGCTGCCTTCATAAATTACTTTCAATAAATATCGACAATTACAACCAAGACTTACTGGGAATCGAACCCAATTCTGCAGGCACCGCTGCCCAGAATCTTATCCGTTAAGCTACCAGGACGACGTGAAGAAGTTATAAACAGAAGTAACGTTAAAAAGGTGTGCCAAAAGAATGGGAAGTAAGATAATTGAAATTAATAACTCAGTTTCCATTTAAGCAATCTACATCAAATAATGTGGAAAACCATCTTCTGAACAAATATTTTAAGTGTGTCAGGCCGCTTTGTTAAGATGGCTTGAACAGAAGTTGAGATGAGCAATATTAAATCACACTGCTCATTTTTGAGAAAGTACGATTACTTAAATTTGAGTACGTCATCGCCCATTTACGATGCAATTGGACTAAAAAAACTAGTACGTTCATGTACTCATTGTAAAGCACCTTTTTTTTTTTACAGTGTACATGTGGCCATCAAAGGGCGTTCAGTTCCCGACACTTTTTTGGATTGGCCCTACTAATTTTGAAATATATTTATACATAATTTAATAGGGAAAATATTCGCATTGTGCTGAATTAAATTTTTTTCGTTATTTTTTTTTCTTCTAATATTTCCCCCTGACTTTTATATGTTACATATTATTGTCTAATTATAGCGTATAGTTGGAAAGCTACTTAAATTCACCATTTAATTTTTTTTTCTATACTTTTCCAAAAAAAAATTTAATGTTCACTTTTGGTCAGAAAGTGCTTTACATCATTAATAACGCATTCGAAATGTCGTTTTGTTCATTATAGGCAACTTTCCAAAGGATAAAGAACCTTGAAGTATTTTCTCTATTCATGAGAGAGGGAGAATTCCATTTTTATTTATTTCGTTGACAACCAAGACTTAGGTACCCCATCAAATTTCAAAATGTACCAACTTCGAAAAGTATACGTGTATTGGAAATCGTTACTAATGTTTTGTGTATATTACATTTCCCCATCACGTGACCGGATCAGAAGTCGGGGTTTCCTTAATATTCTTTCGGAAGCGGCAGCAAAGCAATCCCAATTCACGTGATTTTTTTTTTCGCAATTTTTAATGGGAAAACTTTTGCGTGTATTAAAATGATGGCGAAAGAAAAAAGTTTAGTTTTGCAAAATCGTTTTATGGATTTTATTTGATTTTGTGCGATTTTTGATACTAGACAAAGTCAAGACCATTCGAAGCAGTTAGTCAATAATATTTTTGACACGCGCACCCGAGAAAAAGACAAAACATACGGACAATATTAGTCTTGTTGGCATGATAAGAGAAGTCTTATTTTTAAGAGTACAGTAATTATTTTCACGATAAGAGTACAGTCTTACTCTTACCATAAAACAAAACTATCCAATTGTTGTTACTTTGGAAGGGCGAAAGCCATATAATTCTTCTTGATAACAAAGTCGTCTTTGGGGTAAACATTCAGAGACGATTTATTTAGTAAAAATTTAAATTAAATGTAAACCATATTATATAGGATTTAATTATATTTAGGGGGTGGGTTAAATGGGTCAGATCCGGATTTAAGATTTTTGAGGCTTTAGACCATGTTTCTGAGCCCCACATCCACTTCCGGTCTGTGATTTTGAAGTAATATGTACTTCACAAGTCACAGGATGTCAGATTAGTACTATCAAATTTAAATCTAGTAGTTTATGATATAAACGTGATTTCAATTAGCAAGCTTATTCAAAATATTCAGATCCATGCAAAAGAAATGGGCAAGTTAATTCAATTTATTTTTCAAGTAAGTAACTAACATAAACTTATTCATAAATTAAATATTAGAAAAATATGTACAGAATTTTATTTTATTCTTTGACTCGAGCCGAATAAAAATAATGTAGCTTGCAGCCCCCTTGTTGCCACGCCCTAGTGGTAAATCCGGCACTGAAGGGGGGTTTAATTTAATTAATTAACGTCGCACTAGAGCTCCACAGTGGCGTTGGTTCGGGGGCCTATCTCGAAGGAAAGACCCCGGAACGAGGTTTCGTATTTTTTAACCATGGTCAGATGACGAGGACAACACATGATGGGCACCCGACGCATCCTCAATAGGCGTCCGGACATTGGACCCCGATCAGCGATCAGATTTATCGTGCATAATTTGTTAAGATATTCTGGACGACTTTCTAGTATTTTTGTAGCGAAACCCCTCTGATCGCAAGGTCACAGTGGCGGCTCGCCCACTACAGCAAGTACAGACGGGCTGCACCTAAATTCATCAAAAACTAAAATCAGATATTTTACTAATTTTCTTAAATGAAGATTATAATTGAAAATGAAATTTCTACGGTAGTAAACAAAATCTCCGATAAATAGCAAACCTTTTTGCCGTAATGCACAATTCAGAAGGGAAAAAAACTTCAGTCAATGAAAATTGCAGCTAAAAAGCGAAGTCAGAAATCGGCTGCATCGTTGCCATGACAACCTTACGTGGTATGACTTCCCCTTCACGTTAAAATGAGGCTGTGACGTCACCATCGCAGCTCAAAAGGATTTTTTCAACTCGAGCTGTAGTTGGGAATTCTGTGAATTGATTGACCGAGTATTTTACTAGCATCTCTAGACCGCTTTGCCTGATGGAGGAAAAGCCCCTTGGCTCGATAATTGTTTCAGCTTTGGCGGTATTGATAAGTGCTGTTTCGCAACCCTGTGGAAGGAATGGCTGTTGAGGTAGTGAATGGGTGCGATTCGATGGACAAATGGATTTCTGAATTATTTTAATGATTTTGGATTCACACTTTTATCTTTAATTTTTGATTTTATTTTTCAACAAACAGATGTTTTATATGACATTCTTCAAAAAAAATCTTTAGATATAAATTATTGTCTTCAGCAAGTCAAGGTAATTCCAGAATATTATAAGGGGGGGGGGGGGGGGGGGTCCCATGATTTCGGCTGCACTAACATTTTCGACCACGGGCCGCCACTGCAAGGTCACTACTTTTTTACTTTTTCTTTGTCATGTCCACCACATGAGTTCGGAACAACAATCCTCTGATTACTAGCTGAACGCCTTTATCCACTGGAGGCCCTCACTGAAGGGGGAAGAGGGTCATGTGTATCCAGATAAAAAAATGAAACATTAAAATTTTTTAAGGGAAAATACAGCTTTTCTAAAGGTTTTATGGAGGAAACGATTTAAAAACTACGAAAAAAGCACATTTAAAAAAAAAAAAGGTATTTGGAACAATATGCAAGGTTTATAAAGGTTATATAAAAGTTTTATACAGATTTGTGATGAAGGTTTTATGCTGAGTAACTGGATTCAGGGAGATTTAGGCATTGTGTGAATGAGAAGAAAATGCATATATTAAAAAGTGATATCATTGAATAAATTCCTTATGGAATTTTAGTTTTTGTAATCAAATGCAAATTAACTTGTCCGACATCCAGTTTTACAAAAATCAGGGATAGTTCATTTTCTTTAATGATCTTTTAATTGGCAGGTGAAGAATTTGCTGCGATTTCAAATTTTTTTTACAGTTTGACAACTTGGTCTATTTCTAGGCAAATTTTAACTCTTTGGCTTACAATGGTTGTACAATGGTAATAAGCTGAAAATTTCTGATACTCGAATATCCTACTTATGATTCTAGTTAAATATTTTGTTCTACTTCCTATGATTTCTAAAAAAATGGTTTGCAGTTAAAGATTAGTTTGGTATAATAACTATAAATGGCTTAAGCATGTTAATTTGTAATTTTTTAATAAAAATTTATACTTTTAGATGCAACAAATATGTCAGGTTTTGTTTTAGTAGATGTATTGTTTCTTATATAATTGTTTATAGTAAAACAGGTTCGAAAAAATCTTTTGGAAGATTTTTGTTTCATTGTTTATGTAATTTGTTTGTAAAATAAATCATTAGAGATTTGAATTGCAATACTTTTCGTGCAAACAAAATATTTATTTAGACCTATTTCACTTTGAATCAAAGCTTTCAATCTAAAAAAATGCTCTATTAAAATGGCAAAGGTTATAATATGGGTGGCATGCGAGATATTTAACAACAAATGTGTTAGATTAAAGCACAAATAATGAACTATGAAATAGTCTGATGTACAGCATTTATTAAGAAAGTCTATAAAGATAAGAATATACATTTTCAAAATCAAATCCAATTAAAAAGAAGGTGTAGTGTAGTCTTTTGTCTAACTAAAGTATATACACGTAAAAGTAGAGATCATTCTTGTTACACAAAACATCTAACCAAACCGGAAAAACAGAAGAATTTTCTCCCTGTAAAAATAAGTACAGAATATTGAATAAAACAATGGTGCAAAACCAAGAAATGAGATAACTAGCTATATATTTTAATACTTCTCAGAGAAAAAGTAAAACATACTAAGTAGTTAGGAAATAAATTTCAGAATGATTTCACCTTATTGAAATAAAAAAACAGTTTTTTTAAAGTTATGGATATTTCAGTAAGAACATGGCTGAAAATTTTATTCTTATCTGAATGACTTCTTTTCCTTAATAACTAAAAAAATCTAAACACAATTTAAAGGAAATACATATAAAAGATGAATTTTACCTTTTCTTCATTTTAAATCTTCATTGATTAGTTGCCATAAGTAACCAACAACATACTGCTGTGAGTTCTTTGTCATATCAATGTGAAATGGCTTCAAAGGTGTTCCTAGAACAACTTATACAAAGTTAAAGAAAGATTTATTTGTAGTTGTTGAAAGATAATAGTATAATTTTGATAGTTTCAAACACAATTTATTGTTATTTATCAAAGTCAAGATTAAAGGTTTACTCTATAAATATTAAATGTGTTTTTGTTTGTTTTTTGTAACCCAAATACAAAGGGTTGATGTAAAATTTCATTTTATCAAAACAATATTTATCGATTAAAATAAGACAGCAAATAAAAAACATTATAAAATATAATTTTTTTCAAAATTACATCATTGCATAATATTTGAAACATGCCAAAAAAAAATTAATTTATAGATTTGCACAAATTAAATAAGTATAAATTTCAAAATGGATATGGGTACGTCCACCAAAAATGAAACTTTTTACTGAAATTGAAATTTTAACCAAACTGTAAGTGTAATATATCAATTTCATCTTAGAAAGTTGGTGCATATAAATTTGTAAGGTATTATTTCATAAGAATAATAGTCTACAGTGAAATTGTTCTGAAAGTTGACATATTTCTTCATTTATATTGTGGCCAAAAATGTTAACCCGGTTATTGTATATTATTTTTTTTAAATTTTGTTCATTAATTGAAACTATATATACAAATTAATAATTTATTTCCATATTAATCACATATATATATATATATTAAATATTTTAGATTAGCCTTTGAATAGAATTTTAACTGTATTTAATAGTGAAGTTTAATTGTCACAACAGTAACAAAAAACATATAAAAGTTTCAAATTTGTAAAAAACTACTTAACATTTTTACTTTAAACCTCTTATTCTCTGATTTGGTGGAATAAGACATATTTTATTATTTGTGTGTCATGCATAGAACATCCAGAGCGCAAAGGTGCCGAGAACTTGCAATATAGCCAGTAGATAAATGTAAAATAAGATGTGGTCTTTTAACTCAAACAGTATATGATGAATATCGAATAAGGTGCTATAATGCACACAAAAGTAAAAGGAATTAAAAAGTTTGAACCTTATGACCATGCTATTTGGTACAAAAGAAACAAAATTTTGGCTAATTTTGTTGCTTGCACATTTGTAAACCTTTTTTTTTAATAAACTATTTTTTATACCCTTTAAAGCTGTTTTTTTTTTACTCCTATCAATGTTTAAAACTGGTGTATATAAAAAATAATAATGTATTAGCTCACATATTAATGATTTTTTTAAGTTTTTAAGCAGAAATTCAATTGTAGACAAAATGTCACAAGAGTAACATTTAACATTTTACTTAAAACCATACCATTAATTCAGGTGTTATCAAATAGATTCAATAGTTATTCCCTTTTGAAGAGATATAATTAATCTACTATATTTGTGAATTTCAATTCTGTATTCTCATATAATTCACATGAATACTATCTTAAAAACACTTTTTGTATTTTGCATTTTCCGGTGGTCACAAGAGTAACAAAATTTTGATTTCCTAGGCAACTAAAACAAACTTAATTACATATTAGATATGTTTTATGAAGCGGAATGACATGAACTTTTAAATGGTAATTTTGAATTTTATCCTAAATATGTTTAATATTGTTAAAAATGTAAGTTTTTATGAAATTTTTCTCGGGCGGTCACAAGAGTAACAATGGATGTACCCATTATATACAGTATTCACAATCTTGCTTGACAACATTAAAATGGATAAGTGTATACATTTATCATAAAACTTTTCAGAAGAATATATGAATTGCAAATAATACAAAAGAAATAAGTAAACAGTCGTGTTTCCCATCACAAGTTTTAGTTGTCCTTTTGTAAATTAACATACTTATATTGTTATTGACATGAACAAAACTGAAGTTTTAATATCTGCATTAAAATTTTGAATGTTCAACATAAGGGCTCATCAAATTGTTTTATACAAACCTGATTTTATATGAAAATTATTAAACTTTTCTTGACTAAATCATAAAATGGTTGAATTTCTATAATTGCAAAATAACTACATAAATATATTGGTTTGAATAAGGTGTGATTTGAAAATATAATTAAAGAAATCATTTCGATACAGTATTCAGGGGTTGCAATAATTTTTGCATATGTCCCTAGGGGAAAAGGGACCTATAAAATTTAAATCCTAATTAAATTTTAAGTCATCAAATGTGAGAGTGACAAAATTATAAGAAAAACGCAATAAAGCAAAAAGAGTTTTAAATAAAAAAAGCTATATTTTCTATGTAACAATACAGGTTAGCAACACACTGGCAACTATCGAACATCCAATTGAAATATTTAGTTGCATGGAACTGAAAAATTCAATTTGTATCTGCTCATTTAGCAACTATCGGAAATGTCACTATTGGACAAAATATCCTTTTGCTCTATACTGCACAAACAACTTTGCCACATAATTTACAATTTGGCTTTTGTATAAAAATTGTACCTTTTTAGACATTTTTGTACATCAATGACTAAAAGCACAATTGTTGTATGTCTATTTTGGGCAAAAATGACTTTCGTATCAATGTAAAGGTGGAATCTAGTTCATTCCTCCTGCACAAACATTGTATGTCAATTCCAAATAACAACTTTGTGGCGGAGGTAAAAAAAAAAAAAAATCCATAGTTTTCTACCGAGCCTGAAATCTTCTTTTTGCATTTTCCGAAAGTTTACAAAAAATGGACTTTCAGTGATTGCGCTTTTAGCCAATGACATATACATTGATTTTATTAGTTCTAAATTAAAAAAAAGAAAAATCAAAGTTTATAATTCATAAATATAACATCAAGTCATATTAATAAATACAGAAAGTCCTTGGAATAAACTAAGCATTTTATTTGAAATGTTTTTAAATGATCACAATTTAAATAAAAAAACTTAATGTTGCATTTTAGCGTCTATTATTACTGTCTAAACAATTAACATTATCATCTGTTGGAAATAAACTTTTCTGATATCTAGTAAAACTAAAGAAGTTAGAATAAATAATCAATCATGTGTGGAGTACAAGATTTTTATCAGTATTTTAAAAGGATACATCCTTTGATTTCAGAAGGAGAACTGTTTGTATCAAATATGAGCTTAGTAGACTGTCCAAACAACTGTAGAACTGAGCTATATTTTGGGAGTTAGAAGTAAAATATTAATATACATTTAAAAATAGGGAATTATTAAATTAAAAGTATTCTAAAATCATTTAAGGAAATAAAGCAATAAGGTAATGGTGATTATGCAATTGACATAAATATGACATACAAAATTAAAGTTGAAAACTGAATTGCTAAAGGTATACAAACATTAAAGTATTTTTTATCAAGTACTTTAAAAACAACTTATTTGTATCTTTAATAGTTTAAAGAAATGATACTATTAAAAGAGAATACCAAAATAAGAAACTTTAAAAATTATATAATATATAATTTTATATTTGGGTTTATATTTCAAAAGTTTATGCACTTTTAGAAAGTTTTAAGATAGTGTTAGTGATTTGCAATTAAATTATACTAAATGCAATTAAAAAAAAAAATTTAAAAATAATTGTAAAGTTTAATAAACTATAACTAAAGAATTCCTTTTGTTAGCTTACTTTTTAATATGAGCACTACTTGACTTTTCACTGTTTAATTCATTTAACTGCTTTTCCAGCTCCTGAATCTTATTCTGTGTTGATTTTAATTTGAACTCTTCTTCTTCCTTTTTCTTTAGAAGATCCGCTATTTCACTATGAGGACCTTCAGCTACAGTGAAAAAAAAACATGTTCTAAAAATTAAAATATACAAAAGTTCTGGTTCATTACGACAAAAACAAAACAAAAAAACACACAATCATAGTAATTTCTAGTATTCTTAAAAAATACACAAGCAAATTATTTATAATATTATATACATACTATACATAAAATTTTGCTTTGGATCTTTAATTCAAAGGAATAACAGCTAAAAATCCTAATATTTACTTCATGATGAAAATGAGACAAAATAAATTTTTAAATTTTTTTAATGGTATATAAATATACTGATTTAAAATTGCTTAAGAAATGCTATTCATTTAAATGTTATGAATTCTCTTCTTAAGCTATATATAAGGAGTGAAGACTACTTATTAAACAATGTCCAATTTAGCAAGCTGTGTGTATGAATACAGTTCAGTTTTGTGAAAGATAAGTCTAAAAGGTTATATTACCATAACAGATTAACAAGATGTGTTCTATTATTTTATTGACAAACTTCTTGTTTTAATGACTAAAGGTATGTTTTATTGATTGCTCTGCCTGCAAATGCACCAAAAGATGGATGTATTTAATTTCCTAGGTTTCCAAATTTCACTCTTCCAACATTTCATAATGATTGTAAGAATCAAATTAAATGCAAATCTAGTACCAAAAATTAGTTATAAATATGAAGTATTAATCTAGGAGGATCCGAGTTTTTTCAAGGCATCATAAGCCATCTAAGAGGTTCTAAAACTAACTTATACCAGATGAATTCCACTTCTCTCTTTCTTTCAATAAGCTTAAGCATCTATTTGTCCACTGTTGGTTAGAACCCAATGTAGTGTGTAGGACTGTATCGTTGGTCATGCCTAAAAAAATCATAAAGTTAGTAAATTGTAAACAAAAAAAGTGAGCCATCATAAAAAGCATAAGCCTTAAGTAGATAAACTATTTACCTTATTAAACAAATACACATTCATAATAAGGTTGTACTTAATAAATGAACTCAAGCTAGTACGGATTGTTTAGGCTAGTAAACCCAAATTATCAACATCACAACACACATTTAAAGTGATACCAAGCTTTTGTATGGGATAATTATTTTCTGTTTATTTTTTTATACAGGTTTTGAAAAGTTTTTGGTTAGCATTAAATATAGAGGGGAACTCAATATACAAATATCCTAAGCTACCATCTTACCTTTCTTAAAAGTGTTGTCTTAAGATTAAAAAAAAAAGAAAGAAATATATATTTCATTATATTTATTTAACAAGAATGATGTACATATTTTAGTCTCGTGCATCATTACAAAATCTCATTACTTTGAATTTTTTAATGGACTAGGGGGCCCCGCCCCCTGCTCCACTAACGCTCCGCCAACCCCCGGAGGATTGCTATGCAATCCTCTTTAGTTTGCTTCGCAAACCAATACCGGCTTCATACACTGTAGACAATGACAATGTGTCCTAACAATAATACTTTCTTTAGTTATATAAATTATTACTGGCAGTGCCGTCACACAAATTTATTTTTCGTATGTTGAGACAAGAAATTTCTCAACTTAACGATTCGAAATTCCGAACTTGAACGATTAAAAATTCCCAACTTAAGGACATCGGGTACCAGCTGAAGTGTTGTCCTCGTTTTCTGACCACTGTTAAAAATGTGAGGCATCGTTCCCGGGTGGTCTTTTCTTCGAGAAAGGCCTCGAACCAAAGCGTCCTTGATGTAGTAAGTAAATACATACCAATAACAAATCAAGGGCGCTTTGCTCGAACCAACACCAGTTGTTCAATGTGCAGCTCTAGTGCGACGTTATT
This sequence comes from Troglohyphantes excavatus, assembly GCA_963932185.1. NCBI lineage: Eukaryota > Metazoa > Arthropoda > Arachnida > Araneae > Linyphiidae > Troglohyphantes > Troglohyphantes excavatus. Next base: position 38,221,965 of record OZ010667.1, read on the forward strand.
TAACCAGACCACACTTACCGATTCGAAATTCACAACGCAACAGAGCTAAAAAAATTCCCAGTTCCAACTTATAAGAAATTTTTAGCTTTTTTATAGGTAATATTAAACAGTTCTTTCGAAAGTATTGATTTGTCGCACGCACGTTCCAATGCAGTGGTCCGTTTTGAGGTGTAATTCAAGTTTCATCTTAATACAAGTTTTTGCAATTTCTAGTCTTCCGGCGCTTTCATTTGCTAATAATATTAATTTGCCTGAGGCATAAATTTTCCCAACTCAGGGATTTTTAAATTTCGAAATTCTCAACTTTTAAGGTTTCAAGTTTACAGGGTGGGGGCATGCTCCCCCCCCCCCCCCCCTGATAACTGGAAAAACTCAACTGTAGAACTGCTTCAACGCAATTGTGCTCATTGAAAAGCGAAACATGTGTAAACAAACAGCATAAACGCGCCAAGCATAAATAGGCTTAATCGCCAACTTATAATTATATAAATTAAGATAATTGGGAATTGGCGCTAATAATAATTCGCTGTTGGCAGCCAAATACATGTTGGCATTTTGCCAATGTTGGCATTTCGTTCCGAAGTATCTTTTAATAATATTTATAGTACTTCACATAAATAGTTACATCTAATTTATTTTTTAAGATAGAATTTCAGAATTGATACCATTCAAGAAAGAAAGATTTTACGAACATAACTATATTTTTTTAATGGGGAAAAAGTATATTTTTGAACTACTTAGAGCAATTTTAATTTATCACTTAAAATTTTACGCGTAAAATTGACGATTATTTCAGACATTTCGTCAATTATTTAAAAATTAATGACTACAAAACTAAATCGAATTTTCACAAACGCTCTGGATCATTTGTAGCCAATAGTTTAATCTGTATCCATAATTTTTATTTATTTTTTTGTTGAAAATTGGAAGACAAGTATCTAAAAATGTATGAATTGTGTTCGAAATTTTCTAAAATTATGACTTTAACATAAAATAACGTCTATTATACTAATCGTATTAAAAAACAAATATATTCACCTTATTTCCCAAACATTTCTTAATAAACTGGCATAATTTTATAATTTTAGGACATTTACCTTTTGAGATGCAAGCGGAACAATGAGACAAAAAGTCGCAAATTAAAATTTTGCTCGAAATATCCGACATTTTTATCCTTTTTCGCTATTGTTTATACCTATCTTAAGTGACCATATCTAATTTAATTGTAAAGATAGAAATATAATTTTTATAACATCGAAAAGAGGAAGTTTTAACGAACATTAATATATTTTTTTGAATAAGAAAATATGTAATTTTAAATGACTTATAGCAATTTAGAAATCACGTTTCAAAAATGAGGGTGAAAAAACTTCAAAAAGTGGAGCGTGTATAAATGTTTAAAAAATTTATAGATCCAAAACTAATTCACATTTAAAAAAATGCTTACTTGGATTTCCAGTTCAAACCTATTTGTACACTCCCTAAAAAAATTGGATCTCTCCTGTTAAAAGTGTTTCAGAAACTCGACGGACAAAATTACTTGTAAGCGAAATTTTATCAACGACGACTTCAAAATAACTTATAAACTAATAACAGTATTGAAACAAAAATATATTCTTCTTATTTATCAAAAATTTCTTAACAAATTCAAATAATTTCGTAATTTTAGGACTTTTATATTTTGAGATACGATTTGAATAACATTGAAAGAACTGAAAATTCTCCCTAGTGCTTACTTTTTCCCCCTAGGGCTTACTTTTTTTTAAAATAGAGAGATTAGTAGCATTCAGTTTTGGAAAAATACTTATTGTTCTACAAAATTGGAAATATGTTGGCTAACTAAGCTCTGGGCTTCCAATTATTTGGGGATTATATTATTTAGACATTTAGCAATATGGGAACACGTAACGGAAATGCAAAGAACATATGAAAAAATTATCAAAAACCAATGTTACTGACGAAACCAGCTGTAAAGTTTAATTTTTCGTGTATTTTGAACATTTTTCAAGTAAAAAAATAATACCTGCACAGAGTTTTAAACTTCAATTCACAAATAACATAATGAAATGTCAAACAAAATATCATTTAGCTTGTTTACAAAATGCGCCTTGTTCCATTGCCATTTCATTTTAAGAATGTATTGAGTTCAATGGCCAAATTATAGCTTTTTTTATATTAAGTTAAATTTTATGAAATGAGATAATTATTTAAAGAAAATTATGTTTAAAAATTACTTTAAATTTGTTTTTGTGCCGCATTTTTTAAAAAAATTTATCATCGGCCACAGTTACGAAACTGAAACAATGTGCGCAACTACCAACAACTAAACTCTTAAAAAAGACGTAAAGCGAAGCACTTAATTTGAAATTTGAAAAATTTACTTAAATTGCTATATTATTCATATATTTAATTATTTATATCGCAAATTTCTAAGAATTGTGTTTAAACTACATGAGAAATTACACATCCACGTTCATCTTCAAATTTGCGGGGGAAAAAATCTTGGAGCGAGGGGAAAGCTCATTTGATGTGCTTGTTTATATTCGTGATATCGGTAAAAATCGGCATTTGTTTTGCATAATAGTTCGTATGTTATTATTATATTTACTTTTATGTTTTTTTAATAATGATCAATACTTTTTATTATATTTTCGCTTTACTAGGATTCAGCATCAGTAGAAAAATTATTTGTTGATTAAAGTCTTCCAAAATCAGAGATTTTAATTGAAAATATTCGAATTATAGCTTAACTTCTTAGTTTTATGACACATAATTGTTTTTTCATTGCAATTTGTAAATATAGACATTTTATTGCAATAGCTGCAAAAACTTTTATATGTGCAGTTTCTAAATATAAAATGGCATTTTAGTTAAAATTTCAATGGTATCAGGCATATTTGGTTAATCTGTCTTACTGGGTTCCACTGATTTTTCACCAAATGCTGATACAGGATGCAAAACTGGAGGTGTTCTTGATTGGCAACCAAACTGGTTTTTATCGCCTAGCATCATGCTAGTGTCGCATATATAGGATTTTCAGAAAAGTCGCCAAGAGGGACCCAATAAGACAGATTGACCACATATTTTGCAAAGTAAAATTCTCTTTGTACTTACTAGCAATTAAGAACTATTACCTATAATAATTAGCATACTGTCTCTGTCTGAAAACAGTCTATGTTTTTAAATATTTGCTTTTTTCTCTAGATTCTCATTAAATAATGGACAAACTATCACGAATGAGTCCTACAGTTGGCAATGTGTCTCCAGATTTTACTCCCAAGCGCAATTTGATCTCTCAACGCCCTATGACTCCCCTCCAAATGATCAAAGAAGAAGAAAGTGATGAACGTCGAAGAAATAGAAGTACACCAATTCGTAGGAATCCCTTTGATGTAAAGGCTGAAGCATTGTATTTACCCTCATGCTCACCTTCAGTTTTTGCAACTTTCCAAAGGAATAAAGTAGATAATGTAAGTTTTATACAAGTCTATCACTAGCGTGGTTACTTTGCCACTTTTTAAAATGAGATATGAGCTATAATGTTCAACTTTAATTTAAGCATAAAATCAGTTGTTAAATAAAATAAGATTTGTTATAATTTTTTTGGTACATTATCAGTATCGATGGATGTTTCAAGTAGATAATTAATGTCTTAATCAATAATATCTAACATCGCAGTCATAAAGCAAAACTATTTTTAAGATTAACCACAGGGTGGTAACATAACCTGGAAATCAGGGAATTGTCATAGAAATTTTTTATTCTGGAAATATCAGGGAAATTTTCAAATTTGAATCATTAAAACAGCAATTATTCTCCATTATGCACTCTATTCTGGGTAATTTAGTTATCAACATTTCCTTTTAGTTCTGAAAAAGATTTTTTTTTAAAGTTTGGTTATGCATATTTTCAGTTTTATTTTTGTAAAAACGTGAACCACTGCTGAGGGAGCAGCAAAAGCAAAGTGCATTGGACCTTGAAATTGTGAGCAAACATGTGAGGGGCTAATGAATGTGATTTATTGAAAATTGGAATAGGAAATATTAAGCATATAAAACATTTAAAATTATCTCCAAAAGAAATAGTTGGAAAAATTTGCATTCTCTGCTTACAGAGAACATGTTTAATTACTATTATGCCTGCCATAATTGTATAATTTTTGTATCCATAAATTATTATTTTAACTGACAATAAGTATTGCTTTTAAATTTTTATTTATAATGCAGTAAATTTATTGTATTGTAGCGTGGATACTTTGTTTTTATACAAAGCATATATTTCAACGTTTCTTAATGTAATTTTAAAGTCAGGGAAATTTTGTGACACCATCATGGAAGTCAGGGAAATATCAGTGAACTTTTCTTCCAGAATTTTGTTGCCACCCTGAACAAAAACCATTTTTTTTTTTAAATATAAAATGAGTTTCTAAATAAAAATACAAAATATTGTGTTTGTCAACATTTTTATTATTCATATTTCTCAAATATTTAATCTTTTCTGAAGATATTGTATTTTTTTTTTACTAATATATGTATTCCCTTGCATGTTTCTATTTGCTTACATACTGTGATCTGCTTTATATATTTTCCATGAGAGTTTTTTCTAGGGATGATCCGGATAGTGGTTTTGCCAGATATCCAGCAAAACCGGGCTAATAATGAATTGTATCCTATATTAAAAGAACTCTTTCGGTTTTTAAGGGCTTTAAATAAGTTTCTTTATAACAAACACAATATATTTGTTATAGTGTTTTAACTTTTACATAATGAGATTTATTTTGTTAACTTTTTCATTTAAAATAGGAAAATAACCTTCTGACCCCCCGAGCATATTTAGCAATTTTGTGTGTTTATGGAAACTAATTGTTTAAGCAGAAAAATAATGAAATTTTTTTTTATTAAAAGTGCTTATTCAAGCTCTAAAGTTTTATAGTTCTCCTATTCATAAATAAAAAAGATCATATTTAATTTTAAAATTTACATGTATTAAAAGATTTTATTTTAAAATTTTAAAGGATTTACAAACTCATTTTTCAGATTTTTTTAAAAAAAACTTTAAATGGTAAAAATAAAATTAAAATACTTTGTTATTAACCTATTTCTTTTGCATGCACCTTTAAAATTACATTACCGTATTATTTTTATTTACAACTTTGATTTTTATTTTGTATTACAAAATTAAATAATCAAAATAAAATTGTTAAACTACTAAATTTGAGTTGTATGATGTTTTTTTTAAAGTTTTTAAATCATGTTTAATGACACTTCTTTACTTTAACTAAAAAAAAATCACACAACTTAAAATTGGGTGTTTTCAATTTGCAATGCAATCATAAAAGCACATTTTATATATAGGTGTGGCTACAAAATGCTGTAACAAATTATTAAATTGGCTTCCTCAAATTACTTTCTCAAACTTAATAGCAAAAATATTGTTACTACAGTATGGTAAATTATATAAGTATAGTGAATTGAATTTCAAATGCCATATGAAATTGAATTTCAACTATCATATAAATGCTTTCTAAAAGCCAAAAAATTTTGTTTGGTAAATTAATGACTAACTTAAAACATTTTTTAATTTATTGATTATAATATTTCTTCCATGGAAAGTGGGATGTTAAAAGTGTTTAATTTTGCAGGGAACTTTTCGTTGGTCTATCGAACACCTGTCAGTTCTTTATCCAGCTGACATAGATGAGACATCTGTACCAGACACATGGTAGATTATTTATTTTTTCACAATTTCTATACAAATATCCTTACAATTTGCATTATAATATATAGCAATTTTTTAAACCGAAAGTAATTTCGAAACATTAACAAAACCGTTTTCTCTGACGACTGATTTTGAATGTGTTAAAAATCGGATTATATTTTGGTAGAAGAACATGGTAGAAGAATTGTAGGGACAAGTGGATAAAGGAGGTATGTAGCAGTTTAAAAAAATGAATTATTGTCATGGATGAAGTATCTTTTGGGGCATGTTTTGTATTACAGTGGCAGCAGCACTGTGGAAACCTTATTAAGAGAGATATTATACTTGGGGACAACCCAAGTTGAATATGATGCGGAAGCTATGATTTGTATAAATATTTCATTGCTTTAGGATCAACTTAGGTTGTCCCCGAGTATAGTGTCATTAAGAAGGTATGTGACCACAACAAAATATGAAATTAAAACTTTAATGTCAAATACCTCAAAGAGCTTTCGTCATCTGACCATGGTTCAAAAATACGAGACATCGTTCTTGGGTCTTTCCTTCAAGATAGACCCCGAACCGTCGCCAATAGCCCTCTGTGCAGCTCTAGTGCGACGTTAATTAATCAAAACCAAACCTCAAAGAGCTTACTTTTTGTTACATATCGTCTTCATCCACTTATCCCATCAATTGTAATGTAAATGATAATAAGTCGACGAGCATTGGCTTTTCATTGACAAATAATAATAATTTAATTAATTGTGATCAATATCAAACTGCTGGCAAATATGTAATTAAAAATAAAACCTAAAATGACAGCTAACCCTATTTTTAAATAACTTATATGTATGATTCATTTCACATATATTAAGTAGTTTAAATTTTGTTTTCTTGTTCTATTGCATGCATGTTATTTTTCTTAAATGTTATAAGTGGCTGTTATTTTTTCATTTGTTTGTAAAACATTTAAATTCACTTATGTGTTTTAGGGTTGATGCTGAACAGGAGGTAAAAGCTCAAAAAGCTATAGATACATTTTTCTCACAAAATAGCATTGTACCCTCACCATGGAGTTCATCTCCAAAAGAAGGTGATGACAACATCGTTTTAACTAAATTATTTCATTATTTCTGTGCAGTAACAGGGAATTCTAAATTATTAAGACATTTTATTATTAAAAAAAATTTGACTGCAAACTTTGTTTGGGTAATATAAAAAGTTTATAAAGAATTTAAATATGCATTTTTATTTTAGCAAATAAGACTGATGATAATTAAAAGTAATCTTTAAAAACATGTTTTGTTCAAAATTGTAGGTTTTTGTTACTAAGGCATTAAATGTGGTTCATTTGGAATTTTAAAGAAATGAAATATGTTTATTTAAATTAATATGGATTTAATAATAGTTAAGTACTTTGTGCATAAATAAATGCATATTTAGTGCATATTAATACTATATTATTTAAAAAACATGTTAAAGTTTTTTTCTTTGTAGTTTTTTTAAAACACAATTTTTGATTATTTAAAGCATTACTTTTATAAATATAATATGAATTAAAACTGTTGCAAAACTTTCATATTTTTGTATAAATATCAAAATACCCTTTAATACAATTGCATGAAAAATATATACACAGTAACTTTATTTAGATATATATTTGAGCAAATTATGTATTTAAGATCTAAAATTGTAATTTTTTCTTTATATTTTCTGTATTTTTATTTATAAAACATACAGAAAAATTAAAGCTCAATGATGTACCTATCTATTTTTAAATTAAATTTGAAAACTCACAGCACAATCAAAATATCTTTAATGAATCCATTGTAATTTCTATCTGGTTAAATTGCATTGATTTAATTTACATTTTTTGTATAATGTGCAATTTTTATTTGGCAATTTGTATACCATTATGCATACGTACAAGAAAAATTCGAAATTTGTTGCCTTGATTTGATCTTTTTTTTTTAATAATTTTCTTATGATGTTTTAAATAATTTTATTCATCTTTTCAGGTAGAGATCTAAAGTCCAAAAGACGAGCTTGTATAAGTAGTATTTTCAAAGATGTACAAAGTAATGAAGGTAACTTACTATAATTTTCCCTTTGCACTTTTTTTAAGCTTGGAAATTTTCTTGTTTTGTTTAAAAAAATTTTAGTCTCTAAATTACCATATATCGATTTCATTTAATGCTTTTTGGTTATTATATTATTTTGTTTGAACTGTGATTAAGATAATCCTTTTTTAATTAAATTAGTAATATATATAAATGTAATGTTTTAATTTTACTGACTCTGACATTGTTCAAATACGATATATTTTTATAAAGAAAAAAAACGTTTGCCAACATAATTTCATGTATTGATTTTCTTTTTTTATAGTGAGTACTCAAACAATGCTCAGTATTCCTCCTAATATAGATCTGAGTAAAATCCTAGGTAAGAAATCTACCAAATTTTTCGATTAAATATAAATTTTATTTATATATTTCAAAATCAAAAATGAGTAATTTGCTTAAAAAAATTCAGTAGTCCTATTATTAATAATATTTTGATATACAATAATATCAGGATAAGTAGCAACCTTTTTTTACAGTTTGAAATATTAAGGAGTGCCTTTTCCTTCCTAAGCTATTGCAGAAATGCTCTGTAATTATTTAAAATACCAAAAAATCTGCAATATCCTGGTTACTGTTGATAAAAGAATCATGCCGATTTATAAAAAAATGTTTTTATAATTTGGATGTATTTAACTTCTAGTATTATGTATTTATAATCTTGTTATTTGTCTAGGTAATTTTTTCACTTATGATGATAGAGAGGATAAAAATTCTAGAGATAATTCACGAGAAGAAGTGGATCTGCTGAGTACTTCTTCTTTACGACGAAAACTGTTTACGAATGACGATGAGTGTGCTTCTCCCTGCAGGTGCTTTTAATTTTCTTAAATAATTATTTGTTTTTTAAATACCATTCCAGTTCTTTGTCAACAAATTTTAGCCTCTGGCAGACAAAGAAAATTGTGCAGTCACTTTTTCTCCTTATTTTTAAAATTAATGTATTTTTAAAACGAAATTTATATACTACTAATTATTATAATAGATTTTTAATAACATCTCAAAATAATAGGTGCGGAAATATTTTAACTGAATATTTTATATTTAGAGTATTTTTAGGAATTAAAATATTAGCAACATTTCTTAGGAAACTCGGAAATCAGTGGACATGTATATGGCATTTTTAATAATTTAATTAAATATAATTCAATTATAATTGACAAAATTTTTATATTTTTAGTGAAATGTAAGCTGATAAAAATGATCCTTATCTTACCTTTTCATCCATAAATAATTTTTTAAACTTTTTTGATTTCTTATTTAAAGTTTAGAAACTTTTTCTCTCAGCCTCTATAACATTTCTTTGCATATATTTTTTTAATGGGAAGCTGAATTTATAAACTATAATAACGCTATTGAATTTTAATATAAATCTTTTTCGCATAAGTAATTACCCATTTTAATATGATTTTTCTCTTTTGTTCGGTATATTTATTTTAAACTTCCATTAGGATTGAAAATAAGAACTTGTATTTTGCCAAGACGATGAGCACTCCTACTGTACATATGCGAAGCCTGCAATCCACTCCATCCTCGGTAAGTTATCATACTTTAATGGTATATCTTTACATTCATGCTCCTATTAATTAGTGACTTGTTGTTGCATGAAAGGATGTTGGTTCTTAAAACTTAACACAAAAAATGTGAGTTTTAGCTGTAAGGGCTAAAAAGAAAATTCTACCTGCAAACTATAATTCATTCCAATTTATTTTCAGGATATATTGTCATCTAGTCCTATCACTCCACCGAATTGTAGTGATTCTTGCAATATTTTATCCTCACCACCTGTCTCTCCCATAGCTGTTGCACCATTAGCTGGTATTTAGTTAATTTTTATTTATACCTAATTATTTGTCTTGTAATATTGAAAAGCTTTATGTAGTGTTTTTTTAGAATTTCATGTATTTTACTATTTATTTCTTCTCCCATCTTTCTATTTTTAATTCTGAAATAATATGTCAGAGGCAAGAATTACTCAAAAGTAGAAATTTGTTTAAACCTAGCAAAATATTCCAGTGTTACTGGAAATCGTTTCAAAGCAAATGCATTGAATCTGTCCGCAATTTTCCGATCATTGAGCATTTGCAATATAGTGTACGCCATTGCTTCCCAAAGCTATTTGGAAGTTTGTAAACACCTAATAATTTCTCAATATTGTGTCCTGTAACAAGAACAGGGAGATGCTTGACTTTTACATGTATTATGTGTATGTTGCATTTACTATATGTAGTATGTACGCAAGACTATAATGCAAAACTTTAAATGCATTGAGCTACTCTTAAATATATTTTAATTAAGCTGAACTTTTTTATGCAGGCATGTTTTAGGACGAGTACAAATATTGGAGTTAGGACTTGAATATTTTTTAAAAAAAGGTGTTTTTTCGATCTCCCTAGTACTCCTTTTGAAGAACAAAGTTTACTTGGTGATAATTTTCAGAAAGATTACTCCATTTTAGTAAATAAATATATGAATCTTAAGTTTATTTTAAAATTAAAGTTTTGTGTGATCTAATTGTATAAAAAGTATCTGTATCCCAAAAGTAGAAGCCTCTGAATTTTATATTATTTAATAGGAAATTCGATTAAAATATTATACGCTTCTAGAGTTTTTTTTAAAAAAAATTCTGCTGGTTAGCCTAATAAGAGATTGTGTTGCATACCCATGTAACAAGTGGTGAAAACCCATACTTGGCAATCATAACCCAAACAATAACAAAATTGGAGTTGGTATCTTTACTGCAGGGTTACAGATAGATAAACATATCTGTTTGTGATTTTTATTTAAGTGTGATATTGTATTTTTTTTTTGTAGCCAATAAAATAGCATCTTTCAATCACCCTCAAGAAACCAAAACTGAACCATACTCTCCTTCCGATGAGACAGCAGCGGAAAGCGCAATGAGCTTCTGCGTCGACTCTCAAGATACCATTCCTTTCCCGTCCTACGCATCCGAGAGACTGGACACGGGTTATGCTACAGGCAGCATCAGCCTGTCCCAAAACATGACTGCATCGATGTTCAACTACGGCCTAGTCTCCAGAATCACCCCCGTCACAGAGCTTATGGAAGAGTGTGAGTTATCCAACTCGACTTCCTGTGATATGTCGTACAAGAATGATGGCAGGGCCTTTGGGGAGATGTCTGTTTTGGAGTGTGCTAAAGGCACTCAGCCCACTGCGTGTAACTTTAAGACTTATCCGTGGGTTCCTACTTGTTGTTCCACCCCTGCTCAGTGTAACCATTTATAATGCGCCTTTGGAGATGTGTGGGGATTGTGACAAGGTATTTGCCAAAGTAAATGCATATCATTTTATTGTATGGAGATTGCTAAATGGTGAATATTCAATGAACTTGCGAGAGTCAGTAAGTTTTGTGTTTTGTTCGTTTATATTGTTTCGTTGTGAATTGCTTGGAAGGGTGGATACATTTAAAAAATTTCTTATTATTTTAAGTGTTTAAACATACAATTTTAATTAGTAACTTTTTAATGATATTAAAGGGCTTGTTTAATGATGCAAACATTTGATGGCTGTGTGACTTTTTTGAAAATTATAAATATATTACTATTGTAGAATTTCCATAAATTATTATTGACGAAAATGGTGTGACAATCGATTTGTTAAGTTATGGTTCTTAACTAAATGTGTTAGTCATAATTAAATAAATGCTTATTTTCTTTGGATTTCAATAAAGTATATATTTTTATATATTTATTGCTGCGTGTTCTTTTAAAATAAATCAGCCAGTCTCTGACCATTTCAGCAATAATTAGGATTTTTTCATATAATTGGGGCATAATATATTTTTATCGTAATGTGATACAGTAGAACTCATTTAGTACCTAATCCAATCTGGAGAATCTAATTTACGGATAAACTTTTATGTGGATTTTGCTGATTTTTATTTTTTCACTCAAAGTGATATGGATAATTGGTTTAATTTAAATTTTTTTACTATATTTTATAAAAATATGTATTTACAATATACCGCTTAATATAATCAGTAAAGTTTCTATACACTTGTTTATTAGTTTTTAAAAAGTTGGAGACAAATTGCAAAAGGAGGTAAAGATTAAAATTATTGTATAATAAGTGATCAGGTGTAAGTCACAATCATCTTGATTAGAAAAAAAGCATGTTATATTAAAAATTGACAAATTGTAATATTATATAATGTGTTTGAACGAATGAATGTTATGTTGGAAGTATACAAGTACAATGATATGGAATATATATTGACAATAATTTAAACACACACAAGTTGAAAATAAGAAAAATTCATACCAGGTATAACATTGTTTATAAACAAACATTGTTGATATAAAGTAAATTATGTAACTTGTTTTACTGATGAGTGCTATGTTTTCATTAGCATACATATGCGTATTTTTAATTCTATTTTTAAAAAATTGTATAAATTTAAGTTTTGGTAGAAAAAGTTGAGGGATAATTAAAAGTTTAACATTTTGAATATTGACATAAAATATGAATGTGTTTATTTTTAACATTCTTACAATTTTCATTATTTCATATAACAATTGTATCAAGATTTATTGATATCGTTCATTTATACAAAATACATTCACAAAAATTTTGATTACATATTATATACATCTTAAACTTACATAGAGGACATGTATACTTTTAGAATATTTTGCAGGCGGTTTAAACACTTATTGTGCTACAATAATATAGTCACATTTCATGAAGATATTTAACAAATGATTACACTCATAGTAGAGACTGTATGCTGTTTGAAAATGTGTCTATAACTATATACAAAATCACAATAAAAAAAAATGTAAAAATTTGGATTTTCCAAACTAAAAATAGTTCACAGTAAAAAAATATGCAAGAAATAATATTCGATATTTTCAAGAGTAAAGATTAACAGCTCGGTGGTCCCTGGTCTTAGGCAACGTATATTTGAGAATCAAGTTTCCAAAGGCATATCTGAAAATCAAGTTTTCACAGGCATATTTGGGAATCAAGTTTTCAGAGGCATATTTGGGAATCAAGTTTCCAAAGGCATATCTGAGAATCAAGTTTTCAAAGGCATATTTGGGAATCAAGTTTTCAGAGGCATATTTGGGAATCAAGTTTCCAAAGGCATATTTGAGAATCAAGTTTCTCAGTTGCATCGATGGCCTCGCAAAGAACGTTCAAACGCAAGAGCGGAGATTTTGTTGGTGACAAGTCGGGACCATTTGTTGCGAAGATCCAGATGAAAGTCATTCTTGTGATGCAGTATGGTTTTTCTGGGTTTGCCAGGCGATGGAGATTTCACATTTGGCCTTCTGATCATGTCATTCTTTTTGATAGCCCAAGTTGTCTGAACTCGTTCCACATTCTCTGCGTCGAACGGCTCTTCTTTCAGTTTGATTGAAACATTGGAAGGGACATCAGGGATGACTGCCATTTCTTTTTCGGAAATCTAGGAAAGTTTCGTTATATATAATTGGTCAGCTAAATATAATTACGGAATACAAACGTTTTATTTTTTCAGTAATAACTCGGACACGTTTCACACCATGTGACCAAGACTTGATTTATTATTCAAGGGTCTCTACCCTTGCGGAAAGGCCAGATATGGGCCTATATCTGACCAGATCTGGCTTATATCAGAATTTGGCACTCTATATATGGCCAGATATGGAAAATTCCAAATCTGGTGTTTTCAGATATGGTTTTATCTGAAGAATTTACAACCAGACCTGGAAAATTCCAGATCTGGAGTTTTCAGATCTGGTTTTATCCGAAGAATTTACAACCAGATCTGGTGTTTTCTGGTCTGACTTGATCTGAAACTTTATAGTACCAGATATAGTTCGAATGAGGGGCCTCCAACTTTTTAGTTTATTGTAAATAAAATTGTGAAAGGGTTATAAACATGTGAAAATGTTAATAAAAATGTGAAAGGGTTAATTAGAGCTATTTTGACGAAATAGGGTCCCCCATCAGTGACTAGTAATATATAATTCAATGTCAACTAATTAATTAGAGCTATTTTAACGAGAAGGGGTCCCCCATCAGTGACATTGTGCCAATAGTATTGAACTTTCTAAATCAGGTCGTACATGAGACTTATTTTCTTTTAGAAAATTGGAAACTGTAAGGTTCATTCTACACGAACGTCATAAACACTCACGAGCTTTGCAGATGGCTCTGCGGCTGGTGGATACAAACCACGCGGTTTGAATGTTCCAATCACAGTTCCCGTTTAACTCGTCGTTGTAGAATGGTCTTAAAACAGAACCAATCTGGAGACTTATGGCTCTTGCAGGCGGATGCAGATGCATCTATTTCGAGAATTCATATCACGTGGTTTGTGTTCTTAAATCACAGATCCATCTGACATCCGCTGTGTCTGTAACACACCATCAGCAGGCAGCTTGCTCTATTAAGCTCGAGAGTAGTTTATTTGCTTCAGTGGCGGCTCGCCCACTACAGCAAGTACAGCCGGGCTGCACCTAATTTTATTATATTTTAAAACTAAAATTATATATTTTACTAATTTTCTTAAATGAAGATTAGAATTAGAAATGGAGATTAAATTTCAACTCTAAGTAAAAAAAATCTCCGATAAATAGCAAGCGTGTTTCAGTAATGCACAAATTCAGGAGAAGAAAAAACAAAAACTCCATTCAATCAAAATTGCAGCTAAAAAGCGAAGTTCGAAATCGGCTGCATCGTTGCCATGGCAACCTTACGTAGAATGACTTCCCCAGCACGCTAAAATGGAGGATGTGACGACACAAACGTAGCGCAAAAGGATTTTTTCAAATTAGCTGTACTAGGGATTTCGAATAAAGGATTGGTTCATTGCTGAATCGGCGAGAAATCGGCAAAAAACGATAATTTCGAAGAATCTCTCCAAACGGAAATAGTTTTCGATAAGTTTGCACGTGTGTTGTTGTTTCTTTACTTAAATTAATATTAAAATTGACCGATTCGCAAGTTTGATAGGAGGATTGATTTTATTTTCAAAAAATAAGTAAGTGTTTTCTATTATTTTTACATGTTATCTTTCATAAAAGTTGAAAGGAAACTTTGGTTTGAGTAATAAATTTTAAAGAATGTCCGTTCGTGTATGGTTGTGAGAAAGGCGAGAAGGGGAGGGGGGAGTTACATGTTTTCGGCTGCACTAACATTTTTGACCACGGGCCGCCACTGACTTATTGTTGACTTATATTCTAAGTGTGCCAGGGTTGCTCATCCCCCCCAAACCCACTGGCGCAAATCCCCTCCCCCTCCCAAAAAAAATCTCTACTCCCCACAAATTCAGTTAAATATATAACTTTATTAGAATCTCAAATTTTCAACTGAATCGACACCACACAAAGCTCCACATTTTTTTTTTATTTGTAAATCAATTAGATATAAATAATATTAAGAGATAAATTTTGTTACTTTAACTTATATGTATGGACATTGAACTTATATATTGCATTAAACTATCCTATCCGCGTCGCTTTACAACGTTTCATATACTTTTGCTACAAACAAATGGAGCTTAAAACCACAGGTTCATCGCTAAAATATAGGGTCGGAGGGTTGGATAACAAAATTTTGCCGAGTGAATTCGTAATTAAAAATAAATTATTAAAAGTCAAAACAGGTGTTTCGATTTCGGTTCGAAAGCCGCAACCTTGGCCGTTCTGGAATAAAAATATGGCGTTTTCTACAAAATGTTATCGATTTGGCAAATGTGTTGATTTATCTCAATTGCACAAGAAAATATAGTTTACAAATTTTAAAACTTTAAATCCCGATTTTGGAATTCAATTTCGGCAACACTTAAAAATAATTACTGGAAGATAGTAATCTGTGCTTGTTTATATCTCGGAAATATTTTTTCTTTGACAAATGACGTCTGAAAGAAACACATTTTAACTTATACGTTTATTAAAATCTAGAAAGAACAATACATGGAACATTACCTAATATATATTAGGATCTATAATGAAGCAACGAAACTTAACAAATGGAAATATAAAATTATTGTATCATACACAAATTATATTCTTTGGAAACTGGTACTTTTTATTTTCTGCCAATATATTTCTGGCTTTTAATCTAAAAAGAATGTGTAGCCACTTATCCATCCCTTTCTTTTAGAGATACGACTCTCCTGATGTTTATTACGATGCTGGTATATAGCAAATGCTTGCAAAGTGAAAGGGTCCGAATATGTATATGTTTTAAAAGAAATTAATCAAAAAAAATTTAGCACTACGTTAACAACAATTCATCTCATTGCATAAGAATAAATATTTTTCATTTTAAAGAATGGTAGGTCATAAAAATTCAATTTATTTTTAGTAATAATGTAAAAAAGTAATATATATATATATAATAAGAATTTAGTTCAATAAAAGGTTTTATACGATGTAAAATCAAAATAATAATATAAATTCCAGATTTGTGGATCCGGATGAGTCATAAAGTTATTTAATAATAACTACAATCTATTTCGATAATTTGCTTTAATGTTTATGTTACCATATACAATGCTAAATTTAATTCTGGATATGGAATGTTTGCAGATATTAAATATTCATTTGTTCATGACTATTAAAAAATAATAACTATGAGATTAATCAGAATGCAGATTATAAAATATTCAAAGATATTAAAAAAAAAAAAAAAGTTAGAAAAACCATCATTATTAATTCCTTGCATCCAAATTAACGTCTTGTGTTCAATATTTACTTCTATTAATGGTTACAGTTTTCCATAGTTAGTCAGTTTAGTAATGTCAAATGAAAATACCAGTTAACTATTATGTTTTTTTTAGGTATTCTATTAATAGGTGGCGGAACTTATTAGGAAACTAATAAATATTTCAATATACTCCCATACATTTTAAAGTAACTGTGAAGTATTTATAGCAGTCTAATATATTGTTGTGATGTGTTTATAATATTTTCTATATATTACAATAAGTAATTCTAATATATAAAAAATAATTTATAGAAAATAAATATATGATTGATTTATAAATGAGTCACACAATTTCAAAACGTATTTTGGCCATATTAATTTTTTCTCGTATTAAATTTTATGTCAACATCTGGAATTAAGGAAAGTATATTGTTTTACACATTAAACAACATACTTTGCTGAGTTACAGGTGTAAAAATATAATTTAATACGAAAAAGGGTTAGGTTTTCAAAGTGGACAATAAACTTTTTGGAATTGGGCGATCTCAAATATGATACTTTATATATCTTTCTATCAGTGATAAATATAAAGGTAGTCATTGGAATGTCAAAGACCATAAGGAAGGGAAGCCGGGTGATATTATTTATGTTATAGTTAAACTATTGGGTGAACCAAATTATGTCTCGCGTTTTTAAAATATATATATACTGTAAATTTAATTGATATAAGTCGAAAAGTAGTTGGTAAACTATTACTTAATGAGAATGCATTTTAGATTTTCTAAAAAGAATGCGATGGATCGTAACTACGTTTCTAAATTTAACTTTCAAGATGGGAAAACGATTTTTTTTCTTTATGTGTTGAGAAGGGAGATACAAAAAAATAAAATAAATATGAAAACAATAGCGACACTCACCCTAACTCTGTGATGCCAAAAATTTAACAAAAGAACGAGAACGCATTATACGCCGGAGTTTCACACAGAGTTTATCCAGCTTGTTTATAGTATGAATTGGAAATGGGAAGTGTGTTACTATCCGGCTCCTATATCAAATTTCAGTTTCCAAATTTAGATATGGCGGGGTGGTTCTATGATGTGGTGCTGCCCTCTATTGGTTAAGTAAAAAATCATTTAAATCTAAATGGGTTTTTTTAAAAAATATTTATACTGTCGCTTATCATGCGGTATTCAATAGCATAAACCGTCTCCCTGAAAAAATAACACTTCTCTCCCTCATTTATAATGCATATGTGAACAACTATAATAAATATATCTGGAAAATCATGCATTCGAAATTAAGTTTATTTTTTTATTAGAATGTGATTTTAAGAAATTAGAAAATCTGTTTGTGTTTCCAAATGAGACTTTCACCGATTCCTGTACAATCTAAATTTATAATTATTTACGATATTTAAAAGTTAAAAAAAAATAGTTGTTAATTTGTGGTTCTCCATACACCAGTTGCTTTCAGAACCATCTTATTAAAATTATAAGAACAAAAAGAGGTATTTTCAATGATGGTAGGTTTTATAAAGGCTCTTTTTCATGACTTAATCATAATTAGTTAATGATGTTGTTGATTGGTGTTTAATGGCGCAAGAGCCAGTTATGGCTAAGCTGCGCCAAACAATGGTTTAATTACGAAACCATACGGGTTAATGATGTTGTTGAAAACCTGCACAAACCTAACAAACAATGGCTTACTTTTCGATGCAAGCTGCCTTGACATTAAAAATAATATAACGTATTAAAACACTCTTTTTTTACAGCCTTTTTCTTAAACACTAGTGACTCCAAAATACAACTTATGGTTCCTTGAAATCGAAATTAAAAATCTCAACACAATCATACTATATATTGAGGTGTATTAAACTAAGCGAAATTTATAGCATTATACAAATGAAAATTGAAATGCTTACCCATTTTATTTAACTATGCTGAAGGACATAGATTAAATATTCAAACATCGACAAAAGCTGTGAAATATCAACATTTTTTTTACTTAAGTTTTTGTCGTATTTAAAAGCTAATGTATATATTGTTAATAGGAGTAGAGAAATTGTGTCTGAAAATGCCCAATTAGGGATAATAATATATTTATTATCGTAAATATATTTTCAATTAATTAGTTGTTATAATGGCAAATTTTGCACTATTAGTGAAATTTACACGTTCCTTTCAATGATGAAGAAATGTGCGATTTTTTATTCGCATTATTTTGTTGCATGCCCTAATGGATACACCAAGTAATTTGACTATTATCGGTTATTCTACTAATTAAATAATTCTCTTTAAAGTTAGTACTTGTACTTGTAGTAAAGTTAGTAGTTTAAAGTTAGTACAAACAAAATTATTGTACTTGTGAATGGTAAAAAAAACAGCAAACTATAAAAAGCAAACACTTTATTTAATACACTGAAACAATGCACATTTATAATGCATATACATCTATTCAAAATATCAAAATGAAAGACAACATCAAAAAGGGAGCACCTTCTTTTGGTACCTCACAATAAAGAGCACAAATTAGGTATAAAAAACCATAAAAAAAAATTGTAAACAAAAACGTTTCTTTCGTAGCCATATTACTTCTTATTTGTTTTAACATTATATCACATGATTAGGATTATCAAATTCTAACCCAATGAGCAACTAAAATTTTATTTCACTAAATTAGTTCTTAATAATTAAACTTAAATAACATTTGAAATTGGCCCCTATAAAACCATATTACAGGAGAAATAAAATAAGTTGTCTCTTGTGATTATCAATGAATGTTTGCAAAAATAGTGTATAAAAAAGGAGCTTCTAACATATGTTCTCAAAATCAAGGTGTATATGGCCTAAAAATGCAAAATATAACACACGAAGGTAACAAATACAAAAGTTTAATAAATTAAATTCAGTAAAAAATAACTGAATACGTATATAAAAATAAACTTAAAAATAAAACAGCTGGAGAACAAAAAGGAGTATGAAATGCAATTCCATAATATATTTCAGAGTCAACATGTTACTTTAATACTGACATTTGAAGCGAATTCTCTGTCTTGATATTTATATAATTTTTTTATTAAAAATTCATGAATTTCCTATCAAATAAAATATTTTCTTTAATATTTTCATCAAAAAGGAAAAACATGATTTTTTAAAAAAATAAATTGAATTCTTATACAAAATACTTTATCATTTTTAGAAAACGAAATTGAAATATAAAAGCTGAGAAGGGAGCGTTTTTAAAATAGTTTGAAAAATATGCCACATTTAATAAAACAAATTGGCAGAAATATTCACAGATAGAAATCGTTTTTATGTATTATAACATACAAAATTCACTTTCCTATCACAGAAATATGTAAAAAATACATGCAAAATGTACAGTGAAAGGTAATGAAAAATGATTCTTAACTAATTAAAAGACATTTTAATATGCAACACATATTCGAAACATGAACCTAATTTAAAACATAAACATGTTACTATCAATAAAAAAATGATAGTGAGTTTAAAAATTAAAAGTTGAATATCTTAAAATAAAATAGCTTTTAAATCATTTCAACATCCTAATGTAATGTAAAATACAAAAGAAGCATTTGAAACACAATAATAAATTAACTTTTAACTGATATACATTTGGCAACAAGTTTGCAACAGACAAATTTTGATAAGATCTTAGTTTAAATTAAAACTTGACAAATATTTCAATTTGAAGAGTTTTATTAAAATAGCATTAAATAAAGATTTCCTCTCTAAACAATCAATAGCCTTTTATAATTCGGCATATTATTTCCTAACACAATATTAAAAATTATATATGAAAAGCTTGTGCATGCGCTAGTTATATACTCGAGTTTCAAAGAATTGTTTTTTTTCGGTAAAAGTTGGTAAAATATATCTTAAAGTTTCTTACTCGTTAAATTAAAATAGCTTCTGTTCAGTCTCTCACAGATATAGTTAAAGGTAAAATAATGTAATCAAAACTTATCCGAACAATTTTCCAGAGTATTAACAAATAAACTTTGAATAGTACTTCAGCAAACTATACTGTGGATGATAAGTATTCGAAAATTAAATTAACACAATCATACTAAAAACAAAATAATAACGATATAACTTTTCATGTTACATATTTGCAAAGCAAGATAATATTAAGATCTTGTTAAAGTTCATTAAAAAAATCTAAAAAAATTATTTTCTTGAAATTTTTCTGAATTTTGCGGAAAATAGTCCCTAATTTAAAAAAAAAAAAAACTATTTTTAAATCTGCATGATTGTAATTAAAAACCTTGAATTTGTTTTAGTGAACAAAACAATTCTCTACCAAAATGCACCCAATATGTACAAGCATTGGCATGCATTTCAGAAAGATTTTAAAGCAGAAAAACTACAAGTTATATAGTGCCTTTGTCATACTGTCACATCAGAGCTGCCCTCACACAATCTCAGTTATCACAAGCAAATATTATTTAAACAACAAGCACATTTAAATAATCAAAATTTGCAATTTATAATATTGAAACATAAGAAAAAGTATACACTACATAGTTGAAACTGTTCATACAGCAATCGAAGAGTTTAGTGTCAAACTTCTCGTTTTGACTGAATTGCGTAAAAAAAGTTTTCTGAAATCTTTGAATAGAAAAAGCATACTTGCACAAAAATATTTCGTAGATTCAACAAACAGGTAAGCTTATATTTGAGAAGTTCTGATTGTTTGTCAAAAAAGCAATTTTATTTTTTTAAGAAACAATTTGATAGTTCACACGTCGAGGCATATGAATGGTTTATTTAGAGTCAAATGACAATATACTAAAATAGTTAGGTATGGAACGGGAGAATTACTTTAATAAATAATCATTAGAAATTCATTTTTAAAAAATCTTGGTTGTGTTATATAATAACATACTATTTTTTGAGTTTAAAATATTAAGTTTATACTAATTCTTATTATCAATAATTAAAATAGTTGGATTATTTTAGCATTGTTGAGTAACGTTTTTTAATTATTACAAAGACATGACCCAATTGGTAACGTCTAAAAAAATATTTATATATTTTTTGCCATCAATAAACATTTAGCAAAACATATTTTTTTAATTTTTAAATTGTACGGTTTAAAACTAACCGTGAAATGTAAATTTTTGATTGCTACTACAAATGCAGAAATAGGTATTTTGCAATTCTGGCACTAAGCTCTGTTATTACAGAATCTTCTAATATGTGCACTGATTTTTAAAATGTGAAACTAAAAGGTTAAGTTCCAAGTTCAATAACACTGTAATAAATGCAATAAATGTTTTTTGAACTTATATTTTTTTTACGTGCTTCAAGTTTTTTAAATAATAAAAATAAAATTACAATTAAAAATCAGTAAGTTTGAATATTAAGCACTGCTTTTTATGCACTTTATAAGAATTTAGCAGACTTAAGGTATGGGAAATTGCAACTTTTAAAGAATAAATTACTAGTCAACATATACGAGTATTTAAAAATAATGAGAATATTCTGAAAATGAAAGTAAGCATTTTCTTTCTTTGATGATTATCATTTACATTTTGGCATGGTACATGCATCACAGTGATTTACTTATTGTATACAATAGGAGAGAAAAAAAACATTTACAAAACAAGTTCAAAATATGAAATTATATATATATTCATATATGTTAAATTAAGATTATTTTAGAAAATAAATGAAAATTAGACATTACACATTTATTCTTCTAACAATTTGATTTAAGATAGGTATGGCTATATTGGTTTGTATTAAAACATTTCCGAAGTCATCATTAAAAAAAGGATTTTGTTATTTGAATAAGTACACGCTCATAATAAAAATAATTTCAGCATGGAGTATAATAAAGTTAAGTTGCTTTATTAAAAAAAAAATTCTTCAATTTAAGATTTCAAAATCTCATTATTAAAAATCATTTTTTTCAAATATATAAAAAAATTTAGTTACATCCTGGACTGATTTAAAATCTTAAGAAGCTTAATCCAGGGATGAATATTTTTTGGATACCAAAAAAGATTTTAAGCTCATTTAAATCGGCACCGACATTTAATGAACGAATGTAAAAACATAATAATAGAAAATGTTTTTTCAAGCAATCTTTAAATAACTAAATTAAAATAATGTTGGTTGGTTGAATTGACGACATACTAGAGCTACACAACGGGTTATTTGTGACGATTCAGGATCAACCACAAAGACCTGAAAAACCTACCTCGTAATTCTGAACTATGGTCAGATGACAAGGTAAAATTAATGTACGTCAACTAATAGTTACAAATAATCACATAACTTCTTTAAGAGCTAATCTTAGACATTTGAATAACATATTGATATAGTTAACAAGGAGGTATGGAAAATATTCAACATATGTACAATAACACCTAACAGCATATTTAAAGGTCAACGTTAATATTCAGCAGAACTAAAAGCCAACAACAGAAAATCTCTATCATAGCTTTCAAAATCATTCAATGATTATAGCTAAGTACAGCTGGATTCCAAATGCAGACTTACAGACCAATTATGTTGATATTCAAACTCGAGAAGGAAGGATGACAGTGTTGTTGTTAAGTCGCACCGGTTTCTCGATGTTATCGTTAAAATCTGCATGATCCAGCAGATAGCATTGCTCTAAGTCGATCTCGAATCCTGGATTAGTTATTATGCGTGGTAAAGTTTCTTCAGCAGAAGCTAAAAAAGTTTATAAAATTGTACGTTTAATAATATTTAAGTATAATATTAAGTATTTAAATGTTTAATATATATATATAAATAGTGTTTGTATAGTTAGGGCTGTCATTATGACTTTTAGAGGGGGACAGTTGAAAAAGTATAGGTATAATAGGGCCAAGATTTATTCCCTTCAGAGCAAAACACATTACAGGATCAGGGTTACATCTCTCTCGTAGGGACTTTTAATTTATGTAGACAAGGACTTTTAGGGATTATTATCATAGGGATTATCAGATTGAATCAGCTAATTGGTCAGACGTTTTTAATCTAGGGATTTTTTATGTGGAGGGACACAAAACCCCCTAGACTGTGCCTTGACTAGAAAAAAAAAACCTAGATTGTATCCTGTCGTAGGGACTTTTCATTTATGTAGACAATGACTTTTAGGGATTGTTATCAATCAGATGGAGTTAAGTTAAATCAGCTAATTGGTTAGAAGTGGTTAACACACTTTCATAATGTATGCAACTTTTTTTTATAATAAAAACAGATGCTGCATATACTCTTTGTTTCCTTCATGATGACAATTAATTGTTGCAAGAACAAAAGTTTTAGGTTAAAAATTTAGTTTTTCAAATAAAATATTTAAAACATAAATTACAAAAATATTTGTATTTTAAACCCATTGAATATGTTTACATGATTATTGTACATCAAGCAATAAATTATTGTGGCAATATGTATCATACTTTAAAACTAACATTCTTTAGGTAATTAATTAAAAAAACCTCATATACATTCTATTTTATTTTTAAATAACTACTTATACAAAAATACATTTCATCTCATCAGAAAAGGGTGGTATACAAGTTAAAGTTTAGCTATTTAAAGTGATGGTAGAAAAGGGGTGAAATCAAAAGGGGTGATTCAAAAAATAAAGTGGGTGGGAGTTAGAAAATAACTTACACATATAAAAGTCAACTGAAAAGTAAACCTGAAACATGTACTAACCTGCACGTTGCTCTCTATAGACAAAGGCAAAGCTCAGGAGAGAAAGTGTTAGAACTGTCACAGCTAATAGGCAAACAGCAAGCAACCACACCGAAGAACCAAAATTTTCAGCATCAGTGAGCATTTTCCCAAATACTTCTATAATACATTAATAGGAAGATGTTAATAACTTTTAGAAACTTTTATAAATGAATGCAAGATGTTGATATTCTAAAATAAAAAAAAAAAAATCAACAGGTTCACTGCAATTCAGTCAGATTTTTTAAAGAAAGCTATTAAATTTGAAAAAGTACCTAATTTATATAATTTATCTTTTTAAAAACTTACAATTTACAGGTAGAAAATAAAAAATTGAATAATTTTCTTTTAAAATTATACAATGCTTTTGCATTTTCAAGTTTTAAATTTATTCTTTTCCTTAGCCATTTTTTACTAGTTCAAAAATTATTTATAATTAATAATGTTATATGAGTAGTCTAGTTTGAAAAACTAAATACATTCAGTTATCTAAATTTTAAAAATCTGTAAAATAAAACAAAGCAGTAACTAGCCCGTGTCAACTTGATCTACAATAGACTTCCTCAACCAATTTAAAGCTAAAATATCTCAGTTATGTTATGAAGGAAAATAGTTTTTGTGGTGATAAAATAGGAAATTATATTGAAGTAAAACCTGAATATATACAAAACAATTGGTTCCTTATAGAATCTATCCAGTTTTAAAACTAGATGACTCATATACTTGCCATCTAAGATTATATTCAAGTTAATTACACAAATTACAAAATGTTAAATAAAAAAATTATCTTATTTAGTAGCAATTAAATGATTAGTATGAAACCTAATAAAAGTTGTAATAATTATAAGCCTATATCCTGATACATCATTTTTAAACAGAACAATTATTACATCAACTTTTATTAAATTCTAATTATAAAACAGCTTTATTTAGTGTATATATGAAACTATTTATTTAGGTAGTTGGGCTCCCTTCAAGGTAAAGAGAGTCTTAACCTTGAAGACTTAAAACAAGATTAAATTCGGATTTTAAAAGTTATAAATTTAAAAAAAAACATCAGTAATTAAAGCAAAATATTAAGTATATTAATATTAAGTTTAAAATATTCTTCGAAGTATATTTATGTACAAAAAGCAGGTTAGTTCAGAAAATTCAAAAGTAAAGAAGTTATTATGCACAGCTCACCAGGTACATCAGTTGGTTGACATGTCGTTGCACGGACCGAAACTACTTCTCCAGGTCCAAGTTTATTGGTGGCCCAGATTTTGAAGCTGTAATTTGTACCAGGTTTTAACTGGTAAATGAAAAATTGTCTCTGAAAGCAAAAATAAATAAAATAAGATATTAATTTATAAATTAAACTTTAAAACTCAGTTTTGTATTTACTTGTAGCAGTAACAACTCCAATAGATTAGGACTTAAGTAGTCTCTGTAGTAATGATAAAACAATTTTTAAAGAAAACTGATGATTACTTCAAAGTTTAAGATATATTTGAGGAATTAGCATTAAGTTACAGAAGAATCTCACCATGGCTGGACTGATATGAAAAGGCTGGGGCATGTGCCAGGATTCAGAGGCATTTGCATTGGTGGCCCTGTAGAGGAGGGTGAAGTTGGTGATGGGGTACCCTCCGTCATCCACTACATGCCAACGAACAGTCGCAACGACGGTTGACGGGTGGACAGTGACGTTTGTCAGCTTACTTGGAGGAGCTAAAATGGTTTTAATGTATATTTCTTTAAGTTTTAATTGTTTGAAATTATCTAATAGAAAATTGGTCTAAGGGTTAGATACAATCTGACAAAAACCATAATTTGAGTTTTAACCAGTGTCATATTTAACAGAGGGCCATAGGGGAGCTATAGATTGAAGCAGCAAAATAAAAAAGCAGTCGATTTTGTCTAATTATTGATAATAAAAAAAGTATCATAAAATTTTAATTTTAATTCAAAAACAAATTTTAGAGTGAGAGTATTTTCTTTTTGTTTTTTTTATAAGTTTGATTTCTATAAAATTTTTGTAAAGAATGATTTTATAAAATGGTCACATTTTGATCTATATTCTATACTTTCCTGACAAAGGGGTCGGGAAAAATGGCGTAGCTCATTGGCGGCAAATTTACAAAAGTTTTAAGCAGTTTCAGATTAGCAATTTTATAATTTTCTTGGAAATTTCGAAAGGAGCTAATTTATTATACAGGGTGACAACAACATTCTGGAAAAAAAGTTTCCTGATGGTATCACAAAAATTTCCCTGATTTTACAATTACATGAAGAAATGCTGCAGTACATGCTTTGTATCAAAACAAAGTATAAATGTTACATTAATACTATAAATATATTGCATTATAAATGAAAAATTATTTGCAAGACTTATTGATAGTTAAAATAATAATTTATGGATACAATACAAATAATGGATAATGAAAATGTGCATAACCATACTTTTTTTAAAAATTCTTTTTCAGAACTATAAGGAAATATTGATATCTAAATTACCCAAAATAGAGGGCATAATAGACGATTATTGCCGTTTAATGATCCAAATTTGAAATTTTTCCTGATTTTTAGTGAAATTTTGAAAATTTCCCTGATATTTCTAGATTAAAAAAATTCCATGATAATTCCCTGATTTCCCAGGTTATGTTACCACCCTGCTATACGTACATACAGTATATTAATATTTTATACAAGTAATATTGCCTGTTATATACCAAACAGAACACTTTCAGATTATGTTTTCAATATTGTCTACTCTATTTCACCTCATTGGTGGATATTTTTTATACTAATATCCATACAACCTTCACACAATCATTGTCATGTTGGTGCACTAACTTGAGAATAATTCATAATATTGTTTCATTCAATCAACAAATAAAGACCAAAATATTGTATTTAGGTTTTAATCAGACAAGGTTACATTGATTTAAATAAAAACAGTAATTTCAAGAAAATGTCCTTTCTGCTTGTTATGTCCAGCTTTAAAGGTCCCAGCCAAATTTCTAATAATTCTAGTTCAATACAGTATTTTCAACTAATGCAGTCGACAACTGGTTTCATTTATTATTTGCTACGTAAACAGCTGAAAAGTGAACATAAAACAAAAGATTTTTATAATCTTTTACTCTACTTGAGGATTTGATTTTTTTTGTGTATTTTTGAGCAAATGTAGACAACCACAGTACATTTGAAACACTTTGACTACATACTAGAGAATTATATATATATATATATTTCATAATGGTTAAAAGAAATGACATTTGCAATGGAAGAATCAAAGCACCATCTTAATGGTAAACAGTAGAAACTTACTTTTAACATACAATTGTGTGTTAAGTTCCTTCAAATCATAAAGATTGCTCACAAAGCAGGTGTAATTTCCAGTGTCAGAAGGGAGCAGCGGGTAAAACAAGAGACCCTCTTTGTCTTCGATGGGATGATCTTGGCTGGAGTTGAGAAACAAGAGCTGTCCGTCTTTCAACCAAGTGATACGGGGACGAGGCTTGCCAGTCACATTGCAGGGCATAATCAGGTGTGTTCCAACATCTGCTTGGATTTTAGATGCAAATGGCGACAAAACTTTGATGTTTGCTGTTTATAAAAAAAACTCTTATCAAATGTGTTTTAATTTTTATACAAGAAATATAAATTTTTTAGTGTTTTACGAAAATGTATCAAAAACAGTTTAGGTAAGGAAGTTTTTGAAATAAGAATAATAAAATCCTATCCATAACAATGGTTAAACTTAAGTATAGGAAAGCATTCAGTTAAAAGCGACAAAACACTGTCATCGGGGATAATTTTTATTCAAATACAAATATTGACGACCAACAACAGGCTCAAAGCCCAAAAGGTTGGTCCATCTAGTACCTCTTAACTATCCCCCAATGCATATCTAACTTCTTCTTAAAATATGTTATTCTATTACAAAACAATATTCACTGGCAAGTTGTTCCATTTGTCTATTACCCTATTATAGAAATTGTGTTTTCTCCCTTCCTGATTAAAATGAGATTTGTTTAACTTAAACCCATGACCTCTCGTTCTATCACTCATATTAAAATCTAAACCCTCCACATCTCCTTGTTTGATAAATTTGAATCAAATCTCCCCTAACCCTTCTCTCTTTCAGAGTATACATATTCAAATTTCTTAATCTCTTATCATAATTCATGCCTGAAAACGCTTGAACCATTTTAGTAGCCCTGTGCTGAATTTTCTCTAACAATTCAATGTCTCCATTTGGTAATACAGTACAATATTTGTGCAATGGTTATTTTCAGTTTATAATTGTATTTTTTTTAGCATGTCACCCCATGCTATTTTAATTCTTGAACATTATAATTTTTTTTTGAATTGCCATTTACTTTTTGTATATTATAAAAGTTTTTTCCCATCAAGTAGAGTAACAATACAAAGTAGCATCTGAAATATCAGTAATGAATATTTATATTAAATACCTATTCAAAACAAAGTTATCTGGTTATTTAGGGCTAACTACGAATGAAGTTACTCTTTTACATTGCATTCATAATATAGACTTAAAAATTGTAACCCCAGATTTTTGTCAAAAACTTGATGTTAAAAAATGCTTTGGCAGAGTGTCTCTGTATACTGTATATTTTACTCTGGTTGACGACTATACTTTTAAGATATCACAACAATCTGACCACTAAAAAACCCTTCAAGTAGAAACCAATAATTTTTTTAAAAAAATTCTTTTTCAGAACTAAAAGGAAATATTAAGAGCTAAACTGCCCAGAATAGAGGGCATAATAGACGATAATTGCCGTTTTAATTACCCAAATTTGAAAATTTCCCTAATTTTTTGTGAAATTTTCTCTGACATTTCCAGAATTAAAGAATTCCATGATAATGCGGTTTTCCAGGTCATGTTGTCACTCTGGAGCAGTACTTCTGTATTATACAATGCAAGGGGAAAAAATTGTTTTTCGTCCTTTCGGAACAATTTTGAAAATTGGAGCTGTCTGGTACTTACACTGGAACTGATGTAGTATAGGACATTTGGCATGTTTTTGTTTTTGGCGACGAAAAATTGCTGTTAAACAGCGCTATAACGTTATAGGGTTGACAGATTGAAAGTCTCCAAAAGAATCGGAATATACCAACTATGTCAGGTGGGGTTGCCATACTATAAATTTATCACCCCTATAAAACACGAAAACTAAAACCTCGCACGCCAAATGTCCTATACTACATCTGTACTCTTACACTTACGTCTTCAATTGTAACGTGGATCAATCTTAGAAATTATCATTTAAAACCTTAAATCATTATTAAAACTTTACTAGCATGCCCATGCAACCCCCCCCCCCCCCCACAAAAATTTATTGATTCTGCTGATAAATGGCAAAATTACAAACATTTAAAAAAAAAAACCTGTTTATACGAATTATTTTAAACATGTTTTTTTTTAGTAAAGCATAACCTAAGATAAAATGCATATTTTTGCAGTAGCTGAAAGTGCAGGAACTGCCTGCTGTTTTTTCTGGAAGAAAAAACTTTAAAAAAAAAAAACTTTGATATTTATGAGGTGAATGTATGATCCGTCACTGATCCTGGAAATTCTCTTTATTTTGACACCTCATGTGTTAATATCCATTGTTTATTTTAGCCATAAAAGGGATCTTTACTATAGAAATAATATATATGATACACAAATAAGATTAAGAAGTTTCACAATTCTTCTTTAATTCCCACAAATAAGTTGAGTAGAGCATAACCTATAATAAAATGCATTTTTTTGCAGTAGCTGAAAGTGCAGGAACTGCCTGAGTGTTTTTTCTGGAAGCAATAACTTGATTTTTCTTAAGGTAAAAATTTTAGGTTTGGCAAATAAAAATTCATTTTATTGCACTAATTTGCTTTCTTTTTAATTCTAAGACTTCTCCAATAGTTCCCACAAAATTGCCAGTAGTGACAAACCAAGTTTAAATGAAGGTTTACAGTTTCATTAAAAGTAAAGACTATATTATATTTAAAAAAAAAAAAAACGAAATTAGCGTCAGATTAGTTAAAATGAATTATGTTTTAATAGTAAACGTGAATAGGTAAGTAAAATTTTAAATACATAAATAAATTTCATTAAAAAGACCGAATCTCACCATTCGATTTTCCAATAATGCTAATAATAATTATCGTTATAAATAATAAACAATTAAATGGAAGAAAACGAAAATACACAAACGGAGCCATATTGTTGCTGTCTGAGATTTCTTACAAATACAGTTACTGGGAAAAACTCACTAAAGTAGGTATGTAACTTTTTTCGACCTGGATCGAGATTTAAGTCTGGTGTAAAGAGCAGACGATAGGCTCACAGCATACAAAAATGTGATATCTCTGATTAGTGAATAACAAACCACGTGGTCAATCTAAACTAATAACATTTGCACATTATCTCACTAATCAAACCTTTCTTTTGTTATTTACCAGACTTATTTTAATCTCAACCCCAAGTCCCGCCTAACGTCCATTGTATTTTTTAAATCAAAATGCATACTTTAAAAATACATTTGAATCACAACAAAGTTTAAATATCAAAATAATATACGAGATAAAAATACATACACTTTCGGGATTTTTGTAAGATTTAAAAAGTTAAAGAAAATAGACATTCTACTGACAAGCCTCATCTAACAGGAAATCGCAATAAAGCGGAAGTTCTGGTTTGACGTCAGGAATAAACAAACTTAACTCGGATGCAGTGTTTGCTGCACGATGCAGACGATAGGTTATCTGGGTATTTGAATTTTGAAACGCCGATTTCAGTTAGCAATTTGAAGCTTTATATCCCGATTTCTGTGAATAATTAACGTTTCGAAATGTCTGAAAAGTGATAATCTTTTCCTACAATTGGTAAGTGTATTTTTTCAATAGTTTTAGAAAACGTAGTGATTTCATTTAATTTAAAAGCATGCACCTTGAAACGATAGACTCACTGCATTAAATAGAAGTTCTTTGAAATGTGTTGTTTAGTTACATATTTCATAAATTACATTTTTAATAAGATTGCAGATTTTCTAAATTTAATTCTAATTTAATCACGTTTCTTGGTGCAGTGATGGAATTTTTGTAGATGACAGGAGCTGTCAAACTTGAATTTGGAATTAATAGATATAGTGTCTGAAATTCATTACTATTTTTATTTTAAAAATCAAATATTTTTTCTCTATTGAATAATTTGTATTTGTAATAATTTACAACACAATTTTAATGAATAATCGTTTTGTACACAACTTTTAATATAATATCAAACAAGAATACTTAATTTTTATATGATCCTATTTGATATCGTATTTGTTAATGTTTCTATTAAAAAAAAATTTGAAAATTTATTTTATTTTTATGCTTGGGATTTTTCAAAATTCTATTAAGAAAATTGCACCTTTAATCAAGATTTACAATGAGATTTTTAAAAAATCAAATGAAAATTTTCGTAAATATCTTTGTTAACAAATAATAATGTTAAACATGGCTGTTTTTTACATGTGCAATGAATGACTATAGGCAGTACCGTTACACAAAAAATATTTTGAGTGGGTTGAAACAAGAAATTTTCCAACTTATCGATTCAAAATTCACATATCAACTATTCAAAACTCCCAACTCAACAGTGGTGAAAATTTCCAGTTCCAACTTATCGACATTTTTCGTCTTTTTTAATATATATCTTAAACAGTTCTCGTACAAGTATTTATTTGTTGCACCCATATTCCAATGCAGTGTCTGTTCTGAGGTCTAATTTAAATGTAATGTTACAAGTTGGGCAATTGCTAATCATTCCTAGCTTTCATTTATTAAGAATATTAATTTTCTTCAGGCATAAAAGCCCCCCTCCCCCCCCCCTGAAACCCCCCAGTGCGACGGGAATTTTATTGTATTTTTTATTGATACATTATTTAAAATATTTATTTTAAAAGTGTTCAATTTTTTTAAATATGAAATGTTTTATTTGTTAGTCATATTACAGCCAGCATCGACCACATGATAGAATCTCATAATAATAAGAGCTCAAATGTTTTCTCCTTTCAAAAAGATTCATTTTCGAACGTCGTGCTATCTGACTAGTTTAAAATTGAAAAGCTTATAATAGGAGACTAGCATGCCTGTGCAGGAATTTTCATATGAATTGAAATAACATGCTTTTCATGAGGGTCATGTTGTTTAATCCATGAAGTAAGTGCTTACTGTACAACCAGTTAATTTAGTTTCTTCAGTTATATATGTTGCTGTTGCCTTTGCTATTTCTTTGGAGTTATTTTTTAAAGTTTGATGCCTTTCTTTCTAATGGGACTTTTGCAAACCCTTTGATACAAAATGTTTACGAAGTAGGTTCTCAGACATATAATTTTTTTTTCAAGATATTAAATTAATCCTCAAATAACGCTACATGTTAGGGATTAAATAACATCTGATATTTAAGGTAATGAGAAATAACATTACACTTAATTCATAGATAATAATTAAAAGAGTGAGTATTCAGTTTTAAACTTTTAATTGGCAAAATACCTAAACTCACCACATATACGTGTTTAAACATATGTGTTTCAGCAACATAATAAATTAAAATCTTTAATTATCTACTGAAAATCTGGTCCTGGGATAAAAATGAATAAATGTCAGCTTCATAGTACATTTTCAATTTTTGGAATTTTAAATGTCAATAATTTTAAGAAATAGCACTTTTTCATTTGTATAATTAAAAATTTTGTTTCTTTTCCCCTGGGGTGAGTAAGAGGATTTCATCACCAAAACAGCAATAACTTTGGCATACATAAAAATACCCTCTCAAAAATTACATTAACCACAGAATGTGGTCACATGCATAGAGTTCAAATTATTTCACATGGTGTTTACTTTCAATTTCATATCTTTTCAAATACACAAAGAAATTTCCACAAGAACAGAGAATGGTAAATTTCTAATTCTAATAAGGTGAATTCTGGTAAATTATACTATTTTGCAGACTTTTTAAGCCACAAACTAGTAATGTTTCCTGTTTTAACTTATATTCTTCAGTCGAAATGTGCAATGAGGAATTGTAAATTAGGCAGATAAAGAATTATAAATCTTTATTGTATTGTAATTTACACCTACTAGTAAAATTTATGGGGATATTTTTTTTAATTGTTTATTGGTATGGAACTTAGACTTATTAATTATATAAAGTATTGCATATTTTGTAATCTCTCTGTAAGTTAAAATTAATGTAGAAAGTGTAGCATCCTCTCTTTGTGTCAGTGTAAATACCTGTTGCCACCATCAGATAAAAAGTGTCAAATCACTTGTAAGAATTTTTTTATTCTCCCTTCTTTTCATTTGGTAATACAGGCTGGCACTCAATTGTAGATGACTGGTTTTAATTTTTTATGGTAAATGGCAGTGAAAATAATTTTTTTATGATATTATTAATGCCATATGAAATATTTGTTGAATTTAATTAGAATGTTATATTTTTATTAGGTTTAAGTTAGTTTTCCGGCTTAAATAACAAATCTTTTATTAGAGCTATCTTTAAAAATGTAACAAACAATTTATGAGCTAAACTTTTTTATATTAAATTTCTTAAATATTTTTCTATTATACTAACTTATTATATTACTATCCCTTTCTTCCAGTAGCATAAAAATGCGGATTAATATCAGTAGATAAAATTTTCGAGTGGCCCCTAAATAGAAGTATAGATTCATAGAAACGGCATTCCTAGAGTAGTTTTAGAAAAAAGATAATTGTTTCCAACAAAATATTTTATTATTTATGTACCTTGGAAGAAAAAGGCTCAATATTCAAAGTAATCGATTTTGAGTTACATCCACTTATTTTACATCGGCTTACTACATTGTAAAAATTAGCTTTAAAAAAAGGTAGTACTTGGAATATCATTAACTAAGACATTGGTAATATATCCTTTTTTTGCCAATGTATAGATTTATATCAAACAAAGCGGATTGCCAATTATCCGGATCCGAATCGCTTTGAGAAAAAAAATTGAGAAATCACAGGAAAATCCACGTTTTAAAAGTTTCTTATCAGCGACATGATATTGTTTTCATAATCATTAAATTAAATTACATACTAAAGCAAAATTCGTTCCCCTCCCCCCCAAAGAAATAAACTTGTTTTCGTGAATTATCCGGATATTCGATTATCCGGATAATTGGAGTTCTACTGTACATCATTGTCCCTGTACGATTATTTTAAATATCTGCTAAGTTAGATTGAGGATTTTTAAAGTATTCCTCTGTTTTTTAATCGTTTTATGCTTAAAAGTTTTCCTTATTTTAATAATTACCTTATATTTAATTTCTTGTTTGCATAGATTTTCAAAATTAGAATCTTAATTATTTCCTTAGACTTCCGTAAGCGAACGAGATATAAAAGCCGAATTTTTAAGCTCATTTTCTAGATTTAAATGTAACAATGTCGATTTTTTATACTATATCAGAAAAACGAATAACTTTATAGTAGGAATGAATTTTTATTTATGGTATTCCCCATACTAACTAAAGTTTTTTTTTTTTAACAAATAAAGCATTTTTAAAGAAATGTACTATTAACATGGTAGAAGACAACGGGTAGAAATCAAAGTAAATTCTCAGTAGGCGAATATTCAGTGAGATATTACAGAGTTTGGTTCTAAAAGTCACTTTTGTTCATTATACTAGGGGGGCTCTGCTCCCTACTGGCTAACACTCTTCCATCTTCGGGTTAACTTTTTAACTTAACTTTTTCGTAGTGCCTTGCGAATATTCGACGAGACCCCGCCAACCCATAGCATTTCTTCTAAAGTATTCCGTTTTCTAACAACACACTGTTGATTCTTTTATTCCCCATTTTAAAAATGCTGCACTATATCACAATTACCATAAAAAAAATTAGTGAATCGTCATTGACTATTGCGTTTAAGGGGCTTCCATGCATTGCGTTTTGGCTTACGTTGTTTGGATGCCAAATGCTGATTTTTTTTATCTAATTTTAAAAACTTATTATGGATGGTAATTCGTATTAAAATTAAATTTTAAAAAAAGGTAAATTCTAAAGACATAATAACATTACAAAAAAAAAAAAAAACAGGTATTTCGCCTAAGCAATTTTTTTATTGCCTACTTTTATTTTTTTAAAGATATAAACTCTTTTTCTGATTAGGATATCGAGCAAAACTCGACGTCACGACCCTTTTCAGAGTAAGAACTTTAATTTTCACCAAATTTATCGAATTTCAACAAAATTGGAAAATCGCTGCTTGATGTATGAGTAACTAAACACAGACCCTTTTGTATTACCGTTTGCCGACAGCGATAGTTACTTTTTTTGCAATAACTTTAAAACTAATAAATACATTAAAAAGAGAAAACAACATGCATTATATCAGATATATGACTACTATTTGACAAAATAAATTAGATTTATGGAACGTTTGCTTCTATGCGTTTTGCTGGACACAAATTCGAATTCGTGCATTTTTTAATTTGATAATTTGACTATAAAAGAGTTGGCAAAACCCGATGTTTGATTGGCAATTTTAATGCTTCTCTATAACATCCAAATGCATTTATATTACCTAAACTGTGTGGGAGTTTGGTCTTAAATAATAACTAGCAGATTTAATATGTATTAAATGAATTTAAAAAAACTAGTTATACATTAGTAACTACAAAATTATTATTGTCCAAGGACAAATCAACCGAATAAAGTAGCTAATAGGTATTTCTTAAAGCTCGTTAAAAATTGCGTAAGGAATTTTGATTAGAAGGAAAAGAGAAAATTTTGCACTTTTATTTCTTAACCCTATAAGTTTATATCCGGGAAAACTTTTTGTTCATTGTTTGTTTATCAATTGCATAATACTGTATCTGATGTATTGTTTACACTTGGACAAAATGCTCCAATGTACGACATTTTGAAATTATTAATTGTTTTTAAAGCTGATATTCGAAGAAAATTGCGTAATTATTTAGAAATCATTGTTTACTCATAAGCACACTTAATATTTAATTGCTAAATACCTTTTTCGAACACTTATTATTTAATTGCTAAATGCCTTTTCCGTGGTAATTGCAAATATCTTTTTCTTATCCAATGCACTGTCATCTCGAGCTTTTTCGAAGTGACAGTGCATTGGATAAGAAGATAAATTATCAAAAAGATAGCTAACAACGGAATTTCCAGAATCCGATCGTGTAAATGTTTTTGAATTAGTCAATTCTGTAATTTTTTTTTTCTAAATAAGATATTTAAAAAAAAATAATCTAATGTAATTGGGGTAATTTTGATAATGGTTGTGATTGCTCGGGTTAGACTCGTTATTTGAAACCAAGAAATTCAGTTTTTAGTAGGAAATACTAAGGGGACCTTTGTTAATTCAATATTTTTCCTATTCAGCACAGTGCACTGCAGTGGATAGCAATTTTGTGAGCTAAATACATTTGAATCTTACTTTTAACAATTATTGTTGTGTTTACACTAACGCAGTTTTAGGCCATCATGAATTAGAAAAACCATTAAAATATATTAACTTTTCCATGCCTAATTAAAACGCAATGTACACACATTTGGCATTTTATACCCAATAAACTTCGCAAGGAAAAACTTCACTTATGAAATATTCAAAAGCAAAATGCAAACATGGTTTGTAATACTGATAGTCAAGTTAATATAGTAAAGAATTCGTTGCTCGCATAAAAAATATTCGAAACGCTATATTCTAAAAAAAATCGTATTTCATGAGGACGCCCCCCCCCCCCCCCCCTTCCTTCCCCGAGAGGAGTGGGAGGGGGGGGGGGGGGGGTCCTCACCTCAAAACCAACATATCAACAAACATATTATTTCAAATTCACGTTTTTTTGCCTGTTCAAATACTAGGTTTTCCATAATTTTTTCTAGTTGTTTAAATTATTTTTATGATTTTTATTAACCGACTGAACAGCGCGCCAACAAAATTTTAAATAAAACCGCCAGAAACTTTAAATTAAAACCGCCAAATCGCGAGGTTATCAATTCGATTCTTATGTATATATATTTTTTATGTATGTTCACGGAAGATTTCGGTACTAATTCAGATATTTGGGCAATTTGTTGTTGTTGTATAGGGGATGTTTCAATTGGGAGCCCATTGAAAAAATATCCGGTT
This sequence comes from Troglohyphantes excavatus, assembly GCA_963932185.1. Classification (NCBI taxonomy): domain Eukaryota; kingdom Metazoa; phylum Arthropoda; class Arachnida; order Araneae; family Linyphiidae; genus Troglohyphantes; species Troglohyphantes excavatus. The sequence goes on from OZ010667.1 coordinate 38,259,322, forward strand.
ATCCGGCATTTAACTATCCAGAATTCTCAATTAACCAGACCGTTTAAAATTTTTTTTGTCCGATTTTGAAAATTCTTTTTTATTGGATAGAGAAAAATCTACTTAGGCAAAATCTGCAAAAATAATAATCGGTTATTCGGTTGTTATATGTTCGGAAATGTCGATTAACCGAAGTTTTTTTTAAACAATTTATCCGATATCGAAATATTTTTATTGTTTAATAGAAGTTTGCAATGATATTTCGTTTAACCAGCATTTATTGGCATTGATAGGGATTGTTTTACATACATTATTGAGATAAAGTTGAGCACAAGTTGTTACTTTAATTTCTTGGTGAATAATAATAGAAGGCGAAGCCCCCTACTAAATTAAAAACTAAAAAGGGAAAATTAAAATAATCTTTTTAAGAAAAGGAAAACCGACTTTTAAGAAAATGCGCTAAAAAGTAAAAAATAATTTTTAATTTTACGACCAAGTTTAAAAAATTTAATTTATTTCATATATATTTTATACTTATTACAACTTTTTGAAGTTTGTGTCAATTTATAAAAATCATACCTATATTTTGGCGCCGATTTCAAAAAAGTTTTAATAAATATAAAATAGATATGAAATAATTCAATTTTTTCAACTTGGTCGTAAAATTAAAAATTATTTTTTACTTTTTAGCGCATTTTCTTAAAAGTCGGTTTTCCTTTTTTAAAAAAAGATTATTTTATAGTAATTCGGTTTTTAATTTTTTTAAACTTGACTTTCAATGGAAGGGGTCTGACCATCCACCCTTCTCCTACCGACGTGCCTGAGTCACGTTAAAATTGTTGGGCTTCAAATTTCCTAACTTTGAAGATCTGTTATTGTCTAACCAGAATATAAAATTATAAGGTAGCATTGTTTTTGGAATGATCTTTTGGAAAGAACCGTCTTCATTAATTATTTGTTATTTCTAGTGCGATTAATATTAGTTCTAGTTAATAAAATATTCTATTAAATTCAAATAATACGTTGTGTGCAAAATAGTTCGTTTTTTGTGTAAAATCCCTTATGATATAAACTAAATAAAGTTTATAAACTACTTTCTATATGAGTCAGCGCCAATTTTTATTAAACCATTTATAAAACGATCGTGAATTACCTGTACATAACACCCCATAACACTATAAAAAAAAATTGAAGCTTGTTATTTACTTCCGGCAGCCAATTACTGTCTCAGTTTACTCTGTTCTCGCTTCCTCCGACTTTGATAATGTCAAACTTTTTATGAACCCTAAAATGTCGCATAAATTTGTCGAAGCATATCTTCGTTTCAATTAAACAAGTTAAGGATATAAAATTGTTACTATATGAAAAGGAAATATTTAAGGCCGGTTCCATAAGACAATCGAAATTCTGGAAATGTTATTATCTTTACTTGTAATTTATGACTTAAAATTAAATGACGGAAGAGTTAAATTCACGACTTTTGCGTTTCATTAACTATATGCTGAACTGTCGCTTGATATGTTTATGTGATGTAATATTAAATCTCATTTATCGTAACGCTAACAGGCATTTAAAATTATATCTACCTATATATTTCAGAAATTGTGGTTCCCTTTTGAAAGAAAACAGAATGAGATCATTTTCGATTTGACATATTAGAGGGGGAACTCTCAATAATCCGGAAACCTTAAAAGTTGGGAATTTCGAGTTTTAAAAATTCCTGAGTTGGGAAAATTTCTGTCTGAAGGAAATTCATATTATTAGTAAATGAAAGCGAGAGAAAATTAGAAATTGCCCAAATTGTAAGATTAAACTTAAATTTGACCTCGGAACGTACACTGCATTGGAACATGCGTGCAACAAATCAATACTTTTGAGGAGAACTGTTTAATATAACCTAATTTATATATAAAAAAAAATTGAAAAATATCGATAAGTTGGAACTGGGAATTTTTAGTATTGTTGAGTTGGGAATATCGAATCATTAAGTTTGGTTAAATAACGTCGCACTCCAGCTGCACATTGGGATATTGGCGAAGATTCGGGGCCTATCTCGAAGGAAAGGCCCGGGAACAATACTTCGTATTTGTGAACCATGGTCAGATAACAGACAACATCGAGCTAGCACTCGGCGCCGTTAAGTTGGAAAATTTCTTGTTTGAAACCTATATATAAATATTTTTTTTATCCTACGTGGAATACAAGATAGTAGTTCATATAATTTTTATAGTAAACAGTACTAATGAACAATATAGTTCAGTGTTTTTTAGTAATAAACTTTTAAACATCTTTAATTTCCAATGAAGTTCAATTCAATTCATATTTAACTTGTCCTTTACGCAAGCATTGAAATTTCTCTATTTAAGCCTGTAGGTCCTTTTTATATATATATAACTTTATTTTGTCGTTTCTGATTCATGTCATCAGTTAAAGAGAAGATAATAAGACAAAAATAAATTATCAAAATCGCTAAGCAGATTGAGATTAATCAACTTCCCCAAGAGAGCGAATTATTTATATCCTTTGTCGACCCTCAGATAACATTCTATGCGAAAATAAATATTTAAAATGTTATCTTTTATTAACAGAATCTAGAACTGATTTAGATATATCAGTTTGTTCATTGCAAATAGAATAAAGAAAAGCACAAAATTCCTGTTTTCTAGGCAAAATCGGGATTGAACGTGAGGAAGTTAATTACATTGTAGATCCATTTTCTTAAACAGAAAAATTTGCGTTGTAAATTTATGTAATTATGTATGGCAAAAATTAATTTTAGTGCCCTTAATAATCGCTATAAGTCCTTAAAAATGTAGTTTTAAATGATTTTTTTTTAAATATTAGTGCAAACTTTGTATATTTTTTACATCAAAAAAGTCAAATTTTATAAAACATCCGAAAAGTTGCGCAAGAGTAGTCAGTAATCCTATTTATGAAATGAACATTTGCGCTACGATGGGCATAGATTTGCATATTTTATTTTTAGATTATTTTGTAAGTTTTGAAATAGTTTGTTTAAATTAATTCTATAAAATTCGAATATATATTAAAACATTTAAATTAGACCATTAAGAGTATATAATAACTATTAAACTTTTTTTTTGCTGAATATATTTTAAATGACATGTGTAATAAATCACTTTGAAACCTATCGTTTTCAATTGCTTAATATCATTCTTTGAACGAGGAAAGTGCTTACTAGGAATATTTCATTGTGGAATTATGAATGGAGACGTAAATTTTGCACCATCAATTTTAATTTGCGAAATAATTTCACTGACACTTTTCTGTGTTATATAAAGATTTTTGACAGTAACTGCGAGCTTCATACTTTATGATAAGCTTCCAAGAGTGATTGAGACGTGCTTCATACAGGTAAAATTAACTAAGTTTACTACCTCTTGTTGTTTTCGTATTAAAACATTTTGATAATTTTAGTTAATTACTTTACGTTCATTCTAGAGGAATCATTTCCAGTTTCTTATGTCAAAAATTCAGTAAACCTTAGCGCATTACTTTAGATTGTTTGGCGAGCTTTGAAATCTGATTTTTTACCAATAGTTAGTCAGTTATTTGAAATAGACCAAACTATCGGAAATAGTTGTTTCGAAAAATAAATGTAAACAAACCCATTTACCATGGTAACCATTTATTGTATACTTTGCTCCATGTGTTTTTTTTTATGTTACTGATAAATTATAAATTAATATTTTTGATATACACGCTTTATTTTCATCTGCAATCTCATTGATTATTATTATAATTAATTTTCTTTGCTGTATTTCTTTATTTATATTGAAATTATCAAGTGATTTATGATTAATTAAAGATTTGACTTGCAAAATCATTAATTTAAAATTTAAAAAAAATCACAGAAAGTTTAATAAGTTAAAAATATTAAATGTTTTACGTGATTATTATATTGATTTGACTTTCTTATTCAATAATAATTTTTCCTTTAAAATATCTTTTTAATTTAAATTTTACAAGCATGGCCGTGTGATAGTTATCTCATGACCCCCTTCCCCCCCCCCCCCCCCTCCACTTCGTTCAAATAATTCTACCCATAGATGGCAGCAACAGCTCGTTTAAAAAATGCTAAATTCATTTTTTGTTATACCTCGCATATTAAGATCCGTTGTGTGTGACACCAGGAAAAGGGATCTTTACTACTGAAATAATATATATGATTCCTGATAACTAGAGCTTCTATTTTTGATATCACATATAGAAATAAATTATTTTCGAAATAGGTTAATGATTTTTTTTTAATTTCACTGTTAAATATAATTTTTTTTATAATAGCTTTAAATTTTTGCTAATTTTTCAACTTGACGTGCCACGTAAAGGGAGAAAAAACACGCAATACCATGGAATGTTTAAAATGATAAATTTGAGTAAATATTATAATTCAGATTTATTTGATTAAACAATATATTTTTTTGTTTCTAACATTTAGAAAATGTTAAATATATAATATTTTTAAAAAAATTAGTTACGTTTTAAAAAAAATCACTTGTAGACGTCACTTAAGTTTATTTGTCGATACCAAGTGCCTAGGTGTTACACATCTCGAGAACATGTCATTACGTGATAAAATTATAATTTAAAAATGTGATATTCACAAATATGAGTTTAAATTGAAATATGAAGTAATATTATTCTAATCTACATCTTTAGGGGAGTCGGGATCTCCTATACCGCCAACGTCAAATTGCCAATTTTCGATTTACCTTTACTCAGAATGTGCTATAGATGCAGACTTGATTTTTTTTCGTGCAAACTAAAGATACTTGTTAATTTATTAAAATAAACTTTCATTAAGTTTAAAAAAATGTTTTTTTTTAAATGAAAGTCACTTCAATTGCTCAAAAATTCCCTTTTTTTATCATAAAAATATTTAAAAAAAATAGAACTATAATCTTTAAAAGCTCATTTTGGTATTATCTTAGGTATATTTAGAGCATATATACAAAAAATTGCACTTATATAATTGACAGTTTATGTAAAAAAAAGTATATCGAACAAAAAAAAAAAAAAACATTTTGAGAAAAATGGATTTGGACAAATGTTACCTGTTAACATGAGTAAATAAATATAATTCATTACATTTTATAACTTTCTAACTGGAGTAAAAACAAAAGTAATATGTTATTTTAAAGGTAATTAATTGGGGAATAAAAATATGTAAAAATATCACAAACAATATTTTGACCAAATTTTAGTTCCAAACTCCCTTTTATTTGCGATACCTGTTCACCCCCTTCCCCTATTCGCTTTATAAACCAAACGCACCGATCCGCAGCCCTCCTTTTTCCGAGAGAGCGTTCTTCACCTTTGATATTTGCGAGTCCGCGCCTGCGCTCGCAGTCCCGCCACTTTCCCGGGAACTCTCTCCCTCTGCCCTTCTGGGTTGCATCTCCGCGATTTGCTCACCCCCTCCTCTCGACTAATGGGCGAATTATGTATGGGAAACAAAACATAAAAAGGCTATTTATAGATGCCACTGTCAAATAAACCTGAATATTGCAGCAAATGTCAAGTTTTCAAAATATAATTGAAAGGACAAGTAAAGGAAGGGGTTATACGCTACAAATGTCAGTTCCGGAAAATAAAATTTTCATCCACATCTTTGGATATAAGTATATATATTTGAATTTATATATTTTGAATTTGAATATAACATAGTCCGCCTTAATATTCTATATCTGCTTAAATACAGCAGGCAGGGCTAAACACTCTTAAGGGGGTCCGATACCTTCGACATTTTTTTATTTTTATACTTGTACAATCCAATTTTTTTTCTCTTTCTAAATATGCATAAAAAACCATTTTAAGACGCTCAATTTTTTTTTTTAAATTGCACATTTATTTTTAAATGAAAATTTTAGTAAATTTTTTAACAATTTTAAAATTCCTACTCCTTTTTTGTTTTTCAATATTTTGAAGCAATTTTTTTTATTTAAGATCTTGAATAATATGTAAATAGATGTATGCCTTCAAATTTTGATTCAGATACATCACTTTAAAAAAATAAAATATATTAGAAATTTTGGAAAAAAAATTGACGAAAAAAAATAAAATTCCATTTTAAGTGGTTTTAAAAAACAAATTATGGTAAAAATAGGAAATCTGAATGCATACAATATTATTATATTTAAAATAATTTTATCTTGCTATACACACAAAAATTATGATTTTAAGTATAATAGTAAAAAAGCCTTAGCATTTTTAGTGTTCATTAAATTTCAAAACTACGAACAGAGATATTTGCTTTTAAAGTTTACATATTCATAATAATAACATAGTGATACAACTATGTTATAGGAACACTATTTAAAACATTCATGACTAAAAAAGTAATAGGAATTTTTTGAAGCAGTTTTTTGTGAGTTATTAAGATAAGTTTGAATATTATTTTTTAAATATAAAAAAAAAATGACTTTTTTGCGAATTTCGGGTATCGGACCCCCTTAAGCAAGACACATATGCTTTTAACTATTTTATTCACAACAAAATTGAAATTAAAGAAATAATACATAATCCCTTTTTTGCTTTATCGTGGCGAAACACATTAGGAAAAAGTTAGCAACAACTTGAGTTTCCTGGTGATTAATAGCACGGGGCGAAGCCCTCGGTTATCTGTTTAATTTAAAACAGAGCGAAGGGACATGGGCCCCCTGCTGTATTAGAAACTAAAAAGGAAAAAATAAAATAATCTTAACAAAAAATATATTAAAAAAATCATTAAAAAAAGCACTACAAATAAAAAAAAATATTTCTTTTAATTTTAGAAACAAGTATAAAAAATTTAAATATGTAATATTAATTTTATACTTATCACAACTTTTTGGAAGTTGATGCCAATTTTCGAAAGCCATTCCTAAATTTTGGCACAGATTCCATAAAGTTGTAATAGGTAGGGATGTGAAAAAAAAGAACACCCTGTTCTTTTTCACCTGTTCTTTAAAAAGAACAGGAACAGCCTGTTCTTCAATTTAAAGAAACCCTGTTCTTTTTTCTGATCTGTTTTTTTCGGATGTATTCTATCTTAACTTGATGTATCGCTAATCCTAAACATGTCTTGTCTAAAGATTTATATTTTTAAGCACTTCAAATGACAAACAGTGCTTTTGGTGTTTTGCAATAATTTAGTTTTAAAAGAAGGCACTTATTTTTTAATAAAAATGTACTAAGTTTTATAAAACTTTTAACATTTCATAAAACTTGTGTTTATTACGCGGTTTCGTTGATTCTTATCGATTGAACACTTTCATTGCAATATCTGCAATTTGATTAATTTAATAGTACTTAGTTAATTTAATACTTATATCGAACGATCGAATTGCTTAATAGTTGCGTTTATGAAATATATGTAATGAAAGGGGTATAAAATCCGTCAAAGAATATTTTAATGCGACAACACTTTAAGAAAATCAACATTAAACAAAAGCTTAAATAATTCCTAGTAGTTAATAGTTAGTTTCACTATAATATGTATATTTTGGTGTGAAAAGTTAGATTTTGGATATGTCATTGATATAGAGAATATTTATTTACATATCATGGTAGAAATTTCAGTGTTCAAATTATGTTTCAGAAATATTAATTATGATAATGAAATTTTCTATTAGCGGGAATTTTAATGTCATGTAAAACCAATTTTTAAAACAAATTATTAAAAAACGTTCTAAAACAAATTATTTGTATGAAGTAATACAAAGAATATTTCTGAACTTTTTATGAAAGAAAATAATTTATATTAATAAGAGGGCCTAAAATTTATTATAATTTAAAACTATTTTTTTATCACAAAATAATGTAATATTATCTGTTCAGAATATATTTTAAATTGTATTAAATGACATTTCTTTGACAAAAAAGATATTTTTAGAGTAAATAAAGCCTTGAATTATTTGTTATAAATCGAAACGAAAACGTAATTAAAATTTAAATATTTCAGCTCTTATGAATAAACCTTTCACTTTTTAAAAATTAAAGTAAAGCAATAATTCATATCAGTGTTTAAGATATAAAAACATCTGTGTTGCGACTTTCCACTCCAGAGCACTCCATAATGCAAATACAATTTTAAAAATAGAAATTCATTTCCATTCTTACTATTTACTTTTATAATTTTTTTTTCTAGTCGCTAGGCCGCTTTAACACAGGGCCCTGTGCGATGTCACACGTCGCACACCCCTAAGAGCCACCGTGCCCAGCGCTTTCGCACTGTGCTGCAAGAATATTTCACTCTGATATGCTTTCTGCTCAGAATGCAGCTAAAAGAACGCCCCTGTTCTTCTAAAGAGCAGGGTGTTCCAAAGAGCAGGGTGTTCCAAAGAGCAGGGTGTTCCAAAGAGCAACCTGTTCTTAAGAGCAACCTGTTCTAAAGAGCAACCTGTTCTAAAGAGCAACCATGTTCTAAATAACATCCCTGTTCTAAAGAACAGCCCTGTTCTAAAGAACAGCCCTGTTCTAAAGAACAGCCCTGTTCTAAAGAGCAGGGTGTTCTTTTTTGGAACGGGTGTTCTTTCTTGAAACGTGTGTTCTATTTTAGAACAGGTGTTCTTTTTCGGAGTAGGGTTGTTCTTTTTAGGGGCCAGGGCTAATTAGTTTTTGAAGCTGTTTTTAGTAGATATGCGTACTTTGCTCTCTATAATATGATAATTGGCTACTGAACTGCTTGTGTCATTTATTTTGAGGTGATTTGTTATGACTTTTAGGGAAGGTAGTCAAATTATCTAAAGATATTTTACGTAATTTCATTACAAAGAAAATTTTGAATAAATAGTTGTGAAATTTCTTTATATTAATTGTTAGTCTTAGATGATAAATATTACATAACGGAAAAAAATTGGAATGGCCGATTCAATATTACAGGTAGGATGTTTTGTATAAAAATTATACATGCTTCGAGTTGTTTTAAAATTATTTCAAAATTTGAATATTTCGTGTTGTGTTTGCTAGTTGTTTGTGTTCTAAAAAAATTATGCAAATGATTTTGATCCGAATTTCTTATGTTAAATGTGTATACAAAAAAACAAAATTTGGTAATAAATGATAAATTTATATAAATTAAAAAATATATATTATCTACCCTGAAGAAATGTTCTATTTATATCTTTATGTTGTAATTTGTATTTTTAACATGTACTAAATTAAAAAGCTAAAATAAAGGATTTGCAAATTTATATTAAGAATATATTAAAAACTATTAGACTAGATCATGTAGTTAGTCATGATCATGTAGTTAGTTATAAGTAAGTCGTTTTCAAAACTTTATAACTTAATATAATCCTTTAATTTTATTAGTTTTTTTTTTTTAAATAAATTTTCAGATGGACATTTTTTGGCTTTTGGCAGTATTTTTTTGTTAATTTCTACGAATAGTTACAGAATTTGATACAAAGAAAGATGCGTGTTTTTTTTTCCGTTACGGAACTTCAAAAGACTTTAACTGACATCTTAGTAAAGATGTCGGGATATAGGATAAGATTTACTAGAAACGGGAAGGGGAGGGAGTGATTTCTATTACTAAATGGGAGGTGGGGATAAGGGGTGTTGATGCGATTACGTAAATAACACTCTTGTCGGTGTTTTTTGTGAGGGTTTCGGTCTCGGTTCTTTGTCTCACTGGTGTGGGTGAAGTTAGAAAAGGAATGCGATCTGTTGGGATTTAGAGAGTTGGTGGCAATTCATTTTCAGCTGACTTGTATTTATACGCATTTTCTCTGTTCCTTACTTGCTGATCTGTAGACTATGCGATATGAACATTCAAAAGTAGTTACTATTTATTTTAAAATTAAATAGGATTATCATGTTAATTTTTAAACTCTGATTTCAATATAATCTTGAAAAGGTCTTCACCTGTATGTAACTATTTTAATGTAACCGATTCCTCTAAATCTATAGCAGTATGTACTATATGTAGGTGTAATCGTTCTTGTAAAAAATGTATATATTAATGGTTCGGATATTTGGGTGAAACAGCTAATTATTTTCTGTTGTTTTGTATATTTGTACTTTAATGGTGTATAGAAATATTAGTGTATTACGTTATTTACTGTACTTGAAAGAGATGAATGTAATTTTTTATTACTATAACTTTTATCATATCTTGAACATCGGAGACACTCAGAAGTTCTTGAAATGAGTTTTCCTTTCGGATTTTATTTTTGAAATCTTAACAAATGAATAGCTATTAAAATATTATTTTTATTTGACCTTCATTTCCTTTCAATCTACAAACTAGCAAGCAAATTATTACAAATTTGCAATGCTTATTGATTTAGGAATAAAATGTATTATAATAACATATAAATATATGAAAAATACTTGCGTCCTAGAGATCCCTTCAAGGAACTTATAATTTTCTTTATAATTCATATATATTACTGCTCCAAATTATTAGAATTGTGCGTTATTGAAACTAGGAATTTGCTATATTAAAACTTTTATCACCATTACATCTGATTTTGAAAGCCAGCAATAAAATTTTTAATTTTTCTGTTTTTTCTGTAAAAATTTTTGTAATGTATTATTTTCTGAAATATCGATATGAATTTAACCTAATTATTAATAGTTTTCTTATTTTGAAAATTATAGATCCTTTGTTTATTTTTAATTATTTACTATATAAAATAAAATTAATCAGCATTTGTAATTTTTATGGTTTTAAGTTTAAAAATACTACACACAAAAAGTTCTAAAAAAAAAGAACAGTTTTCTGAAAAGAACAGGTTAAAGAACAGTTCTTTTAAAAAGAACAGGAACAGGGAACACCTGTTCTTTAAAAAGAACATACATTTCACATCCCTAGTAATAGGTATAATTTTAATATTAAATATATTTAATTTTTTTTCACTTGTTCCGAAAATTCAAAATTATTTTGTATTTTTTAGCAATTTTTTTCTTGAAGTTGGTTTTTCTTTTTTTAAGAAAGTTTGTTTTATGTGAAACAATATATGTCATTACAAATATTTTATTATTGATTGATACTACAAATATATTACAGAAATACACCAATTTCTTATCAGTGTTTTTAAGAAAACAGATACTTGTTAAAATCTTATTTTTAAGCATTCGTATAGAACTTTTGGAGAATTTTAAAGCGCACTTAATTATTTCTTTAAATGCGTAATCTCCAGGTTGATAGTCTGTATAATGGAAAAACAACATTCAGGTAATTATTGTTAAGAATTTTTTCAACAGATCGGGATATTTTTTAGAAACAATTACTTGCTTTATATATTTTGGTTCTAATGATTTTTTTTAATGTGGAAACATATTTTTTCACTTTGGAATCATCAGTAAAATAAAAGGTATTTTATGTATTCGAAAAAACGTATACCCCTATATATAAAAAAACCATATGAATTCGGAACAGAATTCTTTACTTGCTATATAGTATTAGTTATAAAAAAAAGAGAAAATAAGGATATTTACAATAATAATATTCTTAATGTCATTTAAATTTTTTTCATTTGAAAAATGCAAGTCCGCCAACAGCCAACTGTGCAGCTCTAGTGCGACGTTAACAACCTATACAAATATTTTTTATATTGTGAACTGTTTTTAAAAAAAGTGTTCCTGTGTGATAAATAGTATTTATTTAATCGAATTTTGTTGCGATCTGATACTGGAATTTCTTGTACGAGTCTAAAATTTAAATTCGTGTTCTAAAGGTAATTTAGTCATCTAAACTACACTATTGTATGTAGATTAAGAAAGAATCTACAGTTTAAGCGAATTTATTTCTGATAATTATTATTTTCTTTTTTAATGGAATCTTTTTCACTTACGGGACATTAAAATTATTTTTATGTCATTTATTAAAATATATATATATCTACTTATCAAATGGTTAAATTAATTTTTTTAATTTATATGTGATAAGTTAATATTAACAGAAAACAATGCAATTTTGTTAACCATAATCGCGAAATAATTTAATAAATTTTATTATATTCTTTTTAATTTTTTTTTTTCATGGTTTGTTAATAAAGGTTAATCATCATTTAAAATGGATGCATATTTTTATTTACTAACAGTCATGGAATATTAAGTTATATGCTGTAAAAACAATAGAACTCACGTGATTCTTTGTTTAAGACCCCGGAAACTCAAGATATTATCATTTAATGTGATTATACGTAATTTAGTTCTTACGCATGTTTATTTATACGGGATATTACGTTTTGAATGTTAATGAACTTCTTTAGCGATGTTAATGAATATGAATGACCTTGAAACGAAAATCAAACACAGCACGAAAATCAAACATGACACGAAAACATGAAGCGTTAGTATAAGCCTGAATCTCGTTAAATACTTCGTCCCAAGAATAAAAAGAATTATTCCACTGGAAAGCACGAGATGAAACCTACAAGTTGTTATGTTTAGTTTCAAAATGGACAATTAGTTTATGAATTACAACTGTTTATTCCAAAAATGACATATGTTTGTAAAGTATCTTATGTTTTAAAAAATATTATACGCTCAGTTTTTCTTCATAACTACACCTAAAGATGTAAATTTTCTTAAGTTAATGTATTTATGAATAGATATTTTTATATGAATGCATATTTTTGTATTTAAAAATATACGAACTTTCATGCAATATTAATTAACTTATTGAATTTTATTGTAAAATAAATGTAATGCACTAATTGTAAACAAATATTTCATTTGTAGTCAAACTTGTTGTGTGTGAAGAATTTTAATAGAAATGTGTGCAGAAATTTATAACCAGATAATAAAAATAAAGTTATATAATTGAAATAAGGTCTATGTATTTCTAATATACCCATAAAAAATTTTAGAAGGAAAATTTTGAGAGTTCAGAATTTTGGCCTTGCTTTTTTTTTTTTACTTTTCCCCCACTATGAATTGAGTTGAACTATGAAATTTATTTTTTTAAGTTTTAGTTTAAGTGCTTAAATACGACATTTGGGTTTAAAAAGAATTTAACTCAGTAGTTTTTAAAAAAAAAAAAGGTTTTCTGATTACTCAATCAAGGATATGGATAAAAATTGAAACCAATTTGGATATTTAAAAGTCTAAAAAACTAGGATTTTGTGTCGAAATTTTGTGCAGTTTTTGCGTCTGTCTTCTTGGATTGTTGAGGTTATGCTTCATATATTTCAGTTTCAATCCGAAAATTATTTTTGTTGATAATTTAAAAATTGACGCTTAAAAGTTTGTATAAAATGGGAAAACTGTAATTGATTTTTAGAACATTTCATTAACTGTATGAGTAGGATGATACTGCAAATCATTCTAATAAAACAGCATCACAATAAACTTCGATGTTCTTTCATCGCTTTTAAATTAATTTCCTTTTTCTCTCTATTTTAAAAAAAAGTAAGCCCTAGGGGGAAAAAGTCGGCCCTAGGGGGAATTTTCAGTTCTTTCAATGTTATTTAGATCGTATCTCAAAATGTTAAAGTCCTAAAATTACGAAATTAAGTGAATTTGTTAAGAAATGTTTGATAAATAAGAAGAATATATTTTTGTTTCAATACTGTTATTAGTTTATAAGTTATTTAATATTAAAGTCGTCGTTGATAAAATTTCGCTTACAAGTAATTTTGTCCGTCGAGTTTCTGAAACACTATTAAGAGGAGAGATCCAATTTTTTTAGGGAGTGTACAAATAGGTTTGAACTGGAAATCCAAGTAAGCATTTTTTAAAATTCGAATTAGTTTTCGATTTATAAATTTTTTAAACCTTTGAACACGCTCCACTTTTTGAAGTTTTTTCGCCCTCATTTTTGAAACGTGATTTCTAAATTGCTATAAGTCATTTAAAATTACATATTTTCTTATTAAAAAAAATATATTAATGTTTGTTAAAACTTCATCTTTCCGATGTTATAAAGATTTTAGTTCTATCTTTACAATTAAATTAGATGTGGTCAATTAAGATAGGTATAAAAAATAGTGAAGAAAGGAAAAATGTCGGATATTTCGAGAAAATTTTAATTTGCGAATTTTTGTCTCATTGTTCCGCTTGCATCTCAAAAAGTAAATGTCCTAAAATTATGAAATTATGCCAGTTTATTAAGAAATGTTTGGGTAATAAGATGAATATTTTTGTTTTTCAATACTATCAGTATATTAGACGTTATTTTATGTTAAATTCATGATTTTAGAACATTTTGAAAATAATTCATACATTTTTGTATACTTGTCTTCCAATTTTCAACAAAAAAATAAATAAAAAATTAGGGGTATAGATTAAACTATTGGCTACAAATGATCCAGAGCGTTTGTCAAATTTCGATTTAGTTTTGTAGTTATAAATTTTTAAATAATTGACGAAATGTCTGAAATAATCGTCAATTTTACGCGTAAAATTTTAAGGGATAAATTAAAACTGCTCTAAGTAGTTCAAAAATATACTTTTTTCCCGTTAAAGAAATATAGTTATATTCGTAAAATCTTCCTTTCTTGAATGGTATCAATACTGAAATTCTATCTTAAAAAATAAATTAGATGTAACTATTTATGTGAAGTACTATAATTATTATTAAAAAATATTTCGGAGCAAAATGCCAACGTTGGCAAAATGCCAACATGTATGTTAATCTAAATCCTGTAGCTTATTATATATTTTAACGGGAAATTATTATTAACGCCAATTCTCAATAATCTTACTTTATATAAATAAAAGTTGGCGAATTAGAATTATTTAAGATGGCGCGTTTATGCTACTGTACGTTTACACATGTTTCGCTTTTCAATGAGTAGAAACAATTGCGTTGAAGCAGTTGAGATTTTCCAGTTATCCAGGGGGGGGGGGGGGGGGGGGGGGGGCTGTAAACTTTTATACCTTAAAAGTTGGGAATTTCGAGTTTTAAAAATCCCTGAGTTGGGAAAATTTATGCCTCAGGAAAGTTAATATTATTAGCAAATGAAAGCGATGGAAGACTAGAAATTGCCCAGCTTGTATTAAGATGAAACTTAAATTAGACCTCAAAACAGAACACTGCATTGGAACATGCGTGCAATAAATCAATACTTTCGAGATAACTGTTTAATATCTCTCTATTTTAAAAAAAAGTAAGCCCTAGGGGGAAAAAGTAAGTACTAGGGGGAATTTTCCGTTCTTTCAATGTTATTCAGATCGTATCTCAAAATGTAAAAGTCCTAAAATTACGAAATTATATGAATTTGTTAAGAAATGTTTGATAAATAAGAAGAATATATTTTTGTTTCAATACTGTTATTAGTTTATAAGTTATTTAATATTAAAGTCGTCGTTGATAAAATTTCGCTTACAAGTAATTTTGTCCGTCGAGTTTCTGAAACACTATTAAGAGGAGAGATCCAATTTTTTTAGGGAGTGTAGAAATAGGTTTGAACTGGAAATCCAAGTAAGCATTTTTTTAAATTCGAATTAGTTTTGGATTTATAAATTTTTGAAACATTTAAACACGTTCCACTTTTTGAAGTTTTTTCACCCTCATTTTTGAAACGTGATTTCTAAATTGCTATAAGTCATTTAAAATTACATATTCTCTTATTCAAAAAAATATATTAATGTTCGTTAAAACTTCTTCTTTCTGATGTTATAAAGATTATATTTATCTCTTTACAATTAAATTAGATATGGTCAATTAAGATAGGTATAAAAAATAGCGAAGAAGGATAAAAATGTCGGATATTTCGAGAAAATTTTAATTTGCGACTTTTTGTCTCATTGTTCCGCTTGCATCTCAAAAAGTAAATGTCCTAAAATTATGAAATTATGCCAGTTTATTAAGAAATGTTTGGGTAATAAGATGAATATTTTCTTTTTTCAATACGATCAGTATATTAGACGTTATTTTATGTTAAAGTCATGATATTAGAAAATTTTGAAAACAATTCATACATTTTTGTATACTTGTCTTCCAATTTTCAACAAAAAAATAAATAAAAAATTAGGGATATAGATTAAACTATTGGCTACAAATGATCCAGAGCGTTTGTGAAATTTCGATTTAGTTTTGTAGTTATAAATTTTTAAATAATTGACGAAATGTCTGAAATAATCGTCAATTATACGGGTAAAATTTTAAGTGATAAATTAAAACTGCTCTAAATAGTTCAAAAGTATACTTTTTTCCCGTTAAAAAAATATAGTTATGTTCGTAAAATCTTTCTTTCTTGAATGGTATCAATACTGAAATTCTATCTTAAAAAATAAATTAGATGTAACTATTTATGTGAAGTACTATAAATATTATTAAAAGATACTCCGGAAGGAAATGCCAACATTGGCAAAATGCCAACGTGTATTTGGCTGCCAACGGCGAATTATTATTAGCGCCAATTTTCAATTATCTTACTTTATATAAATATAAGTTGGCGATGAAGCCTATTTATTCTTGGCGCGTTTATGCTGTTGTTTGTTTACACATGTTTCGCTTTTCAATGAGCACAATTGCGTTGAAGCAGTTCTACAGTTGAGTTTTTCCAGTTATGGGGGGGGGGGGGGGGGGATTGGGGGGAAGCATGCCCCCCCCCCTCCCCCTCTGTAAACTTGAAACCTTAAAAGTTGGGAATTTCGAGTTTTAAAAATCTCTGAGTTGGGAAAATTTATGCCTCAGGCAAATTAATATTATTAGCAAAGGAAAGCGACGGACTACTAGAAATTGCCCAACTTTTATTAAGATGAAACTTAAATTAGACCTCAAAACGGACCACTGCATTGGAACATGCGTGCGACAAATCAATACTTTCGAAAGAACTGTTTAATATTACCTATAAAAAAGCTGAAAATGTCTTATAAGTTGGAACTGTGAATTTTTTTAGCACTGTTGTGTTGTGCAATTTCGAATAGGTAGGTGTGGTCTGGTTAAATAACGTCACACTAGAGCTGCACATTAAACTACTGGCGTTGGTTCGAGCAAAGCGCCCTTGATTTGTTATTGGTACGTATTTACTTACTACATCAAGGACGCTTTGGTTCGAGGCCTTTCTCAAAGAAAAGACCCGGGAACGATGCCTCATATTGTTAACAGTGGTCAGATAACGAGGATAACACTTCAGCTGCTACCCGATGTCCTTAGGTTGGGAATTTTGAATCGTTCAAGTTCGGAATTTCGGATCGTTAAGTTGGGAAATTTCTTGTCTCAACATACTAAAAATAAGTTTGTGTGACGGCACTGCCAGTAATAATTTATATAACTAAAAAAAGTATTGTTGTTAGGACACATTGTCATTGCCTACAGTGTATGAAGCCGGTATTGGTTTGCGAAGCAAACTAAAGAGGATTGCGTAGCAATCCTCCGGGGGTTGGTGGAGCGTTAGCGGAGCAGGGGGCGGAGCCCCCTAGTTATCATAAATAATTTTATCATTAAGAGTCCTTGTGTGTATTATCGCTTATTGTTCTTGTATCCTTTGATAAGATCATTTGTGTTTCTTGTATATCTTTGAGCGAAGAATTGCATTTGTTTTCCCCGTCCGATCAAATATCTTTAGTTATCAGTTGAGATAATTCCAGTTGAATCGGTGAGTGAGAAAACAACTTTAAAAGTCCAATTTCTTTCTGAAAAAAAAATTACAATTATTTTATAGACGTTTACTTATTTATTGAAAACATAATAATATATTTTTATTTAATTCTAAGGTTTTTAAATGTTTTAATAAATACTTTTCTAAGGTAACATACCTCGATTCATAGGTGGGATAAAATGTTTCTTTTTGTAGGATTTATTGAACTAGGAATTATTGTGTAAAAGGCATTATGAAACAAATATTTTAGCCAAATTAGTAACTTGTATAAAATAGAATTAATAACAACCTTCAACTTTTAAGAACTCGGTATATTTGATTATTAACGAAGTGTTTTTTGTAACAATCTATTCTAAATGCAAGTTGAATACGCCATTTTGGCTTTTAAATTAATATTTTTGTAAAATAATTACATTTTTGCTGAAAAATATTAAATTTTTACAAATTTGCTATTATTTAGCATTGATAATTCGGAAACCCATTTTCCCACTTAGTAAAATAGTAATATAAAAAAAAGTTCAATACATTAGAAAATTTTCTAATTGTTTCCATTGGAATATAAGTATTGAAAGGTTTCTGTTTTATACAAAACCCATTAGTATTTGTAAATAATTTTACTTTTGTTGCTTTTATAAAGAAGTTTTCTTCGCGATTTTTTTTTGTATACTGAAAAAATCGACTTTTGGACATGAATAAATTTACCCAGAACTGTATTTTTTTTTGCTAAAATGTACTCCATTAAACGAATGAATTTTTTAAAAAACAGTCAAAACATAAGTTTAACAATGTATAATGTAATATTTAATTTCAAAAAACCCATTTTACCCCATGGCCCATTTCCCCCCACCTTATCCTACGTCCATTAGGAATTGCACATTAATGTGTGTTTTACTTCTTACTTAAAAAAAAACTATGGCGGAAGGCGTGCAAAAGGGATTGGGTGAGCCAAGACGGTGTACACTTGAGTAGGAATGGCAATTGCGCCGTTGGTAAAATGGTTTTGAATGGTTTGGGATCAAAAAACTAGTTTCAGATAGAGGGATTCCCCAGTGCCGAGTAGAATCATGGGAGATGAGCAATGATAATAAGGGTCTCTATCGGGGGGGAATGTCTTCTGGCTTATTAATTAATTCTTTAACAGTCGGTAGTAATTATGTCAGCAAGGTTGAATCTACAAACTTAAAAGATAAATTAAGGATATTTTATAGCAATGCACGAAGTCTTAGGAATAAAATGGGCGAATTAAAGGGAATATTAGCTGCAGAATCGATTGATGTAGTGGGGATAACTGAAAGTTGGGCAAATGCGGATGATTTATGTCTATTGGAAATTAAGGGATATCTATTATTCAGGCAGGATAGACTTCACAGAAAAGGAGGCGGGGTGTTAATTTATATTAGCGAAAAGCTTTTTTGTAGGGAGTTAACATTTGGCAACAAACCGGAGGCGATTGAATCAGTCTGGGTGGAAGTTTCGGATTCAAATGGAAATAAATTGGTTATTGGAAACATTTATAGGCCACCAAATATTTGCAAAGAGCAAGATGAAATGTTGTGTAAGCATATTACAGAAGCATGCTGCAAAGGTGAAATAATGTTAATGGGCGATTTTAACTTTCCTAACATCGATTGGTGTAATAACATAGGTGGGAATGATAGGGAAACAAACTTTTTAGAAGTAACCCAGGATTGTTTTTTACAACAATTGGTTTTTGAGGAAACTAGGGGTGCTGCTATTTTGGACTTGGTCTTCAGTAGCTATGAGGACAGAGTATGTAATTTACGAGTGGGAGAACACTTAGGTGATAGTGACCACAATACTATAAGATTTGATATTAAGTTTCAGACAGATGTGGTTAATAGCAATAGGTTAATACCAAATTTCAAGGATGCGGATTTCAATAAATTAAGAGTCGAGGTAAGTAAGACTTTTATAAATGGGTTAGAACAGTCAAATATTGAGGATCAATGGGTAGAGTTTAAAGATAAATTGCATAGGGCTGTAAAGAAACATATTTCATTTAGGCAAAAAAGTATAGCTAAAAAATTATTTCCTATGTGGTTTTCTAAGGACTGTAAGAGAGCTCTTAAGAACAAACAGAAAGCTTATAAGAATTTTAAGCGGACAGGTAAGGTATCAGATCAGGTTATTTATGAAAAGTCTAGACGGGATTTCAAATATATCAGTAGGGAACGGAAAAGGTCATTGGAGGAAAAGCTAGCTAGGGATATTAATAAAAATCCAAAGGAATTTTTTGCGTATGCCAATGGAAATAATAAGGTAAACACCTATCTGGGTCCATTAAAAGATAATCAGGGTAATTTTGTTCAAGATGATGAAGAAATGGCAAATATTTTGAATGAGTTTTTTATGGATGTTTTCAATAGAGATTTCAACGGAGGTCACTTAACCATGGGTGATAACTTATGCCAGGAAATACAAGAATGCAAATTTTCTAGGGAGGATATTGTTCATTGTTTGAAGAGTATTAAACCTTTTAAGGCCCCTGGGCCAGATGATATTTATCCAAAAGTTCTGGTTGAATGTGCAGAGGAGTTGGGGGATGTTTTGATGATACTATTTAATTCTTCATATTGTTATGGTAGAATACCGTTAGACTGGAAGTTAGCAAATATTACTCCACTTTTTAAAAAGGGCTTAAAATGTGAACCGGGGAATTATCGACCAGTTAGCTTGACTTCCGTCATTTGCAAGATATTTGAAACTTTATTAAAAAATCATGTAATGAACTTTCTAGAGACAGGGGGATTGCTCTCAAGTATACAGTATGGGTTTAGAAAGAATAAATCTTGTGTTACTAATCTATTACAATTTTATGATGGAGTTGCTAAAGATTTGGATAGTGGAAACAGTGTGGATATAGTTTATATCGATTTTCAGAAAGCTTTTGACAAGGTTCCGCATGAAGCTCTGCTGTATAAGTTAGATAGGATTGGGATTCGGGGCAATATTCTTGAATGGATAAGAAACTGGCTAACAGGTAGAAAGCAAAGGGTACAAATTAAGGGAAAATACTCTCGATGGGTTGAAGTCAAAAGCGGAGTTCCACAGGGTTCTGTATTGGGGCCATTGTTGTTCATTATTTTTATTGATGATATTAGTAAGAACGTTACAAGTAGAGTTAGCATCTTTGCAGATGACTTAAAAATCATGGGCACCGTAAATAGCATAGAACAGGTAGAGCAATTGCAGGTCGATTTAACTAAAATTTCCGAATGGGCTGTTTGTTGGGGTATGTCATTTAATATTAAAAAATGTCAGGTCTTGCACATGGGATTTAAAAATAAAAAGGCTTCTTATTATCTGCAAAGTTCTGAGATTAGTGCCAGTGACATTGTTAGTGATCTTGGCGTTTCGGTAAGTAGGGATTTTAAATGGGGACACCATTGTGGGACAGCCAGTAAGAAGGCGAATAGAATGCTGGGATTTATTAAAAGAAATGTATCATCTAAATCTAAGGACGTAATTTTACCACTATATAGGAGTTTGGCTAGGCCCCATCTAGAGTACGCAGTACAATTCTGGTCACCTTATCTCAAAAAGGATATTGATTTATTAGAACGGGTTCAACATAGAGCTACAAAAATGATTCAGGGTACTTCAGGAATGAATTATGAAGAAAGGCTTAAAACTCTAAATATGTATACACTCGAGGAGAGAAGGATTAGAGGGGATCTTATTCAGTTATTCAAATTTATAAAATTGGGTGATGTGGCGGGATTGGAATTTAATATTGCCAATGTGACTAGAGGTCATGGATTTAAATTATACAAGTCACAGCTTAATCGGGATGTTAGAAAGCATTATTTTTTTAATAGGGTTATTGACAAATGGAATGGTTTGCCTGAGTATGTTGTTAATTCTTCAGGGGTGAGTGGTTTTAAAAAACAATTGGATCGGCATTGGGGAATCGTGAGGATGATGGATTGACAGGACCAACCTTGCTGGGCCCAGAGCCTGTAGTTGGTCGACATTATTTGTATTTGTATTTGTATTTGTATTTGGAAATTTATTTAATATTTATCCAAATAACTATCAAATGCATTTATAAAGGTTTAAATATTTATATGAAAATATAATGCTCAACTTGTAATTGTGAAATAATAATAATTATGAAGATTTAAAATGCTTTTTAATATTGCTTTGTTTTAATTTAATTTTTGCCATTTGATTTAAATTTAATCAGATTGTTAGGCAGTGTTTTACGATTATTATCTGAAATATTACGTATCACATTATAAGTTGTGCTCTAACTTTCTGTCAAGTTAATTACTATCAATCGCTATTCATTCCTAAATTAGTCGCTTGTTTTGACATTACGTGGCAAACTGCCACAACCTTCACTGCCTTAACTTTGAATGGAAGGCTTTTTTGTCAGTGTCTTTCTACACAGCTGTTTTCTGTACCAAAGTTTATCTTTTATTTTTTATATATAATTTAAAACATTATTTATTTAAAACTTTTAAGTTTTCAGCAGGCACACTGTAATAGATATTAATTGTTTAACAAATTATATTGAATATAATAACAATATTGTTAATATTTATATTGTGTTATACGAATTGCTTCATAACAATATTGGATGCCCCCCCCATAATAAACCTATTAAAGGAATTGAAATTATACATAATATAATAAACAGTTGTGTTTACTTAATTTTTTCTTTAAAAATTGTGTGCCTCTAAAGTTAAACAAGTAACCTTTATCCAGGATTGAAATTTCTTGCATATCCTGAATACCCAAGTTTGTACGGAAACTTTAAGCTTGAGTAGAAAACTTCCATACATGCAAAATTACTCTGTATGTACATTTTCCTGACAAACCCAAAATTTCTAATTTTCCTCAAAGTTAGAAAATATACAAACTTACTAAAATCGTGTTATATGCTTGGGTAACCATGGCGCGCTGCCTCTATAATGTGTGTCCAAAAGTGTGGAAGCCAGAGATAGGATACAGGTGTTCTTGACAGAAATTTCATCAATTTTTGTATCCAAGCTTCAAACACGTAAAAGGAAAATAAATTTTACTTTAAAAACTTGATTTAACAACGTGCGATCTAAAATATTTGAGAAATAAATAAGTTTTGTACTAATTTTAATAATCTAACAGGAAGTTAAAATTATGCGTACCTCGCAAATAGTATGCACTTAAAATTTGTTAACTTAACAAAACTGGATTATAAGCTACTCAAGTTATATTTGTTAACAAGAATGTATTTTTGGAATTTTTTTAATACCCTTCGCTCATACCACAAGTAATTGGACATTGTAATAATGGCATTTCTAAAACAAACTTAGAACAAGGAAATTTGGTGCGTTTTGGGATGAAAATAATAATAATAAAGAAAAAGAAGTAAAATAACCTATAAATTAAAAAAAAAAAAGAACTTTTATAAAATGCACTTAAAAGATAAAACTTTTGTTTTCTCTCCAACTTTTTTCAAGTGAATGTTGAATGTTATTTCAAGTGAATGTACCTTTTTTTGACTGGCTAAAAATAAAAACATCCAGTGCTTTCTTAGATTTAAAATAAATGAAGTCACTTTTATGAGCGCCACACGCTTTTAGTTTTATTCAATTACAACAGTATATTCAACATTTATTTAAAAATAGTAGAAAGAAAGGAAAATAATTTAGTTTAAAATACTTTACTCCCTTTAATAGAAAGGTAGTTTTTAAAGCAATGCTTTTAATTTTTTTAATTTTTAGTACGTATTGAATAATATTACTAAAATCCACTTTTACATTTAAAACTTGATGTTTAAATACAAATCATATGTGGTATTTCGGTGTTTAATAATAGAAGAAATGTTAACCTACTATTTATCTCATTTTGGAAAATAAACTGAAAACTGCGTATGAGTTCCTTGTAATATTTCAGATTAATTTTATTGTAAACTCAATTAAAAAAAAAACAATAATTAAATCTGCTTTAGTACATGGCTTAATAATGAAGATTCATGATATTTAAATAAAGGGTTTATTAAACATGGCGCATCATAAAAAAATAAGGATTCGGCGTTCGGTGTATAACGATTACGTTACTTAGCACTTAATTTATAAAAAGAAATACGCAATCTAGAAATATAAACGTTTAACATGATTTTAATTTTAAAAAAATTATTAATACCCAAGACATGCCAAACTCGGCTTAAAAAGCTGCCGATCTACGAGCACACTTGATTTGAATTGCAGTATATCGATTGATTTAACTTGGAGGGTTATTTATCTGATTTGAAAAATATTGAGAAAAGTAAAAAAGAAGTCATTCAAATTTTTCCCTTAGATGCGAGCACCTTTTAAAATATCTAATTATCGAGTTTCAATAAAAAAAAAGACGCAAGTTATATAAATATAATCTTATGCAATTGAACGAGAAAGTTGGTCTGAAACTCAATCTTCAGAAATTATATCCTCCATTTGGTCATTTCTGGAAAGGTGTTGGATCTTGAAAGATCAAATCCATTTTGATCGCAAATTACTCATATTCCGAACCGCTTTTGATCAAAACTTTTTTCCCCAAAAAACTTTCCCTCCCGATTCTTTTTCTTAATTAGATCAATACACTCATCATTCTTATCAAAGCATTGATTAAGCGCAATTATCTTTTCTTCGCCGCAAGAATTTCCTTCCGGGCTAATTCTAGATGTTAGTGACGCAGAGAAGACTTTATGCTTTATATATATTGGGATGATTCACATGATCTCAAATGTCAGAACTGCGGCGGATTTAATTATTTCGTCCTATATCTTTTCTTTTGACCTCCGGGGCTCATCGATTTTTGGGTTTCCTTGTTATTGGATTAAGTCGCATCTGTTGGGTTTCTAAGCCCTCTTCCCCGAGCGAAAAAGAAACAGTAACTAATTAGTTCAGTTTTCTCTGCTTCTCCTTGACGGATTGACTTTTGATTAATTAAGTAATTATAAGAGGCGATTTTGGTTTGTTTGAAATGCTTGCGGTCGGGCCTTTGATTCTTTTTTTCAGCTCTTCACTTAGTTACTTATCTCTAAAAAGTGATGATGTTTAATTGGATATTAAAATCCGAACAAACGTGATATAAAATTTAAAAAAATTTAAACTTTAAATGAATGTCGATCATGAGCTTTTTAGGACAGAATGCTAATTTTATTATAGCGGTAATCTTAAAGCTAAATAGTGAACACACACACAGAGAGAGAGAGAGAGTTTTAAAATAGAACTATATAATTAAAAAAAAATTGTAGTTAAAATTGGAAATTATTCTTAAAGATTAAAAAAAAAGTCGGAATCTGTATTGCTGTAGATTTTAACATATTTTGAAAAGTAAGTTTTTCTTTTAATTACGTTTAAAAAAAGATAAATGTCTCCTTATTTTCTGCTTATAATTCTAATTAGTTACTTGTATTATATTTTTTGTCAGCTAAGTGGTTTAGATTTTCTTTTTAAAGATCAGAATTTAATGAACAAGTTTTACACATGTTTTGCAATCTGTGAATGACCTTTTTTTTGTTACTATGCTTTTTCTCAGAGTTTTCGTTCCTTGACATTTCATTTAAAAACGAATGATTAAACTTTTTAAAGCCGATTCGTAGAGTTTAAACAAAAATTCCCCAGTTCAAAAATTACAAATTGATTTCTACGCGTTTTCAAAATTTGAAAAGAAAGTTCTTAAAATTAAAGGTTCGACACAGGAATACAGTATGTATTTTATATAAATATTAATGTCATAAAAAAGGGGAAGCATATTCATTAACCTTACTGCTCATACATTTTTATTTGCAAAGACATAGTATTTTGATATTCCTCTTTTTTGAAATTTTCCGTTCGCGTGCCTGTATTAATATGAAATATTGTTTTCCTTCGGGTTCCATGTCTTGAAGTAAATCATTTTTCACAATGTTCACTTATTCCTCCGATCGTCTGACTATTGAGCAGTTCTTGTACCTTATCTTTCATGTTGTGTTAGACTTACAAGTAACTCAGATAAGAAACTCGGAACAATAAGCTTCGATATAGGAAATACTTGATCTTACCTTCAAGAGGACCTAAAAATGATTGTCTAACAGATTCTTCGGAACCCGAGTTGTAGCCGAACGTGTCTTATCTATTTTAGGATTTCTTCTCAAAAAGCATATTCATCACTAATCTCTTAAATAAAGTTACACACGCACATTTCCTGTTGTCTTTAAACAGCTGTATTGCCATGTCTTGTTGAGGAAACCCGTTGAATGGTATAGGTCTCCGAATGTGAAAGGAAGTCTTTGTCTGTGTGTGCTTTCTTAAAAAGTTTTGTCGGTTCATTCAAGATGAAGGATTTTCTGTCTCTCAACACTGGAATAATAGAGTATACATAACACAGTTGAGCATGAGAGAGAAAATGTGAGGTACAGGTTTTGAATATCAAGTGCAATAACTTGACCGCGTCTGGTGTTGTTTATTTATCTAACAAACTACCCGTTCTGCTCATAGGCTTAATTAATACGACGCACCATAGTATTAAATAAGCCTATGTATTAACTAAAGAAGGAAGGACACAATTTTTTTTTTAAATAGCGGTTTCTACATTGGAAAAATTCTGGATTTACATAGAAATCTAAAGAATGAGATCTCTTTGAGATTGCTTTCTAACGTAAAAAAGTTTCAAAATAAATGCACACATTAAAAGATATATATTCGGACAAGCATTAAAAAGATGTAGGGTCCAACGAATGGGAAATAAGATTATATAATATAGCACATATTAGAGAAAAGTTATTGAATAAACTATTATTGCCTTTTCAATGTAATTAGTTAAATTATATATCTAGTTCTTGAGGAATAAAAATTACAATTACTACAATTAATTATGCATTCCAAGTATTGTTAACTTAATTTTACGTTTTATTAATAAATCAATTCTTTTTTTACATATTTACACAAAATAAAGTGGAAAACGTTTGCAATTTTACAATTTTGTACAATTATTTTAAGCTTGTTAAATTTTATTAAGATTGGTCAAATTATTGCTGAACAAAACACGAACAAAATTTTATTTTTAGGTTAATTAGAAAAATTGATCAGGAAAATATTTTTATAGTTATTACTAACCTTTTAATCAAGATATCAAAACAAAATCCGACATTAAAGCAATCTTCTTCCAAGTGACAACTATGAATGTAATCATTATCATTAAAATCTAGAATATAAGATATGTACAATGAATCGCTCAGTAACTTTCGCGTTCATTAGAACCAGCATGGATTTTCTCTCTCCAAATATTATAAGTATCTCCAAGTTAATTTATTCAATCTTTTTATGAATCTTTTACTTTTAAGAATTTATTTTGATAGTTTCAAAAGGTTTCTATTACAATAATTTTCAAACTTATATTATTTTTATTTTTAAAATTATTATTTTTATTTTTAAAATTATTATTTTTATTTTTAAAATTACTATTTTTATTTTTAAAATTACTATTTTTATTTTTTAAATTAATATATTTTTATTTTTAAAATTAATATTTTTATATTTTAAATTATTATTTTTATTTTTAAAATCAATATTTTTAAAATTAATATTTTTAAAATTAATATTTTTATTTTTAAAATTAATATTTTAATTTTTTTAATTAATAATATTTTTATTTTTAAAATTAATAATATTTTTATTTTTAAAATTAATATTATTTTTTAAATTAATATTATTTTTTAAATTAATATTATTTTTAAAATTAATATTATTTTTCTGTTTAAAGTTCCTATTATTTTCTTTTTTAAATTAATATATTTCTT
Source organism: Troglohyphantes excavatus (assembly GCA_963932185.1). Lineage (NCBI taxonomy): Eukaryota > Metazoa > Arthropoda > Arachnida > Araneae > Linyphiidae > Troglohyphantes > Troglohyphantes excavatus. The sequence continues at coordinate 38,286,574 of OZ010667.1, forward strand.
TTTTAAAATTAATATATTTCTTTTTTAAAATTAATATATTTCTTTTTTAAAATTAATACTATTTTTCTGTTTAAAATTAATACTGTTTTTCTGTTTAAAATTAATACTATTTTGCTGTTTAAAATTAATATTATTTTTCTGTTTAAAATTAATATGCGATTAAATAAGTAAATATATCTTGTAGTTGGTTTTGAAGACAAATATAAAAGTATGTATCGTCAAGAAGAATAAGTCCCATCGGCATATATTAGAGAAATTAATTGAATATAATATTATTGCATTTTCAATATAATTCGTTAAATTATATATCAAGTTATTAAAGAATAAAATTTACAATTTATACAATTAATTATATATTCCAAGTGTTGTTAACCTAATTTTATATTTTATAACAATTATAAGTGAATATTGGTGATGAACAATAGGAATAGCAGGCGAAACGTCGAATAAAATATATTGATATCGCGTTTCAAATGCTCTATATTTCAAATGATAAGCATTAATCATAGGTCGAAGTAGGTTTGGTATTTTTTGGGGCAAAATTCATTCGTATTCGATGACTGCTTTCGGGTAAGATGACCTGTTTAAAGGTTGATGGTAGATAGCATAGATCAATATTCTTGTGCTCTTAATGTGGTTGCTTGTTGAGTTCCATCTTTTCTACAATTCGAATATTTTTGTAGAACTCAAGCTTTTGATAAAATTTTCTTGCGAAAGATTTTTAACTTTAAATTTTTCCGTTATTATATATAAAGCATTTATTCGTTTATAAAAAAAAAATATTGAAATGTTGAGCAAAGAAAAGCTTCTAATATATTCTTTGCAATCGTTATACAGGTATTGTTGAAGGTCTTTACTTGTTTTATATCATTCTACAATGAGAGATAAACAATATAAATGCCATATAATAAAGTTTTGAAATTACACCTTTTTAGAAAGAAATAACTATATTAAAGAAAATAATATACAGTGGCTCCCATAAGTGTTCGTACACTTACGAATTTCAAAGAAATACTGCTCTATTTATTATAATAAATAATATTTCAGAATGGGAATTTTTTACTAAGATATATAAATTGTTCTTAACAAAACTATTTAAAATATTTTAAAAACATAGTAAAACTTTTTTGGGGGAAAATCAATAATTAAAAAGTAACAAAAGAAATTATCTCACAAAAGTCTTCGTACACTTTAAAAAAATCTCTACAAATTAATAAATATTGCAAAATTTCGGTAAATTAGTTCTTAGTAGGATGTCCTGTAACATCTACAACAGCTTTTAAGCGTCTGTGCATACATTTTATTATATTTTTTTGTAATTTTTGTATAATTTCCTAATATACTTTGATTATTACTTTTTTAAGTTTGCTCTTCGTTTTAATGTCATATCTTCGTACTCTAACCTCTACTTCTTTACATATGTGTTTTATTAGGTTAAATTCAGCGGCTTAGGTGTGTTTTCGGAACTTGTGGGAAATTAGAGAGACAACAGAGGCAAATGTTGAGAGCCGTGTGCTAAAGATCCTTATCTTGATAAAAAACGAAGTTGATTCAGATACCCAAATTTTTAGCTTATAATTTGAAATTGTGTGTTAACATATTTAAATAAACATACTGATTCATTATGCTATCATCAAATACCAAATTACTTAGTTCTTATACTAATTTGCACCCTTGCAAATGCTTTACTGCGTCCAAAGCATGCTTTACTGTTCCGAATAAGTTCTTGGTATTTGCGAAGGAAACCATAAGCTTTCTATTTTTTGCACTAACAAAAAATTTCTTCGGCAGAACGCCCATGTAATCCAGCTGATCTGAACACTTGTCGTACAGTTTTGATTGAAATTGAAGTAGAACATGTTTCATAAAATTCTGTAGATATTTTTACAACACTCAAACGTGGATTTTTCATAAATTTTCAAACTATAAATCTCTGATCACGTTGAGTTAACTTTGTCGGATGACATTTTCTTACCTTGTTTTTGATCCGATTTTCTTCTTTAAAGCATTTTATCACATACTGCACGTAGAATTGGATAAATTTATTAATTTAGAGATACTCAGAGATGATTTACCGTCATTATTACCACAATTATCAATATTCGAATGCTATTCTTTGTTTCCTTACGACTACGATCCATTTTTTAAAAATAAATAGAATATTACGAAGTAAACAAGCAAAAATTAATACCAAACGAATATTAAATGTCACCACAATGCAAAAATAAAAAAAAAGCGACAGACGATAATTTTATTTATGAATTTATTCGAAAATGTTTTGGTGTACGATCACTTTTGTGGTGTTTTTTTTTCTCTGTTTCCTTGCATTTTCATTTTTATAAAAAGAAAATGATTCAGTATTTAAAGAATATATATTAGGTTTTATATTCAGAATAACATGGAGATGATGTAAAATAATATTGGACTTTATATTCGAATTCATTTTCAGACTACAGCGCTTTTTCTACAAATTTTTAAAGTGTACCAACACTTTTGGGGGCCACTGTACATATTTTTGTACAAAATTTAAATATTTTTCTTTAAATGGAAGTTTAAATAAATTCAGTAATCGAGCAAAAATATTATTACAAAAAAGCTAAAGCTTTTACGATATCAAAGTACATTTTGTATTTAATAAAATTATGATAACATTAAAAAATTAATTATATCACCCTATCACTTGAGTTAATTTAATTTCGTGAATCAAAGTCAGTTTCAAGTGGCCAACGTTTTCTAAATATTTTGTAGATTCAAAACAATTAAATTACTCATAAATTCTTCATTTTTTTGGATATTTTTTTCATTTTTTTTAATGTTAGAACTATTTTTGTAATTAAAATTTTAACTGTAAGAGAATCACGTGGTATTTTTTCTTTTATATCTACTTTGAATTTTTAAAGAATATTTTCTAGTATTTTATTTTGAACTGTTTACACTGCTTATGCATGCAATATCATGATATGGTAAATATTTCCTTTTAATGTTTAAATGTGTAACATCTTTATATATATTTCTCTTACGCGGTGATTGAAAAACACTGTTTTTCTGTACGCTGAGTGGCAACAGTTACTTTGTTTACGAAATTCTGTTGTGTCCGTATTTTTATTTTGCCATTATGTAAGCCATTTTGACGATTAGCCCCTTCAATTCATTAGTAAATAATTATTTTGTTGATGACAGCTTAAATTAGGAATACTATAAACCTTATTACATTAAAAATGGAAGTTTTGATAAACGCTTTTGAGTTTCCAAATGAGCGCAACATTGACGTGGCGCCATCTGTTGGCAATTTTGAAAACTAGATTTCTATGACCTTCATTTTTATGACGTATGAACTTAGTTACGTACACACTTCTGGTAGGCAAGAGTATGGTAAGCTTAACGTCAATTATGCCAAAACAAACTACCAATAATGTTAAAAATTAAACTAAAACGCAGGAAAGGTGTGAAAATAACGTGGAAAATAATAAATAACGGTAGAAATAAAATAACAAATAATGGCTTGCCAGTGGTTCCATTGTTTTCATTTGTAGTTTAAAAGAAATTAAATGATTTTATATTGATTTACATGGCGAAAAGATGTATTTATGCCAAGATGAATTATAATTTAAATTTAGTTTCAACGTTTAAAGTTTTTGGTAATATAATTTTAAAAAATATTGTTACTAGGACACATTGTTATTGTGTCCTACCTATTAGCGAGCGAAGCGAGAAGTGGTTTGCGGAGCAAACCTATGAGGATTGCGTAGCAATCCTCCGGGGGTTGGCGGAGCGTTAGCGGAGCAGGGGGCGGAGCCTCCTAGTTGAAACATATTTTAAGAACGTTTAAATTTTTTGTTATAAATTAATTAATTTTTTTTTGTTAAGAAAAACTTTTATCTGGAAACTATAATTTTCTTTAGTAAGTACATAACATTTAACAACTTGTTTAGGCTGCCTCTTTATTCAATCCGGTAAAGTTTAACTGATTCCCCCCCCCCCCCCCCTGAATTTTAAGAAAGTCTAACCTGACCTATATTTTGCTTGTGTTTTTGCTAAACACTATAAACAAACAATCTTCCAATTTTTCTTTCATTACTACTAATAGAAATTTCATTTTTCATATCATTTTTAAATGTAGTTTACGTTTTTTGTTTTGTTATTACAGCAAATATTTATAAAAGGTGAAGATCCCAATCGATCTCTCTTCCCCCCCCCCCCCCCCCCTCCGTTCAAGCTGTCAGCGAACCTTAAGAAATAATTATAAAATTCCTTCAATGACCAATCCATTCTTGGGGAACAATAAATATTTGCCCCGTGTCAACACGGCCTCTTTATGGATCGACTTTTCCCTTTTTCCCGATATAAAACGGGATACCCCTCGCGCATCCCGTTTCGCGCCGTCGCTGGATCCGTGCGCTCCCGGATCTTCCAAGATGGCGCTGACTCCTGTCACCCTGCCGGACCCATCGATCCCGAAGAACACTTTTCCTGAATGAATGAATCCAGTGTCTTTTTTTCCCGGACTCCCGTCGGATTGAGGAGTTTTCTAATCGCCCGGATCCAATACTGCCGGATAGGAAGGTGGGTCGCAGTGGACTCGGTCTGTGACTTTGTTGACCTTTCGCGTGCGGCTCCGGCGTAAGGTGAACTTTAAGAGAATTGGCCGATAAGAAAACACGAGGGTTTAAGAAAGTTGATTTGCCACATGTTTGGTCCCAGTTTTGCGTATTTCGTCAATTTTTAAGAACATACTTTTACGTATCTCGCCACGTACTATATGTTTTTGTTGTTGTCCAAGAATATGGAATAACGTTTTTAGGATGAATGTGTAATAACGTAGTTAAGATAGGTGAGTTGTAAAAATTATTTTATAAACATTTCTAATCGGTATTTAGTATCTAGTTTAAAATAACCTTTAAAAAATAATTTTGAATTTTTATTGCCGTTAATCCATTTTATTTATATCAGAGAGAGAGAAGTGTAGGATATTTGTTTACCTTTTGACTTAAAAGAAATTAATTTTATTTATTCATATCATTTACTTTTTCATTTTGCATATTCAAATATTTTTTAAAGTAAATAACAGCAATCTTTTAGTATTTTTATGATATAATTTTGATTAATTGTTTGGTATAAATTCTAAAGCGAATTTTAAACAAATTCTTGATAAAATTAAGAAACACATATCAAACATTAAATGGTATTTGTGAAGTACGTGCAGAAATATGATTTAACTTTCAGAAACGTAAATGTCTTGGTATTTAAAAAATATCACAATTAAGTATCTCCAAAATCTCATTTAACGTAACTTATTAATATTTCAATGTGCAGATAATTATTGAAAAGGTTCAAAAAGCGTCTGAAACAGTTTATGACTTTGCTGGATAAAATACATTTTTAAGAAAATTATATTCTACCTGTTGTGTCATTCTTATATATATAAACTTTTTTTTTATTAAATTATCGAATTTTCATTAATTTTATATTGTTTATAACTGGATATTATTCGAAAAGGGGATCATTTATAACTTTATCCATGTTTACTGTTTTTTTTAGCTTAATTCCGGCTGCCTAATTATATTAATTTATTGTTTGTGATTTTTGAAATATAATCTTATATAATCGGAAAATTCCTAATTAGGAAATTTTACGTAATTCTAATTACAACTTGTGTAAAAGAAATAGTAATAAAATAATCTTTTAATAAAAAAAAAGAAAACCAACTTTAAAAAAAAAAGCGTTAAAAAGTAAAAAATAATTTTTAATTTTAGGAACAAGTGGAAAAATATAAATATTTAATATTAATTTTATACTTATTACAACTTTTTGAAATCGGCGCCAAAATTTCATTGCGATTTCTGTAAATTGGTACCAATTAATATTAAATATTAAAAAAACATTAATTTGTTCCTAAAATTAAAAATATTTTTTTAGCGGTTTTTTTTTAAAGTTGTTTTTCCTTTTAAAAAAATCAAAAAAAAATCCCCTTATTAGTTTTTAATTTAGCAGAGGGCTTCGTCCGCTGCTATTAATCAACAGGAAACTCAAGTTGTTGCTTACTTGCTTCGCCCCTTGATAAATTAGAAAGCCGGATAACCAGGCCGAATAGGCTCAAATTTCGTCCCCTGCTATATTTACATGGAAATTAAAGTTGTTGCTAACTTTTTCCCATGCCCCGGATTTTTGAGATTATCAGATTCAATAAAAGCCGGGTAAACGAACTTTCACTGTTGAACAATCTCCATCCTACAATGAAAATATTTTGAAATCAAAGAACATGTTAAAAAAATAAAAAGTTGGTTTAATCGATATTTCCGGTTAAATTAAAGCCGTACAACAAATTTTTTTAAAACACTTTTTTGCCAAAGTGGATAATTCTCTCCACCCAACGAAAAAAGAATTTCCGAAATCGGACAATATTTTTTTCAAACGGTCCGGTGAATTGAAAATTCTGCATAGTTAAATGCCGGATAACTGGATATTTTTTCAAAAGTAACGTATTCTCTATCCAACACAAAAAAAAATATTCAAATATCTGAATTGAAAAAGAAATCTTGCGCGAACATATATAAAAAACAATACAAGTTGAATTGATAATCATTTCCTTGGCGGGCTTTCTAACATTGGTTGGCGCGTTTAAGTTGGTTAAAAAACTACTTGGACATGACAGTTTTAAATATCAAAGGTACAGCTGCGGGAAAAAAAACGAACCACCGATGATTATTTCGTTAGTTTTTATAGTAGAGCTAAACTTAATATACCATTTTGTAGGGAATAAAGTCTACTCTACATTGATATACAGTGGACTATCTTCATACTCGAATCAGCACCAACTTTAAAATATTTAATAGCAACACCTACTTTTGATAGGGCAGAAATGTTCCCCGCCCTCAAAATAATCTAAATATAAATTTTCGTTAATTTCCTACATTTATATGCAGAGATATTAGACGATATGTATCTATCTTATTTGAGGGGCTACTTCCACATTGTACAAAGTATTAGTGAGACTTCGAAATAAAGTACGCTGGTAGAAAATGTTTTGGCGTTAGCCGTGGTTCTTCTTTTCCCGTGATCATTAATTCCCCCACTTTCGTATACCCCTCGCCTTTGTATACGAATTTAGAATTTTATGCCAACGCGATCACAGCGCTTTTAATTCTCAAAATTAGTAGATTTCTGTTAAGTTCTGCAGATTATAAATTTCTGTATGACCCCTTAAATGATCATTTGATGCTCATTTTAATATTGCCAAAAAACTACAAAGAGGAAAATTATGAAATTTTAGATATGCATATAAAACGTTTTTCTGAATCCATCACTATCAAAATATAGCATGGTTGCTATTCATAAATTTTATGAATATTAATATCCTAATTTAAATAAAATTAATATATATATATAAGTAATGAAAGTTAGTGTATTTTGTTTGGGTTGTTTAGAAGTAACACAGATAAAAATATCAGCTTAATAAAATTATTATTTCGAAAGATATGATTAAAAGTTTAAGAAATTTATTTAACATTACGAATTCTAAACTTTCGATATTCATAATTAAAAAACTACTTAACCAAATGACTTGCAAATTGATATTCAATGATAAATTTTGTCGTAGATTCTAAATATTGAATCAAAATTGGGTATTGCTATTGAAAATTTTAAAGTTGGTACGGATTCGAGTATAAAGATAGTCTCCTAAGCAAATTTTTTGTATATCAATGTGTAGTAGACTTTGTTCCCTACAAAATGGTATATTAAGTTTAGGTCTACTATAAAAACTAACGAAATAATCATTGGTGTTTCGTTTTGTTTTTTCCGCGGCTGTACCTGCTTGTAAAAAATACTTCTCCTCTATAAGGTATAGATTACGATTCTAAACTGGTGTGATTTTGATGGATTTCTAGAAATGTCTCTAAATATATGTCAAATCTTTTATTTAACCTTCAGATAAAAATTATCTATAACCATTAACCACAGATTTTAATGATAAAATTAAAATAGGAAACGCTACAATCATAAATTGTAATAAGGTAGTATATCTATTGGGTTGACCACCTATAAGTCTTGGTTAACCGCAGGAATGTTTTGCCTCTTTTTCCCTTGTGACTATTGTATCTATAGGTACCTTGGAAAAATAGCTTTCTAATTTCTTGGTGAATTGATGTCGCAGCGCAATCTAGTAATCCGTTTAGAATTAAACTGCTTGTATTTTATTTATAATATTTTAAAATGTTATATTTAATTTCGCTTGTTGTATTACTTGAAAATACTTCAATGAGATAGTAGGATTTTGGCTAATTAACCACATTGGTGCCGGAACCGGTATGGCAAGTATGGAAGCCGCCTGACGTGTCTTAAAAAAAAAGCTAATATTAATACCTTAACTATATATATATATATATATATATATATATATATTTATTTATTTATTTACTTTAGTTATTAATGATATTTCTTGTGCTCAGTATATCAAACAAAACTAAACCGAAGCATTCAGTGGCCTAATGTATCTGGTATATCTTTGCAGGTGTAGATGGATGTCTGACGGGAGTATTTAGAAGTATGGACGCGAGTGTTTTCGACCGCGAAAGATGCTTGTAAAAGAGTATCGCATCCCACTGCCCCTCACCGTCGAGGAGTACAAAATCGCCCAGCTGTATATGATAGCGGTGAGTATTCTTACATTCATTATAAGTGAAAGACTTGATAAGCGAAGGATCCAATGAAGCAGTGGCGGATTTAAGAGAAAGTACACAGGTGGAAAAGCTCTCGAAGGGCCTATGTTTTCAATTATTACGCCACGTACTGTTGCGGGTTTGGTTTGATTAATTAACGTCGCACTAGAGCTGCACTTGGCTATTGGCGACGATACGGGGCCTATCTCCGTATTTTTGAACCATGGTCAGATGACGAGGACAACACCTGAGCTGGCACCCGACGCTACCTCTATAGGCTTCAGGATATTGGACCCCGATCAGATTTATCGTGCACCAGTCCCGTATACACTCCAGTATAATTTGTTGGATGTTCTGGACGACTTTCTAGTATTTTTTGTAGCGAAGCTGGCAACCCTCCGTTCGCACTTTTCTTTTTAACCAGCAATTCTCATAGAGTAATTCTCTGATTACTAGCTGAACGTCTTTATCCACTCGGACACTGGGGCCCCCCTTACCGTTGCGGAAGATGTTCTATTATGCGGGACTGTGGCAAGTCATGGAAGGAAACGGGGTGTCAGGGTTCGTGGGACGCAGATTTTTTTTTTGTATTTCTTCTAGAAATTTTGATAGAAGTCATTTTTATAGAAATCATTATATTTCTAATGAGTTAATTCCGAGTTTCATTGTATAACCCCTTCTCAAATTAATAATAATCTTAAAATCTATTATAAATCTTAAATTTATATTATAGTCCAGTCGCTGCTATATTTGCGAAGGGCCCTGTGTCATCTAAGAAGTCATATACAGAGCCCCGCTTCTGTATGTAAAGGATTTTTTGTATTATAAGACATGCCCGAAAGGCCTGTGAAAACAGTGTAAGTATTGTCTTCACGGTCCTTTTCGGTAATAAGGCCTATACTGTAACAAAAAGTGGACCCGGAGAGTGGACATATGAGCTAATTTTAATTTGTGACTTTTTTCTAATTGTTCCGTTCGCATCTCAAAAAGTAAATGTCCTAAAAATATGAAATTGTACCAGTTTGTTAAGAAATGTTTGAGGAATAAGGAGAATATTTTTTTTTTCAATGCGATCAGTATTTTAAACGTTATTTAATCTTAAAATCATAATTTCATAAAATTTCGAAAAAAAATCAGATATTTTTGAATACTTATCTTCCAATTTTCAACAAAAAAATAAATAAAAAAAATTAGGATATAGTAGTTTAAGTTATTAGCTGTAAATGATCCAGACCGTTTTTGAAAATTCAAATTAGTTTTGTAGTTATAAATTTTTAAACAATTTGCGATATGTTTAAAATAATCGCCAATTTTGCACATTTTTTCAAAAGTAAAAATTTAAAACTGCTCTAAGTAGTTCAAAAATATACTTTTTTCCCATTAAAAAAATATGGTCATGTTCGAAAAATCCTTCTTTCTTGGATTAACAAGATTAAAATTCTGTCTTGAAAATTAAATTAGCTATTTAACTATTTATGTGAAGTACTATAAATATGTTTCGAATGTTGGTCGAATTGGAAACTGCAACTGATATGGCAACCCAGTTTCTCATAATTTAATATATAACTTATTGCCGAATTATTCTTAGCGCCAATTCTCTTGGATAGTTAGTTAGTAGTTTTAAATAAAAGTTGACGATCAGAGTAAAACTTGGCTCATTTTGCGATGGTTGTTATATAGTTGAAACACGTGTCGCTTTTCAATGAGCAGAAACAATTCTACAATTGAGGTTTTCCCTTAATGATTTATTAATTAAAAAAGTATTGTTGTTAGGACACATTGTTATTATCTACAGAGTATGAAGCCAGCATTGGTTTGCGAAGCAAACCAAAGAGGATTACGTAGCAATCATCCGGGGGTTGAGCGTTATCGGAGCGGGGATGGGGGGGGGGGGACGAGGCCCCCTAGTTTAATAAAAAAGTTTTGTGTATATCTTTGCTATGCTAAAACGCAGTGGAGAGTGAGATGTATTTTGTTCGTATGCAAATATTTTTGCATCGTGAATATTTTGGCATTTCCCAGTCAAATACTATTTTCTTAATGCTTTCTTGCAGTCGAATTGTATCGTCCTGAGTTCTTTGTTAGAAAGTAATAAAAAAAATTCTGTTGTCCGTCCTTTGAGATAGATTGATTTTCATTAAGTAGCATCACTTAATGTAATCGATTTCCTTGAATAGCTGTATTCAGGTGAAAACATGTTAACCGAGGTTATTATAGAAATAACTGGAACAAAATAATCCAATAAATTCTCTAGCAAGCGAAAAGTGTGCTCTTTCAAAGGGTAAAGTGACGTACATTAATCATGTTTGGTATCTTTATTATCGATCGATTTCATCGTAATGGAAACACAAAAGGGAACTAAGCTTATTATTCTGTCCACTTAAAAATATTGACGTAATTGTTAAGATTTAATTAGGAGATCTAAATTAATATTGTTTTTTGTTCGTGTCGCTGCTTATTAGGCAGTATAACGCTTGGGCGGAATTAGAGAACGTTTTTGTGAGGGTATTAAGAATGGCGATGTCCCTAAAGGAGAAATTTATAACGGGACATAGTGTTGCTGAGGTAGTCAATCCTACGTATATTTCCGAAAATTTAACTGGTTTCCACTAATTAAGGGTAAATTATTTTTATGTTCGTGCAATGTTCGTTCTGCAAATAGTATAGTTAAATATTATTTAAAAATATTGTTATTGGAATTGTATTTTAAAGTTGTTTTTTGCAAATATGCTATTAAACAGAAGTGTGTCTTTATTAAGGAAACTTCCTTTACATCGTTTTGCATTGTCTACTAACCCTTATGAAGCAGTACATGAACAATTTTATGGCTAATATATATATTTCTACTTTTACATTTTAAATTCATTGAAGTGTAACTTCGAATTAAATTTAGCGAATATATTTTTTCTTTCATCTTTTTAGTAATAAATAAAGGATATTATATACAGCAGTTTCATTGGGAATCTACTTATAATAAAATAATCTTTTTTTAATAAGGAAAACCGACTTTAAGCAAAATTCACCAAAAAGTTTTTTTAAAAAAATTATGAACAATTGGAAAAAATGGAATTATTTAATATTAATTTCGTAGTTATTTCAGCTTTTTGAAATCGACGCCAAAATTTAGGTTTGGGTTTTTTAATTTTTTTTTATTATGTAAATGGCACCAATTTCAAAAAGTTTTAATAAATATAACATTGATGTTAAAAAATTACATTTTTTAAACTTGTTCGTAAAATTAAAAATTATTTTTTGCTTTTTGCTCATGCTTCTTAAAGTCTGATTTCCTGTTTTTAAAAAGATTATTTTATTTTCCCCTTTTCAGTTTCTAATTTAGTAAGGGGCTTCGCCCACTGCTATTATTCACCAGGAAAGATAAGTTATATTACTCAAATTTTTTTCCCATGCCACGAATAGTATATTTTGGGAATATCCGGTTTAATAAATACTGGATAAACAAATTGTCATTGTTGTACAACCTCTATACCCAACTATGAAAATATTTTGAAATCTTAGAAATTTTGTAGAAAAAAGTCTGGTTAATCGATATGTCAGGATAAATGAAAGGCGGATAACTAATTATTTTTTGCAGTTTTTGTCAAGTGAATTTTTCTGTATCTAACATAAAAAATCGAAATCATACAATATTTGTTTTCAAACGTTCCGGTTAATTGAAAATTCCGGATAGCTAATTACAGGATAACCGGATTTTTTTCTCCAATAGGTGTCCAAGTAAAACATCCTAAACAAAAATAATTGTCCAAATATCTGAATTAGAACAGAAATCTTGCGCGAACATATATTAAAAAAAAAACATAAAAGTTGAATTGATAACTTCTCTCCTTTGGCGCGCTTTCTAAAATTGTTTGGTTCGCTTTTCAGATGGTTAATAAAGTTTTTCTAAATTTAAGTGTATTAATACAGGTAATTTATGGAGAAACTCTTTCTTAACAAATATAATAAGTTAGTTTCTATCTTGATTGCCTTTTTTCAAAAAAAATAAAATAATAATAATCATACTATTTGATCAGAGTTGTGACATTAATTACTTGTTTACCAAGCTTTTGAGCGATATATCTGTAAACGACTCGTATGAAACGACTCATCTGTGGCTTCTTGACTATGTTCTGAATCACTATAATCAGTGTCAATTAGCTTGTTGGCAGTTTTTTAACTCCCTAGAGGCAAAGTAAGGATAAACCTTTTTACCGTTGGAAACACAAATAATTTTTTGCGGTTGTTGTGGGGTCTCTGAAGCTACAAAAAAGCAACTGATGCTATCTTTAAATCGTGTTTCCCTACTTCTTTTTGACATCCAGCTGAAGCAGTTGAAATCGCGAGTTCCGGATACATTTATTTGTTACTTACTCTCTTTGCTTCAACCTTCAGCGGTGACTTAATCTAATTGTCTCCAACTGAAAAGGATGGATGCGTTTGACCTCGTGTATTTTTTTTTTAAAGAATAGGATGTACACTTATTATATTTTTTATGTTGAAAGCAATTTTAGATATGTACTTATATTTTAGTGAGTTAATAACGTTTTCCAAAATAACTACTGCAACGTTTGACGAAATAGTTTTTTATAGAGGTTAAGTAAGAGCTCATTTTGAGTATGAGGTACAATTTTGATTGTCATATTTTCAAAAGTAACTAATTATTAAAATGGTTCATGGTATTAAAAATGAGGATTATGAAAATACAACTAAAGTCAGTCCTTTCCCACTCCGTAAAAATTTGAACGTCGACTCTGTTATTAGTGGTATCTAGGTATAGTAAAACAGAGCCAATGTGCTATACGAGCCTATGTGCAATACGGGATTAGTTATTGCCCTCTTGCGAAAAGTCAGTAGTTATCGTGACTATCTCAAAAACTATACAAAATACAAGGAAATAGTAAATTACAAAGTTGTAGAGCTGCATCGACTTATTACGAAACGGTAACTTGTGTTCGTAAATGCTCTATATGAACGCGTACAGCGCTTGTTTCTTCACGATTTTCAATACTGTTACTTTAAGAAACGCATCAGGAAACGCTTGGTGGACATAATATTTTAATAAAATTTTAAATCAAATGAATGCAAATATATTAAGGACACCCAATTTTAATTTCAATGTTTGAAATGTAAATCGAATATATATGTATACCTGGCTAGAATAAAAATATAACCTTTGTGTTGTTATATTTTATGGAATGTTTTTTACATAATGCATTTTTAATTTTTCTGTTCAGATTTAAATTTTATTTTACATAACGTAATTTATTATACATCAGTGTTGTGTGATCTGATTTTAAATCATAGTGATAGTGTTAGACTAAAAAAATGATGGGGATAATTTTAATTAATTAGGTAATACATTTATATTTGTTTTGTCCGAATATGTTACATTTCTATTAGTGGAAATCCGTATATTATATACGGATTATAATATTAGATTATTATAATATTAGATACAATATATAAATATACAAAATAAATTTTTGATGACTATCGAAATTTATCTAAAAATTACCCTTGGGTTCTGGGTGTATTTTCAATTGAAAGAGAGAATATATTTTGTTAAAAGCATTTAGTAGTTTTTCTTACCTTTTACCAGCTATTACAATGGTTGGCATCTATTACCATTTCCATAATTATTACTTTTAAATATTTAGGAATGATTTAATTTTCAAATATTATATGAAAACCTTGTTGTCTTTACCAAAATGTACAATTCTACATGGAGCTGATTTGTTTTATAAAAGAGATATTTCATAGCCTATTTATATATACTTTTGTAAGCAACTTGTTTTCTCTTGTTCAATTGGTACTTGATTGATTTGATTTAAGGTACTAAATTGTATTTTTTCGAAACTGTGTTATGCTACTGTTTTAGAATCGTATATAATAAGTGCATTTTAATGGTGTGTATATAACTGCAGAAACGTTCTTCATTACTTTAGGAATAATTGTATTGTTTTTTCCTTTACCAGAAAAAAAGTCGACAAGAAAGCAAAGGAGCTGGTAGCGGTGTTGAAATTCTTGTAAATGAGCCCTACTTCGATGGTCCTGGTGGCAGTGGACAATATACTCATAAAGTGTACCATATTGGCAGTCATCTTCCAGGTAAGATATTTTATGCAGCAAGAAAAAACCAGTTCTATAGTATGTTTATTTTTATCTTGCAATGCTTCTTTATAAAAAGGGGGTGAATATTTTATAAGTTATTTTTTATTATATAAAAAGATATTTTTCAGACTTATTTTATATTACTATATATAAATATATTTACTACCTATTAAAACCTTTTCGGAATCTATATAAAAAAATTAAATCGAGTGATTGGTCACGTGTCAGAAGCTTTAAATAAGTAACTTTAACTTGAGAAAAATCTGAAGTTTATGTGAAAAGTAATCAAAACTGCATATCACTTGGCATGTGCTTTTGCTCTCTAACTAGTCCAGCAGATATTTCTTTTATACATGTGTGAATGATATTAATATCAGGCTAGGGTTTACTGTTTATGATTTTATAATATGCTAAAGGGTGCTATTTGTCTGCTAATCTCTTTAAATTTTGAAAATTTAGCTTTTTTTTAAAAATTATTTTTTCTTATTTTTTGTTTAAATTAATATGGAGAACAAAATCTGGTTACGTATATACTCGCGTATAAGCCGATCCGCGTATAAGCCGACCCCCTAATTTTAGGACTATTTTTTGTCCAAAATCAGAAACTCGCGTATAAGCCGAGTTGTATTTTCGTTCATGAAAAATTCCGATTAAAATCGGCAAATCCTCGACAAAAAAGTGAAATTTTAATTAGAAAAATAAATATTTAAGCCTAGAAATTAAAAGTTTAAAGAAAGTGGCTGGAGAAACGGCCTTCGGACTTCTTAAATTAAATCTCCCTTATTATCAAATAAAATATTTTAAACCACAAATTTAAATACCAAAATGTGCAATTTCTAATCCTTAACATCGTTTTGTAAAGATTTAAAAACTTAGAAACGTCAACTATTTTCTGTCAACATCGTCGACTACTGTCGCTATTAAATACGGATGAGCATTTTTTTATCCATCTTGGAAGGAAATACTACTACTTTATGGATAAATATATACTTCTTATTAAAATATTTAGTTTTTAATTGACTTTTTAATATTTAGTGTAAATGACTTAAAAGTAGAACTTGAATTCGCCGATTAGCAACCCCGATTTTACCGCTTTAAAGCCAATTCCATCCAAAATACTAATGAAACAACTATTAATATCTGTACATAATAATATCAAGGAATAAAATCTGCATTGGGGAAATAAATTTTGTTTAATTATTGCAATCGAGCAAGAAAGACATTAACTTTAAAGTGGTGTCATTCGCTACGCACGATGTATGTCAACTTCTTAGTCTTCCATCCAAAATCATATTAAAGTAACGTATACTAGCTTCATAAATTCTACAAACCAATTAAATATTTATCAAAATATATACTTTTTATTAAGTTAAACTGATTATTTATGTAAGTAGTTAAATTTTGCGTTACGATTACGCCGCGATGCGCAGAACGGTCTTCAGTCAGCACGTGATGCACATTCTCGATCTCGGAAATGTGTCGGCGCGATTTCAGAAGAATCCGCTAATTTCAACTTCTCTCCTTTTCCCATTTTAGGCAAATTATATTGGAAATTTTAATGACCCGCGTATAAGCCGACCCCCCTACTTTTTGGTGAAAATTTTTACTTAAATTTCTCGGCTTATACGCGAGTATATACGGTATTTTAAATTCTTAGCTCTATAATTTGAGTTAATTTGGTCTACTTTTAAAGCAAAAGCCTATATCAAGTGAACAGCAAATATGATATAACCTCAAGTCTGTAAGAGGGATAATTTATAACTACTTTCCATATGTAAAAATAAATCTATTTTATTATAAACATGCAATTTTCCTGTTAAACGTTAGGTGAACAAAGTTAAATCTAATGAATACATTAAATTGTAATATTTGTTATTAGATCACGAGCAGCAGCAACCATTTTATTGTATTACTATATAATTTTTATTAATGCAATATTTAGTCTGGCTATGTATAGAATTTCATGTGATTTAGTTTCTTTGTAAATGTAAAATTTTAAATACAGTTCTTAATCTTTTATAGCTATTTATATCTTTATTTTATATTTGCTTTTTTCAATAACTTTAAATTCCTAAAAATGATATGAAATTGAGTCTATTTTTTTCAATTGCAAGCTTGTAATCTGATAGCAGTTTTTACATAAATTTCAGCATTAATGGTATGTAACGTATTGATTATTTTGGATCATCAAATATTTATGTATTCTGTAAATATGTATATACTACTGCCCTTTATTAGAATTTAATTTATTTATTTAGATAATTGTAATGCATAAACGTATTAAAAAAATAATTATCTTAAATTTTAATGTAAGAAAATGTAATGAAACTATTTTTGTAACTTTTATATGATCAATATAATTGATCTTTTTAAAATATCATAATTTATTTTTAGGTTGGTTTAAGGCACTTCTTCCTAAATCTGCTTTAACCGCAGAGGAAGAAGCATGGAATGCTTATCCATACACCAAAACAAGATATACGTCACCTTTTGTAGAAAAATTCTACTTAGAAATTGAAACCAAATATATTGGTGATGCTGGCCACCAAGAGAATGTATTCAACCTCTCCGGCAGTGAGATGAGAAATAGAGTTGTTGGTAAATAAAGATTAGTTGTAATTTTCTTTGAAAAAAATGTTTTATGATATATTATTACTACATTGCAAAACCCACAAGTCTCTGTCTTTCTGTTTAAAGAAAGTTTGCGGTGTAGTATTCACATCAAACTTCTTATATTATTTCTGGAATTTAAAATTTGCTTAGTGTGATTAATTACTATCAAATAAAAACCTCCAGTTATGGTGACATTCAATTTGTAATTTTATAATTCATTTTAAATTTGCTGTTTAAATTTTTCTATAGATTAAATTTATTTCTCAAAATAAAAAAAACAAATTTAAAAAGTGTAATTTTTTTTTTTTTTAATTTTAAAGTTTTGTTTTACTGTAATTTCAATTTTCAAACTCTCTGCAAATTCTCCAATAACCAATTTTTAATTCTGAAGCATACAAAAGGAATAGCTTTTGATGATTTTCAAGCTGCATGCTTTTGTATACTGTGCTTTAAATATCTTTTCACGAAAACTGTGGCACCAATTTAAAAACTGTAGCTTAAAGCTGTTGTTATATCTTGCAACTTTCAAAAGACAAAATTATTTTTTAAATTCTAATTTCTTTATGTATATTTTATGAATATTTTAAAATACTTTATTGTCATGGGTTTAAATGAAATATAAAATTGAAAGAGTTTGGAAGTAAATTCGTGAAACATCTAATTCATGGAAAGTTAAATACTATATTTTACCCCAATTGTATTTAGTTTAGACTAAGTATTTTTATTCATCCACATTTAATATTAACTATTTTCTTTAAAGATCACATTGATTGCGTGACGGATCAATCGGATTACTGCCAGGAAGAAGATCCTAAACTCTTTGTGTCTTCTAAAACCAACAGAGGACCTCTGCAAGATGATTGGCTTGAGGAATATCGCAATGGGGCACCACCAGGAAAGGCAATTATGTGCGCTTACAAATTGTGTAGGGTGGAATTTCGCTATTGGGGAATGCAGACGAAAATTGAAAAATTCATTCATGATGTTGGTAAGCTTTAGTGCAATTTTTTTTTGCTCTAACTTATTTTTATTACCTTTATACCCTAACAGGAAGGCCAGATCTGGACCTATATCTGACTAGATCTGGTTTATATCAGAAATTGGCATTGTATATATGTTCAGATATGAAAAATTCCAGATATTTTGTTTTCCGATCTGAATTTTGATCTGAATTGATGGTCTGAATCTGGTTGAATCGATGAATTTAGCTATATATAAATAGAATATAATTAAATAGAATTATTTCATATTTTGACAAAATCAGGAATTGTTTTGCAGATTTATGTTTAAAAAAAAAATCGAAAGAATAATATATTTAAAATTTATTTTGCTCTAATGTAATTCTGCAAATGCATGATGAGATTTGAATGAAAGAGTGCTTTATTATTAATTCAGTAGTACTATCCTTTAAATAATGTTATAAAAATGTTTTAAAGTTATATATAGTTGAAATTAAAGCTCAGTAAATGTTGTTTAGAATGATCTCTTTTAAAAATTGGTTGTTAATTTAATTACTAACATTTTCCTCTGCTCATAGAAATGTAAAGTTTTCAATACTCTTACTAATGGAGATATTTGTAACTTTAAAGTTTAATGTAAAACTTTAAACAATTTTACAAGTATTTATAAAAAAAAATTCTTTCAACTTGAAGTTTCTGCTTTGAGACATGGTTTTACTTTTATTTCAATGTATTAGTTAGGGTGGTTGTATTTTGGCAATAAATGTAAGTTATAGTTGATTTCATCCTCTTGAAAGATTCTCTTAAAGCATGACTTTGCTTTGCAAGAGCATTTTTAACAAATATATTTTGGTGGTGAAATAACTATCATTAACTGAAAATAAACTACATCATTCACGTTTTATTTGAATTATTGAAAATTGAATTAGCATAAATTTTTATTGAAAAACATAAATTATTGACTAGATTAATTGACTTTAAGTTTTTTAAACTGTATCAAATTGTAGCCTGGATCAAATTATAACTTTATATTTAAATTTAGATACTACTAAAGTCCCTATTCCTTTTCACCAGCTTTACGCAAAACCATGCTGCGAGCCCACCGACAAGCCTGGGCCTGGCAAGATGAATGGCATGGTCTCACCATGGAAGACATCCGACGCCTCGAGCGTGAGACCCAAGAAGAGCTGGCTAAGAAGATGAGCAACGAGGAAGAAACCGAGGACTCTGTGCACCCCAGCCCCTCTGCTCTCTCAGGACAAGAAGTGGACCTGAATGCTATTGATAAGGACAAAGATAACGACGTGTGTGTACGTCTGGACGGGAGTCCGTCTCCCAACCGGCCAAGGAAGTTGAGGAACTTATCTGTAGTGAATATAGGAGGAGGGGAGGGGGCTGGAGAGGACCCGAGGCATAAGTTGTGGTCAAGAAGTGGGTCCAGGACCGCTCTTTGTTCGCCAAGTGAGTTTAATGTTTGAAAATTTTATTTTTTGTTTTAATGTAGTGGTGAAATTTAGGTTGAGTGTGTAGATATGATTTGTTTTAGTTGAATGATGGTATCATTGAAATGTATTAATGCAACTACCTACCCATTTGTATGGATTACTAGTACAATTTAATATTTTTCAATGTTGTCTTGTGCTATTTGTTTGTAAAACTGTTCAGGTTATGAGTGAATTTGGATTTTTATCTTCTATACATTTAAAGTGTATCCTCATAGCATTATTATAAAACCGTTACTCATTTATTTGAATTTGGCTGATGTGAACAATAATTTTATTTTGTTCATTCAATAATTTAATTTCTTTGTGAGATTTTTTTTTATAAATAATTCAAAATGCAAAAGAAAAAATATTGAGGCATGCTTCTTTGTTAAAATTACACCATTTTTCCAAATTTTAGTACTTTGCAGTTCTATAAAATATTGCTAATTTGTTATTTTGCAAATATTTAGCGTGTGATGCCATCTAGCAAATTCTAATGATATTTTCAATTGCTGATATTTGATTTATCAAAAAATAAAGAGTATGTTGCAGAAATGATACAATAAAAAAAACTTTAAAATAAAAGTTTTTTAGAAAATTATAATATTTATATAAAAAAGTACTATTTTTACATACTAAAAATAAAGCTTTCCAAACACATCCACTTTTTAATCTAATATATTTATATTGAAGTATATATGTTTTACAAAATAAAATTATCTCTCAAGCAAGAACTAAAATTTTAGAAAATAACTTCAAATAATGTACCATATAATTGAAATTCAATCAGCTCGTATGCCATCGCAGGTAGCAACACGGACATACAACTCTTTTTGCCCTCATAATTCTTTGGATATAGTTCATTGTCCAATTTAATAACTTTAAAAAATAATTAACAAGGAGTGTGCTTTGATCATTCAATTTGTACAAGATGATTAATAAACAAGATGATAATTATTTCATTGTGTTCTTTATGTACACATAAATTAAATGAACCAGTATGAAATAATCTCACTAAAAATACTAAATACCCAATGTTTTCTCATAAATAATAAGTTGAAGATTGAACTTATATAAAAAAAAGCTATGATGCATATTAGATTTTGCCTTTAAATGCTTTTAGGTGGTAGCTCCAATGCTAGTTTTGATCTTCAGTTGTCTAATTGGAGAATGGGGAGTATAGTGAGAGATTCAGACAGCAGTTCCGATGAAGAATTTTTTGATGCAGAAGGTAAAATATTTTTTTTTTACTTCAAAACATATTTAGAAAGTTGTTGTGGTTTTGTAATTAATAACCTGTATAGGTTTTGTGTTTTGTAAGTAACTATATCTTTTTCTAGAAAATGTGATGGAAGCTTTAACTTTAGCCCGATGGAGTTCTGTCGATATGATTGCTGATGACGAGGATAAAGATCCAAACACTCCAGATCCGCCTGATTTTAGAGATGGTGAGTCTTTTCAGGGCGTAATTCTTGTAATTTTTAGTTTAATGATTGGTTTTCTTTTATTTAATATTACAACATTCGTTTGTTTGCTTTAATATTGTAAGTTAGAACTTATTACGTGATATTTGTAGTTTTCAAAAGTTATAAATGGCTTTTAGGTATTTTTATAGAAAATTTATCTAACTTGCCTATTGCAGTGTATGGATTTTAATGACTTTTCTAGTTGTACAAATAGCAATTAGAATTTTAGAGATTTTAATTAATATTTTTCATATATTTTACTATTAATAAAAACACGTGTCTAATTCAAAAACATATTTAGAATATGAAAAAATATCATTAATTTTTAAAGCGTTTTTATCAATATTTTTGTTTAAATGTGTAATTGTGCTTTTAAAGAATATTTTGTTTCACTATTTCTGCATTTTAAATACTAGTTGTAAATTAAAAAAGTTAATTGTTTTTCTAAATCTTCAAAAAAATTAAGTTTGGAGAGTGATTAAACATTTGATAAACAGTTTTCTTAACAAAAATTTAAAGAGTTGTGCTAACATTATATAATTGTATTTGCTTTACGATATATAAAATTGTAGGAATTTCAAATGTAGATTGTGTGATTTTTTTTAAACACACCTTTTTCATTTTAAATATAGGAAGTTTCCAAACTAAATTATATGATGTTATATATATAATACACTTACTTTATTGTTTTTGCAATTAAACATTTTTGAACAATTTTTTTTAATGCAGTCTTTTTTTTTCTGGTTTGTGATAAAGTATGGATACTAAAAAATGAAAATTTTCTTGTAGTTAGTCATCACCCAGAAAATATTCCATCATCTGTATCAAAACAACCCTGATTGGACCAGGGTCTTCTTTATTAAATGCTTTTAAGCAATCTGTTTTTGCATTTTTGTGTTTCTTTATATTTTTCTTTTGTCACTTTCTTTGCAATTATCTGAACAGTTATACATTACTGATTCTTAGCTTTTGCAATAATCTAATTAGCAAAAAAGATTTTTATGGATCTATTAAAAACAAAGTGTCCGATATAGATACAAGTTCCTCTAATGATATTTTCTAATTCGCATTGCAACAAAGTTACCATTAGAACCACTTTATATGCCAGGTCTTAAAATTAATAAAAGTACATATCTATTATTCCAAAATATACAGCAATTAAAAAATTATGAAGAAATATTTAACTTTAAAGATTTATATTATAGGGGTGAGATGCATTGCATTTTGTTTAGTATAACTAACTTAGAAAGAATTTTTTGTTTAACGATAAAAGAAGTAGTTATATACTTACAAGTAAAATTAATGGTTCTCTTAGCACCTTTTCTAGTGCACTTATCAATACAACATATAAGTTGGGATGCCACCTTTGGTAGAGGAGAGTTGATTTGACCTTCAACAAAGTTTCATGTTCTAAACAACCTGTTGCTATGTTCATCCTCATAGCACTTACTATTAGAAACCGGTTTGGAAAGAGCTTATTACAAAAAAATTATTTAGAATTTTCAGGCCATAAATAATGTCGTCTTCAATACTCATAAACGAATCTATGTATGTTCTGTCATAGCAACCATTTGTCAAGAACATGTTGCTATAAGGAAAGCATCAGCAAATCGAACTTTCACTCTAACCGGTCACATCAGTATAGTAAACGGCTCAATTAGATGCACTGGTTCATCCAATAAGATAATTTTGAAACTCATGTTGCACTCACTTTAGTGACAGATAAACTTTTAGTTTAAATTGATGGTCTGTATTCAAATTCCAGACAGCATCTTCTCCAACTCATTCATCAAGAAGGTTCAGACCGAGCACTCTCACGTTCGCCCCCCAAGCGTTGGCTCTGCTTGCGCCGCCACTCGCACCAGCTTAGACACGTCTCTGCCTTCTACTCCGACCGCTTCCCCTGCTCACCAGTCTTCATGCACAACCACTGTTCTCGCTCTAGTCTTGCACGCCGGCAGCATCTTGGACTCTGGACTTGAACCCACAGCCAACAAAAAGAATGATGTGAACACGTTTGCGAGTTCTTTCGAGACTGTTATGAGGCAGCATTATCCGGCTCTGCTGGGACATTTAAGTGTTCGCGTTGTTTCTTGTGCTGCTGTCTGCTCTGAAGCCCTTGCTGTGTTATCTAAGTATGTTTTGTTTGTGTGTTGTTAACTGATATTTGTTTAAATAGATTTTGCAACTGAAATGAGTCTGATCTATTAAAGAAACAAATTGATTTGAACAATGATTGAGATTTGGTCATTTCAGATGTCTTGTTAATATTTACAAAGTAACCTACATATTTTTCTGCTATAATGATTTGAAACTAAAAGTTTCAAATAAAAATTGGATATTCTTTATAAGTTTAACCTAGGATATTCTTGACAAGTTTAAACTAAATAGATCTGACTTTTTTTTTTTATGAAAAAGTCTTGTACTTATTAACTTGCTGTTTTAAGGGACTTCTAATTTTATTTTCAGCCTTGTATCCAAGCTCTTTAATTACTAACATTTTTGTTAAATATAATTAGACAGATGAGGTTTTAAAAATAATACTTGTTGGTTACAATTGTGTTGATGTTATTACTTTAGAAAATCTACAGCTTATGCAATATTTATTATTTTATTTTAAATGTTGTGTGGTTATTTGAGAACTAAATTTTTTTTTATAAATTTAGATTTAAAATTAATATTCATCTACTCTCTTTTTTTTTTAATTTCAAAAGTTTTTTTAAGAAAAATTAGCATAGTTTTTTTTTCATAATTTATCAATCAACTATTAAAAATAAGTTTGAAATATTATTAGAAAGTTAAAAATATATGTTTTTATAAATATCTTAAAAATCATATTCCTAACTTCACTTGTAAAACAAAACAAATGTCCATGTTCATATTCGACACTAAAAGGCTGCAATTTCTTACAGTTTAAGTCCCTACAGTTTCCAGTCATCTCCTTCAGCTATCGAGGTTATATATCAGTCGTATGATTCCGTTCCACTAGGAGCACTACCTATATTCGCTATATCAAGCCCCGAATACCAAGAAAATGTCACAGCTGTGATCAATTCTGCAAATGAAGAGTACAAAAAATTTCTTGGCTCCGAGGAAGGGACTGGATTCAATGGACAGGTAAGCAACAACCACTTACATAAATGCACTTAACCTGAAAACACAGTTCTTACTTTATATTTAAATTAAATATGTGACTTACAAGACATCATTAAAAGTAATCTTCTTCCCATACCATAATTATACATTTTTTAAATTCTGTATCCAGATATTTTTTGTGTGTTTTAATTCAATACCTAACATTAAATCTCAATATTAATTAAATAATTGGTTCCATATAACTGTCTAATACTTTAAATAATAACTCTGTATCTGAAAATTAATATTAGCATGCCTCTAACATTTCAAAAGCAAACCAGTTTATCACTTATAATGTTTTAAGACCAATGCAAAATCAATATATAAGTAGCAGAAAAATATTTATTTATATACATGTTTAATTTAGTTTAAATGAGTGTGGTTCATTTTGATGTAAAAAAATTTCTATTTATTTTGTAAACACTTGTTTTGTATTTCTATTTTGCAACCTAAAAAATGTATTCAGAATCACATTAATATGTATTTTATAATTGCATGCAAAATATGTTTTTCTTTCTTTAATTTTTTTAATGTACTACACTGGAGGAGCACATTGCACATTTTTACTATTCTAATGTCTAAATGTTTACTATTCTAATGTCTAAATGTTTACTATTCTAATGTCTAAATGTTTACTATTCTAATGTCTAAATGTTTACTATTCTAATGTCTAAATGTTTACTATTCTAATGTCTAAATGTTTACTATTCTAATGCCTAAATGTTTACTATTCTAATGTCTAAATGTTTACTATTCTAATGTCTAAATGTTTACTATTCTAATGTCTAAATGTTTACTATTATAATGTTTAAATGTCATTAATCTATTTCAATTTTCAACTCTGTTTGGATTTTTCTTCCAATCAGCTGACCCAGCATTTTCATTGCTAGTTTTTCTATAAATATATATAATTTTTAAATTCATAAAAATATTTTGTTAAAATATTCTATAAATCTTTTTCATTAAGGTATAATTTAAGAGCCTATTTCCACTAAAACAAACTTAAAAAAACTATATATACAAATAATGTTGGCCAACTACAGGCTCTAGGCCCAGCAGGGTTAGTCCTGTCTATCTAGCACATCCCAGAATGCCATGCCCATCTAATTGCTTTTTTAAATTACCCATTACCGAAGAATTAAGAATACTCAGGCAAACTATTCCATTTGTCTATTACCCTATTAAATCAATAATGCTTTATAACGTCTCAATTAAGCTGTTATTTGTGTAATTTGAATACACAAAATTCATGAATTCTATAGTCACATTGTCAATATTAAATTCAAATCCCTTTACTTCACTCAATTTGATAAATTTGAATTACTGAATGAGGTCTGCTCTAATCCTTCTCTCCTCGAATGTCATATTTAAATTTCTAAGCCAATCTCCATAATTCATTCTCGAAGTACCCTGAATCATTTTTGTAGCCCTTTGTTGAACCCGTTCTAACAAATCAATATTGTTTTTAAGATAAGGTGACCAGAATTGTATGGCATATTCGAGATGAGGCCTAACCAAACTCCTATATATTACAAAACTAATTTACTTACAACATAGCTTTGCAATTTTAGTATTTTCTGATTATTCCCTGTGTAAGATAAATTTTATTAAAAAAGTTCTTATTAAACTCGTTCTAGTTAATTTCAAACAAAGAATTTAACAATTTTTTTTAGGTTATTATTGTAGCAGACAGTGTTGCTTCTTTAATGGCCTACGACGCCCTGTGTCGGAACTCGAGATACGAGGCTAGATACGGAAGTGAAACAAGCATAAATGAGCCGGAGTCAAATGCCGGACAAGCCCCAACAACTCGTAGCAATCCACTGATATCCATTAGTGATGGTGGCTCAGTGGATGAAGGTCAAGATACTTCCGGGTAGGGATGAGCTTAACAGTTATTCTTAAATAACAGTAGTTATTACGATATTACTGAAAAATAACAGTTACTTTTAACCGTTATTTAGGTATTATTTCACAGAAAGTTGGGGACAAGAAAAGTATAAGTGCACTTATCCAAATTACTCACAAACAAAATTTCATGTCAAATTGCTCTGTAAAAGTACAACATAATATGATTTTAAGAACATTGTTTTATGCTCTATTTTTAATAAATGTTATATAAGTATGGTTAAAATATTAAGAAAAAGTATGAAAATATATACATAAATTACAAAATAACATTAAATTGAAATTTTGACAACGCCCTGAACAATCTTTTTAAAAATTAATATCGGATTTTTTTCACTCGGCAATATTTAAATAACTTACATAATTACAATTAAATTATTTTTTATATTTGCTGTTGGTTCTATTAGTCTTTGACAAACTTTTAAAGATCTTTACATTGTGTCAAAAAAAATTGCTTGAATTATTTACCCCAAATTATATTCAATGCATTCAAATAAGGTATGTAAACGACTATTTCAAATAATTCGAAAATATTAACGCTTAATACAATGCTAATATATCTTTTAAACGTTTAAAACGCCTGACAATTTGGAAACAACTTTAACGTAAAAGCCATGACTTACCCTCACTTAAAAATCCCCGCTACCTCGTCTTGCCATCCACGATCACCATCTAACAAAACAAAAACATAATTTCCCCGCCAAACCCGATTACGAAATACCCAAGCTCCCAGCCACTAAATGAATTACGTAACATGTTCACCAAAATAACCTATTCGATTTCAGAAAAAAACTTTTTGTCCGAGCGTCCGATCGTTATGAAACTTGACGAGTCGACTGGTCAAGTGTTTAAAAGATGGGATGTTTGAAGGGGGGTGAGAATTTTCTGCGCAACTCTCGGCCTCTTGGTTCGTCATTGCGCATGCAATTCCTTCGATAAACATCAGTCGACAAGGAACGAGAATATTATAAATTTTAATCTAAAATAAAAATGTTATCGTAATATATATGATATTGGAATATTTTTCGATCATTATTGGAAGATGATTATCGTAATATTTCTACCACGATACTCTGTTAATGATCATCGATCGATCCATTAATATTGAATATAATGGTAAAAGAATACAATCAACCGGTTGTTAGTTATAACTGATGAAATTCCTATTTAGATCGGAATGTTATGTGTTATTGCTGAACAGGTTTCAACCAAAGCCGTCGTCTTCACAACGTTGACAAGCAACTATTTGTTCCCGTTCTTTTTAAAGAGCAGTGTCTTCTTAACTTTGCCAGTTCTTTTATTAATCTGTTCTTTTATTAACCTGTTCATTTTATCAAATGTTCTTCTGCTAAAATTAAACAGCGCCATCTATTGATCGTATGAAGAACTTATTTTATTCGATTTCGAAAAAATAATTTTTAGATGGTTTGAAGAACTGTTATTTCTCAAAAATAATATTTTAAATTATCCGAAATTGAAATAATGATATATTTTAACTGTTATTCAAATATCGCTCAACACTTCTTCCGGGGACACTAGGCCGCGGCAGGGTGGTCACAATGCAAGAATATACCGCAAGTCCTATTCTCACCCACAACAATCGGAGCCACCTCAATGTGATAATGTTCAGTGAGTACTTATATTTGAGTGTTTTTAATGGTAATAATGGAAATTACTTTTTTGTGTATCGTATCGTAACACTGAGATTTAGAGTTCAGATTTCATTGATTGAAAATAAAAATGAATGAACATAGTGAAATTATTTCTTCTGTATTTTAAGTCAAATTCTATAATACTATTTTAAACTTTTTTTGCATTTTGAAGAGGAATGATTGATTGTATTAAAATTAAAAACTTTATAAAGGATTATGTTATCTTGCGTATTTAAAATAAAAACTTTATGTTAAGGAATATGTTATATTCATATGTTATATATCATGTTAAAAATTGAGTTGTGTTAAATATAATTTTTATTATTTTCATGGTATTGTCTTTTTATATTGTTCATTGAACTTGTAAAACACTCAAAAGGATTTTAAAAAAATATCAACGTGGATTGATTTCACTTTCACAAAGACACTTAAAATTTATAATATCAATATAGAGTTCTTTATTTACCTATTTCAACATTAAACTATAGTTCTTTTGTAATAACAATCTGTTTAACAACATTTTGAAGAAACATTAGAAGACTAATTTGGGTTGGGATAATATTTGAACATTCACTTTACTACTTTTAAATGTATTATTTAACTATCTTTTAACTAATATATTTTGAGAACAAAATAAACTTGCATCATACAATTATTTACTACTAAATTATTACTTAATATTTAATTACTAAATGTTGACAAATGAAATAGAGTTAGGAAAATTCATATTTAATTCCAAATAATAATCTCAAAGGAATCTGGACTAAAGAGAGGCACAGTTTAGTTTTTACCTTGCACAGAGTTGAAATTATTGGAATTGTATTCTTAAATTGGTATGTTTGGTTTTTAAACCATTAGGTAATACGATTTATATAGAACGAAAATTTTATTTTGTGCAATTTATTTTCTCCCTCTTTCAGAGTCAATCGGCTTTTATCTGCTCCAAACACTCGACGTCACAGCTCTGCTTCTAATGATCCAAGTTCTCATCTTAAGCTAGACTTTGAAGTGAGTGATTTCTTTATGTTTGGAAGTCCCCTTGGTACAGTTCTTGCATATAGAAAAATGCATGCTTTTGATGATAAAAACAGTAAGTATAACCTTTTTCTAGCTATTAAATATTTTTATTGTGAGAATTTTGTTTGCTATTATAATCAATAAAACTAAATGCATATTTTTATGCAATATTGTTTTGCACTAGTATTGTATTACAATGCTCATGTACAGACCATCTTCAATTTTTGTGTGTGTTTAAAATGGTAACATTTTAATTTTAGAAAAGAGTATTTTTTTTATGAAACATATGTCATACAGGCTTAGGTTGAAGTAGTTAAAATAATCAATTATTGTGTTATACTTACTCGATTGCATTAATATTATGAGCATGCAGTAAAATAATGATTTAACATAGTTTTCTCTGTATTTGAGTTTAAGTTATAATTGTAATGCAAAGATTTAAATAATTTTATAATAGACGCATGACTTTAAATATATATTTCAATGCAATAAGTTCGGAAAATATTGTAATATACATTTACAGTATTTTTATAAATTAAAAGTAAGGTTTTAAGTTGTAAACTTGTTTTCTTTGCATGAACATTTAAATTCATGCTTTTAAAAAAATAAGTACATTAATTTGTAATGTATAGCTTTTCAGTTACACTAAAAATAAAAGTTTTAAAAAATATTATAAAATAGTATTTTAAAAAAAAAAATGGTTGTATTGCTGTGAAAACTGAAAATATGTTTTATAAAAAAATTTCATTTATATTTAGAAAAATGAGTTTTCATATTTTATGTCACTATTGGGATTTTTTTAATAGCTTTTAACAATTTCATCCAGTTTAGCATTGTTCATGTGTAATCAATGCAAATGCAATTCTGTTTTAGCCCCCCCTCCTCGACCGTCCTGCAATCAAGTGTACAACTTATTCCACCCAACAAATCCTTGTGCTTCTCGAATTGAACCCTTACTCAGTGCACGTTTTGCACAGCTTTCCCCTATCAACATTCCTAGGTACCAAAAGTACCCCCTCGGAGACGGACAACCATTACACCTCCGTGAGTACCTGTTTATTTTATACGAATTGTAAAATAAATACGCATAAGATAAGGAGTGTTTTGTCTAACATTATATGCTTTAAAATGCTTATACAACTGTGTTATATAAAGCATTCACTTTCTAAAAAAATATTTTTTCCATAAAAAAATATTTTAATGACATTAAAATTTTTTTCATGCCTAACCGAAAATTAAATACAGTATTTCATTTTATATATAAACTTATTTTTATCTTGTAAAAGAAAGCGTACATATTTGATATTGTGGGCTACAAGAAGTGCAGCTACAACTGACAAATATACTTTTAGTTTTATACAAATAATATTAATTTTTATGAGTAGGATATTGTGATGAAGTATTGCATTTATATCTCTAACTTTATTTAAACTATTAGGCATTTTACTCTGGAGCAATATTACTATCCAATTAGAAACTGATTTGTTTAGAAACAGTTATCTTGTAAAATAACAGATGTGTAGATGCATTTCTCCGGCAATATATGTCAAATTTTGTAATCATCACAATGATGAGTCGAAAACCTTAATTCATTGATAAACGAAACAATTTATATATGAATTCCATGGGGGGAATATCTTTTGTAGAATCTTTATTATGCACTCATGTAGTTGCATGGAGAACCCAGATTTAAAAAACATGAAGAAAAAGGGAACCTTAAGTGTGCTTTCTGCAGATTCTATAAACTGGACGGGAAAGAATGCAAAAGCTGGGCGTGGTCTAAAAAAAGGATCTTTCATTTACAAAATTTGAGCAACGAAAAAAAGTATGTTTAAGATAAATGACACAAAATTCTAAGGTACATTCAGCCTCAAGACTATTACAATGCTACATTGCACCACTGAGCAAAGTTAGTTGAAAAATGAGAAGTTTGGAGAAGAGCGATCTCTTTTGAAGGTACAGGCATTGCCACTGGAAATTGAAAGTGGACTTCACTTGGTTGGCTAGTGGCCTGGAATGCCGATCCTGAGCTGTGGTCACTCTGGCAAATTCAGCTGGATAGCATACACGAACGTTAGGTTTAAAGTCAAAAAGCATTCTATTGAGTTTCATAGGTTTGGGGAACTTTGGAATAAAATTACTGATGGTGTGGTTCCGACAGATAATTTTATCAAGGTTTTCCCAACTCGCTGATGCCTGGACTGGAATTGGTACAACATCATCATTAAAATTTTGAAATGTTTAATCATAGTTTCATGGTAATAGATAAACACTTAAATAGTGACCTATTATTTAGAAGACCAAGTTGGTTTTAGCTTTACTTTGTTTATTAACCTTATATTTAAATTTTAAAAGGGGTGAAATTTCTCGAAATCATTGGCTATATATGGGAAATATATTATTAAAATGTTTCTGTTTCAGTGGAGTATATTCAAACCTACCCTCACCTTTTTATGGAAAATCAAGCGGTGCGGCGTACCAGCGAAGCGAGTATTGTTAGTACGATGTCTGGAATGGCAGACATTGTACCGATAACTACAGTCACATCGTGTAAGTTAATTAAATCTAATTTGTTTTCTAAACTTTGTATTTTTAATATACGTAAATTCTTGTTTGCTTAAATGCAATAGGTGTGTTTAATATTGTAATTTTACTTTTGAATTCATTTATTTATATTGTGTTATTAAAATAATTACATTATATATTTTTAAATAACAATTCCAGAAATGACAATTATGATATGCGTCACGAGCGTGTTTATGTGAATGTTTTATTCTGTTGCAATATTTTGGGAAAATTCGGTTGAGAAGGAACTTTGTTACATGCAATTAATCGTAGAAAACAGTGATTTTTTTTTTTGCATATTACAAAGTAGCAAATGTTTGTGGAAAAAAAGAACAAATTGCCTGTCTGATCATACTCTGCATTAAACAAAGTAAATTGCTGAACATGCATTTATAATATTGTACTAAATTATTTTTTGATTATAAGATTATTTATTTACTCAATTTGCAAAAAAATATTTATGTATTAAAATTACAATGTCAGTAATAAATATAACTTTTTATTATGAAAACTTAATGAAAAGGATGTATTGGAGAGATATTTCACAATTCCTTGGTCACATATAAAAATATACTTATCAAACAATAGTAGTTTCCCAAATCATCATATTTTAAAGTGAAGTAATTTTTTAAAAATACAATTGTATTCTAATTTTTAAGCTTTCAATTTTTTTAATCATGTGTATATCATTGTTTTTCATAACCTTTAAACATTCTACAAAATATATTAAAAAAAACAGCATTCTATTTGGAATTTAATAAGCTAAGATTTTTTTTTAAATCTAAGGCCTGTAGCATTTTTGATCCAAATATCCGTTATAGGTAAAGGAAAATTCTAGTAAGTTTAATAAGGCTCCACACATTTGTGCTGAGAAGCTTAAAAATAGTAAAACATGGTACATTTACTTTTCTTCCAGTAACGCAGAAATGGTGGGGCTCTAAACGATTAGATTATGCTCTCTACTGTCCTGAAGGTTTGTCAAACTTCCCTACTAATGCTCTTCCACACTTGTTTCATGCAAGTTACTGGGAATCTAACGATGTGATAGCATTTATATTGAGGCAGGTAGGTGAGCCTTAACAATCATATGTATGTTTCAATGTAAAATATTAATAATCCTTTGTAAAACAAATGTCTTTATATAAATAAGTATTTCAAAAGTTTGACTGTGTTATATTTCCACGCAGCTGATGAGATCTGACAGCTTAGGAATTCCAGGAGATACTGAAAAGGAAGTTGCTAGTTTTATTCCTACTCAACCCAGAGAAAAATGGATCAAAAAAAGAACTTCAGTGAAACTTAAGGTATTTCTTTTCATTATTTGATATGTCACAAAAATATTTGACTTACAGTTTAAAAAATATATATAATGTTGTTAATATAAAGGAAGTTTTAAGTAGGAAGTATCCTGTTAAAGCATGCAAAACATTAAGATAAAAACTCGTCTTATAGAACATTGCATTAAGAATATTAAAATACAAATATAAGGTTAAAAATACATAAGATCTAGACATGTTATGGGAGATACATTTCTACTGATGAAGGTAGATGTATCTCCCGAAACATGGCTAGATCTTATGTATTTTTATTGTGTATTTTTAACTTTGTATTTTAATGTGCAAAATATTATCACCAAGAGCAATTTTTGATTCCATTTATTAAAAAGTGCAATAATTGTAATTGTTCGGTAGATATTTTTAGTTTAGGCACTCATGCATATTTTTAGGCACATTTATCCATGCTATTTCTTTCACAAATAATTTTATTTTTTTAGATTGCCATTTCTCTCTTGTCTAGTTGTTTCTAATAAGTTAAGTAATAATTCAAAATGATATTTAAAAAGTGCAGCAATAAAGGTTTTATATCTAAACTTCACAACCATTGTGTCAGAATTGCTGTATATTTATAGTCTCTGACTAACTATGGCAAGAAAATATTCAAACTCACTTTTTTTTACCTTACATGAATTATTGGGATATAGAAATTGTTATCATTGTATTTTTTTGTCAACAAAATTAGTGATCAAACTATACTTTGACAGAGTTCCTCTTATTCTTATTAATATTTTTAAAAGTATAGTAATCAAATAGATTTGCAAAAAAATCTACTTGATTGCTACAGTACTGTACTTTACTATATAAAGCTAATATTTTAAAGATTGCTTTAGTTTTTACTGCAATAGTAAATACTAAAGTAATCTTTAAAATATTAACTTTATTGTTACACTCATCTAATTTTACAGAACATTACTGCAAATCATCGAGCAAATGACATCATAGTAAAGGATGGTTCCCCACAAATAATTTCAGCACGTTTCATGTATGGACCACTTGACATGGTAGCCCTAACAGGAGAAAAGGTATATTAAATATGTTTAATAAGCCAGTTTTTTTCTGAATGCAACTGGTTTTATACAGGAATATGAAGATTTTGTTAATTATTTAGGTGGACATCCATGTCATGAAAGACCAGCGAAGAGGCGAATGGGCATTTCTAGCAACTGAAGTGACAGACAAAAGTGGGAGAATCTCCTATGTGTTACCTAAAGAAAAGGCTCTAGGATATGGGATGTTTCCTGTTAAAATAGTTGTTCGGTGAGTTGAAAGTGTGGAATTCCATTATTTTAAAAGTAATAATCAATTTTGTTAAAATTTTCGTGCCTAACAAAAACAATCTGCATAACATATTCTTAACTTTCAAGATTTTATACTTTAAATTATGTACCTTTATAATGATTTATATGTAATTTTTTAGCTTTATTAGATCATCAAAATTTTCCCTAATGCATATAAAATACAAACCTTAATATCGCTTGAAAGGAGATAGAAATTTAATCTTTTAACAGTGTTTTTTTTAAGTGTGTACACAAGGGACAAAAATTAAAAAAAAAAAAACTTTTAATATCCTTAAATTTTTCTATTATAAGCCATTTTATATACAAAGTTTGTAGAGTTATCTCATATGCAGTTCCTTATATGAATTTATAGTTGTTGCTTTTATATTTATTTTGTGATGTATTTGACTTATTAGGTAGTTGAAAGTATATGTAAAATTGTATTATTGGCACTTTATATATTGGATTTTATTCCAAATTTATCAACTTTTTTTACATTTTCTTTGAAAGATATGTTAATTTTAACTGGAAACAGTACAAGTAGTGTATTTAAATTAAAAATTTATTTAATATAGAAAGTTATATAAGAAATACTAAATAAATAAATAATAAAATTAAAAAGGTTGTTAAAAGGTTAACTAAGCAAAAAATAAAAATAAATTGTTGACTGTACAATCAGTGATTTAGCGAAAAATAAAAATGAATTGTTTACAGTGCAATCGGTGATATTTATGTTTATCTTAATAGTGGTGATCACACATCATTGGATTTCTTCCTGACTGTCATTCCTCCCAAAACCGAATGTGTAGTATTTAGTATTGATGGTTCTTTCACTGCAAGTGTTTCTGTAACTGCCAAGGATCCCAAAGTGAGAGCTGGAGCTGTAGATGTTGTGAGGTAATTTAATATACTGCTTTTTACTTTCCATTACTCCACATTAAATCTAGAATTAATAACTAAAGTATTTTGATTTTTATTTCAAGTTAGATTTGGAGAAAAAAATCGCCCTTTTTAAAACAGTTCTGAATTTTTTTGTTGGTGGATAAAAAAAAGTTTGTGGTCATTTGAAATAAAAAGCGTTCATTTTAAAACCTATGTGTAATATATTTCATTTAAATTTTAAACATTGTGCAGAATGTTTTGGAATTCAATTCTTCTTTATTCTGGTTGACCATTATGAAGATGTTAGTATAGCTATAGAAGTTATATACCAAGTTCCACAAATTATTGATATGTTGGCACAAGTACAGCATGGATAAAAATTAATTTAGAAACATTATTATATTGAATATAGAAAGCAGTACACACTACATATCAAGATGGCTCCTTTGTTGCAAAGCAAGTTATTATAGTGTTCACAACATGTGACGCAAGGGTGTTGAGTTAGCTGCTAATGTTCGATTATAGTTATTTCTTGTGACTTTAACGATTTTGTCTAGAATTTTTGCTATTAAGAACAATGAGGGAAATTTGCATTAAATTCATCCAAGGTTTCCCCCCCCCCCCCCCCCATTATTTTAAACTACTTCATCCAAAAGTTTTTTCCTTATTTTAAACTATTTTTTTTTCATTCACAACAAATTTAACAACAAAAACAACGTAAGCAGACTAAAAAAAAATCTGACTATCAATTTTCAGTCAAATCGATGAAGTTTTTAAGAAAACGTTGACACTCGACAATATGGCACTGGAAACTAAATACAGTGAAACATTTCTGTAAACTCATAAATTACCTTAGATTTTGAAATGATTATCCAATTTTTACCGATCCAATTTATCTTTAATAAATTCTGGTTTTATTTTTAGACACTGGCAAGACCTTGGCTATTTGATTATATACATTACTGGTCGACCTGACATGCAACAGCGGCGTGTAATGTCCTGGCTATCCCAACACAACTTTCCTCTAGGATTAGTATACTTTGCTGATGGGATTTCTACGGATCCCCTAAAGCACAAGGGTGAACATCTTCATACCTTGCAGAATGAGGTAGTGAATATATTACATATTATGTTAATTAATGTGTAATATTTAGGCAAGATTTTTTTAAAATTATAATGTTTAGTTTTGCTGTATTATTAAATATCTTTCAAAAATGTGTTGAATTTTTAAAAATATATATAATTGTTTTTAATTATAACTTTACTTTTTTATATAGGCTGAGGTTGTAATACATTGTGGTTATGGTTCAAGTAAAGATATTTCTGTTTATTCAGGCGTTGGTTTACGACCAGATCAAATATTTGTTGTAGGAAAAGCCTCTAAAAAGCAGCATATAGCAGCTAAGGTAAGTTTTTAATTATATAATAACTTTTACATAATATATTACGGTAACTTTAATGTATGTTTAAAACGGTTAAAGACCCTAAAACATACAATAATAATTTTATAAGTTAAAACGATTAGTTTATGAATGAGTCAAATGAAAATCAAAACATTATTCCTTGTTGAAATATAGTATTTAAAATAGTAAAAGTCAACTTTGATGATATTTTTAAAAGAAAACTAGGGATTTAGACTTTTTTTAAAAAGGAAATTTCAATTATGTATTAGGATTGATTTTATATATTGTATGAAGTCAGAATTAATTTAATATTTTTTATTCAAAATTAATACCTTATATTTGTATTATTCAAGGCTTACATTAATAACCTAATCTCCATCAAACCAAGGGCGGATCCAGAGATTATTGTTAAGGGGGGTAATACAGTATATTGTTATCATGAACACCAAATTTGACCCCCTTAGTTTGAAATTTTTCATTGCCTAAGGTGACTTTTGAAAATATAATCTTAGATGTTAGGGGGGGGGGGGGTAATTTCCCCTTTATCCCCCACCTGGATCCGCGCTTGCATCAAACCTAATCTCCTTAAAACCTAACCTTAATAACCTAATCTCCATCCAAAGTCAATTACTTTAACAATACCAAATTATTAAAATTATTTGATTATGAGCACTTCAGGGAAATCTTTTTGTAAAAATATTATTTAGTATTGACATTAGACACGGTGAATTAGTATTTTTTTTTATATATACCCAATATGAAATTACAACTACTAATCAAATCTTACAGCTGCATTAACTTGGTTGGAAGAGTGAGCTTATAAACAGGGAGTTACAGTTTGGTTTTGATCTACACTAACGATTCAATTTGGATTGAAGGAGATGGTCAATATTAAATTTGTAGTATCTGAAATGTCTTCATGTTGGTCGAGCTTTAGAAATTTGAACAGTGGGGTTCCAGTTCAGGTGTTATCCTCATTATTTGACAATGGTTCAGGAATGTGAGGCAGTTTACCTGGACCCTTCCTGTTCTTCTGTGTGTATCTCTAATCGAACTAACTGCAACTAATGAGAGTTGGTTTTAGTGTAGCAAGAACTACTAAGGCATGCAGCACCAAACTCTTTTAAGTGCCCAAAACACAAAGTTAATACCTAACTATAAAATGATTTTGTCATAAAATGATTACAAATAAATATTATTAAATTGATTTTTTTTTTTTTTAAATATAAGAAAACAAATTTGTGATTAAAAGAATTGGAATAAAATTGTTCAATTTTAGGATTTTAATAGTTAAAATTACTGTCGGCCCAGTGTAAATGCTGGGCAGTCTACTAAAATACATTTAAAATCAACTAATTAAATCATTACCAATGATTCATTATAGATATTATCAGATGGATATGCTGCTCATCTCTCTGACTTAAAGGCGCCAGGGGCTTCCAGACCCGCACAAGGGAACGCCCGAATGATTCTGTTCCGGGGCTGCTTCGGATTGCCTGGCCAATCGGGTTCCACCATTCGGCAACGACGCTCAGCCAAAAGAACAACATCCTTTCCCTTATCCGCACAGAGCCAGGAACTGCGCTCTGCCATAGATATAGCAGCTGAAAGAGCTTCCGAAGGTTCAAGGCAATAATAATAGGAAAGGGAAAAAACAAATAATTTTTTGTCTTACTGCATACAAAACCCTGTATATAGTCATCGTTTAAGCTCGTTGCTTCTCACTTTCATCAAGACATTTTGTATTGCAATAAATGTGCATTCTTTCTTAGATATGTGTCAGGTTGTAGACCAAAGAAATCGGGGAAAGTTGATGTACCTTAAACACCATCCCATGCTCATTTTTATAGTTTTTTTTATAACAAAACCTAGTCGCTTTTTCCCCAAGCACTTGCAAACTGTCGAGGGTGTAAATAGGTATGTAAAAACATGTAAATATATGCTTGTAATATAAGTAGTTAAGATATTGTATTTAAGTATATATCCTTCAAGATACAGATTATTTATTTAAAAGTGTTAGCAGAACATTAAAAGTCATCAGCTTCTATGCATTTCACTTGCTACTTTTTTATACAAGTAAATACTTTGTAGTATATTTTTGTCTATGTAAAAGTTCAAATCTAAAAATAATCTACACAATTTTCTAATTTGTCTAAAAAAAAATATACAACTGAAGAATTTGAAATATGCAAAATTGATTACTTTCTCCGAGTAATTTTTAAAAAGTATGTTTACAAGTGTTATAAATAATTGTATTTTATTTAAAGCTTATTAGAAGGACATTAGTTTATTAGTTAAATAATATGCACATTTGCATATAGTAAAAAAAATATATTGCTTCTCTTAAAAGGATTGTTAACAATACTTTGCGTTTTAAAGTTACACTACTTTTATTTTCTAACAAGAATTTAAATATTTGCAAATAGAAAATTCACTAGTCAATGTGTTCCTGTGAGATAAAAAAAGAATAGATGTTCATAATTTTATTGTTATCCAAATTGGTGTTTTCTAACTGTTGAATTTTATGTAAATTAAATCTTGTTAAGACTATAAATGTGTATTTTAAAAATATCCAACAGAAAAATAAAACTAGCAACTTTGACTAAATTGGTTTATCTAAAAAAAAATTAATAAATATTTTCATATATTTATATGTATATTTACTATCAACTTTATATTTCGAAATTTGTTCACTTCATTTATTTTAATTATCATAAATGTACCAAAGATTTACCATGTCATCAATTATTAGTCTTGTCAAAATTGTATTTAGTCATTTGTGTGATTATATATACCTCGCCTTCAGTGTTCATATTGTGTTGTAGTATACTAAAGGTTGTGATTAAAGTGTCCCTGAACTGTGTATATAAAATATATAAATATTCTGCATTGCAAGAGTCTTATTTATTTGTTATGTACATTGAATAAATAGGTTTGAAAATATAACTGTAAAATTGGAATTTGAAATCTTGTATTAAGAATGTTCTTTCAGGAATTCTTGCCTATATTTTAGTTTCGAAAATGAGGAGGAAGTGAATACCGATTCTGGGGGATCCGACTCTACCGGATTATCATAAACTGTAGATATGTAAACCCTGTCATCAGATTCTTCTGCATTTCTACGTCTGTGATTCCTTTTACGAGCTGGTCGTCGAGTTAATTTCTCTCCGCGATACCTGCAATATCAAATATAAGTTATTTTCTAATAGAACATAGAATAAGTTATTTACAACTGATTTTATGATAAAGACTTAAAATCCGATTTTTTAAATGCGCTTATTATGGCGATTCATCCTACAACTTAATAGCATAAGGAGGACCAAAATATTAACTACCAATTGTGTGAATGATAGACGGTGACATCACTGTCTATCATTCAACAAGGGAACGAGTTATGATTTTTGTGCCCTTATTAAAACTTTAAAATAAAAGAGAGGTTTTCAAATATACATTGTTGAGATGTTATAGTTTTGTTTAACTGGCATTTTTTTTAATGTGGATAAGTATGAGCAACAACTTGAATTTTGGTGAATAAAAGTAGGGGGCAAAGCTTCCTACTAAAAATTTAAAAAAGGAAAACCAACTTTAAGAAAATGCGCTAAAAAGGAAAAAATAATTTTTAATTTTACGAACAAGTTGAAAAAATTGAATTATTTAATATCAATTTTATACTTATTACAACTTTTTGAAGTTGGTGCCAATTTACAAAAATCATATAAATTTTGATGCCAATTTAAAAAAGTTTTAATATGTATAAAATTGATATTAAATAATTAAAAAATTTCAAATTATTTGTAAAATTAAAAATTATTTTTTAGCCCATTTTCTTGCAAGTAATTTTTCCTTTTTTTAAAAAAGATTAATTTTATATTTGTCAACCTATGCATTAATTTTGTTTTGATAATGCACATTTTTAACACTGAAAACTTTCACCTATAACTACAGCCATATAAATAATGACTTTAATGCAACATGACTGAAAAAAATTTAGATAGGCGCTTGCTTCACTATAATCTAATTGAAATTTCTTTAATACATTGTCTGCTTCGTGGAAAACTCAACAAATAAATTTTTATTGGTTTTTAATGTGTCAAGAAAAAATCCCTAAGTCAATAAAGAGTGTGGTTGAAAAATAAAACAGTTACATATTGAAATTAAAACAGTTTTGGCTCTATTTAAACAAAATCCTATTATTTTATAACAGCCTTTTTTAATTTTTTCGCCAAGCCCACAATATCAGTATTTTGTTTTTTTACTATTGGTGTATAATTTTTGTTTAATTAAGTTGGTTATGTAAGATTTCATTAAATTTAAAAAACAAAACTATATTTCAAAAACAAAATACTATGTTTCAGAAATATTTTATATTAAAAATTAATGGGTTAACATTAAATTTGTCTAACAACATTTCACACATTTGAATCTCAAAATACAGCTTACCCGAATCCTTTCTTATCAAATGGACGTTGACCATCATTTGGAATGGGTTCTGTTATGCCAGCCGCATCTCTACCAACTCCTTCCCCTTGTTTCCACCCCTGAGCTTCTAGCACTTTTCTTCCAAAACCCTGAAAAATACATTTGAAATGAAGAGTCATTTTCAAACATGAATTTCATATTATTTAAATTGAAATTCAGGGATATATTTATAATATAAATTTATATTTTCAATAGAATAAGAATACTTTGATTTTTTTTTTTTAAATTGCTTTCCAGATATAACTTTTCATTAAATACTACAAAAACCAGATGTTGTAAATCAATAAAAATACATAAAATGTACTTCAAATTAAAATGAAATATGTCAAGTTACAAAAAATTATGAAAACAAAAATACAGATTGATTTATAGAAATGTCAAAAAGTGAAAAGGAGGGTTGTAACTTGTATTGAAAATTACATTTCATGATATATAATTATAAAAGAAATCGCATAATCAAAATGAAAAAAGTAGAATAAAAACATTTTCCATTCAGCAAGTTTTGGAAACAGTTAATTACATTTCAGACTACAATTTACAGATAATAAAAACAATTCACAAGAAACATCCCTTTAAAGATGAAAAATAAATGCACTTTTTAAAAACATCAACTGTTAGAAAATTAATAGAAATAACCTAATTAACTAACATTTTATTCCACATGCAAAATTTTTTAACTACTGCCATTACAAGCATTTATGATAAAAAAAATTATTAACTTTACTTACTGTTGAGTACTTTTCAAAAGCTGCAAAATCATACAGTCTATCGACTTCCGTTTCTGTTCCATCTCGTACCCTTTCTTCTAATTTCATCCTCACTAGGTCCCTCATGTCTTTGTCACAATCCACACCTGTATTTAAATGAAAATATTTATGGATTCAATATGCTTAGAAACAAATAAAACTTAATAGTAGGGATGAAATGGATATTTGGTAACTATCTGGCTGATTTTTAACTATCCAATATTCGGAAACAAAGTGCCGGATATCCGATTACCATGCAGGATATCCAGATGAATAAAACGCCACGGTTTTTTTTTTGTGTTAATCTATTATCTTTTGTTTTTGTGTAAGAATTTTCCTGAAAATACTTCTAATGTATTCTGCAGATTCTCCTATGAATTTTTCTCAGGGCTATTCAGGTGGGTACGTAGCGAAGTGATAACTTTCTCATTAAAACTTGATCAAGTGTGCTTTAGACACGGTGGATCATAGTGAATAGATAGTACTAGGAAGATATGCTGTAGACATTCGGAACCAGCCACTAACTATCTAGGAGTATCTTTGAGTACATGAAGTAATATTTATAAATGTGTATCAATTAAAACTAATAATAAAGTATCTAATCTTTAAATATTTAGTTATATTTTTTAAAAAGGATTTCCAATAAATGCACTACTGAAACAGTTTTACGTAAAGAATACAAAAATTAAATGTTAGATTATTAATAATGGTATTTAAATAAATCTGTATATTTTAGAAAAAATTAAATTAGAGATAATTATCTATTAATATTGTTAGGTTTATAAATAAAATAACAGACAACTTTAATAACAGCAAAACAAAACCCACCTGGCCCTTCATAGATACGGGTATCAACATCCCAATCATCTGCAGTTTTCTCATCAAAATCTCCATCTTTTGCATCCCAGTACTGGGCGTCTGTGTAGAAGACCAAACCAGAGCCTCCCTTCTCCCACTTCAACTCAATCTTGTTCTCAAACAGCCTCTCCTTGTTTCTTTCTTGGCCAGACACATCATCGTGAAGGGCTTCCACGCGATCCCACTCCTCTTCTTCCGATTCAGATTCCTTTAGCTAAAAAATTATAGACATGATAAGTTTGTATATTATATGTTGAAAATGGATATGATAATACAAAAGTCATGGAAATATAATGAATATGAATTGGCATTTTTAAAAATATTAACACATTATACTTTAAAGCTTAAAAGAAGTATCATCTTGATAAATAAACAATACTAAAACCAATCACATATGACTGAATTGAATTAATGAGAATGCAAGAATACATTACAAATTCATATCTTAATACACTTCTCGTTGGCTTTTTCATGAAAAGGAAGTTCTAATGCTTCGGCTAATCTTGCACATGTACTAAGTTAACTCAGAATAAGATCTATACTGTAAATACAAAGCACAAACAAATGCGATTGGAAAGCTGAGTATACTTCTGAATGGTTAGCACAAGTTCCATTTTGTAAACACAAGTATTTTCATGCCTGACCAGCAAAGTGTTATTCTTTAAAATTCATATAATTTATTAACAATAACATGCTCCATACTAATATTAGATCTAAGTTAAAATGCAAGTCAATAAAGATGATTAATACAAAACAGGTTATTTTCTATTTTAAATTATGAAAGTCTGTGCACATATAGCTTTAATTTCTTCCTTTGACAAGTGCAACCTTTCAGTTTTTAAACTTCTTTTGTTCAATTTGACTGAATTAAAAACTCATTTTAAAGAAACAATCTTCTTCCACATTACAGAAGTTTCATTAGGAAATGTTTTATATTTAAGTTTGTATGATTTTATCGGAATTGCAGTGTTCACCTTAGAAATCAACAGGAGCAGAATGCTATTTTGGGAAGAAAAAAAAACAGGAGCATTTTGTAAGGACATAAATTCGATTTTTGCTAAAATGGGCAGTTTGACAAACTAATGATAATTAAATAACCGATAAACCCAATAACAACTGAAAAAAATTGTGTACATTTTGAGAAATCGCTATTAATACGCAAAAAATATAGTTACATTACCAAGGTCGGAATAATTGCGGCATCAAATTCCAAGTTTTTGAAATTGCTGTTTTGCTAGGAATAAGTAATTGACTCTTAATATGTAGTCAACTATCTGTGGAACCAAATTAAAACTAAAGAAAATACTTTTAAAATTGAAAAAAAAAAATTTTAGATACGCAGATTAAAAAAAAAAATTTCATATAAAAACTAGAAAAACAGTGCCAATTTATTTCCGTTTAAACAGGCTTCTCCAAAATCGAATATGTTTTCAATTAGG
Source organism: Troglohyphantes excavatus (assembly GCA_963932185.1). NCBI lineage: Eukaryota > Metazoa > Arthropoda > Arachnida > Araneae > Linyphiidae > Troglohyphantes > Troglohyphantes excavatus. Next base: position 38,330,559 of record OZ010667.1, read on the forward strand.
GCAGATTCCCTTCTCAAAGGAAGGAAAACTGACTGAAGTGTCAAGGATAAGAACAAATATTTTCGTAAAATGGTCTGGTGAATTGTTGGATTTTGAGAATGGCGGCCATTTATGTAAAAGGGCAGAAAGGTTCAATTTTCAAGGTAAAAGTTTGGACTCCCCTTAAAAAAAATGACTGGACTGAACATTGGAATTGTACATTTTACCTTTTGGCCAAATTCAATAGAAAAACTATAATTAATGATATTTTTTTTAGCAGGCCATTATTAAAATATTATCTGCAGGTTTGGTTTGCTGTTCAGATCTCTTAAGTACATTTAACTCAATAAGTTATTAGTAACTAATTAGTGAACATAGATTAGTTAACTCTTCATTATAAGTATTAAAAATGAATCTAGATATTTAAACAAAAAAACTGAGATTTTATAACAGATAAGATTTTTAGAATGAGAATTTATAATAAAAATTGAGTTTCATCTAATAAAGGGTGTGCTTATATCTAATAATGTGCATGTCTTAAACCAAACTATTTACCTTTGTTTTACACTGACTTAAAACTAAGCAATACAAAACCGATAGTATTTAAACTCTACTCTGAATGGATTCATGCCATATCAAAACAAATAGTATTTCATTTTTGAAAATATTAACTAAAACATCACAGAATTTTGGAACATTCCACTAGTGTAATTTTTGTTAACTACCGGCTAATTTATGCTTTTTTTTTTACCACAACTTTTAAAAATTAGATTAACAAAAATTGTTAAGCATACCTCATTCTTTTCTTCTTGGTTGGGCTCTTCAGATTTTGAGCGGGAACACCAAGGTGTTTTCCGAGTAGTAGATTCATACAAAACAGGTTGAGCTGTTTTTGGTCTATAATGAATTATATTTCGAGACCTCTGTTTATACTCGAAAGGCACACTGCCGTAAATCCTCTTTCGATGGCTTCTTGGAAACTGGAGACCCAATTTAGAAATCAAGGAAGGTGGTAACCTGCATGCTTTAATCTCATCAAGATAGTGGCTTGTCTTTGTACCAACATTTCCATTTGGCATGAAACTGGGAGGATGCATTTCTATAAGATTTTCCACATGGCTGATGGTAAAGGTCTCTTGGTTGAGAGGTAAATGTTGATATATAATTCCTTTTTTATAAGATGAACCTACAAAAACAAAATTCATTGTTACTAACTGTAAACCATAGGCATAGGAAAAGGAGGAGCTATAATAACTAACTAACATAACTGCTCATTTGCATTTATTTTTGTAGGTAAATTTTCTAAATATTGAACTAGTTGAGACCCCTCCCGCATGATTGTTGAATTGCTACATCCCTGCTATGGACTATGTTTTTTATCTACATATATAAATAAATGTTTTAAATCTTTATTTTAACTGTGTAAAAACAAAATTTGAAATAAATTAAAATTATCTAAATATTGAGCAAAACAGCACTACTTCAGAAGAAATCATTGTTATCCAAATTTAAAATTATGATATATGAAATTATTCCAATGGCATATTTACTTTGTTCTTTTTATACCTAAGCATTTAATCAAGATTTTAGAGTCATTCAGTAATTTACTTAAATTCCCAAAATTAACTTTTACCCTTTTTACTTTGCATAAGTATTCCCATTACAACAAAGAGAGATTTCGATTATCTTTATTAGCCCATTGGATATTTTCAGTTTTTGCATCACTTATTGTTTCAATATGCTATATTTCTTTTTTTCAAGAATTTTATTTCTTTATGGAACATGTGTGCAATATGTACAGTGTAATATGCTTATTTTTTCTGTTAAATAATATACCACAAGGAGAACTGATGTATTTATAGGACATTTGGCGTGTTTTTTTCTTGGTGACGAAAAAAGTTGCCAAAATAGTTTTTTTATATGCGCCGATGAATTTTAGAATTTAGTATAAAATTTCATGCAACAGACGCGGTTATTAGGCTTTCCTAGTGTTTATAAATATTGACCGACATTCTGAAGCGAACACATGTACCGCGAGCTAATCTCACAGACTCGTACCTCGATCATGGCTCCGGGCAATTTGTTCTCTCCGGCATCCGACTACTCAGGATCAAAGCTATTACCCCCTTCGAGCAATTGATTATGGTGCACAAATCCGAAAAAAAAAACTTATCCATAAAACAATTTCCCAAAAAGTATTCTTTCTTGCAACTGTATAGTATTAGTATCCAGGAAAATTAAAAAAAAATTATATTCCTTCCAGTTTCCTTAACTGACAAATAAAACAGTATCAAAATATAAATAGTTCTGAGAACCGCACAAACGAATACGCAGCATGGTGACATCATAGGGTTGTCAGATTGAGACAAAACGATAATTGGAAAATACCCTCAAAGTCAGGTGGGGTTGCTATAATATGAATATATTGCCAAAAAAAAACATGCCCAAATGACCTATAATACATATATACCACACAAGGAACAGATAAAAAAATTATATTTCAGCTTCTCAATAAGTCTTTTTTTACAATATCTCTTAACTATCAAATATTTCACATGCATGATTTTGTTATAAAAAATGTGGCTCTACGTGCCTTCAAAAAATGCCTAGAGTGAACACTGTTACTATATTAATTATTTCGAAAATCTTTATCTAAAAAATATGATATTTAACCGTATAGATACCTGAATATGGTACACTAGTGTCTTGAGAAAGATTAATCTTTTTTACATGACAGCAGGATGGTAGTGTTTCACCTCTTCTATCTAACCAATGTTGACCTTCGTAAGTTTGTATGAATTCGTTTACCCTATCGGGGTGAACTTTAACAACGCAACAATTAGTAAATCGTCTCGACCGCTCTGCTTCTTGTCCATCACACGATTCATTTAAAAGTTTCTGAACTTCAGGTCTGTGGCGATAATGGAAACACACAAAAGCTCCAGTTTCGACGTAGGTGGAAAAGAAGTTTCGTAGATCTGACGAATGGAAATTTTTTGGTATATTATTTACAACTAGAAAAACACCATTAGTGTTTGTAATAGTAGTTTCCATACTTTAGCTCATAAATATAACTTGTAAAATTGTTCTTTTCTTACAAAATAAACACTGGTAAACACCATAGAAATGGTAAACACTAAGATCTCAGGTTACATTCTTGTTTGTAACTTTGGAAATTAATTCATTTCAGTTCTAAAAGAAAATTTTGCACAACCGACTGAGCTAAATACGAACTGGAAAGAAGACTTCCATTAGAGAAAAATATACTTTTCTTTAGGTCTATCTTGATGTTTTGACCATTACGTTCTAAAGTTATTCATTGCATTAGCAATATTGGATATAAATAACATATTTTCAAATATGAATTTCGATCTATCAGTTATTTATAAGAATCTTCTCGAAACAGATGGTTCACTGAAAACAGCGCACTAGGGCTGCGAAGGATTGGTTAATAAACGTCGCACTATAGCTGAATAGTGGGCTATTGTCGACGGTTCGGGGTCTATCTTGAAGCAAGACCCGGAATGATGCCTCGTATTTTTGAACCATGGTCAGATAACGAGGACAACACCTGAGTAGGCACCCAACGCAACTTCAAAAGATGTTAGGACCTTGGCCGACGATCAGTTTTATCGTGGACCAGGCCCAGTTTTTTGGATGTTCTGTACGACTTTATATTATTTTGTAGCGAAGTTGGCAAACCCCTGATCGCAGGATCACTACTTTTTTACTTTTCTTTGTCAAGGCCACTGCAACGGCTCGAATTAAGGTGTACGTATACACTTGAACATTTTTTTTTTAATTATGAATTTAAAAATCTAGTTTTTTTATGTAGGAAAACACCTTAAAAATAGTGATGAATCATTATAAAAAAACCTGAATAAAATAAAATACTAATTAGCTAATTATCATTTTATATGTTAATTAGCATGTTTTTTCACACGTGATTAAGCAAGTTGTAATTAGTCTAGAAGCATAATTTTTGTTGGAAATTACTCGCAGTATGTTTCTTAATGTTATGACCCTCCAAACAGTTTATAGCATTTAAAGTGGTTTTTTAAATAATTTTTTACCTCGACAGTCCCTAAAAAACCACTTTTTTATTCAAATCTTCAACTTTAAAATACTATTAAAAATTAGTTTTTTAACGAATCGTTATGATGGAGGGTCATAACATCTCACAACTAATACAAATTTGAAAGAAAAAATAATTTTCTCAAAATGTTAAATCAAACTTGAGTTATCACGTTTCGAATGAAGGGACATATGTTAAAAATACAGTTCTTCAGAAATTGAGTATAAAGTTTACAAAACATATTGCCATTGCAAGCCGGGCCATAGAATAATTTTTTGTAAATAAAAAAGTTTTTGGAATATTTATTCAATTTTGGTATCATCTGAAAGATACTGAATATGGGAATACTATAGAACCAAAAAAATATTTTGGAATTTTTGGCCGATTTTCGTTTTTTATAGTGTGTATGTACACCTTAATAATCTTCTGATTACCAGTCTTTATCCAGTGGACAACTGGAGTACTGAAAATTTTCTGAGCAAAGGGACAGCCGTAAATTTTTCTCGATAAGGTGATGTTCAAGGAATATCGAATGTATTCGTCAAGAATGAATTTCACCCAGATATAGCTCTTGTTAATTATATATGACTGCTTTATTTTGTAATTTCTCAAATTTAAACAATCTACTTCTGCAGGCATTTCCCCAAATTGGGGATGCGCATGTCAGGATAAGACAGAGAAAATTAATATGAATTTTAAAATATTGAGAAAAAAAATCTTTTAAAGATTTTTTTCGAATTAAATTTTTAAAACTCTTATTTTATAAGAGAATTTTTTCTCTATTATAAGAAAAATTTAAATAATATTTTTTTAATGTTTGCCTAAAACAATTTGCTTTAAATTTTTTTTACTTCGCTTTAAAGACAAAATAGAACAAATTTATCCAAATAATAATTTTTTTTTACACCTAATAGTAGGACTCTGTTAGCGAAGATTCAATAATTGTCAGGGCTCCCGCTAAAGGGATGGGGGAGTTTCTCCTCCTACCCCAATTTTGATAAATTCCTATATAGACTTGGCAAAATCATAAAAACCTAATTGGCCAACTTGGGAATTTTTTTTTAAAATGAAACTATAAGAAGTTTCACTTTGGAAAGGTTTCACAAGTATGCCAACTGGGTTTGTGTTTTTGCCAAGTCTACAGGAACTTACCAACATTTTTACAGCTCGCGTGGGCATGAAAAATGTTGGAGTAAAGCACAAAGAGTGTCACAGCCAAGTGTCTTAATTCATTGAAAACAAACATACAGCAGATCAATGAATGAACAAATCATTCATGGAATTCAGGTTTAATCATTGAATGTAGTGACGAGTTATTATCAATGAATGAATGTTTGTATCACTGATGTGATGCGAGTGATAATGAGCCTAAGGTAAATCATTGTAAAATTTAAAAAAAATTTACTCTTGGTCGGGTTGGTGATTTCTCATCCAAAACTAAATGTTTAAATCCAAGCAGGAAAAAATTAGGTTAACCATAAATCTTTAAAAAAAAGTTGGTAAAAACCTATATTCGACTTTATAAATTTAAAGCTTCTCTCTCCCCTCCCGCCCATGATTGTCATGCACTTAATAAAATTATTTTCTTTAAAGTTACATTAGTGAAAGTTATATATTTAATATATCAATATAAAATATCCTACAAGTTTCCTGAATATGAATTTTCTGAATTAATTATGTTTAGAATTAGTGATTATAGCTTGTCATGTTATTAAAAACTTTATTAGCGACTCACTGGACTCCTTTTCAAAGACAAATATGTAAAATGGTGTGTGTTTTTAGAAATTCAAAGAAAGAGACTAGACACAGTTTACTATAATTTTATATTCTAACAACAGCACTGTACAACAATGTACAAAACATTTATTTTCTCAGCCGACATGCAGAATAACGGGTTGCTTTTACACATATAGGGTACATATTTTGCAGTAATAAAGATGAGCTGACGTTTGGCACAATATCTGCAATTATTTGTAGCTTGTGGAAAAAGTCTACACTTTCTAAGTGAAGTCATCAGCTTTTGCCATCTGTTTATATTTGAAAATCAAATGTCAGAATGTAAATGTTTGAAATTATATTACCTATTATTTAAACTTATTACAAAATTAAATGAATATTTAATAAATGCCAATCGTTATTAATCCAAATTAATAATTATTACTTTAAACGAATTTATGTCTTTATTTGTCAAAGCTTGACATTCATCTTTACTTCAGGAAATAAAAAAAAAAGTGTAATTTATATTTTATAGTTTAGATTATCTATATTTTCAAAAGATGATCCTATGCACTTTCTAAAGAGACCGTAAATCAAGAAAATGAATTCCCTACTCCTTAATAATAGATGGAACAATTTGTTCTTAATCACCCGTTATTTTGAATAAGCGGTACAGAAACTACCCTAAAAACTCCGTTCTTTGAATAATTTGGCTTCTTATAGTAGGGGAACATATTTTCTTTAAGACTCAGAAGTAAAGCAGAAAAATAAGTTTAAAAAAATTATAATAAATTTCCTTGAAATGTCTCGGAGTGCAAAGGGTTAAATTAAAAATAAAATAGGTTATAGGTAAAAACATGCTTACATTGCGACATTTGATTTAAGTTTGTACATTGACTACATGTATAAGAGGTTTTATATACGAGTTACATTGACAAAAATACTATATTTCTTGCATGAACATCTAAGGCACTGGCTGATGACGAAGTTTCTTTGTTCATCTTTGAAACGACCGAATAAGAAAACACAATAGGATAACATAACACCGAACCAAGTGCTAACAGCCAATAAGAGTATGCTAGAAAAGTCAATTAGTACGTCTAAAAAGAAATGTTATGTGCTCAGTAAATTGAAAAGTGCTAAGATCGCAGAAGAGCACACATTGAGAATAGATTTTGAGAAGTAGAATGAATGTGGGTTTTATAAACGAACATTTTAATACGTTAAGTAAATTGTGTTATTTTTTGTTTGTTGTTAATTAATTTTGATATCTTGTTTAGAAATCAAGTTTTTTAAAGATCCAAGCAGAAAAAACTTTTTTTACTTTTTGACAGTAGAAAGAAGGTAATGCATTGTACTTTTCATTTTGCATGTATTTAATTTTTTTTGTTGTATTGTAGTTTAAGAAATGGTGAATTCATTTTGAGCATTTCATTTTATAAAGTAAGGTTTTTATCTAGGTACCATTATAGTATATTTCCTAGTTTCGTAAAATAAAACAATGTCGTTAAGGTTACATAATTTTCCCAAAAAATTCCCCCACCCCTTAAAAAAAAGCTTAAACGGCTTAATGACATTTACAAAGGTTATAATAATAAAGTTCTTCATTAAATGTTTTACATAATGTTTACTAAATGTCAATTAAAATGAGATAAATCCAGTCATTTTTTCTAAAGTAACCGATCGGAACTTGAAATAGCGACTGTTATAAGAAAAGGTTCGATATATTGAGGGGATTGTAAGGAAGGTTTACAATATTTCACAAAATTTTTACATTTCAAAATTAAAATAATAAATATTATAATAAATTGTTAACTTTCTTAATATATTGAATATTTGGTTAAAATTTCATCTTGGAATGTTTTTTTATATGCTATTGAGAAAGATATTTAAATAATATTTTTAACGTGAATAAGTCTATGAAATTGGTATGAGGTATCCGCACAGAATTGTATACTAAAACAGACACCTGTCAAATCCTTATAACTCCACGTGGAATCATCCTATGGGAATAAATGACTTACCATCGTGTAGGGGAAAGTTAGACATTTCGGACATGCCGATTGTAAACTCATTCCCCTACCGATAATTGTACCGCGAGGTGGGGGGCGGGGAAATGTCGCTTTTAAATGCAATATACGCTTCTTTCTCTATATCTCCAGGTGGAATTAGCCTACGAGGATAAATGACGTACCATCGTGTAGAGAGAGGTGAGCAGCGTCAACCAGGTTGGTCATTTATCTCGGAAAGTTCCAATTGCGGCCCATGGCAACCTTTTGTCTGGGCGATAAACAATTGTTTTCTTCTTTGAGAATATGGTAAATCTGGCTCTCTTCGGCCGGGGGGCTATTGCCATTTATCTACACCCCTTCTGACCTTTGTACTATGTGGGTCCAGAAGTAATCACGAACCAAACCTTATATGCGGTCTGTACCTATTCGATTTTTTTGTTGTAATAAATAAGAGAAAGACTGACTTCAAAGAAAAGAATATAACGTTACATACAATGTAAAGAAATAACTAACGATTCAACAGAATCTAAAAAACACCCAACATGATTTTAATTAGGTTGTCAACGAACACACGCTTGTAACGGAAATTCTTCTTGGAATCTTGTCAACAAACGGGGTGACATTTCCTCGCCAATCTTTTAGTCATCAACGAAGCATTAATCATCGAAGGAGAGTGACAAATGACTTGCCCAGCTCTCGCGGGAAAAAGAAATAAAAGAACTCAAAACTGATGACGTCTGAAACCTTCCACGGGAAAAGTGCATTTCAGCTCCAATTACTTAACATTCTCGGATCTGGCGACAGGATCATTTAAATAAGAGAATCGAAGGATTTTGAAATGGAGAAAGAATTGGGTTTTTTCGACAACTGTCGGATCTTTAGAAGTTTTAGAATAGTGGTTTTTATTTGGTTTTGGGGATTTTAAAGCTTTTCACTTGGTTGTTAGGCTAGTTTATTAAATGTTGTACTTTTTAAAAAATTACGTTTTCGGGTTCTTACAATTTTTAATATATTGAAAACACTTTTCGGAAAGAATTCATTTCATTTTCCATTGCGCTTAGAGCTTTTTCAAAGAAATAAGTTATTGAGTAGCAAATTGATAGTTATTCTAATAATTGGAGAGTTATTTCATAACTAAGAATTCTTTTCTGTTTTACTTATGTAATATTACCACACAGAAGAAACATTACCGATTTGAATTTTTATATATTGTAAATTGACACTTTTTATGACGAAAAATGTCGGCTTGGAAAGTTTACGAAACGTGAATTTAACATTTTCGTTTAATGACAAACTTGTTTTACTTATAACGCTATTAAATACAGTATAATTTTAAAATTTGTATATTAAAACTTCCGTTGCCAAACTTTTACTATAAAACATACGTTTGAAACGCGTAAGAAAGTATCCAGAAGACACAGTCAAATAAGAAATAAGAGAAAATATTGATGAAAGATGAAGTAGAAAATTGCTAAAGCTAGTGTGACGAAGTTTCTCTTTCAAGACTAGCTTATTTGTTCGATAATGCTATTCTTTATTATCTGAAACGGCAGTTAGCACACTCATCGTATTCATACAGCTTGCACAATCATAGTTTCACTATTTGTAATTTATTCAGTTAGCAGCTGACTTCTAACAAAATTACCTGCTAATGTCCTTTTATTAGTAGCGTAATCAAGGACTCTTCCAATATATCGGGTTCAAAAAGTATAAAAATTCAAAGTCTTCAATACATGAGTTATCGCTCTATAAATTTTCGCAACGGCTACTGCAGTTTTTAGAAATTTTTCATATATTTCAATATAATATTATGTACAAAAGGTATCATTGCACTCTCTCTATATAGTTATCATGTTAGAAAACAGCTTTCTATATAGAGATTTAGAAATATATATGCAAATGTCTATGGACTAACAACTTTCTGTTAAAGTTTGTACTTTGAAATAGCGAAAACAAATTGGACAAGATTTGGTTTTATTCAGTTTTTGTAGCAGCACACAAAGAATCAGCGCGTTTTACTTTAGCAAGTCCACTACTATTTTGCTATCATCACATAGGTACAAGTGTGGTAGAAATTAAAATCAATATAAATTTTAAAATGTTTTTTTTTTAATACCAGCATTAAAATGAACTGTGGTTATTTTTGAAATTTCAAAAACGATGCGAGACACAGAAACTTGCTAAAGTCACAATTAAAGTATTATTTTTCAGGATTTAACAGATTTTATAAATCTAAATAATCCAAATAATGTTCTTCCTCTTTTAACTTTTTTTTTTAATAATATACCAATTTACAAGAGGAAGAAGGCGTTAAGTGAAAAATATTAGTTTCCCAGAAAAACTGCTTTTTCATTCACAACAACCTTGACGATAAGGGTTACGTTCCGTTCAACTGCCGCCAAGCAAGATATTAGCATGATATTTTTTCTCTTATCGTCTGTCCGAGAGCGTGAGTAGGGGTAGTTGATTAACAAAATTGGTGCGATTTGGATATTTGGCAATTAGATAAGCTTAATAAAAGTAAACTATTAAAAGTTAAAACAACTACATTTTCACTGCGCAATTTCTGCTTAAATAAAGTAAGCAGAATCAAATATTAACCCCTATTTTCCGCTTCCTCTTTCAATTACACTTCACGCTAAATAAACAACAGATTAGCGAACTAGGACAAATTGTCTTTAATATAGTTTTTCTGGACTTCGGAATTGCTGGTTGTTTTGCGAAATCGGCAATACAACTTGTAGGTTGTAAAAGTTTTATTTTCGAAACTATTTTTATCATTCAGTTGCTGGAACAATCACAATTTCCCGCGAAACCCAAAATAACGTAATCCCTTTTAAGTTTAAATGAAAACCGGTTTAAATCCAAGTGCTATTGCCTTGTTTGGCCTTTAGTTCCCAATGCTTCAATTTTTCAAAATATCCCCAAGTTAAGAACCATTTCAATATTTCTTTCTACCACCATGACTCTATATCACATTTATGAGGTTACAAACTCTTTTTGGTGGCTTATGAAAGATTCGATGAGAGATATTTAAAACACAAATGCTCAAATTTATAAATTTAAATGCAACTATAGTTTGCATTTCAGGTTTTAAACAAATTGTCCGAATGAATTTATCAATAAATATTCATAATAATATACAAAACTCGACATGCAGTATCATAACACACTAAATCGTAAAATGGATCCATTTTATTTTAAATTATTATCAGCAAATTTCGTAAAAACAATAACATTCGAGTTTAAATTTGTTTTGAAGTTTCAGTTTACTTATCGTGAGATTGAAAGAAACAGGAGTCGCTAGTCAAGATAAAGGGTAAATACAGCAATTTAACCCTGCAGAGGTTACGCTCCTCAATGCAAGGGGAATAGAATTGGGGACGAGACAAATTGGAAAGATTCTAACTGGAATGACATCACTTACCATTAGGGACAGCCACTTATTACGCCTGAGAGGCTCGCAAGAACTAACAAATGATCTATTCGATATGATTTCGCACATAAGGAGAAAATGGTGATCAGAGGTTCGAGTGGTCGCTTGTTTACTTTCTATAACATTATTGTACCGCTCGGGAAATTAAGATGTCTAAATATTTATGTAATAAGATGACTGTTTCTTATTATATTTTGGTCGAATGTGTTCTGTTCCTTGGCAGGTTTAAGGAAAAAATAAAAGCGGATCAAATTGCGATGCGTGACGCAATCGTAATAAATAAAGTGACGATTCATAACAAGAATAAGTTGTTCCAGTTCTTATCTTTCCAATTTCGTCTCGCCTCCAATTTGATTCGCCTTGGATTGGATTGTGACCGCTGCGGTGTTAATAAATGTGTATTTGATATTAACACAGCGCAATGGTTAGCAAAGACACTGGGTTATAGCTTAATTTTTATCCAATTATGTATTGGTATTTATATGATGACCCCTGTTCCTCCAAGTATACTAATTTTTATTTTTCATTCAAATGAATTTATCCTTACTTGATCACTAAATGATTAAAAAAAATGTGATTAAATAAAGACTAAAATGACAGTATGTAGTTTTAAATAAAAGTCTGCAAATCTTTCATTTCCACCCATGGGCTTTACGCTAAAAATACTTTACGCATTGAAATATGTATACGTAGTAAAATTCTGATATCTAAAAATGCATATAGCTGGAAGTACAAGATTATTTTCTATGAAGTTATTCATTCGTTTGTACAAAAGAGCAGCTATAGCTAATATTATTTTGGTATCAAAAAGACTATGAGTAGTTTTTAATAGTTGGGATTATTTTCAAGCCCAGACTAGAAAAGTCTTTTTAAATATTTGTAACTAATAAAATTTAATTTCTATTGTTGGGGAGTATTTATCAAAACACGATTGTCCTCCAATACTTTATACCTACACAGAAAATCTTTTCAGCTACAAGGCGTTATCCAAATTGTCTCTAAAATTTAAAAATATCTCTTATTTTTATTTATGATAAAAGGCAAATCAATTTATAAATAATTAAATATTATATGAATTTAAATAATATTCAATAAATCGAATGCAATACAGTGTCATGCCCAAAAATATGCGCACCCAAACCTTATAAAAGGTAGTTTATAAACTGACTGAAATCGATGCGCAAATTATTTAATTGCAAACAATTCCGACTTGACCATATTTACAGATAAGAAATATGTAACTAAAGTTACATAAAATAATTATATGAAATTTGCTAAAAATTTTATCTCCGAATATCTTTCTTAACCAGATACTCAGTACATGAATCGAACCAAAACTTTGTACATATCTACAATGTTTCAATAGAAGTTCATACATCAGTGACACAAAAGTAATGTGCGATATGTGCATGAATAATGAAAAAATAAATGTACCTTTAGATTAGAGAAAAATACATAACAAAAGCCAAACACTATAAAAACAGTTATATAGGCATCTAAACAGCCCGTGTAAAAAAAATTCAAAGCGAATTTTCTGTTAAAATAAAACTTATTTTTTAGTCATAATAAAACAATTATAAAAGATGTACATAATGAAGATTTTATATTTATTTAAAAATAATTCTATTTAGTCTACATTCAAAGAATATCAAGAATGGTAATTTATTTCTTTTTCTAACCAAAACTTCTAGTATATATTAGAAAGAGAAATAAAAATGGTCAGGTTTTCGAATAAAATAGTCTGAAAAGCAAAGTTAATTCGCGCATTTAAAAATTTAATTATTTACATAAAAACTGTGCGATTGCTAATTAAATATGCTGACCCCAAATACTAAATAATTTAATTTTAAAATATTTTTCATTCCCATGGTAATTAAAAATTATTTTGCCAAATTAGTATTTGACGAATTTGTTTGTCTTTATTTTCTGTTACTAAATTTAGCAGGAAAATTATAACCTTTTAATCGTTTTGTAGTCAAAATAAAAGATACACCTAAAAGTTAAGTGTTGTTATCAAATTAAAAATTGTGCATTAATAAGTTTCAAAGAGTAAAATTTGCACTGAGCAAGTTAATAATAAACAAGATGGTGGCTGTAGGTAGATATTTTAGAGTAAACTCTATGACAATAGTTCAGTACTGTTTCAAGTTCAAGGAGCAACAAAAATAAAAACGATCACACCAAATGAATGCAAAAAAAAAATCAAATAAAAATATAAACTCTGCCAAAACACGATTATAAAAACGTCAACATACACATATCACACCCATAAGTCATCGCGAAAGAAATATGCCATATCGACTTCCAGCGAAATAAAGTAACAAACAACGAAGGCCAATATACAAAAGTGAGACGACAGTACAATACAAACTTGAGTGACTCATTTTTAACAAAACAAACAATTGCAACGAGTCAATCCTTCATTTCCGATATTTGGAATTCGTTTTCCAACCAAACAAAAAGATAGATTGAACTTTAGAATACTTATAGAATAAATGTAATTTTACGTCCATTAGTTTCATATCTAAACACACAGTATTCCTCATTAACGTCTTTTCAACCAAAACTAATCCATAATTTCTTACTTTGCTATGGAGGTAATCTAGACTTCAGGTAACTAGAGTTACCTGTTCCTTCAACGACCTCCATTCCATTATCAAAATCAATTTTCACTACACAAATGCAGATAAGGCGAACTTCTTGAATTAGCTTCAGCAGACACGAAAACCAACATCTCTTACACTTTACAGTTAAGCCTGTTCAGAGAGTGGTCGAGGTATCAACGAATCACGGTGATATACGCATTGGCACGATTGAAGGTTTATACGTCTTAGCACAGACTCTCCAGATGCATACAGGTGAATTAGTCATTTGGAGTGACGCAAAAGTCATCGGTCACACGAAGCCGTATGCTAGTCACAGCCAAGATCCGGCTTCTTTCTCCAGGACCAGAGCGGCATCTTCGCGTCCCATCAGACGCAGGATGTTCAGCAGGTCAGTGATGGCGCTGGAGTCCCTGTGCCTGGCTTCCCACAGGTCTAAAATGTACTCTGTGGGACTGGGTTTTGTGGCAAAGTAATTGATGTACCTGCAATATGCGATAATGATCAGAATACACAACTAGATAATGCAATATGCGAGAATGATTAGAATATGCAATTAGATAATGCAATATGCGAGAACGATTAGAATATGCAATTAGATAATGCAATATGCGAGGATGATTAGAATATGAAATTAGATAATGCAATATACGAGAACGATTAGAATATGCAATTAGATAATGCAATATGCGAGAACGATTAGAATATGCAGTTAGATCATGCAATATGCTAAAATGGAATGAACATCAATGGGCTGTGGTAACGTCATGACTTCGATTCAGCGCTTATGCCACTCTCACATGAAGGTTTATTGGTTTCTAAAATACTAGTATCTAAACTTGTACATCGTTGGAAGTACAATATTATTTCTTAAAGAAATTATGTAATATATTACTATTTTTTATTCGATATTAACAACATTCATAGTTGTAAAATATAATTTAATTAGGATATTAACGACTTTTGTTGCCACCCTACGCTCAAACTGCTTAGAACGTTTTTGTAAAAGAAATAATTAACTTTTGCATATAATAAGAAAAAGGGCACTTTTTTCCCCTAAAGACACGATAAGGAAATAAAACGATTTTCTAAAATTGGTAATCTAGTTAGATAATAATTAACTACTTAACAAATCCAATAAAAACCGATCAAAAGTATGTAAATCTTGATAAATCACAATAAATCTGCAAAAATTGTAGTTTCCGGTTTTTTGAAACTGTCGTTTGGAATAACTGATTGACACTTAATATATAGTCAAATAATTGTTGAACCGAATTAAAATAAGTCCACAAATCGCGGCGGAAATTTCCGTTTTCAAATTAGCGCAGATTCCGTTAGCACACGAAGAGAAATTGTTTTGCTACTAAAGTGTTAGGATGTGAATAGATATTTTCATAAAATGCCCAGGTCAATCTTGGGAATTTGGGAAAGGCTAGAAGAGCGCCGATTCGTGCATAGACGGCGCAATTTTCAAGGTGAAAGGGTGGGTCGCCCTTCAAAAAACGCTTATAGTTAACACTGTTATAATTATAAATTTACATACATTTACACGATTTTTTTTATTATTATTTCAAAGTAATTTATGCTTTGTATGTATGTAAAAGTATAAAAGCTAAAAATGGGTAACAAAAATATAGAAATGCAGGCAGCATCAAGGTGTAAGTATTTAAAATGTATACCTATCCACTTGCAGTTCCTGAGCCAGTCTTCTCCAGTCATTTCCACTGAGATTTGGAGGATCCAAAAACGTTCTCAATTGTTTTCTTGCTTGCTGTGTTAATCTAATTAATTAAAAAATATCTTATATTATAATTTTGGTTAACATAGTATATCTTTAGTTCTATGTAAAACATATCCTCAAAATAGCAAACATTAAGATAATTTTTTTTCGAGAGTATGTATAAAAAAGAATGTCCTCTTTTTTTCATACAAATCTATAGTTTTATTCCGAGATTGATGACATTTTGCACACTTGACCTTCAAAATAAGAGGAAAGGGATCACTTTTACATGAGATTTCGATAAACCAACTCCATCTCTATTTCCCACTCCTTAAAGCAAAAATGACTTCTTACTGAAACCTCCAGATGGCGCAAATTTGAAAAAATTGGCTAACACTCTGCAGTAAAGTCCGGGAAACGTAAGGGTAATTCATTGACCGAGGGTTAGCGAGGTCTCTGTTTTAACTCAATCTTTCGGCATATCGTCCATTTGCAAAGTTGTTTTGTTACGCAGTCACAACCAAACGCGTTGTTCGATTGTCTTCAAATTGAGCCATGAATGTTCCTTGAAGGCTTTAAAAACGACGTACATGTTAAAAAAAATTAAGAATTTTAATTTTTTTTTTGTCACGAGGTCTACTGATCTAAGAACTACAAGTCTAGTAAGAAATACAGCTCAACATCGTATGAATTAATGCATGTAAGTGTATTGTATTCACCTAAACCCGGCGATTGGTTGATCCAGTGTAACCAATGGGCTCCCGTTGTCGCTGGTAGAGACTGTGGAACTCAAAGGCTGATTGTTCCAAGTAAGTGTGGGGCTTGGAACGTTGTTCTTCTGGAAAAAGTAAATAATATAAAATATTTTACATGCATTTGAAATAATTTACATTTTGAATTGTCTGTTTCATATTTAAAAGATCCAATTTTTTATACAAACTATTTTAAGGCGTGATTCACTTAAATATATTACATCTTTTAAAATATCAATAACTAATTCCATGGCCCCAATTTCTTGGGGGTCTAGTATTAAAAAAAAATTGAACGATTATTGTGATAATGTGCTTTTTTCGCAGCAGTTCCAAAAACAATAAAATTGCCAAAAATAGACAAAAGATAGATTTTATTGTGTAAAGTTTTTAATCTCATAAAATATATATATATTTTTATATGGATTAAGGGTGGATTACTTTTTTTATTAATACAATATTCTCGTTTCTAGAATTAATTTATCCTATAAAATCATAACTGAAAAAGAAATAAAAAGTAATTATATTACATTATCGGCGTTTAGTTTCAAAACCGATTCAATCCATTTTACATGACACTAAACTTTTTTTTTTACAGCAACGTATTATGGGTTTTTAATTTTTTTTATTGAGTTTTATTGGAAAGTGGAGGGAGGTCTAAAAGGGTTTTAGGCATACTTTCAATATTATATTTATAGGTTACCTGAAATTTAAATTTTGGATTAATCTAGATTTAAGTAATCTGGGTCTTTTGGTGGAACCAATATTTTTGGTGGAATCATCTCAATTTGTTAGTCGAAGATCTCACCTCTTTTGGTAAACCTAGTTTCAATAGGAAAAAAATATATAAAAGATGTCTGCTCAATATTCTCAATCCAATGTTCTGATTATTTTCCGAAGTAGCTCCAGTTTAATTTTAGAATGAATTTCTATTTTAAATGAAGGATGACGATGGTCTGGGAAGAAAAAATAGCAAATACACCCACTTTTAAAGACGGGGAAATTAACCTAAGGCCCATTCTACATGAACGAGGAAAGCACGCTCGACCTTTTTCAGATGGCTCTGTGATTCGAGAATCACAGAGTCATCTGAAAAAGCTCGCGCGTGCTTTTCTCGTACGTGTAGAATGAGTCTAAGACATAAACTTGACAGACAACCTGTTATTTCTTGGTCAATATACCGCTTTGCTAGATAACGTCGCATTAAGAAATTGCTAAAAAAAATGAAGATTTTGAGAAAAACATTAATCGCCTCAATTTAGAACTTTCAAATGAAAAAAAAAAGATAAAGCCATCTTTTAAAAACTAAAATGTCCAGCGTGCATTGTAAACCTACATCTCTGATGTCTTGAGGGTTGACTTTCAGCATCTGCCTGTGCGCCTGGATTCCTCTCTGGTAGACAAGGATGTGACAGCGAACTTTCTGCGACCTGTCCATATTCTCCAGCGTGAAAGAGCAGTGGAGATTGTTTTGGCGACCATTCCACACGTGCTGGAAAGGTATCTCCTGAAAAAGTACATGCTTTCATTAGCTTCCACAAAATTCCAAAGTCCCGACGTCTATGAAGTCGTTGGGTGCCAGTTCAGGTATTTCTTGTCATCTGACCATGGTTCTAAAATAACGAGGTGCATGTATGAATGTGTGTGAATGAGTTTGTGTTCCTGGGTCTTTCCTTCGAGATAGATCCCGAACCGTCGTCAATAGCCCAATGTGCAGCTCTAGTGCGACGTTAAATAACCAAAACCAAACAACAAAAGTCCTTCGAAATTTTTGGTATTTACCTCTTTAACAGGCAAGCTTTTTCAATTTGCAATCACGCTATAACGCTGAGTGACCGAAATATTATGATCACCTGACCCTTGATCTGACGTTTTTAAGTAAATGAGCCTTGACGTCACACTGCTTCCACCAGAGAACGAGAGATATATAAAATGAAAGGTACTCGCTGACAACGTTTAGGAGAAGCGTTTTGTTTCATTTGGTATTGGTAAAAAACGAGATTTGAGGAAATTTGAATGTGGAATCATTATGGGTCCTCGGAGTTATCGGCAAAACCGCGGCACTTCAGGAATGTTCAAGAGCAGCTGTAGGGAAAGTGTTTAAAGACTGGGCTATTAGCCGAATAATTGGACCTTAACGTGCCATTTGTGGTCGGCCGTAGCTACTGAATGCTCAAGAAGAAAGTCTAGAATTGTAAGGGACAACCGAAAGTTAATAATGCAGCAAATTCCAGCAGATTTTAACCCACTGGCGATCAAGCGAATTTCCCAATTGTAAAATTGCTTTCACTGTTTGGAGGTTTATTTCTCATAAGCATAATATTTTATAATATTTAAAAATGGAGTATTTTTATAATTATTTAAAAATTGATTGCATTGACGGGAAAACCTGGAGATCCTTGGACGTGATATCACGGCTACGAGGGTCAATCAAGGAACTTCTCAAATAATCTCCGAATGCACTATTCGCAGTAAAACCTTCAACAAAAAGAAGCCTGTCGAAGTACTATTGATGGGGTCATAATAATTTGGCCACTATAAGTGTATAAAAATAACTTATTCACCTTGTCCGATTAAACTGCGGATCGGTGCAATTTGAATATCTAATCCTACTAAATGCATTCATTAAATTTCCAAGTCTTTAATATTATCTAGTTTGATAAATTTGAATAGTTGAATAAGGTCTTATCGTATTCTTAAGTGTATACAGATTTAAGTTCCTCACTCTACTTCCATAGTTCATGCCTAGGGTACCTTGAACCATTTCTTCCCTTTTTGAACTATCACAAACATATAAATATCTGTTTTAAGATAAGGTGGCCAGAACTGAACCGTATACTCAAGACGAGGCCTAAACACCCTTTACACAATACAATAGCAAAATTAAATCCATTGATAACAGCTTAAATTAATCTCATTAGCGCATGTGCTTTGCACTTATGTTCTATAATCGATACATTCAATAATAAAGTTATCGCAACGTGCTTCGGTAAATGGAACAATCTAGATTGTGCATTGTTGAACCAGATAAATTAGTCACACATAAGTTACACTTCTAGTTGAACACCTAAGTTAGCTCAATAATTGAAAACGTGGAAGAAGATGGAGATTTGGCGAGATTTCACGGGAAGTAAGCTAGCAACCCTACATTCGGAAAAACCAGGCCCAAACAACCGAGCTGGCAGCCAGTCCCCAACGAGGCCTGAGTTATATAATCTACGTTTTTTTTTAATATAAAAATTTAAAAAAATAACAATTTGTGCAATTGTGGGATACAGTACAAAGTCCAAATCAACCCAAAGGGTCTATTATTACCACTTTATAGGTTAGTTAAATTATAAAATAAATTATTGCCAAGTACTGGTATCAAGTAGGGTTTTGGAATAGCGCCAAATACTTCGTCAAAGTCTAGCGATTTTTTACTTCACAATGCAATCCGGTTTTGAACTTGAGCGCATCTTCATCTTCCCCCCGTGGTTGGTTGAAAAGACTATAATTTAGGTGCGCAATAAATCCGTAAGAAAAATATTAATTTTTATTTAAAAAAAGGTGTTTTAATTAAATATCAAAGTGTAGAGTCAGTGTCACCTGGTAGTTTGCTCCAGGCTTGCACCTCCACCCTTGTGCGACGTCCTCCAGGCAGAGACACAGGTTGGCCCCTCCGTCCTGGAAAGGCATGGATTTAGGACGATCCAAGAGTTTCCCTCCTAACCTCTGCTCCACTTGCATCACGCCCTACAAAGAGTAAAAGGCATTGATTACACACAAAGCAAAAATTACAACCCAAAATAAAATAACACACCTGAAATATTATCCGAAAAGAGGGGACTCTCACGAATATCTACACTATTTGTCTTATGAAATACTACGTAGAAAAATGGCTCGACGATAAACGTTATAATATCATAAAATATATCCAAGACATTTCGTTGAGCGGTTTCCTGCAAAACCTTTCGAATGGGTCGTCATCGTTCTTCCCCTGGACTTTTCACTTTCAGAATATTTAATTTTTAATTTGCAAAAAAAGATTATCGATTCAGTTTACTTTAAAAAGAAGCGAAAATATTCCAATGATTAATATTACAGCACAACGCCGATTTCTATAATCAAAATGGGCATTTAAGCCACTCCTATTATTCGGGTTTCCGGTAGCTCAGTACATCCTTGTTTGGCTAACAGTCAGAGGATTGTCAGTTCGAACCCGACTGAGTGGACTTGACAAAAAAAAGTACAAATATACTGATTGTATGCCATAGTTACCAAATTCGCTACACAACTATTAAAAGTCATCTAAAATATCCAATAATATATACCGGAGTGTATACGAGACTGGTGCTTGTTAAATCTGATCGGGGTCTTTATGTCTTGACGAATATATTGAGGTTGCAAATTTAGGTGTTACTTCGCCATCTGACTTTGGTTTTTAACCGTTTGAGTCCCAGGGGGTAATGAAAAAACACTGTCGAAGAATCCCAAGCCAACGCAATCGCGCTTTCTCTAAATGAGTACGAAAAGACCCAAGCAGCGCGATAGCGCATGTTTTATTTTATGTCGAGAAATACCAAGCGGCGCGATAGCGCTTTCAAGATAGATCCTGAACCATCGTCGTCGCCAATAGCCCACTGTGCAGCTCTAGTGCGACATTTTTAACAAAACCAAACCAATCGTTCTATCACTCATTAAAATCCAACCCTTTGTAAATTTGAATAGTCGAATCAAATCTCCCCCCCCCCTTAATCGCCCTGCTCGTGACTTAAACGGTTAAAAGGAGCTGTGTGATGTACTGCTTCAGTAAATCTGAGCGCGCGACTTCAACAATCGGTAACGCAACGTCAGTTGTCCACAATGTTCGAAATGTACTGGGTTTTCTCGACATAAAATCTCAACAGCGCGATCGCGCTGCTTGGGACTCAAACGGTTAAATACGTGTATTATGTTTGTAGATTTTTGTGTGTTGTCTATCTATTCCGAGGATTAGATATAAAGCACCCTAAATAAGACGAGCAAAGACCTATTAACCACCAATCATATATCAAAACATATTATTCGAACCACCAGAAATCCAAGCTATTCAAACTTGTGGTACACCCTCTTACCTGCAGCGCTGCTTTGGTGTCCTCCACGCAGTAGACGCGTATGTTGTAGTCGACAGCCGAGTAGAGTGAAGGGGCGAATGCGGCAAGGGCTAGGGACTTGAGGGCCCAGCCGCCCTTCTCCTCGGTCTCCCCTACCAAGGCGTAGCGGCACAGGTGGTCGGTCACCACGTGGCACTGGCGACCATCCAGCTGGCAGTAAAGGGGCGTGTTCAGAGTCTCCTGGCCAAGGATCACCACGCTCTGCAATGGACAGAATACAGTCAAGTTAGGCAGGGGCGCAAATATGCAAGGGCGTAATTAAATTAGTTGACATTGAGTACGGTACGGGGTCGATTGACCCCGTTATGCATTTGCGGATAGTTACAGCACGGGGGTTATTCTGTACCTCAGTTCCAGACGAGCCTATTCCAATTTTGGAGATTGTTTTATTGCAGATTATGTCTTAAAAGTTCGTTTTTTTTCCTATCAAATCATACCATCAAAATTCACTCAAAAATTATTTTGAACTTTTAGCAAGAGCTATAAAAGCCTAAGTCCAATGCTTTGCAATGAGAGTAGGATTCAGTTTCTCCCCTCTCTTGTAAAGTTGCCCAAATGTAACTTAGGATCGTCTGGCTGTGAGGAACATAATAGACCCATTGTTGCACTTGTGGATGAATACGGACTTGACAGTCCGCACTGAACGTATTGAGTGCGGACTCGATAGATCTATTGATTCCGTACTGAACGTTTTAAAAAACTCGGCGGTCGTTTGAGACGAGTCTCTTCATCATGACGGACATAAATTTGGTCCCGTTCGATAGAAAATTAGGCTTAGAATAAATAAACAACATATAACTAATACAAACTTTTTATGTAACGAAATTTTCTAATAAATATTTTATTAAAATGATATGTAGCCGCATCTAATATATTTGTAGTTGATAAGAAAAGCGTCATTAGCTTTTCACAAATTTGAAAACTCATAAGATTCATTCAAACTTATTCATAAGTTTGTGGGAAAGTTAAAAAGGGCCCCCACTACTAAGTTCGCGCCGTGCCCCACGGCTGCTAAGGGCGGCCCTGAATGTAAGTATGGCAATAACTTAATTTTAGAATTGTTGATGTAAACCGAGTTATCAAGGGTGCACGTATTGAAAATCTGTAAAGATTGCACACAAATCGAAATGATTCTTTATAGTTACATGAAACCCTTAGGAATTTAAGGATCTATCTTTACATGAATGGGGAATTATTAGTGTATACCTTCCATTCAGGATTCTCGTCTTCTGTGGGGCTCTCGCTGGCGTGCATGCCGATCCTCCAGTTGTGGGCGTTGAGCAGGGCGCAGTGCTGGAAAGTGATGATGGCCGACTTCTTGAGCACCACGCCGTACGGGCCGCATAGCACCACGGGGCTGAGGATGGTCTCCTTGTCTGCAGACATTCAGAAAATAAACATTAGCCAGCCAACTTAACTAAGAAATGAATTCCTAGCTAAAAAAAAGTTGTATAATTGGTTTTATGCAGGTTTAATGTTGAGCAATTCAGCATTGACATTTTTTGAAAATAAAATGAAGGTAGGGTTATAAAAGTTTTATGCTGGCGAATTCAAAACATTCAAGTTTTAAGTATTTGGAATGACATGCAGGTCTCTTGAAGGTTTTTATTGATAGTTTCATGCTGGATTAACTACACGAAATAAAATTACAAAATGATAAACCATTTATAGGTTAAAAGCTGAGAAACATCATATTATAATTTTAATCTTTAGTAGTTTAGTCACAACACTCCTAGAAGTCAATAAAATAACCAGGAATAATTAACATGAACTTTCGAAAGTTACGATAGTTTAGGAGAAAGAAACGACAAATTCTGTGAAATCATTAATACTAATAATATTTGTGATACGGATTGGGATATTTTTACTTAATATTAATATAGTTATTATTTTAAGCCTTCCCCCCCCATCAACATTTGAGGCTCACGATTGGGAAAATAGCGATATTTAAATATCGCTATTTTATGTCACAAAGCATATTTCGATTTTTCTACACGAGCCAAAATGAATAAAATTAGTATAGTTTCATACACTCTAAAAACTTCTTGCAGATAAAATATTAATTAAAGATATTTTTCCAAGAAAATTTAACAATATCTGGCAGGGTATTTGTTCATTTGCACATCACATTATAAAAAAATCGTCTTTGGAATTTGGTGGTGCTGCCATCTATTATCAATAGTGAATACTTTATTTGGGCCTGATCGCATCATTGGAAGAGGCTAACGGAATTATATAAGCTACTAGCAATATGGCCCGGCGTTGCTCGTGATCACTTTGCGCAGTAAGAGCTGCGCGATTTTGTCTTGTCAGCGTAGCCATAGCATACCACTCTCTGTGCACTGTGAAAAATAAACTTTATCCAAATCCAGATTTATTAAATTACTTTGAGTAATTTTTGAGTTACTTAAATCTATTTTTATGTTTACGACTTTACATGCTATTGCGACTACCTACTATTTAAACTGATGTTTTTGTAAAATGTTTCTTTTTGTGAAATAAAAATTCCTAAAAAAGTTTTAAATTGCATATTTTTTTAATAAAAATTAACCATTTAGTGACAATAAACCCATGTAGTAAACTTCACATTCATTAGTTTTAATATTGGGGACGCAATAATATATCAAAGAAAAAATATTGCATTCTTCCAAATCAAAATAATTTATCGTATTTGGTGAAGTTTTTTTTTGTGCCAATTGGCGACCGGAGTCTATATATCCCTCTTTCAACATAATTTCATATGGGTCAATATTTACGGACAATATTTGTTATAAAAATTAATTATAAAATATTTATTTTTGAATTCCAATAATATGTTTTTGAGGCGAAAATTTAAAAATAAGCTACATGGAGGTATATATATAAATTTTTTAAGTTAAACTTTTAGGGTGGCCCATTTCAACACCATAGTAATATTCCACTCCGTAACAAATAGCACTATTGTCATAAAGTTAAGTTGTTCGGAACATGAATACACATGGCGTCAGTCGAAAGAGCTGGTTTAATTCCCTCCTTCGGTTGGCGAGATTTTTGTTAACGACGTTATTTTTGTTATTTGGACACTAATTTCTCCATTGTGATGATATTTTTAAATATAGGACCTCTATTTTAGCTCATTTGGCAACATTTTTATTCAATTGGAGAATTTTTTTTTATTAATTTGGTGACATTTTGAATTTATTTGGCGACATTTTTAATTCATCTCAATACTTGGCGACTTTTCTAATTCATTTGGCGACATTTTTATTCATTTTTCCATATTTGGCGACTTTTATTATTCATTTGGCGACATTTTTAATTCATTTGGTAAGATTTTTAGATCATTTGGCGACATTTTTAATCCATTTTGCGACATTTACTCATCAGCCAATCAAAATGAATCGTTTATCCCAGTATTTTCTAAACATATTTTTGGTCGCCAAGGTAATTTTTAACACTAATGTTATGAAGGAAGATCGAGATGTAAATTTCCCATAGGAGTTGGAGACATTTTTTATTAATTTGGCGACATTTATTTTAGACAAAATAAAAACATAATAAATATGTATATATAGCTATTATATACGCACCTGACATTCTAGGTCGGTCTTTATCTTCTCTTAATACTGCAATATATACTTCTACATTGGCACCTTTTTTGATGGCTCCAGGAGGAATCGTTAGCGTAATTCCTAGAAGAAAATTTACGCATATCTTCATAGATTCAATATCATCATATCATCATCATATCATCAATATCATCATATCATCAATAGATTAATTTGCAAAGATTCCTAAAAATTATATATTTTTTATTCGCAATGGCCTTTCTAGTGCCATTGATAATGAAATGGTATACTTTGCTTATCTGAAAGTTATACTACTATTTATATACTAGTACTTATATTTAGTTACTAATATTTATCATTTTACATACTAGTGTTTATTTAGAAGCACAGTACTTAAAAATAAGTACCTGAACCTACTATTTTTCTTTGAGTACAATTGCCTCGTAAATGAGCGACGATGTAATAAAATTTAAACAATCGTGCTTTCTCAAAAATGAGCAGTATGTTTTAATATCGCCAATCTCAGCTTTTGTCCAATCCATCTTAACAAAGCGACGTGACACACTTAAAATAGTTGTTCCGAAAATGGTTTTCCAGATTATTTGATGTCGATTGCTTAAATGGAAACTGAGTAATTACAACTCAATTATCTTACATCCCATTTTTTTTGCACATCTTTTTAACATTTCTTCTATTTATAACTTCTTCACGTCGCCCTGGTAGTACAACGGATAAAGCACTGGACTGCTTTGCGTGAGGATATGGGTTCGATTCCCGATAAGTCGTGGTTGTAATTGTCGATATTTATTGAAAGTGATTTATGAAGGCAGCCTATGTAGGCTAGCATCTGCTCTTTTTATTCATTGTGCTTATTTTTGAGTGCATGTCTTTTTCAAAAATGAAACTTACGTATTCGAAGCCATGATAAGCATCGAATGTAATCAAAAATGAGTAAATTTTACTTAATTTTGAGTACCTATTTTTAACAGTGCACAATTCAAAAATGCGTATTTCGGTTTATATTAATGTGAAAGTTTCCGAAAAAAACGCACACAGTTATCGTGGAATGCTGTGATTTTGTAATGGAAATCGAGTAAAATTCTTTATAAAAAATAATGTTCCATATGAGGTTTATATAAAAAGTAATGTTCCATATGAGGTTTTTTATAAAGAAGTAATGTTCCATATGAGGTTTTTATAAAAAAGTAATGTTCCATATGAGGTTTATATAAAGAAGTAATGTTCCATATGAGGTTTATATAAAGAAGTAATGTTCCATATGAGGTTTTTATAAAGAAGTAATGTTCCATATGAGGTTTTTATAAAGAAGTAATGTTCCATATGAGGTTTATAGAAATAATAATGTCCCATATGAGGTTCTTACCGGATCCCGGAATGCTGATTCGTCCTCCGCTCTTGGTGACGGTCCCCCACGCGATGCACTCGATGTCCAAATTCGGAGGAAGGGCAGCTGACGTCACAGAGTGTCGACCGGAAGGGGTCTCGGTGTCGGACAACGTGGAAGGGTGGGACACTGGAAGATGCGTGTCATGATCAGTAACGAGGCAGAAATTTGGAAAGTTAACTTAAAATTTAAAAACCCATAAAATAATTATAGAGTAAAAGGTATACAAATTTCCCACTATGTAATGTCAGGATACTCTCGCTTGAGAGTGACGCTATTTCAGAGGCAAGAAACCCTTCGAACGTTTATATTAGAAAAATATTCTAAGATGTCAGAGAGATTGCTTGAATTTAAAATAACTCATCTAGTTTCTCCAACTAGCCGAATCTTAATGAATGCTGATGGGCAGCCCAATTAACGCGGTTATTTAATTGCAAAAATGTAATTTTAATCTCGTTTCATAGCAAGTTACCTTTTCTTAAAATTTCCCGAAAATAAAATCTCTTAATGCAGAATTAATGGTAACTAATGGAACAAAATTTATTTCGGGGTTGATAACTATTTTACTTTGATGACAATACTCTTAACATATTTTAATTTATGTTTATAATGCCCAGTAAAACCCAAAGTGTCCTGAGAAAACAATGAACTCTCATTTTCCCTTACAACAATAGTGTAATCAATACAACGTTTCCTTGGGACAATAGTGTCAGCGATACAACTTCCACCCTAAAGAACAATAGTGTCATCAAATACGTCGTACGAAATTCAAACCTAAATAAAGTCTGTCTAAAATGCAAAAGGAGATAAAATATCCTTCAAAGACGTATAGACGCAACAACATAATATCCTTAAGTTTTCAGGAGAATTAATTTGAAGCTTGATTTTCCTATTGGATAATGTTTACCAGTGTTCAATTTCCTTATTTAGAAGTAATAGGCATTTGTGGTGGGGCACCGGCGACACGAACCAAAAGTTCCACCCTAAAATTTTATGAATATATATAAACAATTATTGTTAGTACATACAATTTTTCTTTCTTTTTGGTTAATTAACGTCGCACAGTGGAGCACACGAACATTTTAAAACTTGTCCTTTATTCATTAGGATACAGTTTTACTTCCTTTATTGTAATAACAAAATTTTACAATTTTTACACAAAGACTTTAGAAAATTTAAAATTAAACATTCAATAACCGAGAATATTTTTTTAACATTGTGCTCTTACTCGTGGATGCTGATGAAGAGACGACGGAGGGGCATGATCCAGAGTGGGGCGGTTTCCCTGTAGAGCTGGGCGTGAGAGATCTCTGCTGGTGCTGGGGATGGTCCAGCAGGGGCGCCCTGCTCTGTGCGGGACTCGGAGGCACGGGGTAGTGGTGGGGGAGCAGGGGCGTCACCAACTTCTCGCCGAATCCCCCGTTCACCTGGACGCCGTTGCCCAGGGAAGTTTGGGTCAGATCGGGCTGAACGGGGATCACGTCTGAAACAAAAGAGGAGCAATAAGTTGTATTACATCTAACTACTGTGTGGTTGTCTTATTTGGGAATATAGTTATGCCCGAATGTCTTTTTAACGCCAACGGTAAAACGCAGCGTTGTTTTCACTGCAAAAGTTTAGTTCATACTTGCAACGCGTGTCTTCATATAAATAAAAAAAAAATATTTAAATAAATGTAGTTTTAGGAAGAACCTAATTGTTTTTTATCTCTTAAGCTTTTAGGTTTGATAAATGTTTCTACACTGATTATTTTTATGACACAGCCATGGCTCGAAATAAGATTTTGAAGCTGGCAGCAAACACAGACGTGAGCTTTTATAATATCTAAGTGAAAACTATAAGGTCATGGCTAAACGCAAAATAAAACCGATTCTGTGATCAGTAATTTTCAGTTTATATTTTTATGAATTTTAAAGTAATTGAACAAATAAATAATAATTTTTTTTGTGAAGTATAAACATTTTAAGGAAACAAAAATACATGCTAGATAAAAATACACTTGAACTGAATATACAACATATTTAAAAATACACCACTTAAATGCATACAAATATATCGCAGAATGCAATTTCTTAACTGTTTGATCAGTCTTAAACTTGGGCTTATTCTGATTAACGCACATTTTGGATAAGAAACAACAACAAATTAGGTTGCAAATAGTCGCAGCACTGTTTGCCGTGAGAAGCTATAATTGTTGCGGCAATTTCAAGGTAACTCGCGGCATTGTCGCAGCTTCTTTCAAGCCCTGGACGCAGCGTTAAGTATTTTTATGATGCAACATTGAGTATTTGTACGAAGCTATCCCTCAGAGAATTTATCAGTTCTTACGTCAATTACTCCAAGACCAGTAAAAACAGATATTCACTTTTAAGAAAAAGCGTTTGTAACACTCCCAAAAATTGACTAACTCTCAAAATAACGGAATCTTCAATTACATTTCCCCTTCAAGTTAAAGTTTCCTCTTAACAACCCCTCAACCGTTTTAATCCCCTAATTTCTCGGTAATATTGACAGACAAACGCTCCCCCCCGAATTTCATTTTCTCCAATCCACCCTCACATATCCGATATCCCCATGACCGTCCCCTTCATCTCAGTCCCCTAACTCGATTGCACCAAAAGCACTGGAAGACCTCAGTCATTCCCATTGTCCACAGTCCACTGGAAGAGACAGTTTTCTGTTACAGTGTCAGTCATTCCCAGACCGAATTTCTGGTCCAATTTTGATAGAAGGGGGGCGATGGATGGGGGGCATCGCGTAAAGAGCTCATTAAACGAATTGCTTCAGGACTGGGTGGGTTTCTTCCATTCGGTGCCTTTAGGTTCTGGTCAATAAAACACTGGGACTGTAAGTGCGCGTTTTATTTCTTTGGTGGGGATCGTTTTGGCCTCCTTTGTTGGCGTGATTTATTTGTCTTTGCTAGTTATAATCACACAAGTGGTAGATAAATGTAATTGAATTAGGTGCATAAGAAAAATAGAAATTGAATGAGTTTGGGAAATTCTACTAAAATGTATAAAGTAAAGGCGCGAGTTAAAGAAAACTAACTTGATGTAGACTCATAAAAGAATGTCGGATTTTGTGCAGGTTTTTTTTATGAGTTTGAATTGTTCTAATGGTATTTTTGGAATGGCTCTTACATTTATAATGGATTAGAGTAACAAACTGGATGTTTATGATGGAAGTATTGAGCCATACAATTCTATTAGTGTACAAAACTAAATTATAAGCAAAAAGCTTCACAAACTTGCTTCTTATAAAAGACGTTTAGAACTTAAGTCTTTGATCTAATAATCAAATACTATACTTATAAAAACCTTTATTAAACTGTTTGTAATGGTATTAAACGACAAAAAATGTTTTTCAGAATCCAAAAGTAACCTTTATAAACAATTACAGAGTGATGATAAATTGTTGGGCGATGGTCATTGTTTGGATGTATCTTATTTAGCTGTATTGGCATAATAAAACTTTACTTTTACTCAACTTCTTCGCTTTTATTTCAAACAAGTCACTTAGTTTAGCTTAGGTAGCGCTTTTTTTTCCAACTAAGTTGTTTAGGTTAGGTAGCAACAAACAAAGTATAGTATAAATATTGTTTTATTATTTACAGTTAAAAAGTCAAACAATTTGCGGCCAACATGTATTATTGGCAACAGTCAAGGAATTCCTATCGAGTTAATTAAAAGAATATAAAAAAAAATCTGATTATACAAGCTAAAGTAGCCTTGTTATTAGAATACTCCACAGTAAATATTCCATAATTGATTTAATTCAAAGCATAAAATATGCAATTAAAATATAATTTCTTAAGTTCATTACACAGGAAATAAAATAAACATTAAACAATGATCCTCTTCGAAAAAATTTAAATATATGCGGCTTTTAAAGTATAGCTTTACTAATTCAACGAAAGGTATAGAGGGGATATCTTAGTAATACAATATCGTATATACAATATCGTACAGTTAAATAAATGTAATGCAAAATTAAGATACACGACATAGGTGCGCTACTCATTACTTGTGCATTTAACACTCATTTAAACACTTTTTAAGAAAAGTCGAAAAGGGTGATTGTTCAATTTATTTTAACCAGTTTTTCTTTGCGACCACGCGGACCCTCTAACATCAACCAGGGGATTACCTTTTGGGAATCACTGCAATAGACCATAAACTATTTCTAGTAAAATGACTCCCATCCAATACAGTGTGCAAATCTCTGTAACTTTACTAAGTCCGCAATTGATTGCATGCGCAACCCTATCAGGGGAAATCTATTAGAAAACCATTTGGCCCAACTAAAAGCCACTTTCCAGGTCAGGAGCAGTTCATTCGAGAAATCCCCCTCTCGAGGACTTATTTGACATCTGGAGAGAGGAGGAGTGGACCCTTCTGAATGGGATTGTCTTGTACCTATCGGGAGGACATGTCCTCCTTATTCCCGAAGCTTGTCCTTCATTCCTCTTTCCCGAGATTGAATAGGCATCGACTTGCAGGGGTCAGGATAGTCTCTTGGGTTATTGGATATCAGCTTATGCAACAACGTGTCGAAACACAAATTGAGTCGAGTTAGTTTGGTGAGATGGATATGTAAATGCTTTTCCGGAATGCATAAATTCGAATGAACTGATAAATAAGTATACGGAATAATTATCTATATCTTAAATAAATGCTTGGATGAAATATGGTTCTAAATAGGACCATATACTGTTAAAAATGCACTCATATTTGACGAAACTTTTGTCATTCTTGACGAAACTAATTAACGTATTAAATAATTTGTCCAACAGAGGAAATTCATTGTCTTTTTTTAACGAAATTTATTTCGCCAAAAACTAGGACGATTTTTAAATAATATAATAATTCGATATCGACGAGCTGACTAGAACCTCTCGTTCTACGTTCCAACGCTCTATCCACTTGGCCCAGAAGGTACGTTTGTATTATGACAATATAAGTATGAAAACCAAACATGAGCTAATGACTCAGAAAAGGGTCGAAGAGAATCTGAGTAAACGACTTACGTTCAAGAATTATTTCGTCAAAAGTCACGTGACCCAGTGCCGAAACGATTGTCAAATACAACGAAAGTAGTATTCTAAAAATTGAGAGTATTATTTATGAGAGTGTAGAGCAGTGGTTCCCAACCCGGGACCACGGACCACTGGTGGTCTGCGAGAGGGTTCTTAGTGGTCCGTAGAGCCATTGTTCAATTCCATAGATGTTTACCTTTTACTTTTTCAAAAACAATTGCTACGCCTGAGATGCATTCCCTTTAAAGCTATATACTATATAGTTAGCCGTCATACAAAAGAAACGATTGTATCCTCATTTTAACTTTTTCATGTGCTTTCGTTGATTATTAGGTCAATTAACCCGAAATTAGTTCGGTATTCTTAAGACATATTACATTAAAACTTTAATTTATAAATTTATTTACATATTAAGTAGGCAAAATAAAGACTCGTCGTATAAAATATTGCGTAAAAAATATTAAAATAAAATTAACGTAGAAATAATGCAATTACCACAATGCATAAGAAACATTTAACTAATTAGAATTGCCTAACTGCATTCTAAATGCACAGTAGCCTGATTATATGCTCTTTATAGACACATTTTAGTGAAGAATTATGTGCTAAACATTCATAAGTTTAAAAATATCTCATTAAGTTTAAAATAATATTTCTCAACAAGATACATTTTTCAATAAATTATAATATTTCTCATTTCCTATTTATTATAATATTTCTTATTAAGCTATTTCCCATTAAGTTATAATATTTCTCATTAAGTTATATTATATCTCATTAGGTTATAATAATCCTCATTAAGTTACAATATTCCTCATTAAGTTACAATATTTCTCATTTCCCATTTATTATATTATTTCTCATTAAGCTATAATATTTCTTATTAAGCTATTTCTCATTAAGTTATAATATTTCTCATTAAGTTATAATATTCCTCATTAAGTTATAATATTTCTCATTAAGTTATAATATTCCTCATTAAGTTATAATATTTCTCATTAAGTTATAATATTTCTCCATAGGTTCTAATTATTCTCAATATGTTCTAATAACTCTCAATTAAGCTATATTATTCCTCACTAAGTTACAATATTCCTCAATAAGTTACAATATTCCTCAATAAGTTACAATATTTCTCATTTCCCATTTATTATATTATTTCTCATTAAGCTATAATATTTCTTATTAAGCTATTTCTCATTAAGTTATAATATTTCTCATTAAGTTATAATATTCCTCATTAAGTTATAATATTTCTCAATAGTTCATTAAGTTATAATATTTCTCAATAGTTCATTAAGTTATAATATTTCTCAATAGTTCAATCAATTATAATATTCCTGTTCTAATTATTCTCAATATGTTCTAATAACTCTCAAAGGTATACTATTCGTCACTAAGTTATAATATTTCTTATTAAGTTAAAAAAATATCAAATGATTTTCAAAGCATTATAATATGCATGTACTTTTTTCAAATAATACAGCTCGAAAACATATGAAACGCACCGATTCCCCAAGGTAAATTCAATAAAGATACTCACCCATTCACAGAAATAATTTAAGATAAAATTCAACAAGAAGTACTCGAGAACAATGGGAGTAAATCTCAAACTACTCCAAACTTTTGAGAGCATTTTGACGCATAAAAATGACTATTAAACAAGAATCTTCCGGAACATCACGAGCCAATGTCTCGTCTCAAGAACCTTTCCTGCCCGCCATCTTATCCATTATACGTCACAGAGACAGCCACTAAATAAGCCTAAGTGTATCAAAAGACTTCTAAAAGGACTTTCCATCCTTTGTTAAGTTCAGAGAAGGCTCATTACGGCTCTGGAAATAAGCTCACTTGTTTTGCATGACGTTTTTAACAAATCTTAATGACTGAGAAGTATTTCATTCCGTGAAAAGAATAATTGCTCGTCCACAAAGGGAAAATGGCGCGGAGTTCCTCTCAAATGAATCTTTTGGAACAAACAATAATGGAATGGAATGTTTCTTCTCGAACAAATACTCATTTTAAATGTTCCGAATAGAAACTGTAGGTAGAGGTAACAGTATAAATATAATAATAATAGTTTTGAAATAATAATTTCTTTTCTAAACGCGACTTTCGTTTTAACTGTAACTGACTCCCTTTGAATTTATTCTTTCGCTTTTATCAATTACTATTTTCGATGCGATGCTTTTTGAAACCATTGTAAGGATCTTACAGTTTTGGAAATGTATGATTTTTGTTTATAAATATTTTCTCTCGATAATGATTTTCGAGAAACGTTAATGGAAAGTTGACTTATAGATTCCATAAAATATTTTCTAGAATTTCGCTAATTAAGCATAAAGATTTCGGACAAAGGAAAATGGACCCTTTGTCAGTATTTGTTGCATTTGAGAAATACTCAGAAGTATATTAAAAAGTTGTCTGCTATTTTGAAAAGAATTATTATTTATTGTGCTAATTAAAATATCTCAACTCAGAAGTAGAAAGAGAGAGAGAACATGTTGGAGTATACAAGAGAATTCTCATACTTAATAGCACCATTATACATTAAAATAAGTAAGCACGAAATGGATTTCACAATTATTTTCTTAGACATTATAAAAGTTTTTGGTAATTAAAAAAGTTTTATAACTTGGATGCATTCGAAATAACTGTTAGGATCGGAATTTTTTTTCGATTCTTTAAAAATAATATTTTTAAAGATATAAAAAGAAAGAATAAAACAACTACTAAGGTATTACTTAATGTGTTTAAATCGATTTTTTGATTAAATACTTTATACTTCAATACTATGTGTTTAAAAAACATCCATGATACAGTAAATATTTCACGAAATGTCTGCGTATGTATGTGGGCAGTGTGTTTCTATTATAAGCATGAACACATTTTTGAAATTGGAACAGTAAACAATCAATCGAAAAGTTAAGTGTTAGTCTTACAAAAAAGATCCATCACGTTTCATATCTAAAGATATGTATTTCAATTATGTGCAGATTGCGTATTGGTATGTATTAAAATAGAAAATGGTATTAAAAATTAGAAACCTTGGTGAAAAGGGTCATTCTTTGAGATCACAATGGTGATCGAAATAAAAAAGATACGGATTTCAAATTTCTACAGAAGCTTCAATTGGGATTACAGGAAAAAAAATGATATACTCCAAAGCGAAAGCAGCATTTAAAATGGGCAAGTAAAAAGGGTAACGAACAGGGGGTAGAAAATAATGTTTCGTTTTGTAATTTCGTCTGGACATTATGTGTATTCTGAATTTAAAGACACACTGTTAAAAATAAGTCTTCAAAAATATGTAACTTGTACTCATTTTTGATTACATTCGATACTTATAATAGCTTCAAATAAATAAGTTTCATTTTTGAAAAAGACATGTATTCAAAAATTGAGTACAATGTATAGAAATTAATTAAAAAGAGCAATTGCTTGCCTACATAGACTGCATTCATAAACAACTTTCAATAAATATCGACAATTACAAATAAGACTTATCTTGAATCGAACCCAGGTCCTCAGGGATCGCAGTCCAATGCATTATTCGTTATACTAACAGGGCGACGTGAAGAAGTTTTAAACAGAAGAAATGTTAAAAAGGTGTGCCAAAAGAATGGGAAGAAAAATAATTGAGTTGTAATAACTCGAGTTTCCATTTAAACAATCGACATCAAATAATGTGGAAAACCATCTTCGGAACACCTATTTTAAGTTTGTCAGGTATCTTTGATAAGATGGCTTGAACAGAAGCTGATATTAGTAGTATTAAATCACACTGATCATTTTTGAGATAGTATGGTTGCTTCAATTTTAGTATGTTATCGCTCATTTACGAAGCAATTGTACCAAAAGAAAAACAAGTAGGTTCAGGTATTCATTTTTAAGTAAAATATTTTTTTTAAAGTGCATATTCATTCGAAACAGGCGGCGCAGTGGTTTGTGTCCATAACACAACTTATTCGATATTTCTATCCTGTAACTCCACGCTCCATTCTAAGTAATCAAAGAAGACTAAATCACTTCGTTTCTTGCAGCCAGTAACCAACCCGATATGATGTTAACCCCATTAAGGTTAGAACACTATCACCAGACGTTAACCGACTGAAAATCTCCACGAAGAAGGAAAAGGATAAAAAAAAAAATCCCGGAATGTCGCTTCTAATCTCCGGATCCCGGGAAGAATTCCAGGTGAAATACAACCCGGGATCCCCCCAAAAACAAGACAAACCCAACATTACGATCCCGGGTTCTAAATTATCGTTATCTCTGACATTATCGGGGCTTTGCGGTAACTGTTATGGCTGTACTTCCCCATGGTCGCTGCGTCAATTTTATAGAGAACCGAGTTTACACTTTTTTTTTCTCTATCCTTTTCTTCTAGTTACTCTTGTCATTTCGTCGGAGGTCGTTTCCTCCGTGACCATAAAGGTCTTAGATGCGTCATTAGGGCTCTAAGGGTGTGTGGCCAGAAAGCATGGGAACGCCACAGAGCAATCGGGTTGTTTCTTCGTGGAAAAGTTGATTACAAGGTTTAGGGGTGTTTCTTTGTGTTGCCCATTGGCTGTGACCGATTTCCGAAATATGGCTTTAACTTGTTGTCCAGTATGATTTTAGGTGATTTTCAGGGATAGAGCCGCTTGCAGGACGTTCGGAAGTTACCATACTACTATACTTTAAAAAAAAACTACTGTAAAATTGCTATTTGTTAGGACTACCTATAATACTTGCACAATTCACAAGCACAATCCATCAGTTCATCTGAACTTTTCATTAACTTTACAGTGATGTTAATCAATCGACATAAAAGCACGAAAAAGAACTTTTCATATTTCAATCAGAAAGTTGGTTGGTTGGGTTTTAATGGCGCAAGGGCCTTCAATCAGAAAGACTGCTTTGATGTCATTGCTAATAGAAGGCTTTTACTAAAGACAGAATAAGAAAGTTTATGATAAGCGAAAACTATATAATCTACACTAAGGGTAACGAATAGGGATAGAAAATAATGTTTCGTTTTGTAATTTCGTCTGAACGTTATGTGTATTCTGATTTTTAAACACATATTTATACGAAACAGGCGGTGCGATCGTTTATGTCCATAACACAACCCATCCGATATTTTTATCCTGTAACTCGACGCTCCATTCTAAGTAATCAAAGACTAAATCATTACGTTTCTTACAGTAACCAACCCGATATGATGTTAACCCGATTAAAGTTAGAAAACATTTTAAGTCGGACGTTATCCGGCTTAAAATTCCTACGAAGAAGGATTCGCATGCGCAATCAATCAGTTCATCTGAACTTTTCATTAACTTCCCAGTGATGTTAACCAATTGGCATAAGACTCGAAAAAGAACTTTTCGTATTTCAATCAGAAAGACTGCTTTGATGTCATAGCTAATAGAAGGTTTCTATTAAAGGCAGTGAGTAAGAAAGTTTATGGTAAGTGAAAAATCTCTAATCAGAACTATTAAAATAATCATAAGATTAGTAAGTAGTGTAAAAAGGCCGCTATCAAGCCAGGAGTAATGGGAGTAATTGAGGATCTGACGGAGTACCGGGCTCTAAGCTGTGGTGCATGTGGATTTCGACTGCAAGGCGTGGATCAGGGAGGATCTCGTCTGTCAAGCCGGGGATCAGGGGGCGTGGCCTAATGGAGATGACCAATCAGATTCTTGTTTGAGGATTACCTCATTAAGAACCAATCAAGTGACGTCACACGCAGGTGGCGGCGTCGGGGAATAGGTGTCGACGCAGAGCCGCCCATGGGCATGTCACACCGTGTCTCAACGTGTTTGTATAGGAACGGACCAATCAGAGTCTTGATTGAGAATGATATCATCAAGAACCAATCAGGTGTCAGTAAGTGACGTCACATGTTGTCGGGGCAAGGTTTTACTAGTTCTGCTTGTAACCGCAAGGCGGCGCTGCATGTAGGGGAACGGACCAATCAGAGTCTTGTTTGAGGATGACATCATGAAGAACCAATCACAGGCCAGAAGAGGGGGCAATTCTTCTCCGTCGTCAGTATAAAAGCGGATGTCCGAGACGAGCTCTGGCATTCTCTCAGTAGAACCTGCTCTTGCGACTACTCTAGTTTAGCTTAGCTTTAACTTTATTTAAAATGGATATTGAAGACGTTTTCGAAAATTCAACATTGCCATTGAATGATGAAGTGATGGCGCTCATGGATTTTGGAGATTTAACAGCAACTCAATTGGATTTGGATTTTAGTCAAGACAAGGAATTCACGTGTCCGGAATGTGATATGCATTTCACTAGAAGATATAATTTGAATCGACATCAACGGAATAAGCATGGAGGAATGCGATATCCGTGCTCTCGGTGTTCTAAGGTATTTTCGCGAGTTGAAGCCCTGACCAGACACCTGAAAACACACAAGCGACTTGCAGATACAGAACCACTTGTGCTTCTAAAACGACGCCGGACCAGTGAAGATACATCTCTACCAGGACCCTCGACTCTACCAGCACCCTCTACTCTACCAGGACCCTCGACTCTACAAGCACCCTCTACTCTACCAGGGCCCTCTTCTACGCGACAATCTGCTTTGAAGAATCGTGTACAGAATGTACATTTATTCAACACCGAGGAGCACAAGGATTTAAAACCTTTCCTGGTTTCCAAAGAGGAAGACTTTGCGAACATTGTCGCATCTGCCCTGTTCCAATTTGAAGTGAAGGTGAATTGCAGGCTCATTTGTCGCTACCAAAAAGTTGCTGCCGACGGCATTTTAAGCGAAGAAAAATGCTTCAAAACGAAAAATGAGATCGTTCTTCCCTCTACCGATGTTGAAGCCCTGTATTTACAAACTATGGAGAGACTACTCAAAGAAGCCGAAGATTTTGAAGGCAAGGAATCTGGATGGACTCTGGAACGGATTCATAAATTAGAGGTACGGACCAACAAATACAACCCTCTGCGTGGATCTACATACATCGAACTTCCTGAAGCCATTAAAAGCAAGAGGGCTATCATCAATGTCCAGAACAATGACAATCGCTGCTTCATGTGGGCCATCCTCTCCGCTCTCCATCCAGTGGAAGACTATACTCAGCATGCATACCGAACGCGTCATTATGAAGCACATATGGACACTCTCAATTTTACAGGGATTGAATTTCCTGTTAAAATTCAAGACATTCCGAAATTTGCGAAGCTGAATGACCTATCCATTAACGTATATGGAGTTACGGAGAATTATCAAGTGTATCCGCTGATGATAACAACAGAAGAAAAGGATCCCCATATTGATTTGATGTACCTCAAGACCGACACAAATGCCCATTATGCCTGGATCAAGGACCTATCCCGGCTCGTTTCAAGACAGCATTCAAATCGACAGAAGAAAATGTGTGTATGCCGACGCTGTTTACAGTTTTTCACAACAGAGCCTATTCTCCACCGTCATCAGCTGAGTTGCAATCAGCACGAGGCCGTTCGAGTCATTATGCCGGAAGATAAATGGGTGGTATTCAAAAACATCAAACATGCCATGAAAGTCCCATTCGTGATCTATGCTGACTTTGAGTGCATTACCCGACCGATAGAATCTTGTCAACCGAACCCAGATAAATCGTACAGTGAAGCCTATCAAAAACATGAAGCTGTCAGCTTCTGCTACTACATAGTGTCGACCGCAGGACTCTTCAAAGACCCTTACGTGTACCGAGGACCGAATGCACCACAAGTGTTTATGGAGCGGATGAAGCTAGAAGCCCTGGAAATTCAACAAGTGTACAGAACTCTTTTACCAATGGACCCCTTAACCAAAGAGGAGCTGGAGGCATTTCGGAAAGCAACGCACTGCTACATGTGCAAGAAGGAATTCACTCAAAAGAATTACAAAGTCAAGGATCACGATCATCAATCGAAGAAATTTCGAGGAACCGCTTGTAATACCTGCAACCTGAAGGCCAGAACTCCAGACTTTATCCCAGTGGTATTTCACAACTTATCCGGATACGACAGTCATTTATTCGTGAAATGCTTAGGAGGAGACGATTTCAACATTACAGTCATCCCAGAAAACACGGAAAAGTACATCTCGTTCTCGAAGCAGATCGGCAAGGGACTTAGTCTTCGGTTTATCGATTCCTTTCGATTCATGGCGAGTAGTCTAGATCAACTGGCCAAAAATCTCTCAAAAGACCAGTTCAAACATGTGCAGGCGCACTTTCCCTCCTCTCATGCTTCTCTCCTGCTGCGTAAAGGTGTATTCCCATATGATTACGTCAATCATCCAGACAAGTTCAAGGAAACCGAGCTACCACCCCGTGATGCCTTTTATAACCGCCTGAACGAATCGCACATCACCATGGAAGATTACCAACATGCTCAAGGAGTGTGGGATGCATTCAAGTTAAGCAATTTGGGCGAGTATGCTGATTTGTACGTCAAAACGGATGTTTTACAGTTAGCAGACATTTTTGAAAGTTTTAGAGATGTCTGCATGAAAACCTATGGCTTGGATCCCGTGTGGTATTATACCGCTCCCGGACTCTCTTGGGATGCTATGCTGAAGAAGACGTCAATTCGACTGGAACTGCTCACGGATTATGACATGCTATTGTTTGTCGAAAATGGTATCCGTGGAGGAATCTCGCAATGTTCTCACCGTTATGCAAAGGCAAATAACCCGTATATGCCAAACTATGACAAGTCTCAGCCTTCCAATTATCTATTATATTTAGATGCTAATAATTTGTATGGCTGGGCTATGTCCCAATACTTACCGTTAGGTAATTACGCTTGGATTAACCCGACGATGGATGTCTTACAAACCCCTTGGGACAGTGCACTTGGCTACATCCTAGAAGTTGATTTGGAGTATCCAGCCCATCTACACGATTTACATGCTGATCTACCACTTGCTCCAGAAACATTAGCTCCACCCGGTTGTAAAGAGAAAAGGTTGCTGACTACTCTCTATAAGAAAGAACGATATGTAGTACATTACCGAAATTTGCAACTCTACCTACAACAAGGACTTAAAGTGACAGCCGTGCATAGAATTTTGCAGTTCAGTCAATCGCCATGGCTAAAGACTTACATTGACCTGAATACCCAACTGCGCACCTCTGCTACGAATGAGTTTGAGAAAAATTTCTTCAAACTCATGAATAATTCGATTTTCGGAAAAACTATGGAGAATATCCGACGCCGAGTGGACATCAAGTTATGCGGGAACGCGAAAACAGCTGAGAAATGGATTGCTCGCTCCAACTTTCAAGATCGCACCATCTTCTCCGAAACTTTGGCAGCGTTCCATATGCGGCGAACCGTACTGAAATTCAACAAGCCAATTACCATTGGAATGGCTATATTGGATTTATCCAAGACGCTCATGTATGACTTCCACTATTCCAAGATGATACCGAAATATCCAATTGATCGACTGAAACTCCTCTACATGGATACGGATAGTCTGATCTACAATATTCACACAGGCGATGTTTACAAAGACATGAAGGAGGACATGGACCTGTACGATACATCGGATTATCCTGCCAACAATATTTTCGGTTTTCCTCTCGTCAACAAAAAAGTCATCGGGAAGATGAAGGATGAGACCAAGGGAGAAATCATGACTGAATTCGTGGGACTCAGATCCAAGATGTATGCCTTCAAAATAGGCCATGACAATATCACCAAGAAGCTGAAGGGGATTAAGAAGGCTACCATCCATCAAAAAATTAATTTTGAAGATTATACGAAGTGCCTGTTTCAACACAAAGAACTCGTGACCAGCATGAACCTCATACGATCCAAGCAGCATGAAATATTCACCATTACTTCAAATAAGTTGGCCCTTTCCCCGCATGATCAGAAGAGACACATCTTAGAGGATCGCGTGAGCACTCTTCCATTCGGACATTACTCACTAGCTGAAATGTGAGTTCGAAAACATTTAAAAAATGTAAATAGCAGAAATGTAAAAAAAAAAAAATATGGTGTAAGATTAGTTTTTAAAAATAAATAAATTTATTTGATTTGTATTCCTTGTGTCTTTCCTTACTCTACTGTAAAATGTAAAGAAAAAAAAGTTTAAGTGTGAAATAACATGTAAAAAGAAAAAGTTAACACAATAAATATAAATTGAAAAAAAAGTATAAATGTATAAGAGAAACCAATATATATATTTCTACTAAAATGTTGATACATATAATAAATTTTTAACAAATTAACTAAAATATTTGCGAAATAGAGAAAATAATACATACTTTTTTAAAATTGTATCAAATAGTCTAAAATGGATAAAAAAAAATATCATGACATGATTAAAAATATTAAAATAATGGACTTACGTGTGACACATTAAGTTAAGAAATTTATACTTATCAAAGAAAGTAACGTAAGTTATATAAAAAAAAAACCTGTAGTTAAGCACAATTGTTAATTGAATATGCTACAAAATATTGTCAAATTACACCATTATTTAGTGATAGGACAAGCCAACTTGTTAAAATGTCATATAATTATCAGAAATATTATGCAAAGTACGAAAATATTGCCTAATATGTTAAAATATTATCAATAGTACATAACCAACAGATCCAAATGACCTTCTGCACCCTACGAAACATGAAAACCTACGGAGATTAACAACAATCTTGCCTCAAAAAATAAAAGTAACAGTGTGCTGCTAAGGATTAAATGTTAAGTGCACACCCTAGTATTGTTTAGTAAGTAAATTAAGATAAATAATATTATTGAATTTTTAACAAAATGGTTTAATGTACAATAAAATGCAAAAAGAAAAAAAAAGTTTAAGTGTAAAATAAAATGTAAAAAGAAAAAAGTAAAAAATAAGTTAAAAAAGAAAAAAAAAATTTAAAAAAAAAAAAATTAAAAAAAGAAGAAAAAAAATGTTTAAAAAGAAAAAAAAAGTTAAGAAAGAAAAAAAAAAGTTAAAAAAGAAAACAAAAATTAAAAAAGAAAAAAAAAGTTTTAAAAGAAAAAAGTTGGGAAAAAAAAAATTAAAAAAGAAAAAAAAAGTTTTTTAAAAAAAAGTTAAAAAAGAAAAAAAAAATTAAAAAGGAAAAAAAAGTTAAAAAAGAAATTGTTTAAGTGTAAAATAAAATTTAAAAAGAAAATTTAAAAATAAAAATTAAAAAAAGTTTAAGTGTAAAATTACATTTTAAAAGAAAATGTGAAAAAAAAAAGTAAAAAAAAAATTGCTAAAAGTAAAAAAAAAAAATGAGTTAAATGTCAAATAAAAAGATCTTAAATGTAAAAAATATTTTAAAAAAAGTTTAAGTGTAAAATTTTACTCATCATAAGCTTTTTACCCGTATCCACCCAAAGCCATATGGCGTTACGAAGCGTACTAGTCCCTTA
This sequence comes from Troglohyphantes excavatus, assembly GCA_963932185.1. NCBI lineage: Eukaryota > Metazoa > Arthropoda > Arachnida > Araneae > Linyphiidae > Troglohyphantes > Troglohyphantes excavatus. The sequence continues at coordinate 38,373,342 of OZ010667.1, forward strand.
TAGACACAGATGCCCGTGGTGAGTTCTGTGAATGATCTACCTACTAATCAAACTGTAAGTATCATAATTATATTAAAATATTAGCAAAAAAAAAAGCAGAAAATACTACTATAGATATAAAAAATATGATTATAGTACAAAACCATGTGGATTTACATCAATTTTACCAGGACAAAGGGGATTAGTATACGGCTATGGATCAAATAGTCATACAGTAAACTGTTTAGATTTTTATGGAACTTTGCGATTGTTTAAAACCACATTCAGGCATTTGTGTTATAAGGTACAAATGCCTGAATGTGGTTTTAAACAATCGCAAAGTTCCATAAAAATCTAAACAGTTTACTGTATGACTATTTGATCCATAGCCGTATACTAATCCCCTTTGTCCTGGTAAAATTGATGTAAATCCACATGGTTTTGTACTATAATCATATTTTTTATATCTATAGTAGTATTTTCTGCTTTTTTTTTGCTAATATTTTAATATAATTATGATACTTACAGTTTGATTAGTAGGTAGATCATTCACAGAACTCACCACGGGCATCTGTGTCTATAAGGGACTAGTACGCTTCGTAACGCCATATGGCTTTGGGTGGATACGGGTAAAAAGCTTATGATGAGTAAAATTTTACACTTAAACTTTTTTTAAAATATTTTTTACATTTAAGATCTTTTTATTTGACATTTAACTCATTTTTTTTTTTTACTTTTAGCAATTTTTTTTTGACTTTTTTTTTTCACATTTTCTTTTAAAATGTAATTTTACACTTAAACTTTTTTTAATTTTTATTTTTAAATTTTCTTTTTAAATTTTATTTTACACTTAAACAATTTCTTTTTTAACTTTTTTTTCCTTTTTAATTTTTTTTTTCTTTTTTAACTTTTTTTTAAAAAACTTTTTTTTTCTTTTTTAATTTTTTTTTTCCCAACTTTTTTCTTTTAAAACTTTTTTTTTCTTTTTTAATTTTTGTTTTCTTTTTTAACTTTTTTTTTTCTTTCTTAACTTTTTTTTTCTTTTTAAACATTTTTTTTCTTCTTTTTTTAATTTTTTTTTTTAAAAATTTTTTTTTTCTTTTTTAACTTATTTTTTACTTTTTTCTTTTTACATTTTATTTTACACTTAAACTTTTTTTTTCTTTTTGCATTTTATTGTACATTAAACCATTTTGTTAAAAATTCAATAATATTATTTATCTTAATTTACTTACTAAACAATACTAGGGTGTGCACTTAACATTTAATCCTTAGCAGCACACTGTTACTTTTATTTTTTGAGGCAAGATTGTTGTTAATCTCCGTAGGTTTTCATGTTTCGTAGGGTGCAGAAGGTCATTTGGATCTGTTGGTTATGTACTATTGATAATATTTTAACATATTAGGCAATATTTTCGTACTTTGCATAATATTTCTGATAATTATATGACATTTTAACAAGTTGGCTTGTCCTATCACTAAATAATGGTGTAATTTGACAATATTTTGTAGCATATTCAATTAACAATTGTGCTTAACTACAGGTTTTTTTTTTATATAACTTACGTTACTTTCTTTGATAAGTATAAATTTCTTAACTTAATGTGTCACACGTAAGTCCATTATTTTAATATTTTTAATCATGTCATGATATTTTTTTTTATCCATTTTAGACTATTTGATACAATTTTAAAAAAGTATGTATTATTTTCTCTATTTCGCAAATATTTTAGTTAATTTGTTAAAAATTTATTATATGTATCAACATTTTAGTAGAAATATATATATTGGTTTCTCTTATACATTTATACTTTTTTTTCAATTTATATTTATTGTGTTAACTTTTTCTTTTTACATGTTATTTCACACTTAAACTTTTTTTTCTTTACATTTTACAGTAGAGTAAGGAAAGACACAAGGAATACAAATCAAATAAATTTATTTATTTTTAAAAACTAATCTTACACCATATTTTTTTTTTTTTACATTTCTGCTATTTACATTTTTTAAATGTTTTCGAACTCACATTTCAGCTAGTGAGTAATGTCCGAATGGAAGAGTGCACACGCGATCCTCTAAGATGTGTCTCTTCTGATCATGCGGGGAAAGGGCCAACTTATTTGAAGTAATGGTGAATATTTCATGCTGCTTGGATCGTATGAGGTTCATGCTGGTCACGAGTTCTTTGTGTTGAAACAGGCACTTCGTATAATCTTCAAAATTAATTTTTTGATGGATGGTAGCCTTCTTAATCCCCTTCAGCTTCTTGGTGATATTGTCATGGCCTATTTTGAAGGCATACATCTTGGATCTGAGTCCCACGAATTCAGTCATGATTTCTCCCTTGGTCTCATCCTTCATCTTCCCGATGACTTTTTTGTTGACGAGAGGAAAACCGAAAATATTGTTGGCAGGATAATCCGATGTATCGTACAGGTCCATGTCCTCCTTCATGTCTTTGTAAACATCGCCTGTGTGAATATTGTAGATCAGACTATCCGTATCCATGTAGAGGAGTTTCAGTCGATCAATTGGATATTTCGGTATCATCTTGGAATAGTGGAAGTCATACATGAGCGTCTTGGATAAATCCAATATAGCCATTCCAATGGTAATTGGCTTGTTGAATTTCAGTACGGTTCGCCGCATATGGAACGCTGCCAAAGTTTCGGAGAAGATGGTGCGATCTTGAAAGTTGGAGCGAGCAATCCATTTCTCAGCTGTTTTCGCGTTCCCGCATAACTTGATGTCCACTCGGCGTCGGATATTCTCCATAGTTTTTCCGAAAATCGAATTATTCATGAGTTTGAAGAAATTTTTCTCAAACTCATTCGTAGCAGAGGTGCGCAGTTGGGTATTCAGGTCAATGTAAGTCTTTAGCCATGGCGATTGACTGAACTGCAAAATTCTATGCACGGCTGTCACTTTAAGTCCTTGTTGTAGGTAGAGTTGCAAATTTCGGTAATGTACTACATATCGTTCTTTCTTATAGAGAGTAGTCAGCAACCTTTTCTCTTTACAACCGGGTGGAGCTAATGTTTCTGGAGCAAGTGGTAGATCAGCATGTAAATCGTGTAGATGGGCTGGATACTCCAAATCAACTTCTAGGATGTAGCCAAGTGCACTGTCCCAAGGGGTTTGTAAGACATCCATCGTCGGGTTAATCCAAGCGTAATTACCTAACGGTAAGTATTGGGACATAGCCCAGCCATACAAATTATTAGCATCTAAATATAATAGATAATTGGAAGGCTGAGACTTGTCATAGTTTGGCATATACGGGTTATTTGCCTTTGCATAACGGTGAGAACATTGCGAGATTCCTCCACGGATACCATTTTCGACAAACAATAGCATGTCATAATCCGTGAGCAGTTCCAGTCGAATTGACGTCTTCTTCAGCATAGCATCCCAAGAGAGTCCGGGAGCGGTATAATACCACACGGGATCCAAGCCATAGGTTTTCATGCAGACATCTCTAAAACTTTCAAAAATGTCTGCTAACTGTAAAACATCCGTTTTGACGTACAAATCAGCATACTCGCCCAAATTGCTTAACTTGAATGCATCCCACACTCCTTGAGCATGTTGGTAATCTTCCATGGTGATGTGCGATTCGTTCAGGCGGTTATAAAAGGCATCACGGGGTGGTAGCTCGGTTTCCTTGAACTTGTCTGGATGATTGACGTAATCATATGGGAATACACCTTTACGCAGCAGGAGAGAAGCATGAGAGGAGGGAAAGTGCGCCTGCACATGTTTGAACTGGTCTTTTGAGAGATTTTTGGCCAGTTGATCTAGACTACTCGCCATGAATCGAAAGGAATCGATAAACCGAAGACTAAGTCCCTTGCCGATCTGCTTCGAGAACGAGATGTACTTTTCCGTGTTTTCTGGGATGACTGTAATGTTGAAATCGTCTCCTCCTAAGCATTTCACGAATAAATGACTGTCGTATCCGGATAAGTTGTGAAATACCACTGGGATAAAGTCTGGAGTTCTGGCCTTCAGGTTGCAGGTATTACAAGCGGTTCCTCGAAATTTCTTCGATTGATGATCGTGATCCTTGACTTTGTAATTCTTTTGAGTGAATTCCTTCTTGCACATGTAGCAGTGCGTTGCTTTCCGAAATGCCTCCAGCTCCTCTTTGGTTAAGGGGTCCATTGGTAAAAGAGTTCTGTACACTTGTTGAATTTCCAGGGCTTCTAGCTTCATCCGCTCCATAAACACTTGTGGTGCATTCGGTCCTCGGTACACGTAAGGGTCTTTGAAGAGTCCTGCGGTCGACACTATGTAGTAGCAGAAGCTGACAGCTTCATGTTTTTGATAGGCTTCACTGTACGATTTATCTGGGTTCGGTTGACAAGATTCTATCGGTCGGGTAATGCACTCAAAGTCAGCATAGATCACGAATGGGACTTTCATGGCATGTTTGATGTTTTTGAATACCACCCATTTATCTTCCGGCATAATGACTCGAACGGCCTCGTGCTGATTGCAACTCAGCTGATGACGGTGGAGAATAGGCTCTGTTGTGAAAAACTGTAAACAGCGTCGGCATACACACATTTTCTTCTGTCGATTTGAATGCTGTCTTGAAACGAGCCGGGATAGGTCCTTGATCCAGGCATAATGGGCATTTGTGTCGGTCTTGAGGTACATCAAATCAATATGGGGATCCTTTTCTTCTGTTGTTATCATCAGCGGATACACTTGATAATTCTCCGTAACTCCATATACGTTAATGGATAGGTCATTCAGCTTCGCAAATTTCGGAATGTCTTGAATTTTAACAGGAAATTCAATCCCTGTAAAATTGAGAGTGTCCATATGTGCTTCATAATGACGCGTTCGGTATGCATGCTGAGTATAGTCTTCCACTGGATGGAGAGCGGAGAGGATGGCCCACATGAAGCAGCGATTGTCATTGTTCTGGACATTGATGATAGCCCTCTTGCTTTTAATGGCTTCAGGAAGTTCGATGTATGTAGATCCACGCAGAGGGTTGTATTTGTTGGTCCGTACCTCTAATTTATGAATCCGTTCCAGAGTCCATCCAGATTCCTTGCCTTCAAAATCTTCGGCTTCTTTGAGTAGTCTCTCCATAGTTTGTAAATACAGGGCTTCAACATCGGTAGAGGGAAGAACGATCTCATTTTTCGTTTTGAAGCATTTTTCTTCGCTTAAAATGCCGTCGGCAGCAACTTTTTGGTAGCGACAAATGAGCCTGCAATTCACCTTCACTTCAAATTGGAACAGGGCAGATGCGACAATGTTCGCAAAGTCTTCCTCTTTGGAAACCAGAAAAGGTTTTAAATCCTTGTGCTCCTCGGTGTTGAATAAATGTACATTCTGTACACGATTCTTCAAAGCAGATTGTCGCGTAGAAGAGGGCCCTGGTAGAGTAGAGGGTGCTTGTAGAGTCGAGGGTCCTGGTAGAGTAGAGGGTGCTGGTAGAGTCGAGGGTCCTGGTAGAGATGTATCTTCACTGGTCCGGCGTCGTTTTAGAAGCACAAGTGGTTCTGTATCTGCAAGTCGCTTGTGTGTTTTCAGGTGTCTGGTCAGGGCTTCAACTCGCGAAAATACCTTAGAACACCGAGAGCACGGATATCGCATTCCTCCATGCTTATTCCGTTGATGTCGATTCAAATTATATCTTCTAGTGAAATGCATATCACATTCCGGACACGTGAATTCCTTGTCTTGACTAAAATCCAAATCCAATTGAGTTGCTGTTAAATCTCCAAAATCCATGAGCGCCATCACTTCATCATTCAATGGCAATGTTGAATTTTCGAAAACGTCTTCAATATCCATTTTAAATAAAGTTAAAGCTAAGCTAAACTAGAGTAGTCGCAAGAGCAGGTTCTACTGAGAGAATGCCAGAGCTCGTCTCGGACATCCGCTTTTATACTGACGACGGAGAAGAATTGCCCCCTCTTCTGGCCTGTGATTGGTTCTTCATGATGTCATCCTCAAACAAGACTCTGATTGGTCCGTTCCCCTACATGCAGCGCCGCCTTGCGGTTACAAGCAGAACTAGTAAAACCTTGCCCCGACAACATGTGACGTCACTTACTGACACCTGATTGGTTCTTGATGATATCATTCTCAATCAAGACTCTGATTGGTCCGTTCCTATACAAACACGTTGAGACACGGTGTGACATGCCCATGGGCGGCTCTGCGTCGACACCTATTCCCCGACGCCGCCACCTGCGTGTGACGTCACTTGATTGGTTCTTAATGAGGTAATCCTCAAACAAGAATCTGATTGGTCATCTCCATTAGGCCACGCCCCCTGATCCCCGGCTTGACAGACGAGATCCTCCCTGATCCACGCCTTGCAGTCGAAATCCACATGCACCACAGCTTAGAGCCCGGTACTCCGTCAGATCCTCAATTACTCCCATTACTCCTGGCTTGATAGCGGCCTTTTTACACTACTTTAGTAGTTTTAATATTGACCATTCCCTTTCCCTCATTAAAAAAATTAAATAAAAAAAAATGAAACTTTAAAAAAAATATTTAAAGTTTACCTTTTCTAATACAATGTTTACGTTCAGTTACACATGCTCGTTTCAACTAGCAATAGTATTTGTCCCATTTCCTTCTTTATTATTAACAACATTATTCCAGACCAGACTGTCACCAACACTGTTGCATATGTCGACGCAAAGAACACTTTACAGGAATTATTAAAAAGGAGCTTGCTTGTGCTGTTGTGTTACGCTGAATTTTGCTTCCGCCAACGGATCTTTTGTAAACACCAAAGCTTCGGAATAGTTCAATATACCTCTGTTTTCGGACATAGATTCTTTTTTCATTCGACCATCATAAATCATAATGTATATGACCATGACGACAGATTCGATAAATATAAAAAAAATCTTTATAAATAATGGAATAGTATTGCTAAGTCCTTGGTGGTCATCTTAATAAACAAAACACTTTATACAGACTTCTTTCACCATCTAAGTTGATATCCAGGAACCATTGTACTTGACCAAACTTCCCCCTTCCCTATCAACACTCTGGATCTGAAAAACAGGAAGACATTTTCTTCTTCTCTCTTGGCAGTGAATAACTTCTCTACAAGAAGTTGGAGTATGAGGATGGCAGAGTGGATGAAGACATCCCTTGCATGCAGGGGGGGGGGGGGGGTTGCATTCGCATGAAAGGCGATTCGATTACATTGTCGTAAACCGGAGACGTCCCATCGAACATTAAGGGGGCAGCTAATGCAGCGTGTCTGTCTGGATGTCCTCTCAGCAAGCAGTCGCCTGGTTGGAGAGTTTCCTACTCAGCGTGAATTTTCTTGAATATTTCAAATGGATTTGGTGTATGAACATGGAACAGATTTTTTAATAGAATTCGGTGCTATTGTTATTGGACGGACTCGGGCAATAATGACATTTTGCCATCGTGATTAATCGCCAACCGATATTTTCCAATTAATCGATATTTCCGATTACTCGATATTTCCGATTACTCGATATTTTCGATTACTCGATATTTTCGATAACTCGATATTTTCGATTACTCGATATTTTCGATTACTCGATATTTTCGATTACTCGATATTTTCGATTACTCGATATTTTCGATTAATAGATATTTCTAATATATCGATATTTTCTATAAATAGATATTTCTAATATATCGATATTTTATATTAATAGATATTTCTAATATATCGATATTTTCTATTAGATATTTCTAATATATCGATATTTTCTATTAGATATTTCTAATATATCGATATTTTTGATTTTACATACATTTTGATAAAATGTTGACCACATTTTGTATATTTATAATTTTACGTATACCTTTTTAGTTAAATAAAAATAGTTATTAAAGTCACTGACACACACAATAGATTTTCAAAATGTGTTAAATAGTGTTTAAGTTGATGATAATATGTATTTATTACATTATTTTTGTAAACATTGTGCTACACTTTTACTACAAGTAAAATGTTAAAAATGAATACCAACAGACATCGCAGATTTTTCACATTATTTTTAATTGGCTTCTTCTGTCAAGTATAAACAACGCCCATTTTTGACAAAAAGGATAGTTGGGTCAATCAAAAATTGCCACGGTACAATTTTAAAATTTTAATTTAATTAAAAACAATCTGAAGGCGCCCATTTCTGGCATAAAATACTTATTGCCACAATCCAAATCTGTATATTTTTTTTATTCAAAATAGAATCGGATTCTAATTACAGAAAAACCGAGAAAAAAACTCGAAAATACAAAAAAAAAAAAAAAGTAGCAAATTGAAATGAAATAAATTTTATATTAAATCAAGAAACTATTTTTATGCAAAACTGAGTAGTTCCACCGAGAAGGGGTGTAACAGACTGCGCTTTTGGTATTTTTCGGAACTTTTCAAATTCGACCGCGAAATTACGCATAGAAATGCAGCTGATTCGTCTTTGTACAAATCATCATTCTTCGGGTTCCACCCCCTTTGCATGGCGTACCCTGAAAACGATATTCTGTCCCCACCAAATCCACAATTCCCATGCACGGGAATCTGAATTGCAGATGAACATCCATTCAGTTTGCTTCGTATCCTTACATCTCCCTCCTGCCGAAGATGGATCTCTTTTCTTCGGGGAATTTAATTCAGCACTGACTGTTATGGGGTTCGGGCGAATATATTTCCCCGAATGTATCCCAGATTTAAATATCTGAGGAGATTTTTTTGAAAAAAAGGACAGAAATAAAGTTTCAAGTGGAGGTACATTCAGGATTTACCAGGCATTTAAACTTCGCATTAAAGGAAATGGCGGAGAATGCAGTTGGGATCAGTAGAAAGGTTTTAGACCATTTCACTGACAACGTCCAAAATCCTTTTGCCGAAGATTTGGGATAGAATATTTTAATAAAAATTTGCCTCTTAACCAAAAAAATAGTTGATTCGTTAATATACCCAGAATTAAAAGTTAAGTCAAAAATATCAGGATGCAGGATCATTACGTTTGACGTAATCGCTGAATCTAATAAAAATTAATTCAGTTGGGAAAATAAACACGCAATATAATATAAAATTTCATGGGGGGGGGGGGGGGGGCATGATGTTTGGTGAGCAAGGAAGAACTTGGTTCGGGATTGGAGGATCTCGAGTATGATGATTTCCGGCAAGGCCGACCGAGGCTTCCTATGACCCTATGAAGGCTGGTGTCCGATACGCATGTCTTGTCTCAAATATCAAATGCCTACACGTGGGTAGAGGTATGAAGTATGGACAGTACGGGTGTCAAGCTCAGGTATTATATTCATCACCGGATCGTTGTTCAAAATTGCCAGGTAACATACCTGGTGGTGCCATACTGGATAAATGAAAAACGGTCACCAATAGCCCATTGTGAGGCAGTCGAGCGAAGCAAATTCAATAAAAAAAATTGATTATACAGGTATTTTTTCAGAATAGATCGCGAACCATCGATAGCATTGTATAGTGTGCCATCAGTTCAACTAACCAAATTTGGTGTGATTGCAATGTATTATTAACTTAATATACAAGTCGATTACAAATTGTTGTGCGGTGGTCATTATTTGGTTGTTTAACTACACATAATAAACCATACTTTTTTCTATATTTTAACTACTTTGTTTGTTTCTGGCAAAGTTATGCAACTTGTTTAAAATACAAGCTAAGTAATTGGTTAAAAAGTAATGTATTATTATGCCAATCCGTTAGAGGAGTTAAATGTGATACATCCAAACAATAACCATCGCCCAACAATTTGAGGCCACCCTGCACATTTTAATCTTTACATTTAAAATTTGTTTCTAATAGAAATTTAAACAATACATTATCTTACAATAAGAGAATCGAAAATATTTTAGTTTAAACTCAAGTGATTGCAGAACTTAATACTTCTTGTCCGGATATGAAATTGCCAGGGAAACGATCACTGATCAACCATTTCCTCTGCTAAGTTTAACTAAACTATCAAGTTACGGTATCGCTTAGACATATAATCATCAATAATGATTTATTTTCTTCCAGGCAAAGAATCATTCCACTCCTCCCCGAAATTCCACCCAACAAACGCAGAAACCCGAAATTATCCAAGAAAGCGAAGAAGAAAGAAGCACACAAAGGCCTTCCGCCGAAGAAAACGGATTGCTCCTTTTTATTGCCCCATCTATTAAGCAATATTTAACTTCCTGCTCTCCTGAATGCTGGGGCTTGATTAAGTTTTTCGCCCCATTATTCACAGGACCCCCCCCCCCCCCCCCCCCACCCAAATGCAAACACTCGTCTGCCTTTTTCAGAAAGAAAAAGGAATTCAACTTCTTCTGTTGCACGCAAAAGACAACAGGTTCGAAAAGAAAGATGGCGGCCGAAAAAGAATAAAAAAAAAAGTTTTATTATGAAATATGTTTGACTCGACAAACAATGAGCTGCCTTCCCTTTAAAGATAACTGCGTACACATACACATGCATGCTTGAACACATATATAAGTTTGGCAAGAAGAAGAAAAAAAAAAATGTATGATGTAAAAGATTTTTTTTTGGTTCGAAAATCAAAGAATAAAGGATAAGAGGACACATTTATCACGCAGAAAAAGACCGGGTTTCGAAAATTCGATAAATCTATCGAAGGACAAAACCGATATTTGAGAGAAAGAATTAATTTTTTTATTATATTTTTGTTGATTCTGCCCCCCCACCCTGATATTTTTATTATTTTATCATTCTTTTTTTGCTGCTGAGATGTTGAGTTGAGAGGTTCTGCATTGTGTATCGTTTGCTTATCCGGAATAGGGGAGCGCTTCCGTTTAATTGGTTTTTGAAGTTTTTGTGATCTTGTTTGGGACTCGTTGAATCCGGTTTTTGTGTGTGGAAAAATCGACCGGATGGGATGTCAACAGCGTAAACAAATTAAACACTTCAATAGGAGTTTTATGTGTTGTTGAAAAAAAAAATTCCCCATTTTTGTTCTTTTCTAAAGAAATGCAGTTTTGCATTTAAATTTTATTAACATCTATGACATATTCTCATTCAAAGTATTAATGGGTGTATTTATAGTCTTTTATACTTCATAAAGTAAAAGTTTCTTTATGAAGTTTGCAAATAAATGCAAATTAGAATGACGATTTTAACCCTAAAAATTTCGCGGTACTCTTGAAATGTTAGCATTATAATAGTCTTAAATGTTAGTAATCTTAACATTAGCGACAAAATTGAGTTTTTAATTGAAAATCACTTGTAAATGATATTTTATATTTTTTTTTGTGAACGCACTAGTATTAGAATGATAGTAAATAATTTATGTAAATAATTTATAATTAGAATAATGTCAGTTGCTTTAATAGTATATTACTGTAATAAAACATTTGCAAATGATATTTTATATATATTTTTTGTTAATGCACTAGTATTAGAATGGTAGTAAATAATTTATTCATATAACAATGATATTGCTTTAATAGTATCTTTCTGTAATAATTTATTTGTATTTCTTTTGAGAAAAAAAGTTATTTTATAAACAGCCCACAGATTTTATAACTGTAATGTGATTTTATAGTAATGTTATTTTTTACTCAGCTGTGTTGTGTGTGTTGTAAACAATATTGTAATGTGATTTTGAAATATTAAAATCAAGAAAGTACTTTGCTATACATGATATTTGGTTATAATAACTCTATCCGTCCTTGATTAAAAAAAACGACATATGAACCTAAACTACTTTTTTAATTACCACAGAATATTACGAAATGTGTAGATCAGTTGTTCTCAATTTGTGGTCCACGAACCACTGGTGGTCTGTGAGAGGGTCTGAAGTGGTCCATTGAGCTTTTGTATAATCACCAAAATATTTTATTCAAATACATTGTTTAATATTTATTTTGTCTTATTTCTTTTTAATCTAAATAGGGAATCAACATTTATTTGTTTACTATAGAAAATACTCAGTAATGAAGCATTTGTATTTTGTTAAAGTATTTTTAAGGCAAATTTGTCATCTATTGATATGTTTTATGAGATTAACTTGTGTTGGGAAAGAATGTTTAATCCTTTCACTTTGAAAACGTGTTGTATTCATTTCTATTCTTCTTTTATACATATATTTATTCTTTATACGTTAAGTAATTAAAATAACTTAGTTTAAATACAATTTAATTTTTATTGATAACTTAATTTGGAAGAATATAATATTTAATACCAGAATCATATTTAGTAGCAAAATAATATTTGACAATGGAGTTTTATTTAGTTTTATTAGAAAGTGATGGTTCTAGCTCGGTCTAACTATTAATTTGTGGTCATAACCATACATAGGTTGGAAATCACTGGTGCAGGCACAGTAAGAGTGGCACAACGAAATTTTAAGTCAAAAAATAATTTCAAGCAATTAATATAGTACAAAGCAAAGTAAAGAAGAAAATACACAATCTCGAATATAAAATATATCTGATTTCATTGTATCCACTACGTAGTCCAAACAAATGTTCGAAGAACTTGCATAAAAAGTGACCACATTTTGTTAGAAACAAAATTTAAAACTAGTTAAAAAAAATTTAATTTTTATGTAAAAAAATAACTTGATATTTTTAAGTACCTGTTCCTGCTCCTCTGTACATACACGGGTCTCGACCTTTGATGCGACGTACCAGCATCACCATGGCAACGACGACGACTATGAAGACGGCCACCGCAACAAAAACGCCCACGTACAAGGCGACGTCTGCTTCCGACTCGGCCGGGGTGGCTACAATAAAAATACACACATCAAAATAAATTCTCGTTTAACGAAATACATCGAAACGTGTAATTATTTTGTCATCAAATATCAGTTAAGGAATAGTTTTGTTTAGAAATGATATATTAGGAATCTAGAAGATTAAGGTATTTATTGAAATGAGGCGTTGGAATGTTTCGGGGGAAAATTTTCTATTTTAGGTCTTTGATTAATTGGTAAATGAATGTCCTATTTTCTTTTGTATGCCTTTATTCCTTCATTATATTACTTTGAAATTGTACATCTATGCATGTACGATACCATTTTCTCATCACCCCTGCATTTCTGTAATAGAACAATCTGTAATCTGGTGGTGGCAACATTCATGATGAAAACCTTCATGTAATAAGTCCTGTGTCGTCCATTTGGGTCTATAACATAGAAGCCCACTAAATGTTCTTTTAAAATTATTCCTATCTTAGCTTAAACCTAAAGTTTAAATATATTCAATATTGTTTCCTTCTCTGTCACAAAGCAACAATGCAATTGCTGGAAAACTATTAATAACATCATTAGAAACTCCATAGTTTAGGTTAATGCTATATACACAGTAAAAAAACTCATCGAAAACCTAAATATCTAGGCCTTTTTAGTTATGACTGTTCGTAAACAAATAAAGGGTTACATATGTACACACTAAATCATTATTAGGTATGGAATGCACAAAAATTAAGATTAAGTTCTGAAATCTTATGCAAAAAGTCCAAGCTGTGATTCTGTTGGTATCGTTGAGAAAATTTGGGACCCTTTCAGCCTACCATCATTGAATACGCAAAATAAATAGTTCTTGGAAGCATATTTGGCTTGACCGTAATATTAACCACACTACCCTACACATTGTAATGCACTGTCGTAAGACGATTTTTTATTATGTCTAATTAAAATACCAAACGATAAGAATTTAAAAAAAACGATAATGAGGACGCGTATCAGGGCTATGTACTTCAGACTTGGAAATTTCCTGGTAGCTTATATACAACACAGTTTACATGATGGATTACTTGCAAAGGAAAGTGCAAAATTCTCGCGTGTATCTATTAGCTTTAGAACCAAAATGAAAACTTCACAGCATTCTATTTACAGAACATCTTGCAAAAAAACAAAACTAAGATCGAATAGGAACACCCATTTTCATGCTTACAGACTGACTACACAAAGAAATTCAATTACAAAATTAAAGTAAAAAGGACATTTGAAAGATACAGCTGTCAAAAACCAAACACCATCTGTGTTTTTATTTCAAAACTTGAAGAATGGAGTCTAATTCTTCTATCTCCAGAAAGACACTTTTCTTGTCTTTTCTGAGAAGGAATAACAGAATGCTGACGGAAAAGGAAACAAATTCACTCGATTACGAGGACACATCGCGACTTTGGACGCGTCAAAAAGCAATCATTTCTTGACGTTTTCGCTGCCAGATAACCAGAAGGTCGCGAAGACCCAATTGGATCTGTCACTCTGGATACTACCGCGATTGGCGGATCTCTGGTCAGTACCTGTCTCCGACTTCTATTTCTTTTTCTCTCTCTCTCTAAACCACCGTTCCGTATTCCCGCAGACACAAATAGATCCCGCGAAAATCCGTTTCGTATTTTCATTCTTTTTTTGTTCTTTTTTTTCGCTATCTTCTTCTTGGGGGTAAATTCGAAGAAAACGAAGAATCTTCTGGAAAAGATGGAAGGGAATTCCTTCTGACTTTCAACAAGAAAAGATCGTGAACAAAAGAAAATAAAAAATTGTATCTTCTACGTGTGAATAGGAGGTTCTGGAATGGGAATAAAAAAAAAAGAAGTTTGTGTTTTGTTTTTAGACGTTTAAACTTAGAAAGTGTATAAGTAACGGAAAACAAAATGGGAGTTGTACTAGTGGGAGACTAAAGTTTGTTATAGAAAAGTTTTTTTCCCACTGCTCTTTCTTATATATTTAGTTTCGAATTTCAGTACTTCTAGAGTAAAAGTAAAATAAGTTCTTCGCGTAATAGAAGAATTTTTTTATGGCATCAATTGATTTATCTACGTACAGCTAAAGTTTAACCAAAAATAGGAAGATAGTAGTTACAATCACTTTGGCGATTGATATTGCAGACTTTTTGGGAACAATACACAATGATAAGATTATTAAATTTATATTCATTGAAAAAAAAATAGTTTTCGTAAATTGTTAAGTATAAAAAAACCGTGAAAACATTTCAATCTCGCGTTTCTTTTCTTGTTAACAATGTATTTATAAACAAGTATGCATTGCAAATTAAGATTCAAGTGTCATGAAAAGTACAAAATCATCTCTCAGAGTTTACTTATCCCACTCTCAAGTACGTTTTTATACAGTGTTAAAAAATGTGCTTAAAAATGAGTATATGGTCGTACTTGTTTTTTTTAAAGTACAATTGCATCGTAAATGAGCGATGCAAAAAACGAAGTGATTTAGTCTTCTTTGATTACTTAGAATGGAGCGTGGAGTTACAGGATAGAAATATCGAATAAGTTGTGTTATGGACACAAACCACTGCACCGCCTGTTTCGAATGAATATGCACTTCAAAAAAAATATTTTACTTAAAAATGAGTACCTGAACCTACTTGTTTTTCTTTTGGTACAATTGCTTCGTAAATGAGCGATAACATACTAAAATTGAAGCAACCATACTATCTCAAAAATGATCAGTGTGGTTTAATATTGCTAATCTTAGCTTCTGTTCAAGCCATCTTAATAAAGCGACTTGACAAACATAAAATAATTGTACAGAAGATGGTTTTCCACATTATTTGATGTCGATCGCTTAAATGGAAACTGAGTTATTACAATTCGATAATCTTACTTCCCATTTTATTTTTGGCACACCTTTTTAACATTACTTCTGTTTATAACTTCTTCGCGTCGCTTCGATAGCCGAACCGCAGTGCTGCAGACATGGGTTCGATTCCCTGTAAGTTTAAGTTGTAATTGTTGGTATTTATTGAAATTGGTTTATGAAGGCAGCTGCCGTAGACAAGCTACTGTCTCTTTTTATTCATTCTCACACATTTTTGAGTATATGTCTTTTTCAAAATTGAAACTTATGTATTCGGAGCTATGTTAAGCATCGAATGTAATCAAAAATGAGTAATTTTTACATTTTACAATCACAAGTTTCAGAGACACTAGCAATGACTTTTCAATTGATTTCAAGAGCATTTATACTTTCTACAGTTTAAAATACAGATATAAATAACTTATTTCGTCTTTTATAATAATTTCTTAATTTGAATATAAGTGAGAAAAAATAGCAGTTATAAACTCTTTTGATTTAAGCTCGGGAGTATTGAAATAGCAAATGTACTTTCTTTTCAGACTAAATACTTTTATCGATTCTCAATTACTCTAGGAAGGATTCCCTCCTTTTATTTACAGTTTCGGTCTTTATCGATGGAGAATTGAATGCAAGTCAGAAAGACATGATTAAGTGCATTGGAATTTGTTAAGTTAATATCGTAAGTCATAAACCTATGTAGTTTATCCTTTCTTGCAAAATAAACGACCATAATAATCGACTATCGATATGTTTGGAAATAATTTTTTTTATAGAAAATGATGAAGATAAAGTGACTATTTTTGCATACATTGTTTAAGATTAAGATATTGGTGTCCCATAAGATTAAAGAGTGTACCAGGAGAGAGATACGACCCACCCTTGTACAAATAAATTTATTATAATTATTAAGAACGCTTTGGTAGAATATACAGTGCATATAAAATTTCGACATATCACATCCAACTTTATCATTTCGTTAAAGAAACTAATAACTACAAATTTCAAACGAATTATACTATTTATTATTAAGTAAAATAAAGTCATGTAATTGCTTTCTGAGTTTCTCTCTTTATTTAAAAAAGAAGTCAGCCCTAGGGGAGGATTTTCAGTTCTTTCGTTGTTATTTAGAACGTATCTCTATAAGTAAAAATCCTAAAAATTCAATATTAAGTTAGTTTGTTAAGAAATGTTTGGGAAATACAAGACAAATATATTTTTGTATCAATACGATTATTAGTTTAGAAGTTATTTAATATTATAGTCGTCGTTGCATGAAATTTCGGTTACAAGTAATTTTGTTCGTCGAGTATCCCAGTGGATAAAAGCATTTGGGTAGTAATCAGAGGATTACGAGTTCGAACCCGACAGATGGACTTGACAAAGAAAAGTAAAATTGTAATGATCTTGCGATCGGGGGGCTACCAGATTCGCTAATAAAATAATAGGAAGTCGTCTAATATTATCTAACAAATTATACAGGCGTTTATATGGGATGGGTGCATGATAAATCTGATCGGAGTCCACCGTCCTGACACCTATTGAGGTCGCGTCGGGTGCCATGTTGTCCTCCTCATCTGACCATGGTTCAAAATTACGAGGCATCGTTCACGGGTCTTCCCTTCGAGATAGGCCCCGAACCGTCACCCATAGTCCACTGTGAAGCTCTAGTGCGACATTTTTAACCAAATCCCGTCCCCCCCCCAAAAAAAAAGACGTTGAGTATCTCCCTTAATTTTTAGAGGGGAGAACCAATTTTTTTACGAAATGTAGGAATAGGTTTGAATCAAAAATTCAAATTAGTTTTGAATTTATAAATTTTTTAAACATTTAAAAACAAGAATAAAAGATTTGAAATGGAGATAAACAAAAAAATAGATTAACGTTCTCTCTTCTATGCATAAGAACTTTGATCTGAAAGTCAGAATACGACGATTGATTTGTTTGTCGTAATATGGAGAAAGGAAGCGGACCAAAAAATATGATTGAAAAATTCTTTCGACGAAAACAGTCCTTTATCGAATATTTATGGGCGTAAAAGAAAGAGGAGAGTCCAACATTGAAAAAAAATATTCCATTTATCTTCTTTTCATGTGCTGTCAACGCCATGCTAATCGGGAATTTTCGGACAAAACGCCCCTTTGAATATGAAGAGCATAAATAAATCTTGCATCGAATCAATTAACTATGAGATGTTTTACGGCCCCAGAGATTAGCATCTTTGAAACGGTCTTGAATGCTGCTTCTGAAAATGTTATCTGACGTAGATCATATCTATATTTTTTGATGATTCGTTACAAAGGGTTTTTTTAATCTTAAAATAGCCATTAAAATAACAAAAGATAATTATTTTATAAGACCAATTGGGAATACCCTGAATTTTACGGAGATATATATTGTATGCATTAATTAAATAATTAAACCGGTTTTCTTAATTAAATAAATATTGATCCCTTTTCGAATATGGATGGTTGTTGAATTTAGATATAAATTGTTATTGTTTTTAGATATAAAATGCAATTTTATTCTATTTTTAGATATGAAAGTGTTTTTATTTCATAAAGTATTTTTAGAAATTGTATTAAAGTACTTAATGAGTTTACTAAAAAACATGGATTAATTTAATACTTAGTGTAGTTAAAAATTTAGATAATTGTATTAAATTGTAAAAATCGATAAAAACACAAGAATTAAATGATATGCTATTACTAATATCGATGACTGGAAGTAGTATATGTGAATGTTTTTTCGCTACTTTTGAAGCCCTGCCATTGGCTGTATGAAAATTTTCTGCCAAAGGGTCACCAGTTTTTCGAGTAATAAACAACATTTTTAAACTAACGTAAATACTTCGTTCGAAATATTTTTTTAATCTGTTTCAATTGGGAAGAACCTAAAAGCTATATCTTAAAAATAACCAAGATATTTTTTTTTTACAAGTTTAAATTCTGTAATATAGAGAAAACAACTTTATAATTTCGGTGATTTTCTGAACGCTTGGAGAGTTAAAATGCCATCACTGCTCACTGCTAGAAGGTTACTCTCAAATTTTATAAAATGTATTTATACTTCGGTTAAATTTTTTTATTAGAATTATGAATATTTATACCAATATTATTTTAGACAAAAACGCACATATTAATTGTCTATAAACCAAACAAAAGATAAATATTCTATAATTCTTTTAATTTAAACTAACTAACAAATTTTATAAGTTCCGGATGAAACATTGTGGACTAATCACCATTGTTGTAATTATCTCTCCAAATGCTCAAGTCTTTACAAAAACCTTTCTACGAAGTACAAAAATAACACAGAATATCCCGGGGCTATATCTATCTTATGGACATAAGATATAAATCGAGCCACGCTCCTCAAAATCAAGGAAGACAAAATCAATGTCGGGGAAGTCAAGGTGATTTCTATGAAAAGGACCGCATTAGCCCCCATCCAGCCCATTAGAGGGGAGTGGGGGTGGATACCCCTTAAAGAAAAAGGCCTATTTGCATAGCCCTTTGTTTGCATGTTTTCAGAAGACTCGGGACTTTTTTTCTCCGTTCGTTCATTAAGGTTAAAGAGCCCCCAAGCATTTTATCTTCAGAGACTAGGATGTTACAGAGGAAAGACCCACTGGTGGGCGCTTCCTCTGCAATAAGATAAGAGATAAGATATAATAAGCATGGGGACTTGTTGGAAGACTTTATCTCAAATATGGTATATGTGTTTTAAATTTCAAGTATAAGGGAATTTCAAGTATAAACTTAAGAAATTCTGAAAAATTGATGATTTGGAGGTTTTCTATAAATAAATATTCGTATTGTTTTGCAGCTTTAATGCATCGATGTGTGTTGTATTTGTATATCAAATAATATTTATAATACAGTTAAAGTTACGTGCAATTAAGGGCTTATCCGATAGGAATGTTACAGAATTTCAAAAAAGTTACTCGGATTTTTTGAAGTTATTCGAATTTTAAATTGCTTTTCCTGAAAACTTAATGAAATGCAAATACGTCTTTATTCGTCATGGTTGGAAATTAAAATTTAAAAAATAGTTTTAGATGAATATTTAAAAAAAAATAATATTAAACGCAAAATAGAAATTAACTTTATGCAGATGATTTTATGTACAAGTTTGCAAATATGTTCCAAATAAAAACTTTGCAGAATATAGTGTAAACTGCGACATTAAAAACATCCATATATAGTGCATGGAAATATTTATTTTAAAGGGTAATAAAAATTTCCATATTTATAAATGTTTACGATATTAAAACTTAATATTTAATTTATCTGAGATTTTACTTTAAAGATGTACTACTATTCAAGGCAAGATTAATTTTAAAACAAATAATAGTTTAAAAAAAACTCTAAAGGAATAACAAATAGGTTACAAATTAAACATTTAATAATAAAAAAAAAACATCGTTGAACTTGGATGGAAAACGGCATGCCTCTTTTCTTCAAGTATTGACACGAAACATATCAACTTCTAATCTCAGAGTCATAACTGGATGGTTCGCTATTGCATATCAGTTGGCGACCAACTACACCGAAAGGGCTGTCCGCAAAAGAATTCCGCAGCCCAGAATGGATGTCGGGAGAGAACAGAGAGAAAGAAAGGAAGGAAGAAGAAGAAGAAAAAGAACAAAAGGGCCGATCGTCCCTCTGGCGTGCATCCAAAATGACGAGGGCATGACGCGGAGAAGAATGGAACGACTCCTGTCGACACCTTTATTCGAGGGATGATCGTTTGTTCTCCCCCCCTTCCCCAGAAACAAGACGTTCGATGATGTCGAGTTTTCGCTTGTCGCCTCCGTCCAAGTGTGAAGGCGATAACACCGCACCGAGAGTTATCCAGGGACTTTGGCACTCTTTTTGGCGGGTTTCTTGCTCCGAGATGGACGCGTTCGGATTGTGGTGTGAAACAAGCACCCATTCGCGTTGTAGACGTAAAAGAGATTTTACAGATTGAAAGTATTCAGTGGCAGATCTATGATTCGTTGAAGGAAGGGGCTGATATTAGCAAAAATCGAAATGAAAAACAATATTTCCCTATTGAATTTAAAATAATTAAAGTTTTAACATAAATTCAGTTAAAACAGTATTTAAAATGTAATATTTGGAAAAACTCTATTGAGACCTCATTGTTAACATTTTGCACTCCAAGTACTCTTTGCGTTTTCCGTTATTTCTACGGAACAGTTATTCATCCTTATGTTCTTTATCCTAGAATTTGTTATGCTTATAGAAAAAAGAAACATAATCTGTTTTGGAGTTGCAAAAGAACGAGTTGAAAAAAATATCGAAGTTTTTTTAAACACAAGATCATGCTGTTCTCGTTTATTTTAAAGAACGGGGAACCAAAAGAACGAGTCGTTATGTTGTCGCCTGAGCGGCGCTAACGGAGTGCAAAGGGCTAATTTAGTTTAATCCCTGCCGTAACCACACAAACATATATCTTTATATGTCTTTTTATAATATTCCTAACTGTGAAAAAAAAATGCATTTAAACCGTTTAATTAGTTATTTTTGAACACTAGCCTTGCCCGATTTTCTTACTTTCTCCTGCGAGTCTCACATAATATTGTAGGCGAAGGGGGTCAGGAACTTTAATAAGTTGTTTCATTAATTAAAAATATTAATATCCATTCGGCTTTAATATGATTTTTGTTTATATTGAAGCTATTTCTTAGATTTGGATCGTCTAAAGTCAATGGTAATTTTTATATCGGATTATAAGCTTTGGTAAATGAGCGAAATTGTTAAATATAATTATATTTACTGACGTTTATAACTGTGGTGTAATATGTTTCTTCGTATAATGAATGCATAAATCTTTACAAAACGTCTCATTGTATGCTTGAAAATAAATACTTTTCTCACTAACTAGCTTTACGAAAGAGCCCAACACCGCACTTTAATCGTTAGTGCAATAGAAATACCTAAAGTACATTATTTCTATTAAGAAAATATAAATAATTTGGCGGCAAGGGAAAACAGCGATGAGTTTTCCCTCAAAACATATAGGCAACCCTATAAAAATGGGGACATGGCTGGTATCGGCCGGTCGAAAGAACACTCTTTCCATCCCCCTCCCCATCCCATGTCATCATTCCTCCCCCCCCCCCACTTGGGGTCGTCAAAATATGTGAAGCAACTGTCACCGCACCCACGTATAAGATCCCTCCACAGATTCGAAATTGGGGACGCGTTTTACTTTTATTGACTTGGGAGGGAGAAAGAACGGGATGTAGAGCATCCTTGCTCTTGAGCCTCCCGCAATAAGGGTTTCTGAATCCTGGAAGAGGAGAGGGATGCTCTGCATGATCCTTGGGAGTATTGAGTTGCAGAGAAGAGCAAGAATGTTTCTGAAAAGACTTGTTTGTTGAGGTTGTGGTAGTCAGATCATTGGTCGTGGGTTTTCAACTCTCTTTTATTTGTGGCATAGTTGGGGGATTGGAGCTTTTATTGAATGGGCATTGTATTGAAGAAAGGTTGAAGTGAATGGGAATTATATAACTCTTTCATGTAAATAAGGGATTAGGTTCTAAGAAAAGTATTGCATTCAAAGTTGTATGCCGCATATAAATTTATGAATAGTAAATCATATATGCTTCGGAAAATATTTTTTTGTGTAAAAACATAAAGCATAATATATTGACGTTCAATTTCTAGTAAAATTTTATACGTTATAAATTTTGATTAAGATTGATTCTAAGAAATAAAATTCGGCTCTTTTGATTGTGAAATTCTATTAATAGAAATTATACATACATAATTTAAACTATATAAAAATAATCTTATTACATAAACCTTATAAAAATAAACTCTGTCTGACAGTTTGATTTAAAAGTAATAAAACTGTCAGATGGTCATAATATTTTTTTTTCAGTTTATACTACTATTATGAACCTTACATAGTTAGTGCCGTTCTTATACTATTCTGTAGGGTTTTTGAATATTATAATGACAAATTAATTAGTTTAGTTACAAGTTTCTGGGCAATAATAATGTCCAGAAACTTGTAACTAAATTACATGGAGACCTTGAATAGGACAAATAAAAATCCGATAACCACAAAATACAATTATTATAAAAAGGGAAAAATTAATATGAGATGATGAATTAACGTACATATTTCACAGTGGTTTTAATTATATTTGTTTTGACAATTTTTTTTATTAAAATATTTCAGAGGAACTTCAGCGATAAAAATATATAGTTAATTATAACGCCGCACTAATGAACTTTTTTGCAATTAACAATGTTATTTACCTTGTTTCCAAAGTTATCTGAAACAAAACTAAACAATGTTTTGCTGTATCAGTTTTGTAATATCCTATCCTACATTCTCTTTTAGGGAAACAGCGATAAAAACACGTTGTTAATTGCAATACATTACAACATTAATGAGCTTTTTTTGCAATTACAAAGATAATTTCTCTTGTTCCCAACACCACATTTAGTATTATGTGTATCAAAAGAAAATCCCAATATGTGTGCTTTACATCCAATAGCCAACCAGGGAGCTTTGCGAAAACTACACACACTTGCTAATTAAAACAAATTAAACAGGGGGACAAAGATCTTTGCGCATGCGCTTTGTATGAAATGTAGCAACCATTGGATGAGTGAAGGGGTTAATTAAACTTTCACGGGGATTAGTGATAAAGACAAAAAAAAGTGTTGATGACAGTCGCTATCGCTGTTTCATGGTCTAGTCTAAATTACAGCACATATTTTGTGACCCGTTAATGACCGACCCACATTGGATCGTTACGAGGAAAAGCGAACTGGAGTTAAATAGGGGAAGGATTTAATACAAGTATTTAGATTTCAGTTTTATACGCATTTAATACACTGAATTATAGAATTAGAACACTAATTGCGATTAATTGCCGAAATTCAAATTTTTTAAATAACTTTTTAATTAAAAAAAATTACAATTATCAATATAAAAATCTGTTGCCAATGAAATTATAACTATTATTAGAGGTAAGCAATAAAATAAAGTTATACTTTTTAATATTTTTTTAAATTAAACATTCGAAGCACGGTTTTAATTGTCTTTTTAGTAAAGGCCATGTATTTTTATATGTTTTCGTTATAATATAAATGAAATCTGCGTAGAAATTGAATAAAGGTTTTTAAAGTTATAAAATGAATACGCAAGTTACTTTTTTTTAAATTAGGTGCAATGCTCTATCTATACTAATGTCATACTATCCATACATCTAATAAAGGAATTTCGGTGAAATCGATGCTGTTGTTTTAAAGAAGCCTGCAAATAGTTGATGTAAGTTGTTGTCGCTTTATAATTAAAACTAGCAGGTCCGTGCAATAATTATCGCATGATCCCCCCCCCCCCTCCCCCGAATCATAAAGTTTAACCCTTCTGGCTCATTCATAGATGGCAGCACCATCAATGGTTTGTTTAAAAAACACATTTAAATGAATTATTTTAAACACATTTATTTTTTTCAAAAAAGGTTGATGTTCACGAGATGAACCTTCAATTCGTCATTGCTTTTGAAACTTCTCTTTATTTTGATACCTTATGTGTTGAGTTCCATTGCGTATTCTAGCCCTAAAAGGGATCTTTACTACAAAAGTAATATATATGATTGCGCAATGGGCTGTCTTGGGTTGTAATTTGATTGCAACGTAATACATTTGAACTTAACATTTCTCTACTTCTTTACAAAAGCTAAATTCAATAGTTTAAATTTCAATTAAACCGTCCGGACCATCCAATTTCATTTAGAGAAAGTAACCACGTGATTTCAACAATTAAAACAATCCCCCCCCCCCCTCAACATGGCGATATCACGCACCAAATCCCCATCCCTAATTAGCAAACTACAATTTTACAGTACACCCCAATAGCCAATTGAGAAACGGCACCAGTCTTGCAAAGCATTCCGCCTGGCCATCCTTGCCGATGATCTATGGCCAGAAACAGACTTATCCTCGACTCTAAACAGACTGTTAATTCTGTTCCATGGAGGGGGGGGGGGGGGCTTAAAAAGCGAGCGATAGACGGGGTTTAGAAGCATCTGTTCGGGTCTTATTAAGGGTGTCGCGGGGGGAGGGGGGGGGGGCTTTGATAATTAGTGTCAATTAGTAGCCTTCTGACGATGAGCGGGGAACGAGGCTATGATAAGCTGACAGCGGGATTAGGGATGACCGTTGGGATGGGGTTGCTGTAGCACACTGGGAGCGAGATTATGGGTGCCCCCCTTTTGGCGCTTATTTTGTAAGGATGGTGGTTCGAAGGGATGGTTAACCGCTGCGGTGCTTTCTGGTAAGGAAACGCAGCCGAGAGATTTTGTATTTAGGGAAATATTTTCCAAAGGGCTTCGGGGTAAGGGAATGGCAATTTATTTTGGAAATTGAAGGATGTTGATCTTTTAAAGATTCGGGAGCAGTGATTATCTAAAGGGGAATTTATTCAGATTGGGTTTGAGGTCAAATGATAGTCGAGCTTATTTTCAAAAGGGAACCTATTGGAAATAATCCATTGGAAATGTTGGTAGTTTTAGGTATTTATTGTTTGTTGGGAGTAATTTATTGTATCTTTTTTTAAGAGGTATTATAATTAATTTTCTTTTGACTGTTGAAAAATCTTGATTTTTTATGTAACAAGCAATCGGTTTTGAGTTAGTTAGAATCTGAAAGCTATTATTTTTAATAATTTAATTTAGTTAAATTTCGGTAATATTTGTTAAATTTCGGTAATATTTGAATTCATTAGTTTTAAATCATATGCGACTTAATAATATATCATAACAACTTTATAAACTAAAGTATAAAAAAAAATAGAATTTTTTTTGAAGTTTTTCTTATTAAGTTTTCGAAATTACTAAAGTAGTAATAATAGTATTAACTAAAAAACTATTTGCACCTTTTATTAAATAATTTTAAAAAAAGTCGAGTTAAAATATACCCTCGGTATAATGACCGCTCAAGGAACCAATAGAAGCTGATCGTTATACCAAAAAGCTATTGTTAACGGATTAAAAGAATTATTATATTAATGTCGCTGTTATAACGATGGGATCGATATATATTGTGGGGCCATTATAAGGAGGGTCTGTTGTATATTTTATCAATTATTACCGAAATTGATTGCATTCGGACTGGTTATAAATGATTGAAACGGTGCCCAAAATCGAATACCAGACCACTTCATCTGACTCACTACACTTGAAATCCACCCGATGTTTACCCCCATCGCAGAGACTCAATTCCAATAATCTCAATCAAGTTAACACAGGGACTCAACTCCTTCAAGTGCCCATCCTCCACTGCACTGACCGCCCACTTAACCCTCGAACTGGACTGCTTACCCATAATCCAATGCCCCGTGTATAAAATCACCCCTCGCTGACCCCGCATCACTTAGATTACTCATCGCGTCTTCCCGGTGCATTCCCTGCACAGATCCAGCACCCGACCGGGCGATCCAGAGATGCTGCTGGCGTTTCGTTGGCAACCCAGCACCACCCCGGCATATCGGGGGACGCCCCTGCTACGGTGTCGGCCCTTTAATCCGTGGGATGCGCCCCTTAATGCTCGACTGATGATGCCTTGTAATCGGGGTGTACTATCTCTCGCTGCGCCCTCGTTACGGGGGCACCGCATAATTACCGGATTACAAGCCCCCCCCCCCCCCCCCCATTTCCCCATGTTGCATGTGAGGGTATGTAGCGTTAAAAATCGCGAAAGAACGGCATTTTTTAATCTTTCCGTTTTGATAATTTTTTTTTATTATATTATTGTTAACATGTTCATTGCCGGTGACTAAAAGGATGTAAGTCCACTATTGCATTTTACGTGTTGTTTTGAAGAACGTATCACGCGTCTGTGCGTGGCCGGCAACAAACGTGTTTTACCCAAACACCGCCTTCAGTTTTTTTTAAAGATTGTTTTTCGAGATATTGCGTAAAATATAATTTGATGTGTTGGAACTACAGAAGAACTTTACTTAGTAATTGAAGACTAGAAATGAAAAACGACCTAGGTACCAAAAAAAATCGAAAATATTTTTTTTACGGAAAAATGTCCCAAAGACCAAGTTGAAAAAAGTGGAGAACGCCCAAAGTGCGAACTCCAGTAGTAATAGTTCAAAAATTTGAGTGAAATGAAGAACGCCCTAAGTAAAAGATGAGAGTGTTTTTCATTTTTCGGCTCTCCTGAAAAATGTTCTTTTTTTGGACTTAGGTAGTTTTCCATTTCTAGTCCTCAATTCTTCACCATAAAAGCAAAACTTTTCACGTCTATGATCGGATATCAATTTACATAAATATAAATCTCTTATAGTTAAATGTTATGTAAAACAGTTAACTTTGATTTATGAGTGCTTCTATATAACGCATTCTGTTGAGGATATATCACATTTTGCAAATTAATTTTAATCTTACTCTAAATATCGCATCAATTTGAATTTGGAATACTTATTTACAAATGAAGATAATAACGATATCTAGTCATAATAGCAATTATCCCTTTGAACTCCGAAGGCGCCTCTTATGCGCCAACATAACGACAAGTTCTTTTGTTTCCCTGTTCTTTAAAATAAACGAGAATAGCAGGATATTGTGTTTAGAACATCAATCTTTTTTGTAATTTGTTCTCTTGCAAATACAAAACAGATTAGGATTTTTTTCCCTTTATGAGTATAAAAAAAAATCTGTGGAAAAGAACATAAAGAGGAATAACTGTTCCATAGAAAGAACACAAATCGCAAAGTGTTCGTGGAGTGCAAAGGGTTAATAGTTTATACTAATTAATGATGATAGTTTTATAATTAATATGGTTATTTATGCTGAAAAATTGGACATCGGAAAGTTTCGAGACCGACCTATAAGCATAATACTATGGTCACGTACTCTATCCAAATCCGTTTTGTCGGAAAACGGTTTCACAAAGAACATTCCGAGGGAGAGAACTTCTAATACGATCCTTTTACCATGTATTCTATGCAAATATATCTTCTGAGTTGACGAAAACGTTAACAATTAATAATATGATTCCTCAGCATTACAGTAGAACTAACTATCCAGATCAAACAAAGCGGATCTGGTCAGGAAAATCCACAATTTTAAAAATTTATCGGCGAATGGTATTGTTTTTAATAGTCATTAAATGACATCGCATACTAAAGAAAAATTAGTTTTTTTATAAAGAAAAATACTAACTAACTAAGAAAAATTAGTTTTTTTTTATTAAGAAATATTTTTTTTTACTAATCAGTACAAATTATTAAATGTATTATGAAATATCAAATTATCCGGATATTCGATTATCCGGATGGGGACCTGGTTCAAATTCATCCAGATATTTGATTATCCAGATGGGATCCGGTCCCGATTCATCCGGATATTCGATTTTCCAGATGGGTTCTGGTCCCAATTCATCCGGATAATTGGAGTTCTACTGTACTTCGTAAATAACTATTTGCACTTCACATAAAATGCGGATAGATTACGATCAGATTATTCACTTTTCAATCTTGGATGGAGTTTAAACGAAATCATTCAAAGGAGAACAAGATATTGAGTATATTTACGTAGAAATTCCTATTAATGTTCAAATATGTTTCAATCATTCCTAACATATTTAGTATTACTAATTATCCATTTAAAAGCTTCTTGAAAACTTCGATAAAAAGTAGAAATAATTAGAAGAGAAAATAAATAATGAAAAAAATAAAGATATTAATTTTTGTTTACTACTCATGAAAAAAAAAACTATGTTCGAAGTTTGTTTCTTATTACACACACCATTAGTGTTTTAACTAACTTTTTAAAGCAATTGTTATTCCTAACCTCGAAAACCTAAATATTTTAGTCCTTCCGTACCAAATGACATCAAAACTTTGAAAAAGTTTTAATGAGAAAACGTATATTTTGGAAACAAAATTTGAAACCTTTAGAAATTTTAGAAACTTTGATGAAACTTGATATCTGCTTGGTCAGCAACTAAAATAAGAATTATTTCTACGTTATAAAACTGTACAAAAGTTTATTTAAACTATTTTTGTCATAAAAACTAGTAGAGTAATAAATAACTTTTGTAACATTAAAAATAATATATTTCATATAATTGGAGTGTAGTATCTTATTTCACTGCCAATTAATTCTTTTTCTTTTGGCTACTCGTAAGAACACATCATTGGCCCTAACGACTGTTTCGAAATAATAGTTATCAAATAACAGTTTCGAAATAGATATCTAGTATCAAATGATCATCATTATTAAATAATGTTTCACAATGGACTAAATTATTCAGTTACAATTTTCCAAGAAATTCTAAATAGACGTTTAAGTTATTTTTACTTTTATTCAAATTGATGCCGACTTTGTAAGTATAATTGTAATATAATTATTTCATATATCAGAGAGGTGTAATATTTTAAGGTAATTAACTAAAAAATTAGTACGATCTAATAAAAATTATTTTTATTTTTAACATAGGGAGGTAACTTTGTTTTTTGTGGGAGGGGTAGGGGGGGGGGGGGGACTATATATTTTTTTTCTTTCCAATTAATTTTGATTCACTCTGTGAATATTTCAAAGAAATCGATTTAAATAAACAGGTACATAGAGGCCCATCTGGGATTATAAATTAAAAACTTTTAGAGTATTTTATAGCACTTACTTGGGAAATTACGTTAAAGTGTTTGATATAAATAAACATTTTAATAGCACAATTAAAATGAAATACCAAATTTAACCACAATATTTTTTTTATGCATCTTGACATTTTTTGCCAGCTAGGATATCTCAAAAACAATTCCATAAATGAATACTTATTTATTAATTTTGATTGAGCTAGAAGATTTAAATTAAATACTTAATTCAAACAACGTTTAATTCTTTATAACAAAAAAAAATTAAAAACCGAATTCTAATTCAAAATTATTAAATTTATAGCGATAAAGGGATTTTATAAAAGTTAAAATATTTTAAATCAATTTCGGAGCTTTGAAATTTAATCGAATTACAATTGTGATATTTAATCGCCAAGCTTTGATAGTGTTCACTTTTTTTTTTATTTCCCTAGTGGTTTTTTGATTTAAATCTTCGAGTCTAAAGATATTTAAATAAGAGTTTTTATAACTTTTTATCATGCGTTATCGAAGATTTAAATTATTCTCATGAGATATGTAATGAAAAGAAAGAAAATCTTTGAAAAAATTGAAAGAAAAGGCTAAGCATATTTGGCTAGCCTTGCGGCATAATAATATGCATTAAATATCAAAAACTTAATAAAATTAACATTTTTAATACAAAAATGTACGGGTATGTGTATTTTAGTAAATATTTAAACATCGCCAAATTATTGCAAAAAATATTTCATTAGCTAATAAACTTCTTTTACTCAAAATATTTTTTCACAAAATAACAAAATTTCTACTTTTTTTAACGAAATAATAAAATTTAAAAAACACATTTCGTTGTCAATATATATTTAACTAAAATAAATTTACGCAACACGACGTTATATTCCGATATCTCGAAATTTGATATTCCAACTCAAATACATATGATAATTCAATACGAATGTAACTTAATTGATCTATTTACAGTCAGTCCTACACATTATTCTCGCCAGCGTCTGATAAACGTGAATTGATTAAAGACATAGAGTGCATCTTTTCTCACGGAGCTGATAAAAGTTCGCGAAGGAAAAGGGAGGTGCTCGAAGAAATCGATCTGGTAACGGAATCGGGAAAAGAGAAGGAGTCGACAGAATTGTACCAATTCAATTTGCATATTTATCAAACACCTTCAACCCAGAACCTCCGGGGAAGGATTACAATCTACGCATTTCTGCAAAAGGTCGGTTAATTATACGCGAGTGGTATTGTTTTAAACATTTTTGGAAGCGTGCTCTCTGAGCTAGAGCTTACAAGGATCCATTGTATTCTGCAAACGTCTTTTTTCTCAAATATTAATTTCACAACAAAAATTTCGATTTTTTTTTTCACCTTAAAGAAAAGCGATGTATTGGAATTCATTTGAATTCTGGGAACAATTTTTAATATTTATAAAGATATTTATTTAATTGGTTGGAAAAATAATTTTATATAAAAAAAAATTTGTTCCAATACCTTTTTGCAAATCTCTACTGATTTCATCGATTATTAAAAATATATCAATATGCAGCATTCTGTTTTAAGGATTTATTAATTTATCAGTCAGGGTCATAAAACTAACTCATCAGTTAAAAACTTAAACTGCTTTGCCTACATCTCAAAACTAAGTTATTCTAAAAAATAATATATAAATAAATATCCATTAGAGACTAATAAATATAAGTAAATACATGTAACACCCAAAATTTTTTTAAATAATGTTCCAAATGCATCAAAATATTTATTTTTACACCTGTTATATTTTAAATTGCCTTAAATATTTCTGTGAAAGCGAATTGAAAGCAAAATTCCCCAAAATGCATAAATACTTGACTTCAAACCGTTTTCGTGCCAAAACATCGCCATATATATAAAAAAAAATCCTCGATCGATAAACGTAAATTTACCCAAACACTCAATAAGCAGAAAATAGTTTTTATGTCCAACTAGCTATTGTAAAAGACAAGCTTTCCCATCCCACTCCATTTTACATTATATAATTAAAAGAAAATGCCCTGCTGAGTACCCTTTCTGCTATTTCCAATGTTAAAAGAGGACGAATACAAATGCTAATGGAAGAATCGTGTTCCTTTCGGCTGAAGGACTTTTCTGGTACAAAACCGTCCCCCCCTCCCCAAACACCACTCCGAGTTAAGGGTGCCATGTGGAGATAGGATTTAGATCTCGTGACACTCTGCTCTTCTGATATGTGAGTCACAAATATATGATTGAAATATGTAGCAGATAATATGTGTGTTAAGCTGTTTATATATACACCATGTAACTTACATTTTTACATTAAAGAAGACGTTATGTGTATTGGAAGCGTTTAATGTAAGAACGTAACACTATATATTTTTTTGATAATCAGCGTACGTTCGCTAGAACAACCACTGTGATTTGTCACTAAAGGCTTAACATGTTTTTTTTTTATAAAAATAATTGTTTATAAGAGAAAACATGCAAAATGTGTTTCTTTTTACTGGATGACGATGTTTATAGCTATTAATAAGATTTTTTATTTTTCTGTCTTCTTTCATGTGCGTGTAATAACGATACCGAAACAAAAATAATTAAATAGTTTCATAGATAATAAATTAAATAGTTTATATTTCTTCTAATGATGTTAGATCTTACTCGTGTTACACTAATGGCGATGTCAAACGTACCCTATAACATGAGCTTGATCATTTGATCAATTTTTATTAGATAATGGTAATATACTCGTATTCTGCTTTTCAGAAAGGAATGCCCATGTATAATAATACTATTTAGTAAATAACCATTTAAAAACTCCCAATGCTTTTAGACAAGTGGTTTCCAACCTTTTTCGTCTCGCGTACCCTTTGGTAAAACTTTTCATTTATGAGTACTATTTATCTCATAACCCTTCTCACCCATCCCTCTTCGCAAAAGAAAAGTGTTTTTTTTATGCAGTAAAGTTCTTAGTTTAGCCGGCGAATTATTCAAACGACTCAAATTGATGGCTTATAAGCTTTTATTTGAGATTTTATTTATTATATTTAATTATTTATATGTAATAAATTTTTAGTTTAGGTGTTTTTCGCCATTACTATTAGTATTTTTGCGTACCCCCAACCGGACAGCCAAGTACCCCTAAAGGTACGCGAACCGTAGGGTGAAAACCGCTATGTTAGATGGATCGAGGTCAAACGTAACATCTTCCAGATTTTTTATAGCCTTCTTAAAAAATTCTCAAAGTTTCGCGTGTGTGATGGGTTTAAAATCGCCAAAAATTCCTAGTGGGGTTTAAATGACCCTTTCACATATTTGATATTTAGAACAATCTAATTTCTAAAATCATCATTTTGATTAAGGATTTTGGATTTGGGTACGTTTCGGATTGTCTATTTCTGTCCTCATTTACGAGACTAAACAAAGCCACACATATACATAAACACAAATACCTCGTTATTTTAGAACCAAGGTCAGATGACGAGGAAACACCTGAGCTGTCACCCAACGCAACATCAATAGGTGTAAGGACATTGGCCCCGATCAGATTTACCGTTCCATATATACGCCAGTATAATTTGTTGAATGTTCTGGACAACTTTTTTTAGAGAAGCTGGCTGCCCTCCGACCGCAAGATCACTATTTTTTTTTTTTACTTTTCTTTGTTAAGTCCATCGCATGGGCTCGAATTGGCAATCCTCTGATTACCAGTTGAGCGCCTTTATTTGCTGGGCAACTGGAGGTCCCATTTTGATTAAGGAAATTTTAAAATGTGCAACGTTAGCTCAACATATAATTATTTCCATTACTTAATATTACACGCGAAATAATAAAAAAAAATACAAATTAATTATAGAATAACAGAAAGTAAATCCAACAATAAGAATTTACTACAAATTATTCTATACCAAAACCAAGCTGCAAAGCAGTCAGAAACTGCTTTAAACCAATCTCTTGGAATATCTACGAGATCAAGACGACTAAAGCCTCGCAAAATAGAAAATCACCGCTAGTCCCATTATCACGTTTGCGCCCATTCTCTAAATCCCGTCGGCAAACGTCCGGCTTAAAGACCGACTTAACACTCCGAACCCCTCTCTCGCATCCCCCCCGTCTTTTCATTCCAAAAAAACGAAAAATCAATCACGATCCTTCAATCACTTCTGCCGTATAATTTTCCCTAACTCCCCTCTCCGGATTTAAAAAAAGAGAGAAGGGAGGAGGGATGCTCAAAGCAAAAGATGCGGAGGAGCAAGGATTTGATCTGCCTCAGAGAACATCACAGAGGGTGAGTCAGAAGACGGCATTCCGCTACACACTCCCTGTGTTCCCACCCTGGATGCGCCTCACTTCGGGGGATTGTGGGAGGCAGGAATCAAGTCGAGACCAGGGGTGATAGAGGGGGGAGTTTTTTTTATATAGGTCTTCTCTATCCATTTAGTGTCCTTGTCATTCTTGTTAGGAGCTACAATCAAAATTATTTCACTTCGACGGTTGGTTTTGTGCAAGGGGGTGTGAATTTAATTTAATAAGGGCTCGGGGATGCAGGGTGAAGATGACTAATTAATTGAAATTGTTTGAGTGTGTGTGTTTGATATATTATTGGCCCATGTTTCTGTGTCTTGTTGATGAAAAGAGTGCGTTTGTAGTATTTTAAAGGATAGTTTATGACTCGATACGATGGAGGAAAGGGGGAGGTTTGAAGATTATGGATGACTTTCAGATATTTTACAAAATTTCCATTGATAGTTAAAAAATGTTTGACAACTCAATCATTATCGAAGACAAAGTCGGGTTACAATGGTCCTTCAAATTCAGTTTTAAATTAATTTTATTTACTTTAATAACATTTCAAATTTATAAAGTAGACAACTGAAATTGTAGATGCCTCTTTTGTTATATTGTTCCCAGTTTGTCTTTGAGAGAAATATAATTTTCATAGAATGGTCAACTATATTGCTCTATAGAAATTCCATTTGTGCTTTTTATTGATGATTTAAAATGTTATTCGATGAAAATGTGCGATGAAATTTCTTATTTTGACTGATTCCACCCGATTGGATTTGACCATTACTGAGAATAAATACAATTATTATTAATACAATATTAATATAATATATGATTGAATAAAAGACGGTGCCAGCCACTGTTTTAGTTTAATAGTAGGTTCAAAATCCTTGACAAGCGACTCTACTAAGCTTTAGAAAAAAAAAATATAAAAAAAAAAAAAAAAAGATTAATTTTGTGATATAATTTTGTGTTCCGGACCTGCAAAAGTCAAACCACAATTCGGAATAAAACTTGCCAAATTCCGAATCAAAAGGTTTCGAAGTCAAATAACGAGTAGATCAATCTCACCAATGCAGAATATCTCCCCAGCTATTTTTATGCGTCCAATAAATAAATCAACTACACGATCTCACGCACATACGATTTCTCAAGAGATGGGAATTCGATGCCGATCGCATCATCCAAACAGCAGAAAGCATCCCAACAAAACATCTCGCCAAAACAAAAGAATAGTTTCGTACTATGGGCGAAGGGACTAATTAAGGGAGAAGGGGGTGGAGGAGCAATCCGAGCGGATAGAGCAAGTTAATCCAATTACTAGAGTAGCTACCGATTTTATTTTTCTATATCTTTCTGCTATTTTTTGCATGCTTGGCCTTTCCGTAGATCCAAGGAACGACGTGGAATATAGAAACGTAGTTTGATGACCTCATACTAATGACCTATTCTTGTTCGTCCGTCTTTATGTACATATAAGAAGAAGGAAAATGATGGTATGGGTCAATGCCTTTTAAGAATAGTAGTGAAATTTTAATTTTGGTGAAAAAAAATTTCGTGGTAGTAGTGTTGGAATTTTTTGAGCAAAAATAAATGTGAAATTATATCAATATCAAAAATATATTTGTAACTAAATTATTAAGAAAAATATTCTTTTAGTGTTTGATGTTTTCGTCCGTGTATTAGTAGTTTTTCCCGCAATACAAATACTTGATGAGCAATATAAAAGCTCAATGAAATTTAAAGTATTTGAGGGAAGCTTTTGAAACTATCTACTACCATCTACCACTAACATAATAAAATAACATTAAAAAAAATATTTTTAAATATTAATTAATAAAGGAATGCCTTGAAAAATTATATATGTTTTTTTGGTTGATAAATTATTACTTGTTTTAGAATATATGTACATAAATTAATAATACTAAAATTTAAGTAGAAGTTTTAAACGAGTATAAAACTAATCAAATTATAAACATTAAAAGAATAATGTATAAAAATATCATAAAACCTTATCTGAAACTACCCCTTTTTAAAAAAATTCTACGGGAAAGAAATTTTAAACATTATAGAAATAAAATGATTTTAAATAGTTAACTTACATCTATTAATTTCACAAACCAAAAATTTAAAATGTTAAGAAATTCTCTTAAAAAAGTTTCTCGGTAAATGCGTATATTCCTAGAATCTAATATAATGAACATTTCTTAACATTTGCAACACTTATTAACTCCCTTCTCTATTAACGAAAATCAGTTCCTAACACGCTTCCTTGCGGCACTATCTTTCAGTAAAGTTCTTTACCATTTGCGAACTTGTTGAAAACTGTCGAAGGCGAACAACAGGCGGGAAAAGCGGTAAAAACAGAGACTAGTGCACACTTGGGAGGTCATCCATCAGACGCAGACAATGGGAAAAAGAACTCGCTGACAGTCCCATCTCTTGGTGAGTGGCAGGGAAACTTTCCTGCACCAAGTGCTTGGAGATTCACCAGAGCGGCCTCGAGTTTCCACTGATTTTTAGAGATTTCTTACTTGATTGCGAGGTTGAAATAAAGTTTTCGGTATGGGAGTTTTCTTCGGTTTGGTAAGTTTCAATTGCTGGTAAATGCAATTCATTTTGCAATATACTTGCTTTTTTTGCTATAGTTGAGCCGTGTTGATTTTTGTGTAATTACATTTTGCAATGGTCTCGCTTTTCTGAGTAACACTTTTGCAAGAGTATGTTTAATGTTTATAATCTTAAGAGACAAAAAGAATGACATTTATAATTTTTTTTTCCTTAAAAATATGAAGGGTAAATTGTAAAACAGAGTATCTCGTATCTGTTATGATTTCCTTAAGACTTTCAAATCAGTTTTAGTAATATCTTGTAATCGCAGAATTGTACAAAAAAAAACTTTTATCTTTTTATATTTATTTTTTATTTCTTCACTATATTACTTTGGGAAATTATTGAAATATTGTTAAATGGTAAAAATGGTTGCGAATTTTTTTTTTATATAAAAAAAAAGCATTTTAGAGAAAATAATTTAAATTATCGTGGAACGAAAACAACTAAATTTTTCTTTGTATTTTGTTGAGTATCAGATTAAACGCAGAAAATAATTCTTATTAATAACATATTGTTATTGCTAATAACATGAAAGGGTTTTAAAACATTTGTACAGTTAGAAAAGAAAATTCTTCTGTATCGGTAGTTATGTACTGACAGATTAATTTAAAATTATTTCAATTTTGAAACGCTTTGTGGATATACTAAATAAAGTGCTTTTTTATTAAATTGTCATATTGAAAAATTTATGTTTATTTATTGTATAAAATTTATGTTTATTTATTGTATAAAATTTATGTTTATTTATTGTATAAAATTTATGTTTATTTATTGTATAAAATTTGTTTATTTATTGTATAAAATTTATGTTTATTTATTGTATAAAATTTATGTTTATTTATTGTATAAAATTTATGTTTATTTATTATATAAAATTTATGTTTATTTATTATATAAAATTTATGTTTATGTAGTGTATAAAATTTATGTTTATTTATTATTTAAAATTTATGTTTATTATATAAAATTTATGTTTATTATATAAAATTTATGTTTATTATATAAAATTTATGTTTATTTATTGTATAAAATTTATGTTTATTTATTGTTTAAAATTTATGTTTATTTATTGTTTAAAATTTATGTTTATTTATTCTTTAAAATTTATGTTTATTTATTGTTTAAAATTTATGTTTATTTATTGTTTAAAATTTATGTTTATTTATTGTATAAAATTTATGTTTATTTATTGTATAAAATGTAAGTGCTCATATATTTTTAACTATTTTAAAATCCTTTACAAAGCTTCCAATTTTAAAACATACATCCTAAAACACACTTATTTATCTAATTTTAAAACCATTGTATTTAATTTACTTGACAAGGACCTTCAACTATCCCCAATCAATTTAAACCACCCCTCCATCAACACATCAATTCAATTTCACCCAAATATCTCACCTCACAATTCCCCAAACATTCCTTCCCATCCTGGATAGTTCGGCAAACACCAAAATCCCCCCATTCATTTCTTTTAAAAGAAAGACCTCTTTCATCCCCAGCACCCCCCTCGGCAGTAGCTCGCTGTTTTCAAGTTATTTTTGCAACCGTAATGGCCGGGAACGTCTTTTACAAGTCGGTGAGTTTCGGCGAGACCTACCGCGGATAGCGAAAATACTTCTCTTCCTTTCAACCCTGGAATAGCAGATTCATTACAGCGAAGGTGTTGTCCATGGTTGGACGAGGAACCGATGCTCTTTTTCAAGCGGGGCAGAATGGAATGTCAGCGGTCTGGGCCTTCAAAGGATACACGTTACTTTGGTGAGGGGCGTCTTTGAAAGAAATTGATGAGGTTCTTCAGTATCTTATATTATTTTAGAAGAGTTGATAGAAAGAATAGGAATTGGATAGTAAAGCATAGATTAAATTGTTTATGTTGCAGTCAATGGGATGAGTTTTAAAAAAAAATTATGATATTAGTATCCCTCGCATAAATTTTGTTGGAATAGTTTTGAAATGTGCTTTTCTATGTTGGTATGCAAATGGAAGTTAAATTATATCTGTTGAATATTTCAAGTTAATATTTTAAAAGAAAACAATCGCATTTCTTTTCAGTTCAGATAAACTATTTAATCCAATTATTTTTGAAAAAATTATTTGGGATAAGCCAAGAAGCAATCAGATATATTATTTATGTAATAAATATCCCTTAGACGCAGTGAATCTTAACACATGAGATATTAAAAGAAAGAGAATTTCATGGACCAGTGACGAATCTTAGTTTCATCTCTTAAATATCAACGTTTTTTTTAAATGCGTTTAAAATAATTCTTTTTAAAGGTTTTTTTTAAATTTTGATTATGCTGTCATGCCGACTATGATCAGACCATTAAACTTCGATTTTTTGACCATAAAAGATTCGCTAATATCTTTAATCCGGGTGGGTGTGGGGGGTCATGCGATAATTATCATTATAATAATATTGCATGTTAGTGGTAATTTAATAAAATATTTTTTACAGATAACTTTTGCTTAAACATTTTATTTAGGAAACTACCTTGCAGCAAAACTTTGTAAAACAGAATTGTAATTTTCAAACATAGCTTGTGTTACTTGATAGAAAATTTAGATTGACTCTTAAAAACTAGTAAAAAATCACACAAAATATTGTTTTATCCACAATAGCATTGAAATTTAAATAAAATAGGTTTTTTTAATGGAATATTAAACTGTGTAGATCTAACTATACTATATTCGTCGTCAAAAATATTTTGATCTAGGGAAAAAATACAGTCTGATATTGGATTAAAATTCTCTTTATACCATCATTTAATATAAATTTTACCATTTGCTATAAACATTCTCCCGTGTTTCGCAACACAAAAGTGGTTTCAACATTTTCCTCGAATCCAAAAGAACCCTAAAGACAATCCCCTGTCCCAAACCAACCCAAAAAATACCAGGAAATTCCATTAAAGAAAACAAACTCCCATTTCCTATTCTTCGTATACTACCCATCCATCCAACAGCCACCAACCAGACAAAAAAAAAGGGAAAGATTCCTTTAACATAGGACCTCATTGCCCAACCCCTCTTAAAGCAGAGAGGGAATATAAAATAGCTGGGCTAAGGAACCATGGGATCCATCTCCAAGCTGTCTGTGTCCCTTATCGGGGCTGTGTATATTCAACAGAGAATGGGAAATGGATGGATGCAATTCAGAATGGGTGCATCCCATTACAAAGCATCCATTTCCAGTGGATGGTGTCCAGTGGGGAGATTTGATGGGGGGGGGATCGGCCGACAAGGGTTGAAATGTTCAGTGGGGGCTTCAATTAGGAGATGATACACTGGGGATTGGTTGTGGTCGGGTGTGTATTAAGAGTGTACTGTGCACTCAGAGGGAGTGTTTTGCATGTATTGAGTGAGGGGGCACTACTTGTTTAGGGGCGCACTACACTGATATTAGTATGGAAACATGTCATTTATAAAGACTTAATATACATATGTAAAGTTTTTTTTTTTATTCTTCTTAATTTCTTCCTACTCAAAATTTTTTTTTTCTTTATTTATTAGCAGTAGGATAGACCATAGAAATATACTAACTGCTCAATATTTTATTATTGGTTATTGAAAATAATTAACGATTATTTGTGTTGTTTTGGAAATATTCAGCTTTTAGAATTTTACACCGAAACCCTTAATTGATTAATTAATAATTAACAGCTGCTTATTGTTTATAAACTATAAGTATAAACTTAAAAGGTTGACGGGTTCGAAGTAGATTCTTTATTATTCTTATTAATTATTTCTTATTATTTCTTATTAATATTTAAAATTAAATGATTTAATTTACAATGATCTTAATCTGTTTCAGAATATCGAATATCAATTAATCAAAAAAAGCGCAAGATTAAGTTACAATCAATTCGCAACGAAACAAATTATATCGATAAATTCAGATTAAACTTAGCAAAAGCTATTAGAAAGCTGAGTAATCTGGCCTAACCAAAACTGTTAAAATTTATATATTTTCTGTAATAGTTATTAAAAAAAATCCTGTTTACTAAACAGTAAAATGCACTTTTTTAATGTTCAAATAAAAAAAAATTAATAAAGTTTAGCCTAAAGCAGTTTTTTTTATAACTTAGTTTTTACTTATTATTTCAATATAAAAAAAACTTGAAAACATATACGAGTAAGCTCATGTAACTTATGAATCACAAATAAATTCTCCCACTTGTTCAGTTAGTGTTCTCAAAGCTGTAGTCACCAAGCTTCTATACAAAAATGCGACTCTAAATCAACCAATGAATGGCAGCAAAGTATACAAGAACACCATAATCTAGGTTTTATACATAGTATTTTAAAACGTATACAAGACTTTCGCCACAAACACTTTCCACAGAGCAATAAAATTCACCCGAGCTATCCACCATCCAATAGTTAAACCCGATAACAACACATGTATGCACTCCATCAGACAACTCAGATTTATAGCTCCCCATAAATTTGTATCCGCAAATGGGGAAAACAAGCTTATCAATTTCCTCAATCCGATACATACACGTTTTTACGACTCTGTAATGGAGCTGTAAAAGAAATCCCAAACTGACCCGCGGGGCCATTTCAGCGACGTGTCAGCGTCATTCTATCTCCTCGATTGGTCTAATCTGAATCACAAATGAACCTTTCTCGTTGTTGTCTGTTGTCTCCCCTTCCGCCTACTCGTTCGCAGATAAGTCTGCAGAGGAACTTGGCAATCTGAACAAAAGATAATGGTGCGGGGGTACATTTATTTATCGAGGAGGAAGAGTGAGCCGTTTGCGGGGCAATCTATTGTTTGGGTCGTTGTATGCAACGGAAAAGTTTTATAGACATCGTAAAGTGAAAAACTATATTCAAGTGTGCGATGCCTGTTTTTGATGTTTCGTTTGGATGTCACCGGGTCATAAAAGTGTTGGAAATGTATGTCTGGGAGTAAAGCACTTTCTTTCAGTTTTTAGGATAGTAATATAAATACTTAATTCTAAAAATCTTGTAAAGTTCAATACATCAAAAGGCTGTATAAAACAAAAATGTGAAAGTTGATAGCAGTGAATACAGGCATGACAAAAACTGCTCTGATTAATCAGATATTATCAGTTGACATAAGTATTCGCAGGGCTAACTTTAATGTCAATTCAGCTAAAAATGTCGAAATAATAGCTACTCACTTTGAGTGTTATGACATAATAGTTCAGCTACTTAAAGTTGCGGTCGTAGTAAATATTTCGATATCTCAAATATACTTTATGATCTTCAGTTGTTGTAATAACGAAATCTTTTATACCGGTTACTACTAGTAATAAAACTCAAAGTGCAACCAAAATCTATAAAATATACTATAGCTGAAATATTTTAAACGCTGCCTGTAAATATAAAAAACACTTGAAAGTCTCAAACAAAGCCCCCTCTAACACAAAACTCCTATTCCATCATCATTGAATCCAACAAATTACACATTTCATTTTAACAATTTCCTTCACTCACAACTCACTATAATTACCCGAATTCAAACAAACGATTCTTATAAATCAATTCAACCAAAACTTATTGAAAACTTCATACAATGAAGCCCCTTAAAAATATACCCCTCATCATCGTTTTCAAACAACCCCATTCAAGCCAAGCATTAAGAATTGTTCTCCTTCCACCCCCACCATTCCTTATAATTGCCCATACTCAAACGAAAGAATCAATTCCACGATCCAAGAGAAGAAAAGGAGGGTGGTGGATCCCCCCTCTCTTAAAAAGGGGTGCTCCTCTGCATCGAGAGAGAGGGGGTAGAGTACCCTAATCGTCTGGCATTCATCATTCCCAGTGTCTTCCAAGTCTGTCCTTCCGGGGTCAGAAACGGAAGGACGTCCTTGAGTCATGGACCAAAGAGAGTCCCCCCCGCTTCTCAAAACTTGCTGAGTAATCCGATTGTTGGGTATGAATCACTGTACAAGTGGCTTCTCCCCTTCGAGGGTATCCTTGCCAAGAAGCCGCGTGTACAGGGGGTGGAGTCCCTTTGCCGTGTTAATGGGTCCAGCAACGCGTGGTGAAGATGGTTTGCTGAGAAAGTGTCCCAGAAGAACTTTGGGCCGGGCCATTAAGGGGAAACTCTGCGGGAGGGTGATTTGTCATGCTGTTTGAGGGTTTCTCTGTCTTCGGTTTCCGGAGAGAGAATCGTAGATGGACTTAAGTGGAAGAGTGGATGTGGAAGAAAGGGTGGCCGGAATGCTAGGGTTTCTTGTGCTCGTAATGCAAGTAAAGTATTTCGGAGAGATGTTAGTGGGTATGGTCACTGTGTAATTGCAAAGTGTTGTGTTTTATATATTTGCGATGTCTTGTTTCTGAAAAATTAACATGGCTATTTCTAGAAATCTCGAAATCTAATGGGAAGGTTTTAGTTTATGTTCTTTTGAAGTATATAGAAATGATATAAAAAAGGGATAGAAATAAATATTCATTACCCTCTGTATATTTATTCAAAATATATTTGTAACATGGTTATTTCCAGAAATCTCGAAATCTAATTAGCAGGCTTTAGTTTACGTTCTTGTGAAGTACATGCAAATGATATAAAAGAGGGGATACAAATAAATAGTCACTGGCGTCTGCATATTTGATTCAAACTATATATGTAAATTGCTGCTTTAAGACAAATATGTCTAACAATATGTAATAAACAATTTAATGTACAGAGTGATCACAAATTGTTTTTATTTTTATAATTGTGTCAATTGATTTTGTTTAGAAGTTTTAAGCTTATCCACTTAACATCATAAGTAAGTGTTCGAGATTTGATATATATAATAAATATAACTGATATTAAAGAAGATAATAGTATTATGTATTTTTAATAAAGTTAAATAATGTAGATACATATTTATGCAATGTACTTAGATACAAACGGCACTATTGAATGCTGGGGCAATATTGTTCATACTTTTCAGTTCTGTATAAAAATATATAAAAATGAAACAAACCAAAGCGAAAACAAGCCAAAAGTGGCAAACCTTTTCCTCTTCCACCAGAATGCAGCCTCTATCGGCTCATTAACTTCTTTCTCATTAACGCAGGGTGTCCGTCCGTCCGATAAAGTAGAAATAACGCTTCCTCAAAGAACAAAATAAGATCGTCTGCAACCCCCACCCCCTCCTCCCACGTTCTAATTTGTCTAATTACATCTTCATTCCATCCCCCCCTGCTCGTTCTTTTGGACGGCCATCTTTCTTTTGTTCCGAGATTGGGGCGCGCGAATCAATTGGAAAGGCTTAACTTTTCTACTTTGTTTATGGGTTTGTTTTGTAATTGCTACTGTTTGGCGAGTCGTTTGTCCCCTCGCGATTGGAGGAGCGGGGGTGATATAGGGGGTGCTCGTGAATAAAAGTGGATCGAACAGGAAAGTTCTTGTGAGTTTAGAGTGGCTGGTTTCTTTCATTAGGGGATATTTATCTGTTTTTTGGAAGATCGATTAACTCTATTAAAGGTCGTGTATTTTATGGACTGGTTTTGAAGATATATTATGTCATGTTCTTTGTTTTCGCTTTTAAAAAGAATATTGGAATATATTGTTATAACTTTGATTTATGAGTGTTAATTT
The DNA here is from genome assembly GCA_963932185.1 of Troglohyphantes excavatus. Lineage (NCBI taxonomy): Eukaryota > Metazoa > Arthropoda > Arachnida > Araneae > Linyphiidae > Troglohyphantes > Troglohyphantes excavatus. Next base: position 38,416,971 of record OZ010667.1, read on the forward strand.
TCAGTTGTTTTTAATTTTATTTTTTAATTAAATCGCCAAGTTAAAGTTCAGTAAATAAAAATGAAATAGTTTTTAAGAGTTTCTAAAAATAAAGCTGTTTTTAAATTAAATTTACGTTAAAAAATTGTGATGCTTACGACTAGAATTAGATTTTCATGAACTTAATTGTTGATCCATACAGAATGATTTCATTGAAATGTACTTTTATTAATTTTTTTTACAAAAAATATTAAATATTTCAAAGTATAAATTAGAGTAAATAGTAAAATATAATCTCCAAACTTTTAAAAATTGCGTCTTAAACGTATTTTAAATTACATTAAACAGTACATATTAATAATACCAAAAGAAGTTTTATGTGCAGTTACCCTTAAACTGATAAATAGGATTAATAAATATATAAATAGGATAAATAAATAGGATAAATAAATAGATAAATAGGATAAATAAATAGATAAATAGGATAAATAAATAGATAAATAAATAAATAAATAAATAGATTAATAGGATAAATTAATAGATAAATAGTTTTACAGGACATCGTGTCCTATAAAACAATAATTATGTATGTTGTCTTAAAATTGCATCGTGTTGATCAATATAAAATATTCCTACTCTATTTTGATGTAAATAATTTCTATTTAAATTTTGAGATGACTTTTAAAAGTTAAATTTTAAAGTTCATTTTATGGTGTGTAAGTGTGGGTTTGACGACTCATAAAAAAAGTAATAAAGTTAAAAACGAATAAAAATATTAATATTTGAAACACATTGATAAATTAGTTAAAATATCTTCAATATTAATCTTAAATGTTAAGTGTTGTGAGGATAATTTTAATTTTATATTATAATTTATACTATATTATCTACAATGCCCTCGTCATTTTTTGTGTATTTTTTGGAATGAGTGAGTGGCAACCGTGGATTAAAAAGAATTGGAAAACTAAGTTTGAATAAAAGTTGTAAGAGGAGATTCTGAGGAATAATAAATTGTCTTTTCCGTTTTTTATAAATGCATCTGGTATGGTCTGTTTTCTTTCGATAATCTCTTCACTATAAATAATACTAGTCTGATCAAGTGCTGTTAGCACACTTTCGTTCCACGACCCAACATTAAACAACCGCCAATATTACAACCGGAGTAAATAAAAAAAAATACGGACACCTTAAAATTTTTCTACAAATCAGCTGAAACATCACCTTTCTTTTCTTCAACACCCTAAAAATACACTCAGTGAGTCCATGTTCCTCATCCAACAGATTCCTCTATTCGAAGCCCAATTGAAACGTGCAAATCGTCTCGTTCATCCATTAGCCACCTTCAAAAACTGCTTCGATTTGTGCACAATCCCGACGCTGACAAACCCTGTTCCTCAGGACAAGGGTGTAATTTACATTTTACAACACTTCACCCTTCTTCGGCGAGCGGGTGGGGGGGTTGTTCCAAAAGAGAACAGAAATCTCCCGACGACTAATTAGTTTGAAGGGGGGAGCATTCTCGGGGAGTTTTGTTCCATCCACCAGACACCAAAGACCCTGGAAAATGAGATACCTGCTGCCCAAGAAGAACGTCTTTCTTAGAGCGATGGCGGCTTTAATTGAAAGTGACGTCGTCGAACGAATTTCAGGGTCCATAATGACGCAGGATATATTGATCCTTGTACCAAACGTGGTACTTCTCCCCTTCGTTGGTGGTGGTAGTGTATTTGGCTCGTGTGTTAACAATCGCTTTATTCGTCTGGGGCATGGGCGGTGAGTGTTTCGGAGAATGGGAAATTAATTTATGGGGTGGTAGGGGATTTGTGTAAATGAAACCATGGAGTAAAGTGTGCAATTTTATATTATATTGAAGAGTTGTGATGAAAGTTGAATGTGTTGTCTGTTGTGGACATATTGGGACAATATTTTTAGTCTTTTACCCTTTTCTGCGTAATTTTATTTTTTTGAAAAATATTCGCCTATTAAATGGACCCTAAAAGTGGTTTGGGTCTCAAGAGAGGCGTACTAAATTGCCTAACGAATGTAATAACTCATTTGAACCTTATTACTAATATTCTCTATATATATTAACCATTTGTAGATTGCACTTTCTGTTTTGGGTCTTCCTAGATCCAACATGCAGGGAAGGGTCAAGCCAAAGGCGCATGGCTCAGTATGGATAATAAGAGACAGATCACTAATATCTATTACTTAGAATACATGCTAAATTTTAAGCCACTTGCTTGTTTCCTGTTGACCAGTAAGTAAATGACAAGTGGGTGTATAAAAGGAATAAATGGTGACGATTTGATTCAGAAAAGTTTACCAACGAGGGAAAAGTTAAAATAAAAAAAGTTGTTTTTGTAAAGTAGTTTTTACCTCTAGACGATCAATTATATATACCTTCAAAAATCATATTTATAACCTTATAGATTTCCCTTTATACCTTTATTCAAAGATGGAATGATTAAAACTTGGATGTATTGCTGCAAAAATAGAGATCACCTGTCAGAAATTACTGTTTTAGACGTTCTGCGTATTGAATGTTATTTAACTAATATTAAATGGTAAAAAATTGAATACTTAACAGATAATAAAATATTCTTACCTTCCTCTTCTGCTTCAGCTCCATAGGAAAGGGCTGGTTCCTTCTCTTTACCAACTGAAAAAAAAAAGTTTTAATTTCTTTCTCTCGTCATAAAACATACATTATTTTTTTAAAAACTTCTACTAGTACATTTTAATTTATATAACTATTGATTTCAGCATATGTATAACTATTGATTTTAGTATTCGATTAAAAAAAATTACTAAATTGTATATACATAAATTATACGCAATTGTTTAACAGAATAGTAAAAGACACATTACACATAATTGTTTAACACGCTAACATATTGCAACACGCTAACATATTGCAACACGCTAACATATTGCAACATTGGAACGACTGAGAAAAAATAGTTGAAGCTCAAACAATGCAGAAGCAATTCGTTGGCAGAGTACTATAATAAGTTGAACATCCTAACTAAAGACTCACCGTATAGCTGAGGATGATGTGCAATTCGATTTTGTCGTGGCAGTACAAATATGGTTGATAGTTTGAGTTAACGTCGTACTAAAGGTGCATAGTGGGCTATCGGCGACGGTTTGGAGTTTATCACGAAGGAAATACACGGGTACACTGGCTCGTATTTTTGAACAATGGTCAACGCTGGATCCAATAGTAACATCCAGCAACACTGTCTCGTAGTTTTAACTGATGGACAAGTGACAAGACAAACCTTGCGCACCACTTTCCAAACTTCCACAGAATGACTCACTTGACGGCATTTGGAAAACAGCATATTTAATGTGTACCTCCACCATCCCTTGTACACAGCTAATCTAATATTGGGAACCGATGATCTAACTCCCAACCCTCTGGTTACGAGCCCACCACCAACCAGGCCATCGCGGCTTTTATTTCATTTTAAAGCCGACACTCATCGCACAAAATTCGAAACTTTAATCGATTCCCACGAATGCGCTTTTTACCAACCTTCAAAGAAATATCCTCCCGAATTCATTTCTGGCATTGTTTTGCATTGTTACACCAAATCACCTGTTGTCGAGTAAAAGAGGGAAGGAAAGAGGCAAAGGTATATTTAATTAGGATCATGGAAACGCGGTGACAGCAGGAGGGGAGTTGAGTTGACAGTTCCTTCTCGGAAGGATTTTCGAACGATGGAATGCCTAGATGGTAGGCGGGCCTCCGCCCATCAAAAGGGTGTCACGTAATAGTATCTATTAAGTGGATGCTACACTTTGACAGTCGTTTGGGGATTTCGGGGAAACGGTCGATGTGTTTTGAAGCGTAATTAGTAAAGCAATTACCTGTCAATCATAGCGTGGATAAAAGGGTGTAAGATATTAAACATCTAATTCTACATCGTTATGTTATGTTGAGAGGTGTGCGGGGATGTCGGTAGGGAAGTCGTTTCTCTTTAATTTTTTTTTTTTTAAAGATGGAAACATGAAGGTAATTATCTCTTTTTGTAGTAATCTGTTGCGCTGCTCAAATAGTAATGAAGGATTGGCTCGAATTGTATAAAAGCTTACAGTGTATTTAAAATGTATTCCTTGGAAATTAAGCAATTGGATTTTTTAAATGTAGTCGAAATAACGGCTTAGAAATTGTCTAATTTTAAAGTATGATTGCAAAAACAAATAATTCAAAACTACATATTGGCTTTTTGACTTTGTTTTGATTTCCATTTCTGATTTATTGTTTAAATAAATATAGATAGTTTTTGGAAGTTATAAAACACTATGCCAGATTTTGCCTATACCTTTCGGCTTGCATAGTCTACGGCCCATTCTATACAAACGAAACAAACGGGAATGCTTTTTCAGATGGCTCTGTGATTGGTGGATACAAACCACGGGGTTTGTATTCTCGAATCACAGGACCATCTTCTAAAGCTCGCGTGCATTTTTCTCGTCCGTGTAGAATGGGGACTAAAATTCATTTAGAAAGTTTAACAAGTTTTTTATAATGTAAACAATTTTATTTGTTTGATTATGCTATTCACTTGTGTTTGAGAACCTTTATGAAACTAAGACGATTGTTAAATGCCGCATGCTCATATGCTTAGTGTATATTCCACTCAAAGATTCTTCTGTATTTGTTAAATGTGGCGAAGTATAGTTTTGCTACATCTTAATTAATATACAACCAGAAATTTTCCATTATTGAGATATGTGCAGCACTGTATCAGTTTTCTAAAAAGATCATCAAACTTTCGTTATTATAGGGGCTTTACGTCTAAAAGTAAACTATTAGCGAGTTTAAATAAACTTCTACTATTGTATTCTATCTAGAAAGAAAAAACAGAAATTAGGTCTTGTAATGAAAGATAAAAAAACATTTAAATTATCTGTTTATATATTCAAAATATTGAATGACTGTAACTGTTATAAAATAAAATCACCAAAAGCTATTCTTTAAAAATGTACACTAAATAAAAAAGACGAACATTGAATTTTTCTAATAATTTTACTTTTTCTTTTACTTATATTATTTTAATAAACACGCTACATTTATAAAGTATTCTATAAATGAGGCTAAAATGTCATTATTTTATATTCAAACAGACTTCAATCGTTTTTAGATGCTGTGCATATCCGAATTATTTGATAAGAATGAAACAATTACATTTATAATAATTCTAATGTATGGATACTCATTCAACTAAATCAAGTATTTTGTTACGATTTATTTACGGATTCCAAGCAAAAAATTTTCCAATTTCATTCCTTTCCCTTCACCATATCGTACCTCAAATACCCTCTTTTGCCAAATAAAACAACATTTAAAACGTCACCGAACTCAGCCAAAGACCCCGAATTGAATCTTCCCATCCACAGTCAGGTCCATTTTCGACTGGGATTAAATCCCCCAGAAAAGACCAGAGGGCACATTTTGATGGGGCTGTGGGGGCTTCCCAGATTGCAGGGGCGTCCTCTCCTCCCCCTGGATTGACAGAGACATTAACCCCGACGTCGGAGGAAGCGATGGTAAAAGTCATCTGGAGATTGGGGCGCATGCAGGGGCGACGAACGTGACCCGAGACACCAGACTAGAGATCAGGGGGAATGCCCCGGGAAACTTCGTCTGAGGACGCGGAGATCTTATTGAATTTGATAAGGTCGTTAAGGGGAGGATACGCATGTGTGGAATAGCATAGGGGAAAAAATGTCAGCGTTACTGAATACGGTGGGAAAGTGTTGGAATTTGAATGCCAGCAGCTGTTTCTGGATAATTTAGGACATTAGGTTTTTTGGTATGTTATCAGTTTGTTTTATCTGTTTAAAGAGGTAATTAGTTATGATATAGGGGAATACATAGCGTAAAAGGAAATATAGGACATGGGATATTGAATAACAGAGCAGTGGAATTTTTTAAGACTTCTTAGAACAGCTATTCGAATTTGAAGCACGATGTTGCCAATTTAAGCATCAAAAGCCAAGTCTAACGTTGCTAAACAAGCAAAAACTTGCAAAACTTAACATAATTCCATCAAATGGAAAGTTTTGCTGGAACAGTTTAGAGTGTTTGATTTTTTCCCAATGTGTTTTAACGATCCATGTCTTTTCGCGATTGTGTACGATATTCGTGATATGAATTATATTCTTTTATTTTGTTAATTTAATCTATGAGAAGACATACCAAAAATTATTTATGAATTTTCTTCGAGATTGATTAACTATTCTTATGTATTGAATAATATGTGAAATATTTCGCTCAACTACATTACATTATAAAATAAAAATATATATAAATTTATATTTATAAATGTTAGTTATATAAAAAAACCTGAGCGGATAGCACACAATAGGATTTATTAGTTTTATTGCCCACAGAGTTATAACTTACTTTTTTAGTCTATCAAATTCTATTCTTTTATTAATATAGTATAGAGTTTAAAAAGATAAGGTGCAAATATTTTTCTGTGAGAAGTTTTGTATAAACCTTTATCACGAAAACCCATTTAGATAAGTGGTATTATATTTCATATTTTGATTATTAAATATATTAGGTCTAATCTAGCTCAGGGAATTTCCAAAACACTAAATTGTTAAATAAAATAAGTAAGTATATTTCATAATATTTTACATCCAGGTGATATATAAAAATTTAAAATTGTAATAAGTCGTTAAATTTTTATCTGTTCATTTTATTTTATTTATATTTTTTGCTACTTTTAGTTCAGTTACTCTAATTTACTCTTATCGAGATATTAAAACATAAAAAATACAACTCTAAAATTTTAGACTACATAAGTGCTCAGAGAAGTCTTCTGCAAGACTACTTTATCGGATTCAATGCTTCTAATGACTTCTGACTGGTTGGTAAGTGGCAGACGACGTTTTTATTTGCAAAATGGGACAGTTTCCAAAAACCCTCTTCCGATAACAAAGGCCAATAAAATAACGATCTGCTCTAGTTCGCATTAAAAAAAACTACAACTTTTTAACTGGACGAACGTTTTAAAAATCTAATATATTCCATTCTTTTATTAAACTTTCATCCATTTTCCCCCGTTCACGCATGCGCAAACCTCCCTCTGCGGGGAGTCTTGCAGTAACGATATTCTGGGACCCTTTTGAAATGGGGATGAACACAATGAAAGGGATATTCGAAGCGAAGGGACGATAGTCAAATGAATTTTAAATTGAATTTTATTCACAGAGTCAAGGCTCTTTTCTATAGAAGGCCCCCCCCCCCTGCGGAGAAAAGTCAAGGACCGTAGGGGGTTGCTTTGCCAGTGCTAGAGACTGGGAGCCATCAACGTTGATTGGTGATGTCTTTTTGTATGAAATTTAGAACATAATTCTTCGCCGTTTTGGGGGCTTTCGGAAAATGGATGCTTTTCCATCAAATTCTTATTTTTATTTATGTCTCAAGTATTGCGGAGTACAATAGCTAATGGATCGCTGTATTGCTTACTGGATCATTTCTGAATACAATGCTTCATCAAATTAGATATGGGGTCGGAAATTGTTACGATAATGTCATGCATTTTGGTATGGTTACTGGTTATGGAAAATATTCTTTTTATGAGCAAAGAAAATAAATAGATGTTTCTAGAAGTTTTTAGCTTTTTTTATATATGAATCTTTAATGTGGGTTTCAATTTGGCCTTTGGCCGAAGGCTCCATGTCGATTCATCGGAGATAACGCTATTAGCATAGGGCTTATGAAATCGTACATAACTATTATGCAGTTTACTAGAAATAAACTGTTTTGCATTTTTTATATAAACGAATTAAATTTTTAAAAAAAGTATTTTAATTAATATGCTATAAATTATGATGAAATGAAAAATTATGAAAGACTTCTAAAAGTTATATATTAATTTAATTAGTTAATTTATTAAAAGTTATCTTAAAATTAAAAATTTATTTTAAAATTGAATGTATTTTAAAATTGATTTTATTTTAAAATTAAATTTAAATGAGAACTAATAAACACATTAAATGCTGGTTCATATTGAAGTATAGAATATCGAGAGGTTAGTTAATAAAATGGCTTATTACATTTAGTAATAGGTTAACAGCTATTTATCTTAATATGGATTTAGTTATTAAACTTTTGTCTGAAAATAAATAGTATTACTTACGAGAATTTTAAATGCGAACTTTAAACCATGTAATATGTGGGAAAGGATATTTTATAATTGAAGTTCATTTTTTTTACTTCATATTTTACTAGCCGAAATACCCATTCTACGCACGGGAAATGGGTTATGTGGAAAATATGTGTTATAACATATTAAAAAAAAATATGTGGGAAAATTCTTAATATTTTAATCATAATGAAGAAGCATGACATTTAAGGAGATGTAGAAAAACATCGTGGAAACAAATATTAATTTTAATAGTTTTAGGTTTGTTGATAGCATTGGTTTTTTCAGAAAATTTTGAATTTCTTATGATTTAAAAATATAGAGAGTTAAATGAATGCTTTAATGTAAATTCTCATAATTACATCTACAATTAAGTTTCCTATTAAAATAAACTTTAGTATGATGAAGATTAATTGTATCATCCTTTAAATAAGTGAAATAGAATAGTAGAACAGTTGTACTGAATATTCTGATTATTTTTTTCAGGCATTTAATACCCGGACATAAAAATGCATTCCAATAAAAGAAAATATTCAATTCGATAGATTTTATTTCTTTCGTTAAGCCGTGGTGATTTACATTTTTCAATAAACTACGCCTAAAGAAAGCGAGGCGATTTCAAAGAACTGATACAAGTTTTCGAGGCGGCATCGGTTGTGTACATAAAATGTACGACTTCACAAAAAAAAACCTGTAAATCTCTTACTACGCCGAAGACATAACGACGCGACGCAAGAATAACCACGCATTCCTAATACAGCAGTTGTCGCTAAGAAACTGCGTCAAAAAGAAGCCACCAAACACACACACACAAAAAAAATCTTAAATTTTCTCAAATAAACAAATATGCAAAACGAACGAAAAATGTAAAAGGGAAGCCTCCCAGTAGAATAAAGAACAGGAGGTGGGTTTTTTCTAGCTAACGACACTTCCTTTAGAAAGGGAATTTCAAAGACGCAAAAAAAAAAATGGAAAGAAACACCGCTGAATTTCAACATCCTTTCACGTTTTCTTCTACATATCTGCAAAGGTAAATACTTTTTGATATCTTATTAAAACGTCGGCGTGCAGCGGTGAATTCGAACACGAATGGGGGGGGAGGTAGAGAAAGGGATTGAAAAAAATAATCTTCCCTAGTCTACGTGTTGTAGTAAACTAGTTTAATTCAAATTGTATTATTTTTCCCTAAAGAAGTAGAGTTTTTGTAGTCGAAGTCTTTCTTTTAGAATTTATATTCACTGTCGTGACTTTGAGATATTTTTGTTATTTTTTTTTTTGTTCACTCGCTCGACATTTTTATTTGTGTATAAGAATTGATATACATTTTGTTGTTTGTGTTAAAAAATACGACAAGTTTTGAAATATGTAGTTATCAATTTGGTTTATAAAAATGTAGTGATATTTTTATCCGAATTTTCGAACTGATGAAGCTTTAATTTTTTTTTATTAATATTTCAAATGAAATTGGCTTTTTGTATTACATCAATTTGGGAGCTGTAATATTTTCTTCAAGAAAAAGCAGTTTTTAAACATAGTTTCATAGGTACAATAAAAGCTTTGTAGCTTAATATTTGAAAAATTATAAATTTTTAAGGATTGAATAACAGATATTTTTTTATCTGTAGTCAGTTAATCATAAGCCTATTATGTTAAACTTTCGAAACCTTATGAAACAGAGATAATATTTGACATTCCTGTACAGAATTTATATGAATACAGAGATTATTAGCCTAATTAGCTTATGATCCATTTTAGTTTTAAAAACGATTTTTCTTAACCGCTTTTTATTCGTAAATTTATGTTATCTGTTTTTGTTCTTATTCTCTTATCTGTTTTTGTTGTTATTCTGCAATATGTCTTTTTTTCTTATTCTGTTAACTGTTTTTGTTCTTATTCTGATATCTGTTTTTTTCTTATTCTGTTATCTGTTTTTGTTCTTATTCTCTTATCTGTTTTTTTTGTTATTCTGCAATATGTCTTTTTTTCTTATTCTGTTAACTGTTTTTGTTCTTATTCTGATATCTGTTTTTTTCTTATTCTGTTATCTGTTTTTGTTCTTATTCTCTTATCTGTTTTTGTTGTTATTCTGCAATATGTCTTTTTTTCTTATTCTGTTAACTGTTTTTGTTCTTATTCTGATATCTGTTTTTTTCTTATTCTGTTATTTGTTTTTGTTCTTATTCTCTTATCTGTTTTTGTTGTTACTCTGCAATATGTCTTTTTTTCTTATTCTGTTAACTGTTTTTGTTCTTATTCTGATATCTGTTTTTTTCTTATTCTGTTATTTGTTTTTGTTATTATTCTGTTATCTTTGTGTGGCTAGAATATATATATATATATTTAATGAAAGTTTCAATTCTAATTTTACAGGTTTTACAAATAAAATAAATTAAAAATATTGGAACGGATCTTGTTTCCTCCTTAAAATATTTTATATTTCATTTAATAAGAAATATCAAAGAGGAAATAATATTACTTAACAAGAGTTTATTTTATTTTATTTTATTTTAAAACACCATGTTTTGCTTTTTGAAAAAATGAACTTTGTAATTTTCATGATAAATTTGTTTTTGAATATATATCTTTTTTAAAATTACAGTAAATACCATTTGTCAACTGTTCATATTATTAATAACTATATTACATTTATTTTGAGAAAGGAATAAGAAATATACATACTTTTAAAAACATGCACGTTTACAGTATCCATTAAACTAAACGAATACTAGATGTCTAACCAAAATAAAGTAGTATACTTTTATTAGTTCTACTTAAACATGTCTGATTAATTAAGATAAACATTTCCAAATTAAAACTTATTCCGTAAAGTAGTCGACTTCTTGTATTGCATGGCATTCACACAACATTCTTATAAGACAAAACTTTTGCCTTCAACAAAACGGTAGATCAATAAAAAAAACTGTTTCGCAGTTACTTTCGTACATATGCCAATAAAAGAATAACACGCAGATAAAGAAAGCAAGAACCCTCAATTTCGAACTGACAAATCGGCAACCTCTGACAAGACACTCCCCCCCCCCCCCAAAAAAAAAATCACATTCATCCAGTTTCCACACCCTTTTGGTCCCTATCCTTTTACCCCCCCCCCCCGCTTCCGTTTTTACCCCTAAAAAGAACACATACATGGGATGCTTCTGAAAAAGGCGGGGGGGGGGGGGATAAGAGGTGGCGATCACTATCATTCCATGCAGGACTACCAACAATGTTCAAAAACCGCCAAATTACAGACAAAATCGCCCAACTACAGAAAACTTAGCCAAAGGATTCAAAATTCAGTAAACTTATAAATATTTCCAGAAAACAAAATATTATTTAATTGAATGAAAAATTAAAAGAAAAAAAAATCCCCAAATGAAATTAACTTTGTTCTTAAAACTTCTCATTGCGCTTCAAATAGTCTTAAATATCGCCAATTTGGCTATTTTTCGCCAAACACTAACACCATTGGCGCCCACAACGTTCCGTTACACACTATCTCTTTGGTAAGGGGTTGGATATGGAATGCACATCCAATAACCGAACGGATCTATGCCACCCCCCCCCCCCCCCCCCCCGACATGTCAATGTCAGTCGAACGGATAACTCGACACAAATACTCGCAATAACTGTCCCGCAGACGCCGCATTGTTTGCATTTCCCTTTCTTCTGCCTCTTCTGTTGCCAGGGCGGTTATTTTGGGGACGGGGCGCTTTCTGGGTGAGCCCCTGCATGTGCATAACTTCCCAGGGTTTGATGATATGGAAGTTGACATTTGCTGTGACAATGACTTGACGACGGAACGTGGTGGGCTGTTTATTTTTGGCACGAATTTTCTTTCCTCTGAAGGCAAAGATGTGGAATTTTAGTGGATAGCATTTTTTTGTTGATCTCACATACGAGTATGTTTAATTAGAAACGATGACTATGTATGCGTTTATTGAGATACTATTTAGCAACTCTATCACAGTTATAATTTGTTTATCTTAAATTCGAAATTTAGTACACGCGTATTTTTTCCCTCAGTATACGATTTGTGTATAGTGTTAGAAATGACAAACTTCTCCATGAAATTTTTTTAAACACATAATAAGTATATATGTATTTTTAAAAATATTATGAGGTATCCAATATCTTTAATTAATTAGGATGATTATCAATTTTAGTTAAGTGTAAGACTTTAATTGAAATAATTGAAATGACTCATTGCCTTCATTTCTTGATATAGGCAAGTAGCAATCATACTGTAGTGATGTGTGACAATAATGGAGAAATTTTGATGTTTTCATGAGCCGGCTGCTGAATCCAAAATAATAAGGGTTAGTGAATGGTACTTGCGCCACTTCAGTGATAATTTTCGTCATATAGAACTACCAGAATTAGCATCTTGTAAGTTTAATAATATCCAACCAGAATAAATAAGCACTGATTTACATAATTATTTAATTTTAATTACAAAATTATAACAAATTAAAAACTAAAAAGTGAAAATAATACAATCATTTTTAAAAAAGGAAAACCGACTTTAAGAAAAATGCACTAAAAAGTAAACAAATATTTTCACATTTTTCAAACGAGTGAAGAAATTGAATACTTAATATCAATTTCATACTTATTACAACTTTTTGAAGTCGGTGACAATTTAGAAAAATTATTTTGGCCCCGATTTCAAAAAGTTTGAATAAGTTTAAAATTAATAATAAATAATTCAATATTTTCAACTCGTTCGTAAAATTAAAAATTATTTTTTACTCTTTAAGTCGGCTTCCTTTTTTTTTTTAAAAAAAGATTATTTTTGTAATAAAAATGTATCCCGATCTATTTTAACGCCAAATATTGAACCGCATTAGAAAATCCCGTGTTTACAAGTTTAATCTACTTTAAACTAAAACTTTGTGACATAAAATCATTTCTAGTAAAACAAAACTTTCTATTTTTTTTAAAACGCTTAATAAAAAAATACTTTCTGAAATCAAATATAGATGATCCGGGCACTTTCTCCTAAAAACACACGTTAACTATTACTTTTGCCAGTAACATTGTGATAAATTATTTTTAAAATTCGATCAATAAAACAAAATCATTGTAAAGTTTAGATATATATAAAAAAAAAGAATATTCGTTTACCATTCTTTATTTCATTCTTTACCTGCCAATAAGAAGAGATCAAATTGTGCTACTTTTCTCAAACTTATAGCCGAGTATTTTTATTTCAACATGATTCATTGCCCATATTGGAAAATACTGGTATGATATCCATCAGTCACGCTTACTTTCTTCCCAGACTCTTTTTCCCCTACGAAGGGATAAAATCACTAAATAAATAATGCGCTCAAAAACTCCCTCAGAGCCAAAAACTTTTCCCGACCTCGTATTTTTCTATTTGGTACTCGCTTTCGAATCTACATTTCATATATCTTTTACTTCTTTTATTTTTTAAAAGTTCTCTTCGTAAAAAAATGTTTTTGATATTTCATAACTTCTTTACCAAAAAACTTTCTTCTCCGAGATCATTCGAATGGAAAAGGGGAAAAAGGGAGGGAAAAGAAATGACTGTTGGGGACTAATGGGGATAAGGCGTTTCGTTACGTGGTCGGGCGGAAATGACGCGCGCGCACTTGAGTGGGAGACTCGGCAGTTGTTTGTTGGAGATAGGGACTCGAAATATACACAAAGCTACTTATCCCACCCCATTTTGGGAAGATTTTGTTTTTCATTTTTCCCGCTTTTTGCTTGTTCCAACTAAAAATTTATTTGTAACTGATTTAAAACCTAGTTTTCTATATGTTAAAATGTAATTGAATTGGATAAAGTACAGCAAATATTTTTTTTAAAACTGGAATACAGAACTTTTTTTTAATATCTTTATTTCTGTTAATTTTATGTTATCTTTATTTCTGTTAATTTTATGTTATCTTTATTTTTGTTAAGCCAGAAAAAAATAAGTCGTAGTGCTTCAAATAATTTTATTTTGAACAATTTTGTTTCGCAAATTAAGATAATATCAAAAATAATATATGAAGTTTCAAAATAGTATTAAATCATATTTCATAACAGTAATTCAGAGAAATAAATTGTGCTTGATTTGTATAATTTGTTTCAGCTGTAAAAATAGATCGGCAACTAATTTGTTTAGCTATTTAGGCCCAAAATGTTTTTAAACACAATTTCATATTAGAACAAAATTGTTTCATTAAAAATTTTAAATTGGATTTTGTCATTAATATGCAAATAAAGAAGTTTTTTTGCAATGGGAGTGGGTTGGGGGGGGGGGGCAGATAATGGTAATGTGGTTTGGCAACAATGGTAATGTAGTCTGGTAACAATAGTAATGTGTCTATACAATGGTAATGTTTTAAATGTGGGTTCTCTTAAAGTCTGTGATCTATAATAATTTAGACGTTACTGATTAAATAGTAAATACCATTGACAGATTTTTTTTATAGTTCTATGACAATCTTTCCTCCATATGTACATATTGTCAGTCTTTTTTATAATTAGTTTTAAATGAGTTGATGTCGGGAAAAACACAAGGTAACGTATAAAACATTTCGCACACAAGTAAACAAATGATACCGATTCAAGTAAATTAATGAAGAAAGTACTTTTAAGTATACGAATAAATACAAACGTGATCAGACGTGATCAGAAGTTTAAATTCTCTTATTAAATATATGCAGAAAATAAATTAAAAAAATATTTATTTAAATTATAGATAAAGTTTAAATTATTTTTTTGTAATTAAAACTTACATTAAATTTTTTTTATGATATGCATAATGTATTAGTCCATTTTAAAAAGAAATAGTGTCGATGCACAAATATTATAATTTGCGCCAAACTTTTATCAAGTTTCGATTTTTGTAAATGATTTCTGAAAAGGTAAGTTTATTATACTAATTTATAAATAACTTTAACCAATCAATTTTTCAGTAAAAAAAATTGTCTACGAATTTAAAGGTAAGATAAATGATGTATACCTAAACATTAATATTAATTTCCGATATCGATGTTTATGAGCATCAAATTATTTTTACAGCAAATAACGAACGGATTTTCTAACCGCCCTAAATTACTTTTTGAGATTTTTCAAAGAATAAGATGCTTTGCTTAAAAATCCAATACGTTGCCATGGATTCATTCATTGATTTTCCCTCATCCTATTTAAAGTGAAAAATGTCCGGGCAGTATTTCAATGAGAGTTGTTGCAAATTTTATGTCCTTTAAAAACATTTAGATATTAAATAATTCTTTATTCATCTATTCAAAACCAACAAATCTTTCCTTACTATTAAAAATATAACAAGTGCACAATATTCGATTTAATCATGTGCAAGGGTATTTGATGACTAAAATTTTTATTAAATTTATAAAGAAATGATAAATTTAAAAGGATTGAAAATTCGAAATATCCATTAACCATTCTTAGGCATTAGAGCACATTTGGCGAATGTATAATTCAATTTCAAAAGACAGAAAGTGGGGTTTTCGGTAGCATGAATAAAATTTTAATATTGTGGTAACGGTTTAATTATTAATAACTAGTATTTGAATTATCATGATTTTTTGCTATTAAGGAGACACAACACCCACACAATTTAATAATTCAAAATTTTTTGCAAATATTTTAGTTGGGAATCTTCTAAATATGATTGCAATATTCTAGAATTGTATTTATGTAGATGACTGGCATGTTTTTCAAGGAACGAAAACTTAATAGTGTTTTCTCAGTATTTGATTTTCCATGGTTTTGTTAATTAACGTCGCACTAGAGCTGCACAGTGGGCTATTGGCGACGGTTGATTTTCCATGAAATTATGTTTTCGAAACGCTAAGGCTTTTTTTTATTATGATGGGAAAAATTATAATTTTGTAAAATATATGTATATTATAAATTGGTGCGCATATTAGCTCTACAAGTAGATGTTTTTTTTAATTACTAAAATAAAAAAAAATCGAGTTTTAAGAAAAAAATGTGTATTATTATGAATTATTGATTTTTATGAAAATCAAATAAATATTATAAAAAAAATTAATGCCAATTCTTATGGACCTGGGAAAAAAGTTTGGTGAACAAATATAAATATTTAAAATAGTTTTAGGAGTATTTAAAAAAAAATTGCAAAAAATGGAATTTTATGTGTAAAATATAGGTATTTTATATAAAAATAAGTAATATACATTAACATTTTGATGCAAAAAGTTTAAAAAAAAGTTTAAGTGGCACCGTGTTCTCTTAAATGTGTTTGTAAATTGCATATGTGCTTTAAATTTGGAAGCGCAGATATAAAGGGAATTTAACCTTTTTTAAAATCGTATATAGCTTCAATTCAAATATTTAAGAATAAATGAATATCTTATCAAAAATATTTTACTCTTTTATAAGAGGAGTTGTAAATTTATAATTAAATGTGCCTGATTTTATGATAGTATGTAATTAAAATTATTGATATTATCAGTTGCAAATAATCTTCTTACAGATTAAGTGAATAAATATTCCATAAACGAAAATTTAACGGAGCTTTGAAAATTAGAGGACAAACTTTAAGTCACCAATCAAAATAAAACTTATCTACATCAGAATAATTGATGTTAAACTCAGTGCCTCACTTCTTCACAATAAATAGGGAAATTAATACCATATTTTGGTTTGTAGAGCAGTTTTTAGTCTTTGGCTTGAGAAAGTACGAAAAAACGAGACCAAATATGGTCGTTCGGTTTCTCGTCCATTTTTTCATATCTCCACTCATAAAAGAAAATTCCCGAATCATTACAGGGTATAATGAAACTTCTCTTCTCCCTGGTTCCTTTAATGGTGCTCTGTTC
Source organism: Troglohyphantes excavatus (assembly GCA_963932185.1). Classification (NCBI taxonomy): domain Eukaryota; kingdom Metazoa; phylum Arthropoda; class Arachnida; order Araneae; family Linyphiidae; genus Troglohyphantes; species Troglohyphantes excavatus. The sequence continues at coordinate 38,433,943 of OZ010667.1, forward strand.
CTTCCCAACGGAAACGGGGGGCAAGAGAGTAGCACCCCCCTCTTATGCCTCCTTCTTATAATCGACCCCCTCAACTCGGAACTATAAAAATCCTTTCCACTCAATTAAATTTGATCGCGGACTTCCCTGTCGTAGTCGAGACTCTCTCTCTCTCCAACTCTGCAATGGTCCTTCATATGAAGATAAAAAATATATAAAAATATCCAGAGAGTGGTTATTTCGGAAGAAAATTGCTCTCCCGATGTAATTTTTCAAAAAGATAATTCTACAAGGGGGAGGGAGGGATCATGTCGAAATAGCAGGCTTTTTATAGTTCCGTTATTAAAATTTCTCTAAGTACGGATCGGAAATTTTCTGCGAGTAATGGTCGAAGTGCAAGACGGACTCCCCGCCTGCTTCCTGAAGGGAGACTAGCTGGAAGTGTAAGTGGAGGTTCGATTAAAGTTTATTTGTCCATTTCATTACACTTAATAAAAAGAAAGATGTTATTTCCTATAAGAAATTGGACTGATGAAAGTTAACGAAATTGAATGTAGCAATCAATCATAAGATATCAAATGTAAAGATTAACCTTAAGAACAAGGAAACAGAAAAGACGCTTGAGAAAATGTCATTTATACTACTGCAATAAAGAAGGACTAAGAAAATAAATTACAGATCATCAAATGGATTTCGCTGACGTTATTGTATCATAATTTAAATCAAGATTTTAATAAAACTATTTTGACTATGGTTATATTGTAATATGTATATTATATCGGTAACATACTTAGACCTGTATAAATTTTTGCCATAACCAGATTTTTTTTAAAAAAATTAATTAAAATGTTAAATATATAATTTACTAGCAAAAGTACCCGTTCTTCGCACGGAAATAAATAAAATAACGACAAATGACTGAAAATATATACATTTCCTCTCCTGCCCGGGATAATCGCATATACCATTTTAGAATTCCTCTTGAAAAAGTGATAAAGCTTTTTTTTATAATTTAAAATATTTTTATGTTTAATAAATTAGAAGTTAAAAAAAAGTAAAAATATCTCTATACTACTTGGTTGCTAAAACACCGATAAAAATCGAATAATTTCTAGTTTATCTCTCATAAGGTATGGAATTCCTGGTAAACATTCCTGCACAAAAATATTTTTAGAAATTAATATGAATTTCTTTTCGGTATGGGTATACATAGTTACATTAAATACCATAATAAAAAACGACGTTTTTAAAATCCTTAACTCCAAGTGGAATAAGTTGATGGGTATAAATAATATACTATTGTGTAGACGAAAGTCAGACGTTTCGTACATGCCGATTTTTAAGCCATTCCCCTTTTTGCGTTTGTACCAGGTGAAAATAAGTGTACCGCTATCATTAATTCAAAGTGGAATTAACCTATATGGATAAATGACATACCATCGTGTAAAGAAAGGAAGGCCGTTTCAATCCTTGTAGACCATTTATTCTCTCCCCTTCTCAACCTTGTACCGAGTAGGGGCCCAATACAGCGCGGTCTGTACATAACCGATTTTTTTAACACGGCTGCCGCAATTTATTTGTGAAATGACTATAATTATATTTTAGTTTACAGTGCTTACTTTAATCGATGAAATTTTAATTACTGTTGTCATCATTATTGAAAGATAATGTGCATTATAACAGGTATTTTATATGAATAATTATTTACATAAATCTAAGATTTTTTTTTATCTAAGGAAAAAAATTTAAATTAAATAATAAACTAAGCGCTATGATCTTCATTTTTATATTATTTTTAAAAATAATTTCATCAAGGAGTGTTTCATTAAATTGCAGTTTTAAAAAAATAACTTCAAGCGTGAATTTTAATTAAACTTCTGAATCAATTTCGATATTGAAATGTTCTGAAGCTGCATGGAAGTGAAAAAAGCAGCAGAAACAGATAACATAATTTTTTAAAGCTGACCAAATTAATAAATTTGATAAAGAACTTAAATGATTTAACTTTCAAACATTCCGAATTTCCCTGTCCCCAGTATTGCAATTTTGATTAGATTATTTCCAAATGCCCGTTCCAATGTATCGTTTAGGCTACATCTTTGCAATATCTTCGACCAACAACTTGTGTATCTAATTAATAGTTTGCATTTTTGTCCTCAATGCAGAACATAAGAATGTAAATTGCAGCCAGAATAAACCTAAACGTTTTTTGCAAATAAACTGCCTCAAATTCTCTATCAAAGTAAGAATAAAATTAACAGACCAGCATAAATACTCAACCAAAAATAGTATGTTTTGAAATACTACACAACTTTCTTTTACTACGCCCTGCCCATGTTTTAAAGAATTCCCTTGAATAATATTATTACAGAAGAATAACCACCTATTTTAATTTTAAGTTCATTTTTTTTATTTACGGATCAATTTATTAAAAATTCGGTATTTACTCATTTTGTTAAACACTTTTTCCTAAAATTTTGATTTTGTGATACTGTTATTATAGAATTCGCATCGAAAAATACCTGTCATACAAATATTTAGTAAGTTTCCACAGCAAATTACAGCCAAGGCGCACTTCGTCCAAAGAATACACTGTTATAACATGGCGATAGTTTAGCAAACGGTGCAGCATATTATAATCTCACCATGTACTTTCAATAATTTTACATTTAATATTTAATGATCGCCATTCAATGTTTTAAAAGGAAATATTCATTGGCACATTAAATAAAATATTTTCTAAATTATCAGTTGGTATCTATGAAATTTTATTCTTTAATAACATTAAAAAGTCTAATAGAGTTGAAAATTCACAATGAAACTAAGCTTCGTACATTTAAAAAAAAATACTTGCATAAAATATTTTTCAAATAAATAAAATGGACGTTCATACACAGATTACTCGCATTTTGGATGAATTGTTCTAAAGTTCGATCTAAGATAATTAAATATACTTATAATAAACCTGTATAAAACAAAAGAGATAAAACAATTATAAAATTTTAATACAATTCTAAACCATTTCTTTAAGATAAAATTCTGGTTTTTTTAATTTTTGAATGGTTCCGTATTGTAGCAAAAAGCCCAATGTATATACATTTTTCAATAATTATTAAATCAAACAAAACCTATGACGTCATTTTTATATTGCCAATAACGAACAATTTTATTTTAAATTGCAAACGATATTTTCATCCATGTTAAGTCAATGGAATCCATTAAAATAGTTATAACATACGATTGAAACATCGTACAAACTTAAAAATTATTACAAAAAATTTCTAATTTTTCATGTAAAGTACTCTGTAAATTTTATAAAGCTACGTTTTGTAGTTATGGAGTATTCCGTGTAAAGATCGGCATTCTAATTGGTTTATAATTTTTTATATTATATTTTCGCTTTTCTCCGTTGATTTTAACTGATTTTACTGTTGCCACTTCGTGAAACTTTGATGACGTGCGCTAAACAATGTCATAACATTCGAATGGAACATCGTAGAGACTTGAAAATAGTCGCGTTAAAATTCTTATTTTTTGAACTAATTATTCTGTGAATTTCAAATCTCTGCGTTTTGTATTTACGGAGCCTATAAAGTACTGACAAACAAACCAACATCCGGACAGATTTTGGAGATTTCTGCTTTATATACAAGATTTTAATTTAAAAACATAAATAAAACCGAAAGAAAAATTATTAATTTTTTTAGAACAGATACATTTTCTCAGATAATATATTTCGTTAATTACCATTTCTAAGTTTAGCCCATTGACGCTCATGATATTTTAGCAATAGTAAAGTTGTTTTCACTGCTGGAAAGTTTAAATAATTTTTCCAAGGCGTGCACTTTTATATTTTTAACAATTTTAATTTATTGTAATAAGATAGCTTTCAACGTTTACCCTAAACAAATGAGATTAAAAAAAGTATTAAAAACGGAATATTTTCATAAATTTAAAAATTAAGTGCATTGATGAAAAGACTGGAGATCCCTGAAAAAGATATCAGGTCCATGAGCGTCGGACGGTTTTAACGAAATATTTGAATGTATTTTTTGCGAATATAACTCAGTTAACACTTTTTAAGCACCATCCAGTGTCACATTTAATATGATCAACGATCATGTCATCTATGGAGAATATTTGACCTTAACCGTTAAGCCTACAGAAGAGCTCCTTGATCAATGCAGTGTCTTTTTAAAATTCTGGTATACCATATGCTTTTTTAAATATCAGCCATGCTATCTTACTTCCAATACAGAACCATTCGGTTTTAGGCAGGATGAACATATTTAGAAATAAGTAAATGAATAATATATTTAAGCTTAATCTATTTTGAATATACAGTTCCAATGTATTACAATAAATATAGTTTATATTTTGCTAAAAGAAAAGTACACGTAGAAATTGGTTCTAAAACAATAGGATAACATAATAAAAAGTTTAACTTTTTTTTATGAAGCTAAGTTATATATTTGGACGAAACTTGAAAAAAATTACTTTAAAATTTTTTTTGGTAACATTTTAAGGTCATTCGAGACATTGAGCATTTCAAAAAGTGAGTATCTTAACAATGTTACTTGACTGTCGATGCACAATTTTATAAGAGCAGAAATTTTATATTGTCAATCATTTGTTATCAGTCAGAAAATGCAATGGTCAAGCTGCATCTCACCTCTACACAGTCCTCCAGTGCAGTTCGACGTGGAGAGATCCTTGCCAAGACAGTACCGACCCCCGTTGGATGGTGTGGGATTCGTGCAGGACCTGCGACGGAAGTGACGGCAATCTGAGCTGCAGCTGGACCAAGACGACCATTGCGCCCAACGTCCATCGACAGCTGAAAGTAAATGCAATAATTTATAATTCTTGTATGGGAAAGGACATAATAAAATATGTTAATAATTTCTTTCAGAGTTATCGTTATTTTGATGGATAGCGTAACCAGGGGCGAACTGGCCATAGGATGATCTGGTGCAATCACCGAGTTGGGTTCTGCCAGACGTATTCTGGAACCGCTACAACGTTTAATAAGTAATTTTACTAAACCTTATTTGCTAAATCTTTTTATTTTGTTAAACCTTCACATTCGAACATAAACCATATTTTTAAATATTACCCAACTCAACCTTCTGATGAGTCGTACGATCTTCCTTTTTCAGTCTTAATTTTTTTGTAACCCTTTGGGTACATTTGACGAGTGAGACTCGTCATCTGCTTACTTGGGCGAAATTACGGTCGACGAGTCTGACTCGTCATCTGAATTTAAGAAGCAGGAGTTGATGTTAGCGGCCCCCCGCCAGTGGGCGTTGATCGCAAACAATTTTTTGTAGGGTCGGTCAAGAATGGGATCAACTGATCAAATTAAATCCGTCCCATGGGCATAAAAATCTTCAAATAATTCAGTACTCAAAGGGTTAAATATGGAATTTTTCCTGTAATGTAATTAACATCAAAAACAATTAAAAAACCTAAAGGAGAACAATTAAATTGACTATAATATATATTATTTTTGTAGTAAACATCCCTTTTACGTCCCTGAGACACATCGAATATTAACACATGTGGTATCAAAAAAAAAAAAAATTCTTGGACCAGTGACAAATATTACTTTCATCTTATAAATATCAACGTTTTTGTTTTTTAAATGTGTTTAAAATAATTCATTTTAACGTTTTTTTTAAGCCGTTGATTATGCTTCCATCTATCAACATATCGTTATTGTTTGGCTCTAACGCATGTGTAGGTATGGGGGAGATATTTATGCGATAATTATCGCAAGGGGATGTTAGTAGTTCATAATTTGTTAAAAATTCAATTTAGCGCTTTGTAAACATAAAATCTTACTAACACCTAGGTGGTCAGAAAAGATTAAAGTCATTTTTAAAAAAATAATACATTCCAAACTTTGAAACATCCGAGTAAATTGTAATGCGTTTTCGAACAAAGTTATTTTCCCGATACCCATTATGTCGAACATTCCGAAGAGATACCCGAGGAAAAAATCAGAAACTTTTTATCCTCAAAACTAAATAAGCAACTTCCAATGTGACACGTTCCGCTGTTGTAGAAAGGAAAAGAAAACTCAAAGAAAGCGAGTCGAAAGTCACTTAAGAACAAGATGGAACTTCCCAAGAAGCGAGAAGTGAAGAAGTTCTTCCAGTGCGGGACAGCCTTAAGAGTTTGTTAATACCTCGCAACTTCAAAATCCTTTTTCCGTCTCATCTTTACTCCGTCGACAAGCCTTCCCCTCTTTTCACAGGTGAACCGGACACGTCATTATCGTCTGCGAATTGTGTCCTTCACCTCCCCCACTTCCTATGTCAAGAAAGACGATTCTTCGAAAAATTCTCACTTTTTCATCTGGAATATAACGAGACGACGTTCCCTGTAAAATTGTCGAGGTGTTTTGAGGAGTGTGGTAAACGCTATTTTTGAATCTGAACTTATGACATTTTGAATGTTACTTTTTATGGGGTTTCTATTTTTGAAGTTTAAGAAATGTTTAAATACATTTCAGAAGTATTTGCGAGATAGTTTGTGTGTGAAATATTTCACATTTTGTGAAATAAATAGGATCAATTAAGTTAGTTAATTTACTATTTGTGTACACGTGGTAAAAGAGGGGAAGGGGGACAATTTTCATGTTTGTTACAACGTAAAAATGAAAAAGACGGATTCTATTATTCAATTTAAAAAGAACACATGTTGTTTCTGCAATTTGTTAGAAAGAGAATGTTGACTTGTTTCGCCAATTTTTAGTTTTAAAGGTTCAGCAGGTTAAAAGCAACCTGCCACACTTAAAATAGTTGTTCAGAGGATGGTTTTGAAATTTTTTTGATGCCTATTGCTTAAATGGAAACAGAGTTATTACAACCCAATTATCTTACTTCCCATTCTTTTGGCACACTTTTTTTCTGTTTTTAAATTCTTGAAGTCGCCCTGGTAGTTTAACAGGTAAGGCTCTAGTCTGCGGTGCTCGAGGATCAGGGTTCTACTCCCGATAAGTCTTTGTTGTAATTGTTGATACTTATTTAACATGATTTATGAAGGCAGCCTATGTAGACAAGAATCTGTTATTTTTATTCATTTTTACTCATTGTACTCATGTTTGAGTACATGTCTTTTTCATAATTGAAACTTATGTATTCAGGGCCCTGATAAGCATCGAATGTACTCAAAAATGAGTATATTTTACTTATTTTCGAGTATATGTTTAAAAGTGTAGAATATCACTCTAAGTTGTTGTAAGCAGAAACATAGCCTTTCAAAATTATGATATCCGTTTGCAATTATTCTGTATTTATTATTTAGTATTCAAAACTCACTAACAATATCATTATCGTATCCACTTCCAACATTGAATCTACCAATAAAACTAGCTATATCTATATTACGTGAATCACTTGTACGCTATTAATGCTAGGCGTGACATTGGTGATAAAACAACAATAGGAATGCAATCGTCGCCGGCACTCCCAAAGATTAGATTAGAAACGGCATCAAGAAAGAAGAAAGGAAAACATCTTTCGGAAGATAAAAAGAAAGCTTCGGGATTAGATATCAAATCCAATCTTTATTAGATTTTTGTTTGCAGAGCTGGAACTGTCGTTCTGCTGTTCTACAATTGTGTCCTTAATGCAGGTACACAAAGGGTGGGTCTAGGAAATGAAAGTTGGAGGTCGTTCGGGGGGGATTCGAAATGGAAATATAATTTTGTGGAGCTATATAAATGGAGTTTTCAAAATATGTTTGTGCATGTGACACAAAATGAGTTTCAGAAATCCATTTGTCTTCGCTGTAAATATTAGATGAGAGATTTTGAAGTAGAGAAATTGAAAGGAGTTGTTTTAATATGAGAATGTGCGTGGGCTCTGCAGAGATTTTGCATTTGAAATGTTTTAGAATATGCTTGAGATATTGTGAAGTTTTCCTTCCATTTAAGATTTAGTCGTCCACTGAAATATTAAGATACATAATTTAATTTTAATAGAACAAGACGAAGAAAAAGTTCTGACGTTGCTCGAAAATTATAGTAAAAACTCTATTTCAAAGAAAACTGCTTTGTCAGCTTTTTCAAAGAAAACATCAAATATTTATTCTTACACGCATTTATATAATTCACTCTGTTCTCGTTGTATCATCGAAGCTTGCAATGTAACTTTAACACCCTTCAAATTGTCGCATTGACTTTAAAATTGGCATGCTTACATAATATGGGACAAAAATATATTTTAATAATTATATTTTGATAGCTTTGTACGAATAATGAGTTTAATTTATAATTGAAAATTGGATTAAGGCTATAGCCTGATAACTTATATGTATATCATGAATTAACTATACCCAAGACAAAGTAACATCTTAACTGGAAGATATTTTAAATGGCTTGGTAAGATATGGAAATTCGTATGAGAGGACTGTTTTAAAGAGAACATTGGGAATTAATAGTATATATATATATATATATATATATATATATATATATATATATATATATATATATATATATATAATTTTTCAGCCGGACAGGTAGTTTCCTTTAATCTCACAAAATATAGCATGATTGGATTCAATGTTTTTATTTTAGCCTATTTTTGCCTTTTTTTTAATCTTTTGTTCATTCCATATTAACTTTGAATTATATTTTTTATTAATGTTGGCTATTAGATTCTAGTTTCTAATGCAGTTTTAGAGCGTGATACTATGAACACTATTTTCTTTCCATATAATTTATCTTCTCTTGTTTATCTAATTATTTATAGTTATCATATCATTGTTCACACTCACAACATGCGCACACACATAATTTTTTTAAACTTTTACTTTTGACATTTTAACAAGTTCAGTGCGGTAACGGGTCGATTGACCACGCATAGCACTTGCGGATAGTTATTGCACTGGATTAATTGACACAGTGTATCGCTTCTGGATAAATACGGATTTCACCGTTCGCACTAAACGTATTAAGTGTGAACTCTCTAGACCTATTGAGGCCGTACTAAACATGTTAAGTGTCTGAAAAGGTGCTGAAGACTTTACAGAAAAATCTTTGCAGACAACTTGAAGCATTTGTAAGAATATTTGATGCGTTGTCTACTTATAAACAAGTCATCATACGTTAAGGTCTCTCGACACGATTCTTCTTAATTTATTTTGTCTCTTGTAGACCAACATACAAGATTAACATTTTACAAGTCATAATTAGGAAACACCACTTATTCTTTTTTTAAAATAAGGCAACATCCAAGTTTAAATAAAACTCAAGTCACAGAACCATCAGTTCTTAACTACTACCACAACTTCCTCTTTCAACCCTCTACAAAAAACGAACAAAACTGGGTGAAAAAAACCTAAAGGAAAAAAAAAGATCTAACAAGTGTAAAAGTTCCTATTTAATGAAGCGGTAATCAGAAACGGGAGGGGAAGGGAAAGCAAACCGCATACGGTGATGGATTAGCCATCAGGGATACATCCGAATGGAATGCCGCGGCAAGAACCAGGGGCTTCACGAAGAAAAGAAGTTTTTACGATGGAAGAAGAAGAAGAAAAGTGATCGGGAATCAGAGAGAACTTCTCTTTCTTGAAGGGAGTAAAAAAAACCGAGAGAGAATTAAGTGGGTTGATCGACTTGGAAGCCATGTCTTAAGATCATTTCCATCCAGCCATTTGTGACATTTTCAATCATCTTCTTCTTCTTAGGGGAAGGGGTGGTGGAGAGACCGTCGTCGGTGACGACAAGAAGTTTGTTTGAGTCATTAGGATGACATGAGGGGGTTGGTTGTGTTATTCAAATATTAGTTCTTTGGTTGATTACAGTTTTGATTTTGATGCGATGTTTTCATCTGATTTTTTTTTCTCTCTTTGTGATCGTTCGAATCTTTAAAAATGACGAGATGTTTTTGGAAAGTTAGGGGAACGTAATGAATTGACATTATGATGGTAAAAATAAAATATGGCTGTTGAAAAGTATGATGTGTTTCTCTGTACTTGGGCAGAATTGAGTTTTATAAATACAAAAGTTGTTCAAAACAAGTCTATATCAATTGAGAAGTAATGGGTTTTTTAATCTTCGAGTGTGAAGAAATTCCTTCAATTGACCGTCTTTATAACGATACCCCCATATCACTATATAACGATCCCACGATATAACGATTTCACGCTATAACGATCCCACGATATAACGATTTCACGCTATAACAACTCTACGATACAACGATCCTACGATATATCGATCCTACAATATAAAGATTCTACGATATAACGGCCGGCCCTACGATATAACTATCCCACGACTTTAACGATATAACGGCCCTACGATATAACGATCCCACGACTTTACGATATAACGGCCCTGCCATATAAAGACTTCACGATATAACGACCCCACGATATAGTAACTACACTATATTGTGACTCCTCTTTACAATCTGTAATTAGTTTCCATATTGTTCTTTTTTTAACTCGTTACAACGATGTTTCGTTATAATAACATTTGTTAATTCCTTTAGGGGTAGTTTTATCGAGGTTCAACTATGTATGCAAAATATTTTATAAGTGATTAATACAAGAGATAAATGATTAATACCAAAGGTTAAGAAGGTTCAAAATATTGTGGAAATATTTAGGTATATTAGCGTAAGTTTCAGTTTTATCTGTAAACGTAATACGAGTATTTACTACTTAAAACTTCAAAGATATCTTAAACAATTTGTTTTCTAAACATTTGGTTTATTTAAAAAAAATTCAAATTCAGAGAAATACAGGGTAGCCGTAAAATAAGTTCCTCTGTTTAGAGGCATCTGCAGCTAAAACTAATGAATGGAATTACATTACATTTTGTATTAAAGACACTAAAAATATCAAGAGAAGATTTCCGAAACAAAAACTTCTCGTTTAAAAAAAAAAAAAATTGGGTGAATTTTTGCGCTGTCCGAGCCGAAATCGAGTATAATATATCTAAAAAAAAGTTGCGATACAAACACAAATTAATTTAGTGATTTAACTCAAAGGAAACAATCTTTTATTCATCAGAATCGGTACGCACAACGGATGTAATTTGTTATATATATGAACAGTCAGCAACTTGAAAATAGTTTATAATATGGTTCTGGAGATACTAATTCTGATGAATAAAAGATTATTTCCTTTGAGTTTAGTCACTAAATTAATTTGTGTGTATCGCAAATTTTTTTTACCTATATTATACTAATTTTCAGCTCGGACCGCGCCAAAATTCCCTCTATTGGAGAATTTTTTAACTAAAAATTTTTGTTTTAGAAATCATCTACCCTTGCCTTCAATATCCTTAATATAAAGTTTGATGTATTTCAGTTCATTAGTTTTAGCTACAGATGATTCTAAACAGGGATACTTATGTTATGGGTACCCTGTATATCTTTTTTCTAATGCTGAGGAAAATCAGAAAAAGTAAACAAATTTGGAGGGGAAAAAACGAAGTTATATTTGAGGAACTTCAAAGAAAAGTTATTAAACATTATTGATGATATTTGGGAACATCTACTCTATTTTTTAAAATGCTTTTAAAGCTTAAGAATCATTATAATATGCTTGTTTATTCATTCCTTTTATTAACTATGTTCTTTGAGGTATATTTTTCTTGAATAAAATACAACGCGGTCTTTTTACTTTAGAAGTAGCATAAAAAATAATTTACGTATTTATTACTCTTCGTTTTGTCACCATAAAATATCGCGTTGCTTCTTTTTTTTTATCTAGCAATTAATTTTTTACGAGAGGTACTAATGATCAAAGTCTAATGAGGGCGTTGGATCGTGAGTTTCCATTCAACAAATTTATGGCTTAATTCGAGGGCAGGCTTTGAAGCACGACATAATAGCTTTGATATATATTAGGCTTCAATTAAAATTATTATTAAAAAAGTAGCTTAAAGGTACCCTTTTTACATTAAAAAATATATTTCTTATATTTTAAAATACGATCATTTCATTTCATTAAATATAAAATGTTGACTTTTCCGTAGAGAGAGCGAAGATTCAATTCTTCAGATATTACAAACAACCGTTGTTGTTCTTTGTATCTCGATAGTTCAGATAACTGAAAAATATACGAAACTAAATAACCTATTTCTGAAAGAATATATAAATTGAGTAAAGCCACGGGTCCAGGTGTTTTATATATATTACAACTTTACAAACATATAAGTTTCCCCGCTGCCTATTTCTGCCCTCGTATTGAGACTTATCATAGTCATATAGACATTCACATATACATTCATACTTTCACCTCGTTATTTTAGAACCAACGTCAGATGACGAAGAAACACCTTAGCTGGCATCCCACTCTTTCAATATTCGTCGGACCTTTGGACCCCATTTCAGATTTATAGTTCACCAGTCCCGTATATACGCCTTTATAATTTGTTGGATGTTCTGGACGACTTTCTAGTAGTTTGTAGCGAAGCTGGCAACCCTCCGATCACAAGATCATTACTTTTTTACTTTTCTTTGTTAAGTCCATCGCACGGGCTCGAACTAGCAATCCTCCGATTACCAGCTGAACGCCTTTATCCACTGGGCTACAGAGGACCTCTTTTACAGACGGAATTTTTATTTTTTGAATACTTGTCAAAGCATATAATTACCACGAAAACAAATGTCAAAAATGCTTACAAACTTATCAATTAAATTTGTAAAAATAAGCATTTCCAAGAGCCAGTTATCACTTGCATAATTTTTGGCACAAAATGGCACAAATTAAAATGGTCTTCAAATTCAATTGACACTAACCCATTAATTAACCCTCCAACGGTAAGGAGGTTTGAGTATATATAATATGTATAACATGCATTCAGAGGAAATATGTGATAATTGAGACGAAATATTGTATATATTAAGTTCTGTTATGTAATTTAGTTGTATACCTAGTTTTAGAAGTTAGTTAAAGAAAGCTTTAGGACCTCGAAAACACGTTGTCGTAAGATAAGGGAGAAGTTTTTTTTTGTTTTGGTTAATTAACGTCGCACTAGAGCTGCACAGTGGGCTATTGGCGACGGTTCGGGGTCCATCTCGAAGGAAAAACCCGGGAACACATACACATTCATACCTGCACCTCGTTATTTTAGAACCATGGTCAGATGACGAGGAAACACTTGAACTGGCACCCAACGCCTTCAATAGACATCGGTATAAGGGAGAAGGAAAATGAACCGTTGGGTCGCATTTGAACCCCACTGTACCGTTTGAGGGTTAAATCATTATACCATCCGCATTCACAGAGTCAAGTCAAAGAGTCTACACCTATAAACATCGATTGGATCGTATTCCCAGATCTCTTCGAAGTCGAAATTCTGTAAGGGGCAGACGACATCGACCCGAATGCTAAAAGTGGAGTTGAAACCCCTTCGGGCTTCGGTCTCCAAATAAGAGGGGGTGGGGGGATTGTAGAGGTGAAAGACGATTAAGGAAAACTCAATTTGGGTCTCCCGCTTCTCGTCACGAATCGAAAATCTGCTTGCAGAGACACGTGACAAGTGACGTCTTCGCTCTGTCGTGATTGCAGGAGACGGTTGCAGCACTTTGTAGAGAATTTCATCGTTTGCAAATTCTCGTTGTAAATTGCAATTTGGCGAGAAGCTAATTTTGTTTTATTTAAATTTTTTAAATAAATTTGCTTTTGTTGAATTTGGTTAAAATGTACTATAAGGTCCAACTGATTTTTTGTTAAATCTAGTTACTATTTTCTGCAACCATGCAGGAAGAAAATGGAGTTCTTTCAATGGCAACAAAACTAGTTTCTTTTGTCGAGAACGTGTTAGCATTGTGAATATCGCTTTTTCAGAAATGTCGCCAAGACAACGCATTTTAAACCAGTTATTCAAAATTAAAAAAATAGTTTTACTAAACCATCGTTCTGTAAAAATAAGATTGGAGGATGTTAGTTTTAAGATAGTTTAATAGAACAATAGAATCTTATTTGACACGTTTTATTCATTCAGTCAAAATTACTGTATATATGCATTTTTGGTAATTGCCTTATTGATAACAAAAACACGATCTTTTGATGATAAAACTTCACACTCTCTATTTAATTATAGACTATACATAGCGATTTACAAAAATCTGCAATGATTTTTATGCCAAATTTTTTTTTAAAAAGTGAATTAGTAATTATCAAATACTTGAGCATCGTGATGCCTTTTAGGGTAGTTTTATACATCACCGAAACAACTATTTTTTAAATTGTTACTTTGAATAATTTAAATAATAAATATTGCGTTTTTGTTTCTAGACTTTTATTTTTACAAAGCTGAAATATTTTCATAAACAAAAGCTCATTACCATAAAGGAAAGAAGAAAAAAAATTGCATTTATTAAAAATCATTGTTGTTTGTCTTATATTATTAGTTTCGAGTAAATATAATTTGAGCAAGTTACTTCTTTTGTAAACTAAGCTATACATGGCAAAAACTAATAACATAATCTTTACGATGAATCATTTGTCAGTACTTATAAAAATTACAATGAAGAATTGACCAGAAGAAAGACAATTTGATCCTTTGTGGCCATTATTCTCTACATATCATAAGAAAACCCCAGTCTGCCCACTGCCACAGTAATCCAGTAATCTAATACACTCCGCCTCAACAATTACTTTAAACGGGAGGGGGAGATGAAAAAATAAAAATGTCGATTGCAAAAAGTTACTCTGCTGAAAACTTTCATTTCGCTATAATTACAAAGAAACAAGAAAAACCCAAAGGCAGACCCACACCGATCACGTACGCCACAAAAACCATTTCTACCAGAACTTTGTCACGCACGAGGAGGGAAGGTCCAAATTACAGGAAAAAAGGAGACCAACGCCATTTAGAAACTGAAAGAGTAGAAAAATAGGAAAGGGAGACGCAATCCAAAGAGTACAAACATCAGCTGACCGCTTTCTTTTCTCCACTACAGTAAAAAAAATGTGGTTATAAATAAGCCCATTTTACTATTATTAGGACATTTCCTTACATTACATAAAAATATTTGTTTGTAACATCTTGATTAAATATGTATCAACTAACCTAAAATAACTAAGCAATTCACCTACTTTCAAATCAAGTGAAGTTTGTTATCATTTGTAATATACTCTGATTTTAGATTTAGCATGTGTCCGATTAATTTTCTAATACAGTGGCTCTTAACCTTTTTTCTCTCAAGTACCCCTTGATAAAACTTATCATTTATGAGTACCCCTTTTTATGAGTAACTTTTCTAGCTCATCCCTCGCAAAAAAAGTTTTAGTTAGGCATTAATTTTCTTAGGTTAACTGGCAAATTAATCAAACGACCCAAATTGATGACACTTATACTTTTATATTATATTTTACTTATCAAATGTTTTTTAGTTTAAGTTTCTTCCGCCATTACTGATAAAATTTTCGCGTACCTCCCAACCAAACCAACCCAACCTTTAGGCGTACGCATATCATAGGTTGAGAACCGTCGTTTTAATATATCTGTGATTTTTTTATTTACCAAACATCTCAAGACTATGTTATTCATTTGAAAGATTGAGTTTTATAAAAGTATCAAATATGAATGTTTATGAAAAAAAAAAAGTTTAGAATTTACACACATTAAAATAACAAAAAATTTAAATATGTGTAATATAATACATGCATCGGAAATATTAAAGTAAACTTGATGCTAACCGCTTAGAAAGTTAGGAAGTTTTTTCCGCCATTACTGATAAAATTTTCGCATACCTCCCAACCAAACCCACCCAACCTTTAGGCGTACGCATATCATAAGTTGAGAACAGTTGTTTTAATATATCTGTGATTTTGTATTTAGCACACATCTTAAGACTATGAGATTAGAAAAATTGAGTTTTATAAAAAGTACACAATATGATGTTTATGAAAAAAAACAATTTAGAATCTACACATTTCCCGCAATAAAAAATCCCTCCTCTTCTATGTCACGTCATCGTCACTCAGGATAAACCTACCTTTCCCCAAAGTGCATGACGTAATAAATGAAAGGCCCTAAAGCGCGGTCACCAATACACATATATTATTAACCCTTTGAAGGCGCTCTGAACGACTTAAGTCGTCCATGGATTTCCATATTTGTAGCAATAGACATAGACTTTAAATTCATAAAAATATTCTATTTGGAAATATTTTTAATCTAAAGCATTAGGGCGTTACTTGGAAGGTTTATCTATTAAAATAACAAAAAATTAAAATATGTATAATATAATACATGCATCGGAAATATTAAAATAAACTTGATGCTAACCGCTTAGAAAGTTAGGACATTTTCTTAACAAAACATTCAGTTAACGTTAAAACGATTGAATGATCAGACATTCATATCAACTACATTTCCCCAAAACTTGTTTAATTCAATTTCCCCACATACAACAATCTGAAAGCATCTCAATTTTAACTCCAAAACTGTAAATTATGCTCCAATATCGCCCTCTCAACACACATGATTAACTCTTCCGATTCCTGCACCCAGTCATTTCAGCGTCTAATACTCCGTATCCTCATTTTCCCCGCATAATTATCATCTCCAACCGCCCACTGGGAACAGCATTTTATCAATGCCCTTTCAAACAGCAAATTACACATTTCAAGCGAAACATCTCGGAAGGATGGGCTGCAATTAATACCGTCGTGTCAGCCATCTTTAGCCCCGTTATTTAAACCTAAATTTTTTATACCGAGAGAAATAAGACGTCATATTTTCGGCGAGACGTCCGAGCAAGAAGAAAAATCCTTTAATCATTTTTTAAAGCTCTTCCCCCATTATTTATTGGGGGGATTGACGGCATGGGCACGCCTCAGACATCGGTCATTATATTCCCTATTGTCTCTGGATAGCCCCTACATTGTAGGGAATGGAAGATGTTTAATGGATAAAAATATTGGTTTTATTGGAGTATACGTGAAAGGAGCTTTGGGGAAAAAAATTTAAAAGGTTGGTTTTGGTATTTCTATTCGTTTTTTTTTTCTATTTCAAGGAACATTGTAAAAAAAAAGTACTTAAAAATGAGTACCTGAACCTACTCGTTTGTCTTTGAGTACTATTGCATCGTAAGTGAGCGAGGGCGTTCTCAAATTTTAAGTAATCGTACAGTCTCAAAAAGGAGCAGTGTAATTTAATATTGCTAATCTCAGCTTCTTTTCAAGCCATCTTAGCAAAAGCTACCTGTCAAACTTAAACTAGTAGTTCAGAAGATGGTTTTCCACATTATCTGATGTCGATTTCTTAAATATTAAACTTCCCATTCTTTTTGCACACCTTTTTAACATTTCTTCTGTTAATAACTTATTCACGTCGTCCTGGTAGTATAACAGATTGGACTGCGGTGCCTAAAGATATTGGTTTGATTCCCCGGTAAGTCTTGGTTGTAATTGTCGGTATTTATTGAAAGGGTTTTATGAAGGCAGCTTATGTAGGCTAGAATATGCTTTTAATTCATTTTTACCCATTGTACTTATTTTGGAGTATATGTCTTTTTCAATATTGAACCTTCTGTATTCGGAGCTACGATAAGGATGGAATGTACTCAAAAATGAGTACATTTACTTATTTTTGAGTATCTATTTTCACAGTGAATACTTCAAGAATTCACATCAATAGTCTTTAACAGTGAAAGATGACTCTTTAAAATTTATCATGTGGCTATGTTTTATATTTGCGCGAGGCGTTCTGTTGAAATTCGCAAACATTGTGTAAACGGGTCCGAGGAACGATGGGATTAAACTAAATCGTTGAGATTTTTCAGGAAAATGAGATACTTAAACTAGTAAAATAAGGTCCGACAAAAAAATTCTTGCTTTTGCGATACTTTGAGTTGTTATATATAATACAATTTCTCAAAATAAAATAAGAATTCAACATATGAAACAATACTTTTGAATTAAACAACAAGGTCCACGATGGCAGGCAGAACAAATAGCTCGTAATGGCGGGATTGCGAGTTCGAACTTCGTCTTTGGAAAAGCATCTAATTGGTAAGAAAATGAATTATAATTATATATGTGTCGTCCGAATGAATATTAGCAGTGTAGAGTGGACTGGTATACGTTAAATCTGTCGTGGTTGAAATGTCGTCACGTTGAAAGTGGTATGAAAATTTGGAGAGTGGAGCAGAGAGTTTGGAGAGTGGTTTCAGTTTCGGTGTTGACTTCGTCACCAAACAATGGTTTAAGAAGCGTTCCCGAGTCTTTCCTTCCAGATTGATCTCGAACTATCACCAATTGTCTAACGTATGAAGTTGATCATGACTGTACGTCATTGTCACATCAATAGTCTTTAAATTACTAACGTTTACCAAGATCAATTTAATCCAGCTATTTCAATTATTTATGATAGCAAATATACAAAGATCTCAATTTTCTTAAAATAAAAACAAACACGTGGACAATTGGGTTGTCTGAATTTTATAATTAAAAAAAGTTTTAATATCGAAAATTCAACGCTTGGACACTGGACTGGTTGATTTAATTGACCTTTCAATCGAATCCAGTGCCTCAAATCAAAAACTCAAGAGCACAAAAGAAAACCTCGAGGACATGTTCCCCACCTTTAACAACATAACGCGTTTGTGTCGAATTGTGCTTAAATTCAAATGCTTATACCACTCATGAAATATAATTCAAATTTGTGATATCAATGTGCAAAATAAATAAATTAATATCGCATATTCAATACCCGACATTTTTTTTTTTTTTAAAACACAGCACAAACCATTTTCAATGACATCCACTAAAATCTCTCGCCACAAAACAAATCACCTGTAAACCAGCAAAACACTTTCCGCGAGAAGCGACCCAAACCACAGAAAAGCAAACCACCAGGGGCCTTCCTTTCCCTTCCCCTTCGTCCCCCAGAGGGAGGCGGGGGTGGCGGGAGAAGAGACGCGAATGGAATATGAAGGAACAAACGGCAGACGAGTCCTCAATCTAATCGATGTATCCATCAGTCCGGATAAGAGAACAGAGGAACGTTCTATTCCCTGGATGCCCGACATCAAGGAGCAGGGAATTTCCGAAAGAAAACAAGTGGTCGAGGGTCAACCTCGGTGTCGTAATGATCGCATATTCTTCTTCTTCTTCTTCTTCTTCTTCTTGAGGTAACAGAAAATAAAAAGAAAGGAATAGGAGCTTTTGGTTTATTAAGACGGTGGGGGATTGTGGTTAAATAAGAATGGAAACGTAAGACATTGAGCGTTGTATGGAATGAACCAATATGTGACAAAACAAAAGGCTGTTTAGTCTTTTAAGTTAAGATCTATGAATGAAATTGATTTGTTCTATATTACTTTGACTGTTAAATATAGGTACTTGAAAATAAGTAAAATGTACTCATTTTTGATTACATTCGATGCTTATTATGGCTCCGATCGCTTTAAATTTTGAAAAAGACATGTACTCAAAAATGAGTAGATGCTTGCCTACATGGGATGCCTTCATAAAACCCATTCAATAAATATTGACACTTACAACAAAATCTTACCGGCAATCGAATCCAGATCCTTAGCACCGTAGTCCAATATCATATCCGTTAAACTACCAGGGCGGCATTATGAAGTTATGAACAGAATAAATGTTAAAAACTTGTGCATACAGGGATATGACCTACGAACATGTAGAAGAAGGTGGTCTGCTTCAACCAGGTCGGGCATTAATCTACTCCTTCCTCTGACCTGTGTACCACATGGCAGAGGGATAAGTTAGTTAAATTTAGATCCTAACCCCTCGGTGTGTTTAACCTCTGTATCTTTATTTCTAATGGACGGTTCATGACGATTGTGTACTTAAATAGAAGAGAAAGTTATATTTGCAGCTTCAACTATTTGTGTGTAAATTGCGTGAGTCGGAAATGAAATATGTCGCTTCTCACTCTACATAGTACACTTTATTATAAATTGTGAGAATATATTTGGCGGATCATAAATAGTGATATCTGATAATATAATTTCTTCTTCTCCACCAAGGGAGTCTTCTTCCCAAGAACTTCAACGGCATTTTTACTATCAAGGTGATTATTGTTTTGTAGTAAAATTCAGTGCATTATTCTTGAGCAAAGAAGTAAACGTATAGAAATTCGAAAGAATAATTTCAAATAAAAGCATCGAAATAACAACGCTCTTTCCAGTTAAATTTGATGACAGTATGGGGTATTGTAGTACTTATAATATGTCGAAAGCATTCCGGGCTAACTGAAAAACATACATCTTCTCACAACTCGTATTAAATACGTTCCAATATGGTCTTTTTAGTGAGACTTTCTTCAGACTTTAATATATTTCACCATACATTCTCGACGTTTTGTAGAAAACGCAAAAGTGCCATCCCAAATATCATACCAAGGAAGGCAATAAATCGGCCGCGGCTTATTTTTTTTTTAATTCCTCGTCTTCTCCGAGAGGGGGGAAAAGGGAGATTACTTTTTATCTGCAAGACAGGGGAGATCCACCAAGTCCATTCCCGCCATACATTTTTCCTATTTGCTCTTTCGTGATGGATGGGACAGGGGTCTTCTCTCTCTCTCTCTCTTTCCAAGAAATCGAACGATTGCTGAAAGGAAATATCGACCGATTCCTTCCAATTGGGAAATTTCACTCAATAAGTCACCGACCAAACGCATTCTATTCTAATGCAGAACGTTGGAACTCCTCCGTTTTGTCATTCGTTCGGACCAATTTACTTTGGTTCTGTTCCATTGATTTTTCCCTTTTTTTCCCCCCATCGCGTAGTGTGGTGTGGTGAAGAAATGGATTCAATAAATGGGATGGGTCGAGTGGTGGAATTCGGATGGTGATGACTGGCCATTACGGAGGATGGGGATTAATGAGCAGGGATTTCGACATGCGATGTTCAAAAAGGAATGTAAAGTAGTTATTGAGATTTATCTCAATTTCCTCGTCGTCCCTTACTCTTCTTGTATTCCTAATAGGTTCTTGGTTTTATGTAATAAATAGATTTTTATTTGCATTGTCAAAACATTTTTATCATAAATGAAAATTTCTTAGTGGTACGTTTAGCTGACGTATTCACTAGAATTCCGAATTCGATTGGAATGAGAAAAATAAGTTTGTGCAAGAGTATTAGGGGCTATCCTTGCACGATATATTATGTCTCATTAAACAAAATGCTATATGATATACCCGTTTATGTTATATAAGACTATCATGGGAAGAAAGTTTATTAAACTATGGTGAAGAAATGTGGGATTCATATCCCAAGACCGGTTGCCATAGCAATGTAACTACACCGGCGACCACCAGGGGACACTCATATGCAGCTCCAACTAATTCTTGTACAGACCATACAACAGATTGGTTGTGCTTGGATCGCTGCCGGCTAGAGAGCCGTACTATTGATAATAAATATAAGTATAATGTAAAGTAGGGTGTAGTTTGTAAATAGATAGGACAGAACCCTATAGTAATACAATATTTTATTGTAGGACACTTTTATTGTAAGACACTTTTATTGGGGTTTAAAAACTACACGAGCAACTTTAACTCATACGCATTCCTAAAATTAAATGCATTTCTATTTAAATAAAGACTAATACATAGAATAAAAGCCAAGAAATTCAGAATACCTCATTTTTTCTTAAATACCTTTAACAATGCAGATTAGATTTAGTTCACATTTCAAATGCGTTACTAAAGCCAATTGTTTATATCTTATTAAACATTATCTATCTTAATTAGGGTATATGACTTACTATTTTATTGAGTTACTATGAATAGCGTTAATTTTGACATAAAGATACTGACTTTTTACTATTGTAGGCATAACTTTCAAAATATAAAAAATAAATTTATCAAAAAATTAAAGTATAAAATAAACTACACAGTATAATTAATCAATTACAACCCTGCTTGTATTATCCTGCGTTTAGATTTATTTTAATCAACTAAACTTTATTCAGTGAATAATTTTTAAGTGAGAATTTAAATGAATTCTCTAAGTACATAAAAAAAATTACAACAATATTTAAGGGAGTTACTTTGCATTTATCTCGACTTGCATCTGTTATTACATTTTTAATGCTTAATTATCTTAGACTTTATTTAGTTTTTTTTAGGATAGAAAGTATATTAATGTTTTTTTTTTATTTTCTATATTAAAGAAGATGGGTTGACATAGAAAAATCTATCTTCTAAAACCTAATGGGATTTTTTGTCATTTACTCTAATCTTGTTTTCCATTACACTTAAAACTTGATACATCCCCTGATACCAGCAGCGACCCCATAACCTTAGATTAGTTCTGCCATCTTGGAGTCCACAAACATTTTTTAATCTCATGGAATCTCACAAGATTTCAAGAGTTTTCGGCATTCCAGTAGCATTTATTTCATCTTCTCCGGCTTTATTATATCTCTATATTCGTCATCTATTAGCTTTATCCTTTGGCATGGGCAGCGCTATCTATTTTCAAACGAACAAAAAGTTTTCACAGGCAATATTTAGACAGCCGACATTTTTCATTTTGAGATGCTTTTAAGGGGGTTAAGATCCGCTAACTCCATAAATCACGTTGTTTATGGTGTCAGCAGAAAACAGTGTTATGATGTATTGGGGGTTTTACTTTGCTTTGATTATATTTGTTGGGGATTGCGAGTGGCAGATTTTAAAGAGTGAATTCAATGGGATTTGTCTGTTGATTAACGAGATTTCACGTTAAATGCTTATAAATGGTTAGATTTGTGAAGGGGTTAGCAATTGATCATCGGGAATAATAAATCAGTTTAGTCATGTGCAGGGGAAATTGTCTTTAAATTTAGATAAAATTTCATTGTTTAGTGTATTTCAAAATGATAATCACTTCAGACATTTTTTTTAATATGTTTAAATATACTGTGGAAAAAGGTGCTTAAAAATGAGTACACGAACTTACTCGTTTTGCTTTGAGTACAATTGCATCGTAAATGGGTGATGACGTACTCAAATTTAAGTAATCGTGCTTTCTAAAAAAGGAGCATTGTGATTTAATATTGTTAATATCAGCTTCTGTTCAGTCGCCATGGTAGTTTAACGGATAAAGCTCTGGTCTGCGGTGCCTGCAGACTGGATTCGATTCCCGTTAAATCAGAGTCTTAATTGCCGATATTTATTGAAAGTGGTTTATGAAGGCAGCTTAAGTAGGCTAGCACCTGCTCTTTTTATTCATTTTTATCCATTGTACTCATTTTTAAATACACGACTTTTTCAAAATTAAAACTTATGTATTCGGAGAAATGATAAGCATCGGATGTATTTAAAAATGAGTACATTTGACTTATTTTTGAATACCTATTTTTAACATTGTAAAATAAAGAACTTTGTATGTATTTCATGTAATTTTTTTAAAGGAATTAATATTTTTTTTAAACTAAAATAATACTTTAGTTATAAAATCATTACGAGATGAGAACTTAATTTACTATTATTTTTAATTTATAACCCCTTTTTGACTGAGTGCAATATTTAAGATATATATAATTCTGGAAAGTCAGTTTTGTAGGTCAGTCCAAGGTAAACTGCCAGAGTACAGAATATGAATATGATAACTGATATCATAACCGATCAAATTTTAACGTTATACAATTATATCTTCATTTGAAGGGGAATGCATCAGGAATTGCTTTAACTGTTGTAATCTGTTAATAAATTTGATTTTTAAATCTTCGTCTTATATGGATGTTTTAAATAATTTTTGGATTGCATATTTTTTTCTAGATATTAAAGACGTGTTAGACAGTGATCATATTTGGTCATCAATCAAAAGTTAAGTAATCGGATTTATAACAACTATAAATTTTATACCAGAAAATGTCTCTTTATATATATTTGAGAATAAATATTTAAAAGTGATATAATTCTTAGTGAAAGAATATCTATAAATAGTTTTCAATCTCTTTACACCAAACGTAACAACCTAATGGCATAAATATAAAATGCCTTTTCTGCAAAATAACAATCGAAATTTTGGACATGACTACATGGCAAACAACACCCCAATATATTTATAGTTTTCATGGTAATATTTACAAATAACTTTAGGCGTAAGAACTTAAAAAATAAAGAGCAATATATTAACCCACTGGCGTTCAAGGCTGTATATATACGTCCATGGATCTCTAGTTTTTCTAGCAAAACACACCTAATTTTTAAATTAATAAAAATTCTCCACTTTACAATATTTTTAAATTTAAAGGTTTGAGGTACAACTTGCAAGCTGTATTTTAACAATTACTTATTAAAAAAATTAAATAATAAAAATTAGAACGCCCGGAAAAAAATATTCAAATTTTCAAGCAACGAAAACCACTTTACAATTAAAAAATTCGTGTGATAATCAGGGGGTTAAAAGTAAAACGGTTTTATCGTCTATTAATTGCAACGTACAGGACACTTTGCTAGAAATTGCTGTTACTAATCCCAATAACAGAATTTACAATCCCAAACCCTTTTTGTAATCCTTTAAACACGCAGAACAAACCTTCAATTTGAAACAGAGGATCAAACTAAACCACCTTCTTGTGTCCATTACTGAACGACTTCCCAACAGACGTCAAAAAATACATCTAAATTCCACCGTTTGATGCGCACTTCCTCATAATTAAATTTAACAGTTCCCCCTCCTCCCACGCAACTTTGGGGATATGCCCCCCTCCCCCAAGAGGACCCCCCCCCCAGTGTAATCCGCGTCCCCCAAAGTCCATCAGGGAAGACACCCCCAAACTCTCATTGGTGCGGATGATGGATTGAAGGACACTGGTCATTATGGACCCCGTGGTCTTTTCTGCAGCAGCGACACACAAAGACGACACTGGAGATGCGAGGTTTGGAAATGGCCGGCTGAGGAAAGTATTGTGTGTGGTTTTGATGTCAGAGAGAGAAGCTATCCATCTTTGGGGAAGAGCAATAAGAAATTTCGGGATTACATATATGAATTTTATGATTGAAGATGGATGGGGTTTGGGAACTTGAAGGGCTTGGAGCTTTTGTACTGAAGTGGATATAATTTATTTTTAATTTGTAGTGTGTTTTTTATTCTCTCAACAACAGCTGAGAAGTAACGTTCAAGTGCAGTATATTCTATATATCAACAAACTATACCAGCAATGGATTGAAATCAGATACTTTGAAATGAAACCGAGACATCAATCTTTAGGATTTGAGATTTTAGTTAGAAAATGTATCATTACATATAAAAAATTTCGGCATGTTCAAATCTAATAAAGCTAATAAGTCCCTGATTTTGTATGTTTAATGAAATTAAGAAAATTTCCTACTTTAAATTAAAAAACAAAACAAAATAGTGTACATAATTTGTATGTGATTTCTAGTTACGAATTTGTAAGCCTCTGTTACAAAAAGAAAATTAGTAAATGTTATACAAAAGAAGTTTAAGAAATAAAGAAAATGTTCAATAAAATAAAAGTTTCACATTTCTGGTATTTAAAAACTTTTTTAAACATTGTAAAAGTATTCAAAACGATTAAGCTTAATACATGATAGAAACGTTTCAAATGTGACATTGCATTGTAAACAATATTTACCATAAAAATATGTTACCTAATCTCCAAATAAAGTATTCTTTGATTTTCTTATTGGATACCAGTTAAATAAAATATCAGTTATTTAAAAAGAATCAATAATTTTGGAGAAAAAAAACATAAAAATCCAATTATGTGTAATGTGAATTATAAAACATTTAAAAACTAACTACCACTTGTTGTGTTCCATAAAGAAATGCCAAAAGGATAAACCTAATAATGCACATACTAATATATAAATAACTATTTCTGTACAATAAAATCTATCGTATATTAAACCTGACACCACCTCCCTACCCTACTTTTCAATTTTACAAAACGAAAAAGTATTTTCTTTAAAAAAAAAAATCCCTACACGGGATAAAACTGAAGGAATCAAAGCAATGGCAGATGTTTAAGATCTCAATTGGATTCCAGCTAAATCCCCCCAAAGAAAAACCGTGACGTCGAAACGACATGAAAAGCACACGTCGCCTCTACTTTCTCTCTCTCTCTCTCTCTGAAGACGACTGAAACGATTTCCCGTCTATTCATAGGCGAGATGCCGAAGAAAGTCTTATCGGGGCAGCAAGACATCAGAAATGACAAACGATTTGGGGGGTGGGACGGAATAGTGTGTTCACTAAATTGAGATTTTTTTTTCGTTCACCCCAGGAGAGGGAATGTATCGGATTGTAGCTGTCAAATTCGCCTACTTTTATCTGGTGCTTTGTTTGTCGTTTGAGTTTGGATGTGTAGGAATTTTATGTGTTTTTTTTGTCGATTGCGCATCAAATAAGATGGCAGTAGTTGAAATTTGAGACGGAAAGAATGAAATTCATGTTTAGGATAAAGAAGTAAAGGTCATATGAATTATCGGTTATATATTACTTCTATGGATGAAATTGTTATTAAAAGTATTGAAAATTCTAAATATTCATTAAACCTCTGACGAAGCTGAACAACCTAAGTCGTCCATGGATTTCTAGTTTCTCTATCAATTACACATTAGCGATAAATTCATAAAAATTCTATATAAGAATATTTTTCAAGTCTAAAGCGTTAGGGAGTTTCTTGGAAGCTATAATATAAATTAAAATTATAAAAATTAAAAATATATACATAACATACAAGCATGGAAAATATGAAGTAACCTATTTTAAAAAGTAAACAGCTTTACAATTTTAACATTTTTCTAAGCGCTCAGAAGGTTTAAGGAGTTTGTATTATTAATTACCCACCTCTCTCTATCATAAGTTCTTTTAAGGTCCCATGCAATACAGGGAAGTTAAAAAGTGTTGAGCAAAGGTCATTATTTGGCTTAACTGCAAATAATAAACCCTTTTTTTTGCTACTTTAATTACTTTGCTTGTCGCTACTAAAGCTAAGCGAACTGCTTAAAATATAAGCATATAGTTGCGCTAAAATAAAGTGTTAATATGTTAATAAAGCTAAATGAGCCTTATAGTTTCAAAACCAGATGGATCCATTTTCATAAATTTTACAGGATTCGCCAAAAACAATGGACAGCCACGTACTTTTGGATCTAAAGCCAGGATTTCGAATGCATTTTTAGACTGGATTCCGACACTTTTGGTTAATTTTGCTTTGCAAGGTGATGTACTGTATTAAGAACTTGAAGAAAAGATTAAAAAATCAACCTGGTTTTGAAAAATAGACGGCTCAAATGTGCTATAACCAAACAATGACCATCGCCCGAATATTTAACCAACTTGTACACCAACGAAATGTCCCAAGACAAAAGGGAAAACTTCTAAGTCTGCAGTACTGACATAAAAGGTCAGGGTGTAACTTATTGAGCAAAGGCAAGTAGCCTCATATTCACAAATTTATAGCATTTAGTGGACAAGTTACATTAAATAGATGAGCTTTTGAAACGTAACCTATTTTAAAGACAAATTGATGAAGTAAACTTGACATAACAGCAAAGTTATTGTCACAACTGAACATTTGAAAATAGATTTTCATTTCTCAATTTGTATTGTTCGGTTGTTTAATAATTTCTTAAGAAAAAATTCTTCAAAAATTTTCTATCCTCGTGTATTAGATGCTCTAATAATTCATATAAATAAATGAAATTTGTGTAGAATAAGATGTAGAATAAAAGATTCAACAATGTTAGATTACACCAAGTAAGCTAATGTAAGATGTGTTAAAGCGAATTCGATACCTCTAATACATATAAATCTAGGCTGAATATATTAATATAAAATTTGATTCAAATCGATGTAGAAGTTTTAGATAAAATCGCACAGATGTGATAAAGGTTGTTTCCAAAATGAAATAAATAACTTCTTGACAAGCTAATTTTAATGTAGATAATAAGTTTTTTACGCTGTTCCATTCCATATTTTAAATTGAAGAACTGAAGAAATGCTAAGTGAATTTTTTGGGATATAACAAAATTTTACATACACATTATCGTACCGTTATCTTATAAACTTTAAAGCTGTTTTTATCCAATTCACTAAATTATCTCTTACATGTTCATCCACTCAGCTCATCCATTTTAAACGATATTATCATCCATAATCAATAGAAAATCTAAAAGGATAATCTTCTATTCACTAGAATTAACCTCCCATTGACAGATTCTCTAATGATTATGACACAGACAACGCAAAAAAAGGCATTGGAGCCATTCGTAGAAATGCAAGCGCGATGTTTTTTACCCGCCTTGCATAAAAAATGAACGCACCTCCCGAAATAGATTACGACCTCAGAACCGACACGTTCATATCTGATAATGAAGAAATCTCATTGCACGAAGGGACAGCCCGACTCGTGACAGTTCCAATGTCACTCAAGTCGGGAATGACATTCCTGTTATCCCTTTGGACAGGCCAACCCTGCACAGGTGACACAGAGATAAGACGCAGCTGTTGAGAGAAAAATGCGTATTGACAAGGGAAATAAATCATTATGACGTAGCATTTTT
Source organism: Troglohyphantes excavatus (assembly GCA_963932185.1). Lineage (NCBI taxonomy): Eukaryota > Metazoa > Arthropoda > Arachnida > Araneae > Linyphiidae > Troglohyphantes > Troglohyphantes excavatus. Next base: position 38,462,403 of record OZ010667.1, read on the forward strand.
TTTCTCTCGTGTCTTTTTTACCTTTACTTTAAAAAAAGGGGGATGGTATTTACTTTATAAAAGGTACTTGGGCATGCGACAAGTTATAGAAATTTAAAATGAGTTTTGTTTTGATTCTCTACAAGTTATAACAGTTGTAAAATAAATTCTTACTGTCATTATTAACTGCAATTATAGCTCTTATTTCTTAGTTTAGATTTATTTGCGTGTCTCAAAAACATGGTTGCTCATTTTAATACTTTATTTATTGAAAAAGGGCATATTATTCCCAATACTGTACACGCATCGGCAACTAAATTTCTATCAAACGAGACCAAATTTATGTCAATCGTGCTATTTATCTAAGATTTATAGGGTTTGAATGTATTACTGTGAATGGGTAATATGATGTTTCTATTCCGATAACTCATGTAGCTAAATTTAAAGACGTTACACTTCAAAATCACCGCAATCTTATTAACAGAATGTGATACACTCATGTTTTTTAATGTATTAAAAAAAACTTTTCTATTAACTATTTAATTACATTTTATGGATATTTTAATAAATTTAAATTGTTTTCATATCACCGTGATATAAAGAAATAAATCAAGTAAAGAAATAACCATGTTTTTGGGACATGGTTTACATATACTTTTTGCAGGATTCAACTGAAATAACACATTATGGTAAAATATTAACTACAACAAAACTTCAAAGGCAATGAATTTCTTAACGTTTTAGAAATAGGACAAATTCATGAATTTTCGATTGTTTGAAATAAAAGTAATTGTATTTTATTAACAGAATAAGATATTTATTCGTACAAAAGAACCGTATTGAACTTTTTCTCTTCATAACTTAATGATCTTTAAGAAATGTTCAATAATAAAAGATTTCTTGGTCTGTAATATAGGAGTGAACTTAGTAAAAAAGAACCTATAGGAATATTAAATTTCTCGTGCAAAACATATGAGCTACATTTATAAAAATTCGATTTTTTCGGTTCTTGAATTTTACTTTAAAAGAACTTAGTACTTATTAAATTTCTTGTTTAAAACATGGGAGCTACACTTTTAAAAATTCGATTTTTTTGTGTGTTCTTGAATTTTTTTTGTACTTTGAATAAACGATTTTAATATAAAAATATGCGCTTCTTTAATAATTTTCAAGCGATCTAACCTGCATTTCTAATATAAAATATTAAAATATAGAAAAATCAGTTTATTTTCAAAAGACCCTCTGCTATATATTGACATGTTTTTTTCATGAAAGAGGACAAAAGGTTAGAATTTGTACTTTTACATGAAAAAAAAACTGGAAGGAAAACTTCCGAACCAAGCTACGTTTTGGTCGACTGTGCCCCATTGTAAAGGAAAGCCTGCTTATTATTTATAGGGAAAAAAATAGGGTTTTATTCAGAAAAACGAATAAAGAAATAAACCTTTTATATGCATTTGAGAGTTTTCACAAGAATAAATATTTAAAATGGCGAAGATGCGATTTCTTTTACTTTTGGCAGCTTGTGGTGACGCGTGGAATACATTACATTTTTGTTGAAAATTTTTCTTTTTCGTGAATTTATTTATGACGTTTAATCTTAAGCCAACAAGAGGTTTGTCAAAATTAGAATGACAACGAAATAAAAGTGCCATATGCATTTTAAATAACATAGATTTGTTGCAAGTTTAATATATTTATTTCTTGCTACAGCTCTTATTATAGGTAAATTTAGAAAAAAGAAAAGGTTGTTAACGGATTGAACACTTCCTTAACAATATTTACAAAAAATAGCTTAAAAACACAATTTGTCTATTAACCTTTTGCACTCGTAATTATGCTTTAGAAAGTCAGAAAATAACTCGGAATTTTTTTTCATGTTCTATCACGATGAATTTTTTTGATGGAAATGTGTTCCAATTTAACTAGAAGGTTTACCATCCTTAAATTAAAAATATAACCCCTGAATACACACCTTGACCTAGGATGGAAATGTAGCCACATAATATTTTATTTTTCAACGTGTCAAAATAATTTATTGAAACTACTAAGAATACTTAAGTATATTACACTACACCGCATTAAAAATCTAATAAAAGTAATAATATAAACAAACTATATAAACAATATTTAGGGGAGGAACGTAATACCGGCACCACCACCATAGCAAATCAACTTAGAAATACTTCGAACAGAAATGTTTTGGTTAAGTTATCACAGTTTTCCCAAAGAATTTCTGTTTTCTATAACTAGTAAGAAGTCAGTAACTGTAACAAAACTAACTAAAAGACAATAAAAACAACAAAGAAACTACAAACAAGAAACAAAATAAAAAGCACAACATAAAGAAACAATTACATTTTATAATTCTGTGTTTTTCCTATTTCTATGGCGACATACGAACGCAACGGTACAGATGCAATGTCCCCCATACGGCGACATACGAGTGCAAAGGGTAAAATGTTTTCAACTCAAAAACTAATTACATTGTTTCAAAATTAACCCATTGCACTCCGCTGTCGCCTCTCAGGAACAAAACAGAACGACCAGTTCTTTGTTTCCCTGTTCTTTATAATAAACGAGGACAACATGATTTGCGTTTAAAAAAAAAATATGATATTTTTTCAACTTGTTGTTTTGCATATCCAAAATAGATTATGCTTTTGTTTTTATCTAGGAGAAAAAAAAATATGGGGAAAAGAACATAAAGAGGAATAACTGTTCCGTAAAAAGAACGCAAAACGCAAAGTGTTCTTGGAGTGCAAAGGGTTCTTGGAGTGCAAAGTGTTCTTGGAGTGCAAAGTGTTCTTGGAGTGCAAAGTGTTCTTGGAGTGCAAAGTGTTCTTGGAGTGCAAAGTGTTCTTGGAGTGCAAAGGGTTCTTGGAGTGCAAAGGGTTCTTGGAGTGCAAAGGGTTCTTGGAGTGCAAAGGGTTCTTGGAGTGCAAAGGGTTCTTGGAGTGCAAAGGGTTAACTATAAGTTTGAATTAAATTACGGTTACTTTTCTGCCGTTGTTTTCAACCTCACAAATAAATACTATAGAAATTTTATAACTGTCTGATTAAAGTATTTATGCAGATATCACTTCATTACAGTTAGTATTCTAAAATTTATCTATTTTTGGGGCAGTAGTTGCAATTTTTAAAAGATTATAAAATATTAAAAAAAAAGATATTTTATTTCTGTTCAATTTATACATATGATATATATTTCCTCCTGCCACATATCTTTAACTTTAGATATAATCGTAATGTACTCTACAATACAAACTATATATGTTTTCCTTTTAATTACACGTATCCAGCATTTTTGTTTAATTAAAATCTTATTTGCCGTTTTTTTTGTTACATTCTGTAAAGACTTGAAAGGAAGTATACTGTCTATATTCTTACATATCTACATACCGGTATACAAGTTAAACATATATTTTTGATTTTTCTGCTTAACTCACTTTTTCTGCACGAACCCACTTCTGGTGAAATCGGATATAAAAAAAAGTAGGTATAAAAATATTTATCAATTAAAATTTATCAATTTAAAAAAAAAGACGGAAAAAATTTGGAATCAGTATGAAACTTTCAATTTAAAAAGCTGATACGAGTTTACTATAAATATTACGCCTGTTTTTATTTCATTGCAATAAGATTAATTGAAAAGACCATCATATTTTGATATATTTTTTAATCAATAGTCAATTAAATTAATTTTGTTAAAATAATTCAAAATAATTAATTTCCTTAAAGTGTCTTTCTTTACTGTTAAATCATAATAGAAACTGATAGCGATATCATAAAATCATTTCATTTTTATAAATTCAGTAATGCTTATAATGTTATTTATTACATATCAATATGCAAGTATATATTACATTTAAGAAGTAGATTTAACGATATGATTTTTTTATGATATATATAATAAAAATTCCACAATTTTTACCCAATACCTAAATTTATAATGATACACAAACTCAAGATATCTAATAAGTATTTATATATCAGCGTCCACAGAAACACACAAAAGAATACCAAAATTTAACAGAAACTTAGCAAGTGAATAGCCGTTCCTGCTAGAAACGACGGGATAACAAGCGAGGCAAAATTTAGTATACGATATTAATTTTGTTTTTAATTCCAACGGAAAAAACGTCATTACTTCCTCCCATAATTCCCATCATCCTCCTTTATCATTTAATTAAAACACCCGCCATAATTTTCAACAGCTGCCATTGTCGGAAATTCCGAGGAAATACATGAATAATGCAAAAAGGAGTAGCCGAGAAGAAGAAAAAAATAAGACCCCTCCAATATAAGAACCGCCATCTTGGTTTTCGTACCCATACGCATATCAACAGGGCAACTACGACTGGTCGGATAAACATCTTTTGTTACGAGAAAAGCGAAAAGGAAAATTCCCAGGGGTTGTAAAAAGCGTCGCAAGCCTATTATTTTATTCTGGCTTCGCAAAATAAGTCAAAAATACGGCTTTAAAATGAGCCCCAGATATACGGAGCTGCTTTTATAAAGAACGCAAGGAACGGGCGTCTTGTGCGCATTAATATTGCATGATGCTATTTCTTGAGAGATAAGGTTAGCGCGATGTCAACATGAGGTAGTGGCAGAGAAAACAAAGGATTGTTTTGTTTACGTTTCATTAAGGAGTCTCCGGTATTGTGAGGAAGGAAATGTAATTATTTTCTGGATATAATCCTATTACAGTTTTCCCGTTTTTTTTTTGTTGTGAAAATGCATTGACAGGGAACAATTTCATTTGCTGTATTGCTTTAAACACTTGTTTCGTTGAAGCTTGGTTTGAGGTGTCTTTTCTGAAGTAGTATGCGATGCTGTTTGGGATGAAAATAGTATTTTAATTATGCATTCGATGTGTTAATTAATTGATTTTTAAAGCAAATGAATTTGTTGGTAAAGTGAGTAGTGTTTGTAATACGAATAATTGTCAAATACCAATAAATGTAACGGTTTTAATTAACACAAAGTATTTAATTTGTTAAATATATTAATTATAAATGAAAATTTTTTTGTAAAAACATTTTTAAGGAATGGACGTTAATATGTTATTGTACAAATGTATACTGTATTGATATCTGTATAAACTTTTTCGCTTGTAGAACTCCACTAAACCAACTTTTATACTTTAAATAAATTGCTTTTAATATAAAAATGTCATAAAAGTTTTTTTTTTTAAATATTTCACTATGTAAAAGAAGTTTTAACTAGTCTATATACGAGACGTATATTTTTCCAATAAAACTTCCATTTACCATAACTATTTTAAAATCACGGAAAACTAGTAATAATTTATAATACAAACTAGTAATAACTCATAACTTAATAATGCGATTTTTTAATTAGCCATGAAACAGAAACGATTTGTTTTAATTTGCCTTTATTAAAAACTGAAATGTCTTATCGAATATTCAAAAGCAAATTCAATAACAATTCATATCAAAAAGGAAAGTGTAATTAAGATATCTCTGTTTAAATAGTTTTGCTATTTGAAGGATCAATTACAGAACTATGCAAACAAATTAAATAACAATGAGGATAAATTAATTTGGAGGGATGTTATATATTTAGTCTTGTTAGATGTAAACACGTAAGAAATTTAATTAATACGAAGTCATATAGATCCTTATTTCTTATATTTGTGGGAGTGGAAATTCTTTTTTAAACAGTCATTCGAAGAGCTATTAAGTACAATTCAATATTTATCATTTTAAAATGTATTAATTCATTTTCGTTGGAGTATATGTTTTACCTATAAAATTAAATAAAGATAAAAGAATAAATACCAATTAAAGGCATATTCAATTGTATCATTTGTTTATTTAATGCAGTACAAACGTATTGACTTAATTTTTTTATTATTCAAATTAAAAAATATATTCATTTCGTCGTTTTTAAATAAAAAAAATGTACGAATTTAACTATTTTATAAAACTATATTTTTCTTCATTACTAGTTTTGCTTTCATGTTCTAATTTATGTTATTTTATTATTGCTGAACAAGGAAAGAAATTTTCTAAGAATACATCGATCTTCAGCAATTGGGTTTTCTTGTAAGACATTTCTTGAATGAAAACAGACATAAAATTTAGAATTTAAAATTTAGAAGAGTCAAAAGTAGATGCCTTCTATTTTAAACGGATTCCGTGCTTCGTTTCTAAATCAACATTGTTTTCCATATGTTTTGTTTCTAGCAGCACAAAACTTGTAACATTGTTTCAGTGAAATTTATGTATGTTTGGAAGATTAAATGAAAACCAACGCTACATAATTGCATCAAACATCCCAACAATTGATAAAGGAAGCTTTAAAAATAAAAAACTTTATTTTCACCCAAAAGTGTGCCAAATCCCCTTCACCATCTTTTTTTTCCGCCAAATAAAAAATCATTCCCGGAACCATCTTAGAAAGGATTTCGAATGAGGGTTTAAAAAAGAATTTCCACTCCCACTAATATCCCCCCCCCCCCCCACACACACACCAAGATGCAATATCGTAAAAATATTTGGATGGGAAGACGTAGAAAAAATATACACGGCTATTAAAAAAAATAAGGCTCAAATGATGATGAAAAAAAAAAACGAATGTTTCCTCTGGAGTGAGGGAAAAAAATGGGGAAAATTATTTATTTTTAGGGGAATCTTATTCCATCCGCATTGAAGTGAAGTGAAGATAGAAAGTTTTTAATGAAAGTGGCGGGAAAACTAGATCTCCAGATGACTCAATAAAGGAAGTGGGAGGACTCCTATTTGTGGCGATAGGCAGAAAAAGGAATTCCCGTCGAGTATCAATGAGCAATTTACTGGAGGCAAAATATCACGGCAGTTTGCTTTAAATATACTTTTACCTCCCTCTCCCTCTCTCTCTCTTTCTGAAGCAACCAAAAATTATTCTTCCGAATATAGTCTGTAAAAGTAATTGTAAAAGTGGATATGGATGAGGCTGGAGGAATCGAGATGTTATTTTTATGTTGAGGGTAATTTTTTTTCGAGGACTGAGAATTGTGGTTGATGGAGTAAATAGTTGGTTTGGGGAAAATAACTTCTTCATTCTGCCTATAAGAAGATATTGGTTCGTAAATAACGGAGCTCGAAATATTCTTGGTTTCCCAATAAAACATTCGGTTGTGCTCATTTAAAAATGCTTAAAATCTTGCCGGTAAGATGTAAATATAAGGTGTATTCTACAAAAGTATCTATAAAAATATTTTTGTTGTCATTATGAGGGATTACTTTTAAATATGTAGCTATCTAACATTTAAAAACATTCAGCGAATTTTCTAAAAAATATATTTTACTGTATGGATTTTTACTAAAGGTATGATTTTATATTTCGCATCAAAATAGTAATATTGTTTTCATTTCAAAATGGTCGTAAAGTGAAATTTTTTAAGTTCGATATGTACAAAATAATTAATTTTCAATGAGGACATAAAAACAAAAACGCAAACGAATGAAAAACAAGTTCATGCTTTTTCTACTTTAATGATATTTTTCAATTGTATTATTATAATAAGAAAAAATAATGTATAAAATAAAAAAAATGAATAAATAAATAATTCTAATATAAATTATAATACAATTCTTCTATAAATAAATTCTAAATTTCCCTGTCCCCACAAGTTACTTAGTGTGTGTAAAATATAACTAATGTATTTTGTTTGGTTTAAATAATATTTCGCTTCTTTTCTTTGAAGAATAATGTATCCAAAATGTATCATATCGGTCTTTATATTGGTCTTCATACACCATATCGGTTTTTAAATTGTATATAAATGTTATCTTCTTTAGCTAGTTAAGAAATCAGCATAAATAAGCATTCTAAACATTTCAATTAATCATTGTTAGAGGATTCCTATAATCATAACATACCTGGTGCGTTAAAAAGATAAAACTATTATTACTATAGCAATGTCATTCATCAAGTCGTGTAATTAACATTCCCTAGAAAATAACAATAGAAATAAATTAGTCGAGACTCTAATACCAATGAAGCAGACAAATAACGATAGCTTAACAATGAATTGACTTCCATTGTATTCTATATTTATTGATACAGAGAACATAAATCGAAATCCGAAAGTTTAAATAATATTTCGCTCATTTTCTTTGATGAATAATGTATCCAAAATATATCATACTATATTCACATTTCTTTTGAGCCGCATTTGAACATATCAGTATTTAAATTGTGTATAACTTTTCTTTAGCGAGTTAAGAAATCAGCATAAATAAGCATTCTGAACATTTCAACTAATCATTGTTAGACTATTCTTATAATCATACCATGCCTGGTGCATTAAAAAAATAATACTATTAATACTATAACAATGTCATTCATCAAGTCGTGTAATTGACATACCCTAGAAAATGACAATAGAAATAAATTAGTAGAGGCTCTAATACCAATGAAGCAGACAAATAACGATAGCTTAACAATAAATTTACTTCCATTGTATTCTATATTTATTGATACAGAGAACATAAATCGAAATCCGAAAGTTTAAATAATATTTCGCTCATTTTCTTTGATGAATAATGTATCCAAAATATATCATACTATATTCACATTTCTTTTGAGCCGCATTTGAACATATCAGTATTTAAATTGTGAATAACTTTTCTTTAGCGAGTTAAGAAATTAGCATAAATAAGCATTCTGAACATTTCAACTAATCATTGTTAGACTATTCTTATAATCATACCATGCCTGGCGCATTAAAAAAATAATACTATTAATACTATAACAATGTCATTCATCAAGTCGTGTAATTGACATACCCTAGAAAATGACAATAGAAATAAATTAGTCGAGGCTCTAATACCAATGAAGCAGACAAATAACGATAGCTTAACAATGAATTGACTTCCATTGTATTCCATATTTATTGATACAGAGAACATAAATCGAAATCCGAAAGTTTAAATAATATTTCGCTCATTTTCTTTGATGAATAATGTATCCAAAATATATCATATTATATTCAAATTTCTTTTGAGCCGCATTTGAACATATCAGTCTATAAATTGTATATAACTGTTATCTTCATTAGCTAAATAAAAAATCAATCAGCATAAATAAGCATTCAGAACATTTCAATTAATTATTGTTAGAGGATTCCTATAATCATACCAAGCATGGTAGGTTAAAAAAAATAAAACTATTAATACACTAACAATGTCATTCATCAAGTCATGTAATTAACATTACCTAGAAATAAATTAGTCGAGACTAATACCAACGAAGCAGACAAATAACGATAGCTTAATAATGAATTGGCTTCCATTGTATTCCATATTTATTGATACAGAGAACATAAATCGGAATCTGAAACAATGACAGAACAAGTAATCTCGATGAAGTGACCAAAATCAGTTAACAAAAGTGCTAGAAGTATCACATTTCGAAGCATACAAATGCCTTCTTTTATGAAGCCACTGCATTTACGAGGGAAAGCGTAATAGTGCCATAAAATAAAAGGGATCCATTACGGCGATTTTAAATTCCATAACAACGCCACTATTAGGCCCGATCGTTAAAAAAGTGGAATAATGTGTATGCTAATATCAGCCAATCACGTGTTTTTGCAGGCGAGCAGTTCTAAACACAGAAAGAATAATAATTATTAATTACGTCCATTAACAGAGGCGTAATTTCTTTTATGGCAATTGTGGAATGATGCTAATACTTCCAGAGCTTTAATAATCGTTCGCTGATCGGGTAGGCAAGATGCAAGAGGTGTAGGAATTTTAATATTCGGCCATTTTGAATGACACCAAGTTTTTATATGGAAGTGTTCTTTTAAGTAAGCGATGAAGCAAAAACTATATTATTGAGTTTGGAAGTTCATTGAAAGATCACAAAAGTATGATTAAAAGATATATTATCATTAGTATAATGATTTTTTTACGTAATGTACCACATTACTTTTTTGTAAAATATTACAACAATGCAAAAATTTTTTTATCATAAATAAAATCTATATTTTGCGTCATTTTATTTAATTCAAACGATAAAATCAATTCGTATTTTTACCAAATTATATTGAATTAATAAAAAATCAATTCGGATTTTTCTTAATTGAAACGGAAAATTAAAATAATGTATTTAGTAAAAAATTTAATACATTTTCTCATCGTATTAATTGATGAATAGAACAACTAATTCCGAGAAATATCCAGTTTTTAAATTTAAATATATAATTTGATTTATTTAAATATAAATATATTTAGTTATTACATGAAAACCGTAAAAATAACTAAATATATTATACTTTTGTCTAAAAACAAACTGACAGTCATTCATATACTTTCCTAACCTAACATTTAAAGATTTAATTTTATTTATTACTATAGACAAAGTTTAGGGACAAACCAATTTTTGTTTAGTCTCGTTTTCTTTTTTTAGTATATTAATTATTTATAACTTAAATACATTTTTAAATATAAAATATCCCTTAAATTGGATTTTATTATTAATATCAGTATAGCTATTTAAACTGTACTAATAACATTTTCAAAACGCCGCAAAATTTCATAAAAGCTTTCTGAAAGGCCATTAGTTTTGATAAATATAAGTTTTTAAAAATGAAGTAAATTCTAGACATTATTATTACGTTAAAAATTCATTCAAAATTACGTACAATGAATACCAAATAAACGTTTCTAAGGCATTTCTCCAGCACTAACTTAACTTCGCTATCTATAAAATACACCTTGGAATTCGTAATCAACCCTTCTCTCTATTCACATCCACAGGTTAGCTCGTTTACTCTCTGATTACCTGAATTCAAATGTCTCACTTAATTATAAACTACCATTTCACTAACAACCAGCTCATTACAAGATCGCAGCAAACTCCAGTTCAGTTCAGTTCTGTCATGAGTCTAATTTCAAAGGATTCATCCATTCATAATCACTGCATACATCAACTGAGGCAAAGTAATTTGGTGTTGAAAATGCACGAACTAGGATTTATACATAATTGAATGAATATATTATGGCATCGTATTCTGTACTTTAGAGAGCATTTGTTTAAATTAGTTGAAATAGTGTTTGATACTACAAGTATTAGATTGATTAAATTTATTTACAAATATATTTTATGTACAAAGATTTCTACTAATATTACTGACAAAAATATGTATATAATAAATACGTAATATAATAAGTAAATAGTTAAATAATAATTATATATATTACAAAATATATATATAATTAAAGGGGCAAGTGGAAAAAGATTTACATAATAATAAATAAAAAAACTTTTTAAATAACATTTTTGAAAAAACAAAATTTTGATATAGATGAAAGCTTTAAGAACATATGTGTCTTCCCTCAAAATTATATGGTTCTGCTTGATTTATTTAGGCAGATACAAATCAGTTAAAAGTATACTTTTCACTTATAATAGTTCGATTTCATTAAGGGAATACAAATGACAAATGTGCAAATACGCGTCAATTTTGTTAACCTACTACCACTAATCTCCCTTACGGTCGATGAATAGGTAAACGTATCGTGCCAATTTTTCCCTTGGCGAAAAATAATGGATGCTCAACGGAAAACGACCCTTTTCTTCAAGATCGTTGTCAATGAAAAACTGTTTATCTTGGAAAGTGATTTTTGTGTTTTTCTATATTTTATTGGGTCAAGGACGCATTAAGATGTCTACACCTTAAAAGGTCCATGTTATTAATTACTACACCTTAAAAGGCCAATGTTATTAATTACTACACCTTAAAAGGTCCATGTTATTAATTACTACACCTTAAAAGGCCCATGTTATTAATTACTACACCTTAAAAGTTCCATGTTATTAATTGAATTATTCGATAAATGCTCGAATCGAAACGAGATATTTATGTATTACCCTTAACATCTACGTCAATTTTAGTAAGTAATATTTGTTTTTTAATACTTTGGTTCATAGATATAAATTCAAAAATACACTGGGCAATTTTGGAAAGAATTTTTTTGTTACTCGAATGACATCAAAACAAACAATGATAGATATGAAAAAATTTCAAGAAAAAAATAATTTTATTATTCTGTATTTAATATTAGACAATTAAAAGTAAAACATTTTATTTAGCTCCTTCATTTTTCCAGGGTTGATGGAATTAAATACACTGATAAAATAAACGATCCAATGTCATCAAGATGTAAATCTTTCTTGCATTATTATAATAGTAGTACAATATAAATTTTAAAGTTAAATATTTTCCTAAATTTATGTTTAGGCTTATAATATATTTGTGCAATAACGGAAAATGTGTAAGTGAATTGCTTTCACAGGGTGTCCACAGGGAAAGCATTTTGAATTACCCTGATATTTCCCTGCAAGCCGTACTTTTTTTTACGGCAATATTTAAAAAATGTATTGCTATTCCTTATTATTATTATTCAAGATATGCTTTGACATTATCTTATTATTTCCCAAAAATATATTTATTTGTAATATATAAGTTTACTAACTATTTCACTTGATTTTCTAACTCCCAAAAAAGTGTAACCAAAGTTTAACATCCAAAAATCAATACATAAAAAATTAATGTACCGCAAATTCAAAATTCCATAGAATTTATCAAATATCAATAATTCAAAATACTACTTAAAAATCATAATTATTCATCATAATCATAAGATTATTAGTGATTGTACTTTAAAATCAAAGACTAAAGTAACCTCAATATTAAAAAAGAAATTCAATATACTCAAAAAGTTAAACCAAATGCATCCCTAACCCTAATAAAACTAATTTATTAAATCTAATCCAGTATCTTAAGATATACAGCTTAGTACACAAAATATATTTCCTAAGATCTAAAATGTACCCAAAAAATAATAGAGGCAACAATAGTTTCGCCAAGTTTAATAGAAAAAAAAATCATTTTAAGGATGTTCAAGAGAAATTTGAATTTTACTAGGAACTTAGCAAGTTTTAAACATTTAAAAGATCATTTTTTAAAATAAATTGCGTGGGCGGGCAAGTACCTAGTTATAGATAGCCAATTGGTTTGTAAAATTTTAGAAACATCAGCATTTTGGTGCGGTTTCTACGACCTTGAAAGAGAAAATTTTCACTTTTACACACTTTTAAAAGTCCCTTACGCAATTTACCTCTTTTTGATTACATTTAAAAAGTATAAGAACATTTGCAACCAATCAACAATGTTTCACAGCCAGAAATCAAGTTAAAAAAAAAATTGACCAATTCCCTGATTTTTTCAAAAAAATCCCAAATTCCCTGACATTTTCCTGATTTTTCCAGAATGGTCAAATTCCCTGATATTTCCCTGATTTCCCGGTTTTCCCTGTTTGTGGACACCCTGTTTCATTATGTGTATACAAACACAAGAACCAGAACCAATTCCGGAATTTCTATTTCCCTGCTGTTGCACTACTATGGAGGAGAAGATACTTTTACAGAACGCTGAAGCAATGGAAGGATACGCTTCTAATCCCTTAATCAAATAATGTCGATTTTAATTTAAAATTCTTTTCAAACGATACAGAAACTGAAAAAGTAATTTTTGGGTATGTTTTCGTCTTTAATAACAACATTTTTAATAATTTCACTATTAAATGCTAACTATTTTTTTATGGAGCGTTTAATCATTTAGGTAAATAAAAGTGGATAATATTTATATAATTGTGTAAACAGATACTTTGAAGTTTAACAAAATGAAAACTTCATATATACATTTTCTAAGTATAGGGAAGAATAAGCTAATTATTTTTCTGTTACGGCAGAGAAAAATATCGATCTCGCCGATTTACCAAAAGAGGTTGGCTAAATTAAAGATGTAATACATCAGGGATTTTTAACCTTTATTTTCAAGTACCCCTGGATAAAACTTAATTAATGAGTACACCCTTCTCTCATAATTCTTCTCACCCATCCCCTTACACAAACAGTTTTTGTTAGGCAGTAAAGTTCATAGGTTAACTAGAAAAATAATCAAATGCCTCAAATTGACGACGCTTATAGACTTATGTTTCTTATTACATTTATATACTTTATTTTAGGTATTTTAAGCCATTATTAATATTATTTTAGCGTTTCCCCAACTCTACCGCAACGTACCCTCGTCTTTCCTCAAAATTATATGGCTCTACTTTATTTATTTAGGCAGATACAGAGCAGTGAAATTATATGTTTCACTTATAATGGTTCGATTTCATTAGCTTAAATGTCACATGTGTGAAAACGCGTCAATTTTGTTAATCTACGACCACTAATCATGCTCACGGTCGATGAATAGGAAAATGTTTCGTGCTACTTTTTTTCTTGGCGATCAATAGGCTCAACGGAGAGCGACCTTTTCTTCAAGATTGTTTTCAACAAAAAAGTTGTTTATCTCGGAAAGTGATTTTCAGTCAACCCCTTTTCCACTTACTCCTTCAGTTTATAGGTACGGAAATTTATATTAAATATCGTTTTGCAATTAGGTTGGTGGGTTTGGTTAAATAACGTCGCACGAGAGCTGCACAATGGGCTATTGATGAAGGGTCGGGGCATACATCAAAGGAAAGACCCGGGAACGACGCCTTGTATTTTGAACCATGGTCAGTTGACGAAGACAATACCTGAACAGGCACCCGACGCAACCTCAATAGGTGTCAGAACATTGGACCCCGATCCGATTTATCGTGCACCAGTTCGTATACACGCCAGTGTAATTTGTTGGATATTTTAGACGACTTGATATTTTTTTTAGCGAAGCTGGCAACCCTCATATTTCAAGATCACTACATTTTTACTTTTCTTTATCAAGTCCATCAGTCAGGTTCGAACTCACAATCCTCTCATTACCAGCTAAACGCCTTTATCCACAAGGCATCTGGGGGACCGTTTTTGTAATTTGGGGTTTTCAACAAATATTTGAATGTTTAAAATAAAATCGCAGACCTTAACGTTGCGGTAAATTTAGATTTTGAAACAATGCATACTTTAAATTGAAAATATGCAATTAATATTTTCAAAAAGGAAACCGATTCCATTCTACATTTGCATTTGACACAATTTAAAAGCATGAAACTTGCTCAATAAATCTTTCCATTTTAAAACTACGACGTAATCCCAGACACCACTCGCAAATACTTCTCCAAAACCCAACAACTGCAACCTAACATAAAAAAAAAAGCTTTTAACCCAAACTTACAATCTACTCCCCTTCCAAAACCAACACCCCCGATCTCAAGCAAGTGTTAAAAGGGGAGGGATAAAGACACAGAGAAATTTGTCTCCTTAATTGCGCACCCGATTCTCATGTCGCTAACTGCCTCCATTATCCCCGGGATGTTAAGACCGTGGTCGTACGCGCAAACAAAACACTGGAGCGAGTTAACGCGTCAAAGCGTGAAAGCGCCCCCTGCATTCAGCATGGGCCTGTAATGGATTCTGGGGCGCGATAACGGCTCATTTAAGACGCTTGATAGATGAGATTCTGCATGCGAACAAGCGTCGTTTAGCTGCAAGATTGTTTCCCGTTTATCGGGATTTGGGAGGGATTGGCTCAGTCGGGTGAATAGAAAATGGAGAATAGGAAAAAAAAGTGCATCAATTATGTTTGTTATCCCGCAAATGGTCGTGTTAAAATGGTGTCGGTTTTGAAGGAGTAGATTTGTTTAGGGGGAGTGAGTTTTTTTTTTATCTGTTAAATGTAGATATGTGTGTTTTATGTTTCATGCTGAAAATTCGTTAACCTTAATTAAAAAAGGTATAGAATGTTCTTGTAGAAAAAATGTTTTGATTAATCTGCAACAAATTCTATACTTTAATATTTATAAAAAGTAAAAGCGATACAACAATGGGGTATAAAGCCCCAGGTCATATTTTATCCATAAACTTTAGGAAATTTAATTTAATTTTTCCGTACATCAACTTTTTTTTTTACTTATTTTATGTTATCAAACAGTACAAAAGTGTTACTTTAATTATGCGAAAAAATCTATAATACTTAATACAATTAACTTTTAACTTAATAAAGTGTACATTTAATACGATGAGTGTACCTTAAATACGATCACAAAAATATTTTTAATACAGCTTTTTATTACAGTATTAATATATTATTTAAGAATATATAATTTTGTTGGGTATTTTAACTTATTTGTAAGTAAATTTTAATTTAAAAATCCAAATTAAATTTATGAATTTTGTAAAGTAACTAGCTCATCATACATGTATTTAAAATCTAATTTCTTATTTTTAAATTGAAGTCAACGTCGAGTCAATTGTTTCTGGTTATAATGTTGCAATACAGTTATAGGTACTTTTAGTAAAACTAATATTAGATGGAAAAACTATTTTTGATAGTAAATCAATCCATTGCTTATTAACATATACTTATTTAAACCATTAAAGTAATTTTACTTTGTTACTTTTACAGATATATATTATAAATTCAGTTGTTTTCGTTGATTTTAAATTTCTTTGATCTCAAAATATAATTATTGCTATTGAAGATGAAATATAATTATTAACTATTTCTTTTTCCAAAGTAATAAAAATCTTTAGATATTTAAACCAACTAACTAGATTGTTTATTTGGATTATATTTATATAATCGAATACATTATACAAAGCGGACTCCAAACTCTTGTTAAAGGCATAAATGCAACTGTTGTCTCTCCAAATTATATCCAGACACATTTATTATAAAACTTCTATCCGAAACTAGACAGCGAACATTTATTTTAAATGGAAATCTAAACAATATAGAATATTTCAATGAATGTTCCTAAAAGTAATAATTTATTTAACAAATTAAGTATTCTAGAATTAACCGATCTTCTTCACAATAAATTAAAACCTATTAAACACAACTCTAAATCAACTTTTGTAAACACAAAGTTCGCAAAATAAATTACCATCGCAATTTAATTTAGTATCCTTCATAACTCCACGGATGCACTCTCTCCGCGTTGAAATCTCTCATTAACAAAGGAACGACATTAAACTGCCATGGAATATCGGAACTGGAGAATGCTAATGAACTGGGAACACAGTCAACACGTCCGGCATAATGTCCTACAGATGAGGGCCCCATACTAAAGAGTGTTTCGAGACATGCCCGCGCTCTTGTAGCTATTAAGAGGACTTAAGAGGACTTGACTTCATGGATGGGGTCGAGTAGGTTGGATGTGTTCACCAATCGGATCGATTTGTGATTGGGATCGGATTGAGTATTGAAGATATGTGATTTCATCGGGATAGGAAATGATAATATTTTTAAATAATGTTTAAGAGATTTTAATATTCGATTTTGCGAGGTTTGTTGCTAGAGGGTGTGGGTGTTAGTTAATTTTAATTGTTGAAACCAATGTATTTTTAAAGTATTTTGGTTAACATTTTTTAATTTTATAATAAGTTTAAGAATAAAATTTGAAGTTTAAAAAAAACTAAATACTTTTTGAAAGGATTGCAATTGGCGCTATTAAAATGTGGAGTTTGTTTTCTTGAATAGACTATTAAATAAAGACACATTCATTCATTCATTCATTAAACTAATATAACACTTTTATTCATTTTTCACATTAGGCCTTTAATTGAATTGTATAATTAGACTTTTTATCATTAAAAAATTTAAATATCATCAATATGAAACAAATAAATGTTTAAAAAAATCTTAATAAAATTTAATATATAAATAAAAGTTTTTATACCTTCTTCCGCACTTAAATGTATCAAACATTAACAAAACTAAAGGAAAGTTTCCGGCCGCAGTCACATGATGTGTCATTAAAAACGTTCATTCATTTGATTTGTGAGTGGAATTGAAGCATGGTTGATTTTAAAAACTAGTTTATGTATGAAAGAGTGTAGAAGAAGATATGCAAAATATGTGCCAACTTTCCCTTCAACTGTTTACATATTGTTACTTTAACTGTATACTTTGGAATATACTTTAACTATTAATAAATAAATATACAATTTTATACGTTTCCATAATAAACGCAGACAATCTTTTCAATTTCAGAACAAAAACTTATGGAAGTTCTTTCCTCACAAATTATGGAAGTTGTTTGTAAGTGAATATATATGCTTGTGACTTGAGTTTAAATTATTGTTTTTTATAAATGTACTTTAAAAACAATCATAATTCTTAGTTAATATTTTAATATATCTTTGAAATTACACTTCAATGCAATATTTTTAAGAAACATGATGAACACGTTTACAAAAAATTAAAACTTGTGTTCATAGTTTTAAAGGACGAAGATAACTGGACTGGACCGAATATCGCTTCTGTGAGCGCCAGTGGGACATAGATGATAATTTTCAATACAAGGAAACATTTTTGAAGTCGAATATCGTAAATTTAAAAAAAAACGTATATTTAAACCAACGATTTACCAGAAGTAGTTGGCGACGAAATAAACCGATAAACTTCGAAATGTGAATTACCTTGGTGCTGGATTCTGGAGAGGTAAACACACCTTGGATTTCTTCATCTATTACGGGGGGGTAAATCTTTGGTATAAGTATACGTGGTTTTACTACTAAGCCAACGATATACGGTAACAATCTTGAACGAATATACATGACACAAATTTGTAAAACACGTGTTCAAGAGATGACAATGAAGTTTATTTATAAACTGGGAGGGGAGGGCGGTGAACATCAATTTTAAATTTATCATAATTATGCTTCTACTACTCACAAGTTAACACAATTTTTATGATATGTATTATGTTATTATTGATAACTTTTGAAATTTTTTAAACACAATCTCTATTTGGAGTCGAGTTGTAACAATTTAAAAAATTTCAATTAAAAAAAGTTTAAGGTACACTTTTCTAGTAAACTATTATGAATATAAATTTTTTTTCTTCTGAAATACAAGTTAGACTGCATGTTCAACTTATGGAACCTCAAAAGTAGACAAAATGTATACTTAATGTTTTTAAAAAAAATCATTTACTTTTATTTACATAAAAATTTTTAGTTATAAAATGTATATATTTTTTAAATGTATTTACAAAAATACTAATTTTGTTGGTTCCACAAGTTGAACATGCAGTCTAATTTGCATTTCAGAAAAAAAAATTATATTCATAATAGTTTACTAGAAAAGTGTACCTTAACCGTTTTAAATTTAAAATATTTAAATTATTACAACTCAACTCCAAATAAAGATTGTGTTTCAAAAATTTCAAAAGTTATCAATAATAACATAATACATATATCATAAAAATTATGGTAACTTTTGAGTAGTAGAAGCATAATTGTGATAAATTTAAAATTGATGTTCGCCGCCCTACCCTCCTCCCCTTACGGAGTATAAGCTCAATCTAAGTTATCCTCACGATACGACGAACCACAAGTCGGCCAACCCCTTTATACCAAACCCATCCCCCCAAACCTACCTTCATAAGAAAACATACAGCTGTAACCTCTCCCTCCCCTTATATTAATTCTCCCTTAACAGAGCATCATATAAACACACCATCCAAATCATCCCGAGTCCATCTCTCTTCTCCAGCATCTCAATAAACACGCGGCCATCTGTGGAGTATTTGAGAGAGAGAGGAAGCATCCCTGACACTCTTCCATTATTCAAGCATCGGGAAAGAGGATGGGGAGGACGGTGAGAGGGTGAATATGCAAGAGTGGAAGGGAATCTAAAATTAGCGTCTGAGCCCGGGGTGGAAAGCCAGGTGTGCACGATCGATCGGGAGAAGGACGCTACTGCAGCAACAGGTGATATGATGGTATCTCTTCGGAAGAAATGACACAAATTGTGCGACTTGGAAGAGCAGGGTTCGTGTTGTTGTGAAAGGATCGAGAAGTGGATGATGAGATGGTTAGATTTAATTGAAAAGGGGTCAATAGAAACATTTGGATATGTTTAATGTTTTATTAGTTTTTCGTTGGGTTATTTTGTATTTCATCTAATCTTATTCTACTGACATAGCTTGTATATTTTAAATATTTTAAAATTTGATTTAAAGAGCGTATTAATTATAAAACAATCTATATTCTAAAATGAAATTAACAACTTAATTTGATTTGATTAATTAACGTCACACTAGAGCTGCAGTGGGCTTTTGGCGATGATTCGAGCCCATCTCGAAGGAAAGACCCTGGAACGATGGTTCGTACTTTTGAACCATGGTCAGATGACGAAGACAACACCTAAGCTGGTACTCTGATTACTAGCTAAACGCCTCTATCTATTGGGCTACTGGAGGCCCTAACAACTTAATTTGAATATTGTTGAATATAATTTTAACAAAAAATAGTTCAATAACGCAAATTTTGTTTCCGTGAAAGACAATATATATATATTTTTATGAATAAGTTCATTATTGGAGCAAATAGGCTGATCAATGTCTTCAGTCTACTTATTTCATAATTCATTGATAAAACATTTATTAATAATTTTGAGAATTAGATGAGAAATGTAATATAATACAGATTTTGTTTGAAATAAGATTATGTAAGTTATCTAATAAATAACTTTAATGAGTACTTTTACTTTAAAAATTGTTATTTTTTAATAACTTAAATTTGATCTTTATTTAAATTATTTATTTTAAAGGTAGCAGACAGTCAAAATGGCTATATTGACGTCTTGGTGGAAAACTCTAAAGTTGTTAAAATGTCAAAATTTCATTTTATTAACGATAAAGTATAACATTGAAAGAAGAAAAAACATATGGCCTCAATAGAAATAAATTGTTTAAATTCATTTATTTTTTATTTTTTACTTCTTTGGAGGTTTTATAACAATAATATACTTCATAATTCCATAATATCTTCTATTAATTTTACATTGAAATAGCAGATGAAAATCTAATTAACAAAATAAAAATCCAGTACTGTCACAAATATTCTAATTAAAAACAAATCCCCATTTAAAGATAATTCCCCCTATATTGAACCAATACGAGAACATCCAAGAGGGTCTAATGTCCTTTGCTTTATCTTCATTTCTCAAAATAAACCAGGGTTAGGATCAAACAACCAAAGAGCAGGAGAGACTGTTTCCCTTTCTCCAGAAAGAAGTTATCTGATACAGGAACACAGGGGTGTTCCGAATCGGTGGGTGGGTCTTTCTTCTACGCCTTTCGTCAAATGCTAAGTCACTAGTTGTCACCCCCTACGATCTTTTGCAGTTATGTGTGAAAACACGATTTATTTTTACTTCTAGAGTCTACAAACTCTTTGTTGGTGCGATGCTGGCTTACTGCTTGACAAAAAGAGGGAGTAGGGTTTGAAACATGTGGAGTTTCATATTTGTTTGAAACTCGAGGTGCTTTTTAGGCCTGTTTATGGATATTATATTTCATATTGAAAGGAAGATGTTCGAGGTATTTTTATTGAAAATATTTATAGGAAAAGCCTTACGAAAAGAAATTTAAGATTTTTCTTTGCCTTTTTAAAACAGTTTTAAGGAAGGATGTATACTGAATTTTAGTACGATTATTGAAAAAAAATTAATCATTATAAAGTTCAGGGTTTCAAGTTAATATCAGAGTTAGTGTAAGATGTCACCTTCAAGCATGAATGGTCTGTAGTAGAGAGAATATGACGTCATAATCGTAAAGCCCACATCTCAGATCGAAAGGCCCATATCACGTGCCATCTCTTCAAAATTATGAATTTAAAAATACTTGCGATTGGTTGATGAATTGGGAAATGTGTAACAGTGAAAAATTATGAATGGAATGACGTAATTAACCACGTGTCTGAGTCCATACATTTTGGCTTCACTTTGATGTTTGCGAGAGTGACATCATGACTCCTTTACTACAAAGGATCCATGCTCGAAGGATGTCACTCACAAGTATGCAAATATATTATATATCATTATCGAAAAACACACTTTCCATTTAGAAATTGCATTTTTAACCCTCTGACGGATAAGTAAAATTTCGAATCTGTAGGTTTGTTTTCACTGCAGAAAAGTTTAATTTACATTACCAATACATCCCTTATTAAAAATGTTTTTATTTATATCAGTAGAGAAGTTTGCCAAAGTCCACCTAATGCTTTAAAATTGAAATTATTTAAAAAATGATTTTTTAGCAACACTTATATAATGTATACTACTGGAAAAACTGGAGACACTCGAACAAATATACACGTTGTATCCGTCAGGTGATATAAACAAAAATAAGCGTGAGTACTTAAAAATAACGCAGTACTCTCCATATGTACTTCTAGTATTCAGTCAAAATTATTTTTCTCATTCACTATTAACCTAAAAATAGTATAAAAGTATAATACTGAATTTCTCAATACAATACTCAACTTCCGTACCGTAAATAAAAATGTATCGTTTCTTGTTAGAAACAGTCAGCATTGGAAGCAATGACAGTTTTAGATAAATAGGAGTTTACAAGTTAAGATATTTCGTGCTTTTTCAGTAAAACTAAAAATATCTAAACAATACATTATAGGTGATTGCAATTTGACAAAAAACAATAGTCACATTTTCAATTATTTATTACAGTATTTTATCGATTACTTAGCATACACATTGAATTTGTTTTACAACAGCCTAAAAATATACACGAGAACTAATCGATATTGCTTATACAAGGATTACACGAAAACTTTTAATTTAATTACATGCTTTTAATAAGTCTGCAGTGTAACATCGTTAAAACTTATTATTTTTAAAGAAAATGAGTTCTCCTGCGTAAAAACTTGTTTTAATCTACATTTCAATCAAAAATACATTCCAAAGTATTATCCCTAAATAATGTAACTGTATTTTAGATTAATTCTCGCTTGGGTTTTTAACAAAAAAAAACTCCATAAAAAGGATTGCATGACATTATGCAACATTCATTAAAAACTTAATAAAAAACAGTAAGGGAAATTTTATACTTTTTTTTAAAATACCAAAGACAAAAATTTAATTACACGCATTACTCGAAGTATTACACGAAAAAAAGAAACGAATATTGTTTTTACTTCACAAAAACCATGAAAAGAACTCGACATTTTCTTTTAATTATGAAACCGTCCAAAAGGAAAACTAGACATAAGGGACCGCCACATTTGAATTTTTTTTTTTATTCTTCTCACTAACATGGCATAAAATATTCAGTTTCCCGATCAATAGCCGATTGTTAACCGAGGAAATTTATTCTTTAATAAAAAAAAAGACCCTTCTTTTTCCGAAACGAGCGGTGGATTGGGATAAATACCGGACTATTATCCCGGTTTTCTCCGGAGAAAATCCATAAAACGCGGTCTTTTAATAGGTAATTGAATTCGCGAACATTCCGGAGTAATTGAAAATGCATTCGCCCCCTTTAATAAGCTTCTCGCTCATTCCACTTTCGGATCGTTTGGAAGTTCTCGTATAATTAAATCGTAACAAGACCCACTTGCGGAATAAACGTTTATCTGCCCCGGAAGGTTTTTCTGTCTTTTGCTACTGAGCAGAATTATGAAGTATCGAGATCTGTTTCCATGTTTATGCTATTGCAAGAGCCTAAAAATACATACGAAGGATTCCATTTGCCATTATCTCGTATTTAGATAACATATGGTTAAAAAGAATAGGTAATTTAATAGTTACACGTTTGGTAATAATTAATTAGAGCAGTGGTTCTCACCCTTTTTTTTTTCCCTCGATAAGACTTTTAATTTATGAGTACCCCCTTCTCTCCCATCCCCCTATAAAAAAACGTTTGTTTTCTTTAGGCAGTGATGGTTTTAGGTGAGCTGGCAAGTTAATCTAGCGACTTAAATTGATGAAATTTATAGACTTATTTTTGATTTCACTTATCACATTTATATTATGAGTTTTTCACCTTCACTAATATTATTTTCCCGTACCCCCAACCGGGCCGCCACGTACCCCTGTACCACAGGTTTAGAACCGATTAAATAGAGTAATGAATAATGTGATATTTTTAAAATCATTTGTACAAAACTGTTTCGTTCTTAAATTTCAATTAAATGGAAATGTAGTGTTTTTTACGTGCTGAAAAAAGACTATGTATATTTTATAGATTGAAAGCTTATTTTGAAACAAAAATTTATTTCTAATAGCAAATAAATAATTAAGTACCTTAACCTGTTGTATTTTCTAATAATAATGGTTAACTAATTAATACAACTTATTTTTATCACACATTTAAACCCAGCATGCGAAAACAAACAAATGGTTCCGTTAATATTTTATCTACCCAAGTAACAATTTAAATCAAGTGATTCTGTGATTTAAATTTATAAACATAAATGTAAACGTACAAGATATTTTTTATTTCCAAAACGTGCAAAACTTTTTGATATATGGATTATTATAAACTTGATGTTAATTAATATAATTTCTAAGTAGCAAATAGGACTAAAATAAATAAATTCATTTTTTTAATAATGGATTGTTCTAGAAGAAATTGTAAGAATTTTGACAAACTGTTACAACATTACAAAAAAAAAACATTAATATATTTGATATCTATATTATAAAATCTCAACCCTTACGAAACCCATTTTATTAAATAAAAAAGTCGAACACCACAGTAAAAATATGTGATGAAATATCTCCAATATATAAATTCTTTATTTTTAAATAAATACTATAATTCATCATTGATTCACAACAATTGTAACGCGAAATAAATGTTTTGTACATTGACAAATTCCAATCTTTTCCCTAACTCTACAAATGTAATATTTGAGAAAGAAAAAGGTATCCAGGTACATATATCCCAAATTTTCTTTGATTCCCTTTGCGCAAAAGGGGGTTTACAGATCTTCTAGAGCTAATCCTCTTACTTCTGAACAAAACATCAACACACTAAATTGCAGGTTTCATGTTCGACATCAAAGCTCCAGAGAGTTCGATAATTTCTTTTTATGCTCCTATTATCAGATCATCGAGTTAACGTAAATAAAACTGAAAATAATGTTTATCTCATTGTAGGTAATGGATGCAGAGCTTAAGACAAAAGCCGTTAATTGCCTCTTTTCCAGAGAAGGTTTCCGATTTTTCTGTCGCTTGGCTCCTAAACAATAGGAAGTATCAGTCAAAGGGATTTAATTTTTATTGTCCTTTTCGTCGATATCTAGGGATTGTAACATTCACCATTCCGAGATTATTTGTTTGCTAAAAGCAAATATGAGTAACGAAATGTATTTGGGAATACATTTTTTTATTTATTCTCATGGTGCTTCTGGATAAATAAAGATTATTTTATGTTTTGGGGAAGTGAAACAAAGTTAATGTTTTTATTCTTTGCACTATTAAAATCCATTTATGTTTTTTCAGTATGATGTTAAATTATTTGTTTAGACGGATTTAGTTTTTAAAAATAGTTTTAGAATTATTATCTTTTTAAATTTGTTTACGAAATATTTTTTTAAAATATGAATTCAATAATTTTAAATAGAGGAATCTTTGTTTTCTCTTTTTTACCGAGGGTTGGCGAGTTCCTGTTTTAAATCGACCTTTTGGCACTTCGTCTGTTTGTAAATTTGTTTGTTACGCAGTCATGACCAAACGGGTTGTTCGATATTGTTCAAATGTGGTATGAATGTTACTTGAAATCATTAAAATCAACATAAATGTTTAAAATTTTTTTGGTCGCGAGATTTACTGTTCCCAGGACTAATAGCTTTATATATAAAACTATTTCTTAACCTTTCGAGAGATAACTAGAGATATATCCCTTCTTATATCACCATTTTTCATATCACTACACAATTTTGTTGACATTATTTTAATTAAAAAAAAAAAATGGAGAAATTTTTGAAAATCTTTACTAAAATAATTTTAAAAAATATTTCATAAAAGGAATATATTTGAAATATATATAAAATCGCTTTTAATGGTAAGAAATTTACATTTGTTCACCTAACAAGGAATAAAATCTTATTTTCTATAAAAAAGCAAAATATTTTCTTCCACTGCTCAGACTTGTCCGGAAATTTAGAGGTTGAATAATATCTATATAAAATTGTGCACCTTAAGGCTGGAAATTTTAAAATTCCGTTTAGTTTTCTCTTTGTAATCATTCATAACAGTTTTAGAAGCTGTGTGTTTTAAATGGCCATTTAAAAATTACATTGTTATTAAATTACATTATTACAAAATCACAAGTTCTTGACAACCATGAAATACTGTTAAATAAATTGATATATATTCGTTGTTTTAAATAATTGAAAGTCGGCGATCAAAAATTGCTTTGGCAAAATAACTCTTTCTGACAATTATGCTTCAACGGAAAAGCTAACATTAGGTGATGTATCCGGAGATGTTAGACCAGTTATTTTGCTTTCGAGAAAATAAAAGAAATAAACTGGGGAAACGAAACGAATGGGGTAACATTTTTTAACGCATGTGAAACCGTGGGTAACAGCTAGTTTGAAACAAATTAAATTACCAATTTTTCAGTAATTGATGCTAATTTAATTGTTAAAAAATCAGGCTTGTAAATAAAAAAGTTATTTAATCTTTTTACTTATTTTTTTTCTCTAATCAAATAAAGCAAAACAAATCAATGCAAAATAGAAATTTAATCTATACATAATAAATACAACACCTATGTAATACTTTTAAAAACTTTTTATGATTACACTTTTAAAATTTCATAATTTTACAGCTTCTACTATTCTTTCACGAAATTGAAAAAAAAAAATAATAAATTTTGTGCATGAATGAAAATATAAGTGTTCAGTTCACACAATTCCTCCTTATTTTCTTCAAAATGTTCTATTCCATTCACCGGAAATAATTATTTACCACGTGAACGAAAACGAAACAATCATTCCCCCCCCCCCCCCCCCCCCCCCCCAACGAACATCATCTCAAGCCAAACCCGAATGAGTCCATTCAAAGAATATATGAATATAATCCCTCCCCCCAAACTCCAAAACTTTAATCGTT
Organism: Troglohyphantes excavatus; assembly: GCA_963932185.1. Lineage (NCBI taxonomy): Eukaryota > Metazoa > Arthropoda > Arachnida > Araneae > Linyphiidae > Troglohyphantes > Troglohyphantes excavatus. The sequence goes on from OZ010667.1 coordinate 38,489,266, forward strand.
TTTTGAAAACACTTCACTCTAAAAATCAAAACATTATAATGCAAACACACAGCAACAAACGAACAAAAAATCCCTAAACTGCAACAGCATTCTCGCCTTTGGAACCCCATCAAGAGCAACATTTCGAGATTTCCATTGTCTCAAATTTTGTTTAATGTTTCCATTTTCTCCATTGTTTCGCTCCTTATTTTTCTCGCAACAATAATAATATTCATTCTCTTTCAGATTAATGCACCCCCGCTCGCAAGAGATGCTTTTCTTGTATTTTTCCCTTTCTTTAGGGAGAAACACTCCATTCGCGAGGGATTTTTATTCACCTCTTCAGAGTCATCTGTTCGTGAAGGCTCGAGATCTTGGCAAGAAAAGGAATCTATCCGCTTTTTCGAGAGGAGGACATCGCGCCAAATGACGCCAAAGCAATTCCACTTGTGCAAGTGGTTTTCCCTTTAGTGCCTTCGACCAATAGAAATAAAGCATTCGTATGATGGACAGCGGCCATGTTTTGTTGGAAATGCTTTCTGGGATATTTTCTTATGAATAGAATAACGTTGTGAATACTTTTCCATACAATATTAGTGATTGATGTAAATTTAATAAATTCACAGAAATAGTATTCCAACGTAAAGTTTGTTTTAAAAGTAAGTAGCAAAAAGTAATGCAAATTCTGTTAAATTGGACTTAAGCATAATAAAACATTTTAATAAAGTATGGATATAAAAATTGGTTGGTGGAATTAACATCACAAAAATATATTCAATAGGAATTATATTTTAAAGATCAATTTTGAGGGAAAGACCCGGGCACACTGCCTTATAATTTTGAACTATATATAGATGACACGATAAACGCTTAAAATCGTAATAAAATATTTAAATTTTCTTTAAGGTAATTGGATTCACATAATAAAAATTTTTATCGTATATCCCTTAATACTAACTGTGTTTTTCTAAATATCCAAATATTTATAAAGCTCTTTATTCTTATTAAAATTATGCTTTTGAAAAAATTAACAAGTGTTTTTAAAGAGAGATTAAAAATATATGAGTAAATTTGGATAGACGAGTGGATTAAAATTATCAAGAACAGCTAGAAGGGTAAACTAGTAAAGGGTTTTAAATCTAACAATTATTTAATTATATTTACCACGTCTTCAAAAATATCAAAATTGTATTACGATTACAAAGAGTCAATAAAGAAACAGATAAGACTAAACTTAATGTGAACAGGCTAAGATAAAAAAAAATTAAGTAACCCCAGTACGATCGATGGATCACTGTAAAAATGTACTTTTAAATGAGTACCTCAACATACTCGGTATTTTTAGTACAATTGCATTGCAAATGAGCGATGACGTACTCAAATTTAAGTAATCGTACTTTCTCAAAACTGATCAGCGTGATTTAATATTGCTCATCTCGGCTTCTGTTCACGGCATCTTAACAAAGTTACCTGACACACTTAAAATAGTTGTTCAGAAGATGGTTTTCCACATTATCTGATGTCGATTGCTTAAATGAAAACTGAGTTATTATAACTCCATTATCTTTCTTCCCATTCTTTTGCCACACCTTTTTAACATTTCTTCTATTTATAACTTCTTCACGTCGCCCTGGTAGTACAACGGATAAAACACTGGACTGCGCTGTCTGATTGCTGAGATGGATTAGATTATCGGTAAGTCTTGATTGCAGTTGTCGATATTTATTGAAAGTGATTTATGAAGGCAGCTTATGTAAGTAAGCTAACGTTCTTTTTTATTCCTTTTTACTTAATGTACTCATTTTTGAGTTCATGTCTTTTTCAAAAATGAAATAAGAAGCTATGATAAGCATCGAATGTAATCATAAATGAGTACATTTTACTTATTTTTTGAGTACCTATTTTTAACATTGATGGAAAGAACTTGTGGGATAATAGTAAATTCTACAAAAATACCATTAATTTCTTATACTGATTTTAAACTTTTTTTAACACATATTTTAATGTTGAAAAATGACGACTGTATTAAAATTAATAATTACCAAATAGACACAGTAACAGTTCCTAAAAGTAAATACGTTTTTAAAACTGTAACAGAAATAAAGATTATCGAAGTATTTACAATTACATACATAATAATAACAATAAAGCTGTCTTTTATTAGAAAGTTTAATGAAAAATTCTGTTCAATGAAAAAAAAAATTAAGCACGTAGTTTGCAACAGAAACGGGAGTTACGAACCAATTACATCATCTAAGTATTCAACAAATTGAATTTTATACCCATTATAAAAACACGCCCATTTCTTCGAACACAATTACATCAATTTTAAATCAGCCGATGAGAAATAAGAAAACGATAGACTAATCTTCCTCGCGAAGCAAATGGCCATTTATTGCATTATCAAACCCCTATATCGCCGCCATTTTAACGGGGTGGCACCAACTGAAAATAAATCACAGACCAAAGAAAAGCATCGTCTGAAAAGAGTCTCAGAATGAGGAACACCATCGGGTGGTTTTGATTTACATAAAAAAGTAGTTGGGCTTCATCGAATGGGTAATCGGAGGAGATGGCGAGCTAAACTGGGCAATTAGCCTGTGGAATAGAATTCCCGAAGCTCATTCCATCCCTTTTGGATACTGTGATAGGGTTCCCGCTGTTCGCCGAAAGGGCGCCCCTGTGGTTATATCTGTTTGGTTGGTGGGTTCTCAATGCTGGATCGTTGGACCGGCGACATCGTTATCTATGGTTAAATTTGTGTTGATGGAACAGGCGCGTGTTCCTTCTGGAATGAGACATCTCTATTCAATGAATAATACCAAAACAGTTAATTATATTTAAAAAAAAGATTTGGCAGTAAAAGATGGTGGGTGTTCTTTATTTGTTGTCTGCTGTTGTTATTCAAATAAGAAAGTGGTTCATTTATAGAATAAATAACTTCAATCGCGGTTCTCTATTTTGGCAATAAACTACCAGACTATAAGGTAGTGAGTAAGGTTGTTTAAATTTTCTTGTTTGGGGGTTTGAGACTGTACAAGAGATATCAAAACAAAAGAAATGGTTAACCATTAAGTGAATAGTTGACAAAGAAAATTGTTTTAAATTCCAAAAGGACTGAAGAACTTCAAAATCAAACACATTTTTTGTAAGAAACGTTTCAATATCGTACGTTGTACAGCGTTTGTTTTTCAGTAAACCGTAATAATTTAGTTTTGCTTTCTGTATCATAAATTTGGGTTACTTTGACCCTGGGATCTTATTTTGTCCCAAACTAAAAAAAAAATTACTAAACCATGCGTGTTACAAGTAGATTGCTTCAGGTTCGCGTAATAACCAGTAATTCAAGCTAGGTAATAATACTAATTAGAAAAGGCCCCTTCGATATAGTTCTAATATTCGCCACTGGGTGGCATGAAGTAACCTGTACTTACTGCACCCTATATGTTAATGAATTAGTGTCGTTTATATTTTAGCGGTAAATGCTTTTTTTTTGTCGAGTGGCTTTAGAGCAGTGATTCCCAAGCTTTAAATGACAAGAGACCACTAAATTAAAAGTTATACAAGCAAAATACCATCACTTTATAAAGTACTAAATAAAATTTTCATGTTGTCATTCTCAAAATTTACATTTGACCCTAAATATAATTCAATTATTGAATATCGTATTATTGCAGATACCATATATCAACTGTCCACGTCGCCAGAAAAATACAAATGTTTCCTTATCAAGTACTTTTTATTTTAATACAAGCAAGAATATAAAAGTTTAAAAAATTCGGCTTATAAATTTGTTGTTTCTTTTAACCAAATAAATGTAGGTTGCTTGTGTACATTTACGTGTATTAAAAGAATATACATTAAAAAAGTCTTTAATAAGTGAAAAAAAAAACATTTTGATGATTAGGCAATAGCTCCAGAGACCACTACACAGACCATGGGTTGAAAACCACTGCTGTAGAGAAAACCAATTGACGTGGAAAGTTGTTCTGCAAACAAAATTCGAAAATATCTTATTAAACAAATGCTACTCAATTTTTTTAAAAACTTTTTTCGTTGCTTTAAATTGCTATTTATGACATTTTGCAATGCTGTTTATTGATAATGATTAGAAATTCCAAATTACAATTTTAATTGTAGAACCATATGGAAATGGTAATCATATATTTTGGAATACGGAACATATATCGCACTGAAGACAAATAACATTGAACGAGTGGTACGAGTAGATATAGTCATCTAGTTTGAATTTATAAACTGCACTCAGTAACTTTCCCTGCTTCAGTGACATTAAAATGCAAAATTCCACTTAGATCCAACGACACTCCCAAAAAGATATTAGGAATCCTCTTTCTAACCCACACATTCCCATGCAGTCGCATTCCACCAGATTAAATCAGGAACACATTTCCTCCCACTCTTTCATCCTTAGTGAGTAGAGGAGCTGGAACGAGTTACGCTCTATCCAATTGAACGTCGCCAACTTCTGGGCCACTTTGGCGAGAAGAATTCCTCTTGATTTTATTTTCAGGCACAGAGAAGTAGTTCCGAGGTATCTTTGAGGGTGGCGGTAGGCAGAAACTGACAACCGCTTTTCACGCTTCGCTGGTCCCGTCCTCTCTCGGGACTACAAGGGGAGTTGGGAATGCTTTACAAGTTCGCGATTTGGTTGTCTAAGTGAAAAAGAAGGATTGGCGTGGAATTTTATTTATTCTGGTAGCTTTTTAAATTGTTGGAGTGGATTTGATTTTGAGGAACTTGTTCGAACTCTTAAGTTAATAACTGTAGATAAGAATTGAGGATAAATGAAGAAACATGTGGTTACTTAAACATGTTTATAAGCCTTCGAATCGAATTAAAGCTTTAAAATATAATGTTATTATAACGTTTCAAAGATTATCTAGCGTTTTAAGTTAAGGTAAGTTAAGGTTTAAGTTAAGCTAAGGTTAGCACAAGCTTTACAAATTTCTTTTGAAAGGATTTGTAAAAATATTTGAAAGTCTAGCCAATGTTTTTAAATATAATATATAAACATTCATTTTAATAACAAAAATAATATAGAAAACTGTTAGTGGTTGGTTGCCATAATCAACATTGCAATAAAGGCACACAATGGGTTATTAGCTATGGTTCGAAGTCTATTAAAATGGGAAAAAATTCTACCTAGAAATTTTGAACTACGATCAGATGATGAGAACAGCACCTTAGCCTGGCACTCCACTCTCCAAACTACATCATCACGTCTAACTTAAGGACATTTTGGTCTTGCCAATTATATAAACGTGGTGAAAACCCTTTAATTAAGAGTCCGGTGCCGCGTCTACAGAGATATTACTGCTAAACTTTTGGCATACAAGATAAAAAATTTAATTGATATATTTTATATTCCCATTTATGAAAACACGCTAACACGCTTTCTTGCAAAAATTCTATGTGACTTTGAAATTGTTTTGTGATGCTTTCCTAGAAAATAACCTACCTGAAACAAAGTTATGATCCTAAATATACTTTTTCAACGGGAAGCCCCCAGCGTGTTCTAAAATTGAAGCCAAACTGGATGACTCAACGTCCAATTAAGATCAGCCCTCCCTCTGAGCGGAAACGTTCATTTTTCATCATCAAATCACTTCCGTCTCCTTTGCATTGAAAATTCGTAATTACGTCTAGCTATAAACGTAAAACAATGACCCTCAAGACACGCCTATTGGTTGTATCGGAAGGTTACAAGCATTCAGAAAATAAAGAAGGCTTAATAAGTGTTTCCATAAACGCTATTCCTTTAACTTTCAGAACAAACTGTGCATTTAGTGAAGAAAGTTCATATTAAATTTTTAGACAGGTAATCACGAAGCATACAATGCTTTAAGATTAGAGTGAGATTAATCCATCTGTACAGACGATCGTCAAGTTCCAGTACGAATACCAAAACACATCCAGACCACACGTTGCTCATTTAGAGTTCTTTTTATTACGCACTGATTTAAACATCTTTTTATTACGGTACTACATAATTTAAGGTTATATTTGTCAAATGTAATTAAATAGAAGATGCAACAAGTCAGGTGCGCTTATTAGTCTTTTTACATGTACTAACCGGACGCCTTGTTACAACATCGAAAGTCCCATTATTACTACTTTAATTAACTAATATGTTTAGTAAAATATGCACCACCACTCTTTTTTTAGTAAAACAGTAAATGTAATAGTAAAGTACTTTTAGTAATAAAAAACTTTAATAATAGTAAATGTGCCACTCTTTTTTGGTAAAATATGGATTTTATGTCATCAATTCATGAGCTCTGATTTGATGACATAAAATTCATATTTTACTGAAAAGAGTTGAATATAACTAAAATATAAAAAATTCAAAAATGAAAGACATTTACGGGATATATATTCGAAGTTTCAATTATGTGTTAGTCCTGAATTATGTGTCATACCTTTTAATAAATTAAGTTCAATTAGACATGACCAACTAAGCATTCACCAATTGGCATAATCAACAATTCTTGCACGGATTTGCCAATTAAGAACTTTTATAGTTACTGCTGCGACTATAGGGTGAAATTTTATACCTCGAAAGAATCGGTTATACATGTAAAACATTTAAAAAAAATCCTTTTTAAAACTCCCCAGAAGCATACACGTTTCATAAATACAAAACTTAAATCAAATGCTGTTTATACCAGTTGAAAGCTAAAAATAGTTTCATTTGAAACATAAATAAAAAAGCAAAATAATGATTTGTACATTTATATATTTATAAAGTTACAGCAATTGCTTTTTTAATATTACGTGGCAATTATTTTCTTTCACTTTACATATAAATATATTTAAATATAACTTGAGTAAACATTTTATTATATTTTCAGCACATAAAAACGCAAAATTTACCATTAAGTAACATTCGCTTAAGGCACCAACTTCATTTCATGCCCTTTAATGATTGTTAGTTCTGAATAACTTTTCCAACAGCAAAAACTATTTTTATCCCCGGATTAAATAAGAATACAGGAAGTATAGGGGGGGGGGGGCGACGTTTCGGTCTTGGGGGCAGATCAGGGACCGAAAATTTTAAACTTGTTCGGGAGCAGAAACCGGAAGAGATTCCGACAATAGAAAACGATGCAAAAAAGCGACAAAATCGGGAGACGCGACTCTTCCCATCTTATCAATTAAATGGCGAGAAGTTTTCGCTCCCAAAAGAAAATTCCGCTCCTATTTATTCCCGCCTTTTATTTTTCTCCATTTTGTTTCGCTGGTTCACCACAGAGGTAATGGCCGCCTGGGGGGGTCTTCGGGACGCTAAAAAGAATCTCGTTAAAGAAAAACCTCTCGCTTACCTTGGGGCGTGAGAGAAAAAAAATTCCGGCCTGCCCCAGATTTTTTCCTTCAAGTTAGAGAAAGAAGACGACACATTGGGTGACTTTTTATTTATTTGGGGATTTTTTTCCCTCTCTCTCTCTTTTCTATCTCATGTGTTGCCTTTCGGTTCGAAAAGAATTGGCGAAGTGTTGCAACAAACTGGAAAGTTTTAAGGGTTCCCAGGAATATTTCAATTATGTTAGGGTAGGGGAATCCTCGAAATTTAGTCTTTTTCAAAGGATTTTTTTTTATCCCATTCCTCTCTTTCTTCTCTTCCAAATACGTTAGTCAAATTCTAAAAATAATTTTGTTGAATGACGGTTTATCGAACAAAAAGGAAATATGTATAATAATTTTCTTTAAAAATGACTAGATGTAGATCAAACCAGATAGCTCAGAATTACATTCAATTCAAACGTTTCTTGTATAAGTGAAATAAAATGCTTGTTTAACTTAGTTTTCATACGTCGAGCACTTCATACATACATAAACTAAAATTAGACTAACAACGTAATAAATTATAAGGATGCATTCACTTTAAATTTTATCATATCAATTTTGATGTCACCCATTGTATTCATTAAATTATTTTAATATATATTGTTTATTTAGAAGAATATAATAAACATGCCTTTATTTATTAGCAAACGTTATGATTTTAAAGTCAAAACTGTTTTGTAAACAAATCGTGTTTTTCTTTAATTCTAAAATAGATATAAAGATTTCATACGTGTTTTGATAATTTTTTAGAAGCACTATTACAGTTATAACAATTTCGATAATAAACTAGTTTTGTTTAAAACCATTATGCATTACATATTTTAAAATTAATCAGTTTTTCTCTTTCGGGATTTATATTCCTGAAAACTGAAAAATTAATATTAAATTTTTAATTTGCATATTTCAATGCTCGTATAAGGAAATACTTAAAACCATCTGATAATCTGCAACAGTTACTATTTATTTACTTTACGAATTATCTTTCAGAAGTTGAGACAACCAAAATAATTCGCAAATAAAATAATAATATTAAAGGCATTATTTTTAATTAGCTCTTTCCATTCATTTAATTTTTTTTTTCAGTAATCAAGCGGATTGCTAGTTCGAACCCGTGCGATGGATTTGACAAAGAAAAGTAAAAAAGTAGTGATCTTGCGGTCGGAGGGTTGCCAGTTTCGCTACAAAAATACTAGAAAGTCGTCCAGAACATCCAACAAATTATGGCGTGTATACGGAACTGTTGCCCGATAACTCTGATAAGGGTCCAATGTCCTGACGCCTACTGAGGTTGCGTCGGGTGCTAGCTCAGGAGTTGTCCTCGTCATCTGATCATGGTTAAAAAATACGAAGTGTCTTTTCATGGTCTTTCCTCGAGATAGGCCCCGAACCGTCATCAATAGCCCACTGTGCAGCTCTAGTGCAGCGTTAACGAAACAATAGTTTTAATTAACGAATTTCAATATTTTAAATTAATTGTAATAACGAGTTGTTGCAATGATCCACATGAAATGTAAATTCGGAACTTTCCCGGCTTATGACTAATTCAAAAGCTTCTGGATTTTCCATCATTAAACGTTAGCAACTAAGAAAACCTTCTGGCTTTCCCATCATTAAACATCAGTTACTAATAAATTTCTCTGAATACACATGCACCAACATACAATCTAATTGCAGTGACCGTTAGACACCCCCCCCCCTCTAACTTCACTCTAAAACACACACAAAGACGGAGAGATCTTTGTACAAGCCACCAACCACCCACACAATCACCTTTTAAGCAACTCCGCACCACTTTCCCAAAAGTCATCCGTTACACTTGTGCGCCCCCTTCATTGTTCCAGGCCCACACAATGGGCAAACAAGGGCTCCGGCTAAAGACACCCCGGAAGATGAAAAGGTGGAAGGGGCTTTTGTGAAGGGGCATTCCTATGGAGCAGCCCCAAGGAAAGAGGGGGGTTGGGAAAATGACGCGGGCCTGCCGATGTCAGGAGATGGATTGCCGTGGTTTGTGTTCCGAGAGTTCGAGGAGGATATTAATCTCGGAGCCCTTTCGGTTGGGCGGGGCGGCCCGTCAAAAGCAGGAGATATCAGCCCCCAGGACCCCGCTTTGGCGCGCGATTTGGCGGTAATTTTCATCAAAGATCGATGGGTCGTTTTTGGAATTGTAAAGTCCATACAAACAAGTTGAATGGGGATGGCGAGTTTTGAAGGCCTGTTTTATAAATGGGAAAGTAAATATGTTAAAAGTTATGACGCTCAAGAAGTTTGTCTGTCCCTTCTAAATGGTCATGGAAAACACAAAAATTTACGAAAAACATATCTAAATAAGTGCGGAAATTGAATAGTTACTGTGAAAAGATATTGAAGAGTTAAGGCAATGTTATCAAGCGTATAATTTATTTTAAGTTTATACTTTTATTAAATTTAGGCTGCTTGATTTAAAATTATTTTCTTATAATTAAAAATAAATCTAAAATTAAAATTTATTCTGATGTTTTTTAAATTGATAAGCATTAACGAATTAAATGTGAAATTTTAATTTAATTTTCAATATCATACATAATCAGGGAAGTTTGTTATTAACGCTCATTTAAAATTTTAATGATACCGCTATAAATAAAATGTATGTAGCAATAATTTAGTACCGTAAATTGGGGTTACTTGGACTCAAAGCAACAAAACATTTTTAAATCACTTCCGTCTGTTTCTACTTGTTAGTTAAATCACTACCTAAAGGAAAGAAGATGAGTAACGTCTATATTTTCATTACAGCTACCACAGGAATAATTTAAAACACGTTTTTTATGGGTCCAAGTAATCCCAGTTCATTTTGGTTTGATTAATTAACGTCGCATTAGAGCTGCACAGTCGGCTATTGGGGCCCATCTCGAAAGAAAGATTCGGGAACGATGCCTCGTATTTTTTAACCATGGTCAGGACGAGAACAACACCTGAGCTAGCACCGACGCAACTTTTATAGGCGTCAGGACATTGGACCCCGATCAGATTTATCGCGCACCAGTCCGATATACACGCCAGTGTAATTAGTTGAATGTTCTGGGCGACTTTGTAGTATTTTTGTAGCGAAGCTGGCAACCCTCCTATCGTAAAATCACTACTTTATTTACTTCTCTTTGTCAAGTCCATCGCACGGATTCGAACTAGCAATCCTCTGATTCTTAGCTGAACGCCTTTATCCACTGGGCCACTGGAAGCCCTTACGGTATTCTAGAAAACATAAGTCAAGCTTCTATTTAAAAATGTCTACTTATTTTATACGCAACTTTCATTTTCGATTAAATTGCTAATATCTAATAAGCAATTACTTTGGGTGAAGTTTATCAATGCCATTCGCGGCGATGGAAATACTCTGTAATTTTTGCATAAATCGCCAAGTGCATCGCCAAATCGCTATGAAACAACATCAAAGAGTAACTGTTAGTTAATCTAACTAAATTTAATCGATAATAAACAATTACTTTAGGTGAATTTTATTAATGCCATTCACGACGATGGAAGTACTTTATAATTCCCCACAATAAGAAAATTCACATTTCTCATAATCAAATGGAATTTTTGCAGAAATCGCCAAGAGCATCGCCAAATCCCTATTCAACAATATCACAAAGTAACCGCAGAGTAAAAGAACAAAACCGGTCAATTTATTTGTTTAGCTAATCGGGCGAACTTACCCGATCAATAAACCGCTGCCCTTGTCACTCCATTATCTCCATTTGCATATTCCCTCCTCCTCTCCCATCCAAAAAGGCAACAAAAAATATATATTCCGAAGCTTTTATTTATGGGCGGGTAGAGTTTCATTCGAAAAGCCCATTCTTTTATCTTACGAAAAGTGGCGGGTATCTCTCCCAGTAATTCAACAAAGACAAGCGTTTCCCGTTGAGTGGGCAATAAAAGAGAGTTTGTCGCCAAAAAAAAAGCCAAAAGTTTTCCATTAATAGTTTGTTTTTTATTCTAAAGTCGCTCCTCACCTTTCATTTTCATTTCCGATCGTATTCGAGTTTTACACGCAATTCTTAACAATGGTAAGAATTAAAGAAACTTAATAATGTTTCTTAAATTCTTAAACTTAATAATAAATATATAAAAATGTTTTCTTTAGCACGCAAAATGGTGAGATTCTTGATGTTATTACAACTACACTACAGGTTATAAGTTGTCATCTACACTGTTAAAAATTATTACGACCTTGCACCAAACTTTGGCACCCATTTAGCTGCAACCAACATTTGGTGGTTAGTTTCACCATTTTCACCATTTTACGGTGCTACTACGGATACCATTTAGTGGTGAAACGTTGCACCAAAACTCATATTTTTGTTTCACCATTTATGGTGCAACGTTGGTATCCCAGGATTCAGCAACTGCATTGGAACTTCGGATTCATAACTGAACACCTTTATCCACTGGCCCACGCGGAGGCCTTCGTTCGCCGTTGTCTTTCTTGGAGGTGATTATCAGCTTGTTGATGTAACGACAGCGAGAGGGGTTGAAACAAGAAATTTTAAAACTTAACGATTCGAAATTCTCAATTTCCTTATTCGAAATTCCCAACTCAACAGTGCTGAAAATTCCCAGTTCCAACTTACCGACATTTTTCATGTTTGGTTTACCTATTAGATAATATTACACAGTTCTCTCGCAAGCATTGATTTGGTGCAAGCATATTCCAATGCAGTGTCCATTCTGAAGTCTAATTTAAATGTAATCTTACAAATTGGGCTATTTCTAATCTTCCCTAACTTTTATTTGCAAATAATATTAATGTTCTTCAGGCATTCATTTTCCCAACTTGGGGATTTTTAAAAGTTGAAATTCCCAAATTTTAAGGTTTCCAGATTATTGAGGGGGTCGACCAGCACAACCCCCCCCCCCCCCAACGGGCCTGGTTGTTCCTCCCCCACGACTCAAACAACAAAAATTAAAACAATACCCCGTACAATAAGATCGATTACACAACGTTCTTTACCCAACGATCCCAGCATTAATCCCATTGTTCCTTAGGAAAGCCCCGTCCATTTGACCTGACAGAAGGCAGGGCTTAACCGCTTCCTTCCCAATGGGCATCAGCGACATCCAGATCAGTCCCCACCCAATTACCAACTGAGGAAATTCTGTCTCTATTTCGAGCCACCATCGATTAAAAGGCCATCTATCAAAACCGCAACTGGTCATCATCGATCGTCATCGTTTTAATTCCATTACGAACCTGCACGAAACTTTTACGAAAAGGAGTGGGGGGGGGGGGGGGTCTTTCACTGTAACCATCAGGCAGAGAGGGTGTGTGTGTGTGCCAAGGATGATCTCTGGAATCCTTTGAGACTGTATCGATCACACTTATCGTGATGAGAGGAGTTTTTTTAGTTCTTTCTTATGGAACCTCTTTCTCGTTTTTTGAAGATGATTATTTTCTAGCCATTTTTAGTATTTTTTTTGGATGGTAAAAAGAAGTTTTTTGGCGGAAAAAGCGAAGATTATGACGAGGTTATGTCAAAAGAAATATCTCCACCGACAGCGGTTTAATGAAATTGCTTTTTTGTGGTCGTTCCAGTGGGCCTTTACTCTGTGGAATTTTTCTTGAGTTTTTAGCTTGTCCTTTATGAATATGTATAAGGTTTCTGGGAATCATAAAAAGTTAGAAAGGGTGGGGATTTCATTAAGAACTTGAAAGAAAACCGCATTGTCATGGCATACATCACGTTAAAAATGCATTTTGGTAACAATAAAGGTAGGAAATAAGTGGAGTGCCCTAAGGAACTTCTAACCTATTCTTTAAAGTTGACGTATATTGAAATAAAACTCAGCCATTCAATCAACTAAACAACTGTCAACCAAAACCAATCATCTAGATACACAATATAAAAAAAAAATTTGGATCAAATTCATTGACTAGTGACCTTTAGTTTAATTTTTCATTTAAATTTAAAATTTAGTTTTATAATGTAAATGGTGCGATACCACAATCAGACAATACGCATGCGCAGTATAAATACCGTAAATGTTATCAACGTATTTACACAGTAAACACACACACTGGCTTAAAAACAAGATTTACTTTTTTAAAAACTTGTAATTATTTTTATTTGTAAATAGAAAATATATTTGTAAAGAATTAAAAGTATTAAATATTCGTAACCGTTATATCTTCTTCAGATATTAAGGACATTTCTTCAGAAAAATTAGTTTAGGCAGAAATTCATCTTCGATGTGGTGGTGTAAATGACAATAAGAAATGTCAAAAGAAATTTCACAACAGAATTATAGATTCCTGAATAGTTTCTTTTATTTAGCCTAAAATTTTAGTTTGTTTAGATTTTACTTCTTGTCTATAAAACGCTACATAATTATCTCCTTTCGGATTGCATATTATCAATTTTCCCAGTTAGAACTTGTTCTGTAAATATACTTTCCTTGCGGTGGTTCTCTATTGACAGAAAAGCATGACTTTTAAATTTGGGTCAATATTTAGACAATAAAATAAATGTGGTATTTAAACTTTGCATGGAATATAAAGATTATATTTTTCCTTATACATGTGTATTCAACTAAAAAAACAAATACCAAAGTATTTATAATGAATCGGAAACAATTCATAAAAAAAATTATATTCATTTATTTCAAGAAAAAAAATATATACAGTATTTTTTTTTATTTGAGTAATTTCACAGTACATTTTATTTCTTGATTTAAATCATCATTATTTTCTAGCAAAAATATAGGGCCTAAATTTTATTTGAAACTCTTAATTATACACAGAATATACGAGTGATTTAAACCTACAACAACAACAACTGGAATTTATTAGTCGAAACATTCGTTGACGTCAGCCGTTACTTTGAAAAACTTTAAATATCATATTTAGTTCTTTCTTCAAACGAAGCTTCAATTATATATTTTATTATTTTTTTTTACTAATCAAATTAACATTACAGATTACCTTGTAACGATTTAAAAATATAATTTTGGTTGTTACAACATTAAAAAAAAATAGATCACCCGATTTCAATAGTTATAATCGTCACATTCCCATTTCAGAACTCTGTCAGACCAACTGAGCTAGAATATAATATAACTATAAGGACTGGAGCGAGGACTAAGCGTTGCCTATCACTTTATTATTTTTGAGAGAAGTTAGAACAAATAGTCCTTTCGCATGGGTTTGCTTAGATTGAAAAACGCATTTCTGGCTTTCAAAAATACATTTAATGATTTTTAATACTTACTCACAAGAAAAAGAAGACAAAAGCACAAAAAAAAAATTAACATTTGTGACGTCACGTGAGACGTCATAGCCAAGGACGAATGTTTTCTTAACCTTTCTTCCGAATTGTATGCATCCGCCGCGTAAAGAACATCTACGCTTAGTCATCGCTCCAGTTCTTATAGTTATATTATATTCTAGCTCAGTGGTCATACACAAGAGTTAGTCAAATTCGTTTGTAAGCACTACAACTTACACTACTACACCTGGTGCGACATCTAGCGGTAAATGAAAACTTTGAACTCGCTAAGGAAAAACCGTTAGTCTGTCTTGACGAAAAACGCGTGTGAGCTTTATGGTTATTTCCTTCCAAGGTTAAAAATTGTGTATGTATATAACGTTAGCGTAAATTAAAGATTATGTATAGGTATGTCCATTAATGAGCCATATTTATTTCAAAAATATATTTAATTAGCTTTTCTTTTTAGTAAAGTTAAAATTTTAAAAAGTTCACATCTAATAATTTATGATATTATAGAAAAATAGCTTAAATGGATCTTTGAAACCATTAAATATAAAAAATAAAGTTATAAGCAATGGAACGCCAACGTATTCCTACAACACGCCATTTTTTTTTTGTAGCATGAACTGTTACTTTACTTTGACTTTTATTAAACCGCTCAAGTAATGCTGCACACAAAAAAACTGCAACTCTACAACGAATCGAATAAAGCTCTCAGGACAAACGAAATCAATTTATACTTTTCCCGGTTACTCTGAACGGGCTCTAAAAAGCTCAACCACTCAAAGACAATTCGCCGTGGTAGAGGGTGGGGAAGAAAAGGATTGAAAAAAAAGCGTGTATTGCAGCAGAAGAAAAGAGTTCTTCTTTGGGAAATCTTATTGAGTGTGACAGGCCACGAAGCAGCAGTTCTTAAGCCTCCGAGGAAGGTCAGAAATCAAAGAGAGAATATCCCCAGAATAAAGAAGAGTTTGTCGAGGACAAAACCAATATACCGAGCTTAAAGTAAAAGGTTGGTTTTAAAACTTGAACATCAAATTAAATCCGAAGAAAAGTGATCAAGGTTTAAAGATTCTTATTTTTTCTGCGTTCGCTGTTTTTATTCTTTGGTTTTTTTTTATCTCCAGTAATTGGTTTTATTGTATAACAGTCAGCAAGACAATGAATATGATGCTTTGTGCATTAATGTGACCAAAATGGTTGTATTAGTTAGCAGATATTTAGGATTTTAAGCCAGGTGATGTTACTCAATTAACTTATTCAAATGTTTGATAATCATATCCTTTATATAAGAAACTAAAAGAGTGTTCGTTTTATTTACATTGGATTTTTGCGTTTTTTCCTATCATCTGAAATTTAAAGATCTAAAAAATGTATAATGTTGAAGCTTACGAAGTCGGAAACTAGTTTTTTAAGAGTCTGTTAAGCTGACGTGCTGTTACCTAGCGATATATTTAGATACATGTTTAAACTATTACAGAAACGTTCAGGCGCAGAACAGTGCTTTAAAAGAAAAAGAATTTGAAACCATAAAATACTTCTCAATGTTAGAAATAATGACTAAGTACAGGCTCAAAGCCCAGGCAAAGTTGAAACTGTTTAATGCATGCATCCTAACAATTCACAATGACGATCTATTTGTCTTTTAAAACTACCCACCTTCTGACAAACTAACCACTTTTCAGGCAAATTAATCCATTTATATATTACTCTATCACAAAATAATGATTTCCATCTCCCCAATTAAATTTTAATTAACTTGTATATGCACGACCTATAGTTTCATTGTCTGTATTAAATTTTATGCCTTCAAATTTATATAATTGAATAAATTTAAAAAGCTGAATAGGGTCTTCATATAGTCCTCTTCTCCTCTAGTATATAAATGTTCCAAGTTGCAACCAATTTTGTATCTATGTTGAACTCGTTATAACAAATCAATAAAAATATTTAGCAGAGAGCGGTTCTGAGATTCCAAAAATATTTTAAGATGTCGTCTGTCTTGAAGACAGCTATCAAAATTTTGAATTCGTACAGTTTTAAAAGAGTACGAGTTTAAAAAGGGTATAATAATAAAAATGTTAGTAGTGTTTTAAATAACGGTCACTTTCTATGGATTTATACTTATATAGTTTACTTTTTGAGAAACGCCACTGTTTTATTTCTAGTTTAAATAAAGAAAAGGCCAAAATTTAATAAATCATATATTACCCCTTATTCAATAAAAAGAAGACACACATCAACAGAAAAAGAATCTTGTACGCAATTTTCAACTTGCCGAATCACAGTTATACTTAGTAATTATTTTAATAATTTCTTCCAGACAATAAAACTCCAAAAAATAAATATCATAAAATTTATTATCTTATTTTTTCTCCAATAAGATTATCTCTCTAAACATTAAAAGATTAAAAAAATCTCAAAGATGGGAAACGAACCTCAATCATAATCCTGGATTCCGTACTTTTTATCAAACCATCACACCCATATTTGCTCCACGACAAATAAATTTTTTTGTTCATCTTCCTTATCAGGTGGCACGCAGACCTCGCATCAAATTCCAAATTTGGCAAAGGATTAGGATGCCTTGTTCAGCCATTATCGCCTTACGCTCAAACGCCCCCTCCTAACATTTACAGATCCGAGTGGGAAGACGGAATTGTTCGTAATCCCGTAATGGAAGAACTTCACTTAAGACACTTTAACCGAAGTTGTAATTTGATATTAATCTTGATGGAAGAGGGTCGCAAATATTTTTTTTTTTGAATGTGATAGTAGTTCGAAACTCATGTGTGTGAAGTCAAGTCAGACACTATTTTCGTTTCGAGATAAGAACAAGAACAACTTAAAGCAATTCCTTTTTTATTTTAATTAATTTTTTACAACTGAGTAGTGATTATAAAATTTGGAATGCTTCTTTCTCCAGATACATTTGAAGATACAATATTTTAATTTTTTACTCTAGAGGAGTTTTTTACTCTAGAGGAGTGGTTCCTAATTGGTGATCCGCAGATCCCAGAGGGTCCATCGGGTCACAAAGAAAAAAAATAGTAAAATTCATTGAACAGTCATACTTGGCGACTTTTCTGAAAAGTCAATTTTCGAAACGCTACGATATTACGATTACAATGTTTAAATGAGAGTGTTAAATGAAGAGACTAAGGTAATGCAACATATCATAGAGTAGTGTTATCTTTTCTATGTATTTATTGGGTAAAATTGTGTTCATATTCTGAGTAAAAGCTGTTTAAAATTAAAAGTAATTATAAAATTAATTTTACAATTTTTTTATCCGCTTCCTTTTCATATTCAAATAAAATTGAAACGCATACATGCCAGAAAGTGAGGGTACTCCAAGAGCATATGAAAAAGAGGTCCACGGTCTTATTTTAGTTTTAATTAGGGGTCCGTGGATTAATGTTAATTAGGAACCTCTGCCCTAGAGGATAGTGGACTGGGGTATAAATAGAAAATTACTTGGGGGGGGGGGGGGCTCAATATAATAAAGAGAGAAGGGGACTGTATATACTAATTTAAATAAATAAACAAAGATTTTGCATGATATATTTTCGTTATTATATAAATTATTAATAATTTAAATAATAATAATTAATTAATATTTTTGAATTACTTTCTCTTTTGTATTAATTTAAAATGTCCATCTTAAAAATATCAACAAACATTCTATTGCTTACCATACTTAGTCATGTGCAAACCATATCGATTTACAAGTAAATATTTTACAAAGTAAAAACTTACATCATCAAATTAATATGAAATAATAGTGATTGTATAAAAATTGAGTTGGAAACATTGCATTTTAAAAAATCTTGTTAATTTAAAACCTTTGCGAGATTTATTTATGATAATATTTTAATTATCAATTTGCTGATGATGACTAATAGAATAAGCCGTTGAAGCATTTTTGTTTAAATATTAATAAATATAAACTAAACCTACACAAATTGGTCACTAAATAACATTCCAATTTTTCATTTAAAATTTAACAGATTTAATTAAAATATATACGAACAGCACACGATTCTAACAATTTAGATTTATCAGAGCTCCGTTATTCTACAAACGATGAATAAAATATCCGAGCTCTCTCATTCCGATCAATATTACATTGCGATCTGATATTCGGATACAGTTAAAAGATGCATTAACGGCCAAATTAGTTTCCGAAATGTTCATTTTTTTAAAAACTCATTCAAATTCCTCTTGATTCAAGAACGATCGCTCGTAAATAACAGAGAACGATGCAATTTAATTTCGAAATAATCACGGTGATGATATCTGGCAACTATTTCGTACATCGATTTTTCACTTTCCATTTTTCCAAAAACGATTCCTTCTATAATAAGTCATTTCCTTTCGCATTTCATTGAATTTTTTTTATATTTTAGAATTTATTTTGCTCTCATTTTCACATTCATTCCGACCCCCCCTAAAATGATACACAGAGAAAAATAAAAGGGACGTGGAGTTGTTTTGAAAGAGAGATTAAAAAAAAAGAGAACAATAGGAAAAAGAAGATATTTTTAATTTATTTTAATGTATTTTTCAGACAAAAGAAATAAAATGGCGACGAACTGGAATGAAAGGAAAAGACCGACAGCAAATATCGTCTGCCACAAAGGAACTTTCCCGCCGTTCGGTTTAATGCTTTTTTCTCATAGTTTTTGAATGATTTCTGGTGTACAAGGGAGGGGGGGGGGGGGATATTAATTCGGCCACTTGCCCACTTTATCCATTACCCACTTACCCATACAGATTTTAGGCAGAGTCATTAAAAAAACAGTTAAGAACTCGCATAAAAAATTCGAAGTGGAACAAAAGATTCCGTTAAAACTCCCATAAACGACTTATTTTCATTACATTCGAATCGAATTGATTTTCTTTTTTTTCTCTTGGGTTGGTTGGACAGAAAACACTGTTTCTAATTAATGGATTTAAATGAGCAGAATAATGAGTTTTTTTTTCTTTTCTTTGTCCCTTCCTTTAAGAATCGTGGGAATTTGTAAATACGCTGGCCACTTGTTCTAGAGCAGATTAAAAAGTAATTGGTAAAAGTTCGCCGCTAAGAATTGCGCTTTATACTTGTAGTTTATTGAATCTTCATTAGAATTTGTGTTTTATTTTAGCGATACGTTTCAATTAGGGAAAAAAAGTAGTATTCGAATTAAAAACCCAGAACACACAATTAGAGATGGTGTTTTATTAAAAGATCTAATCAAAAAGTAATAGAATAAATTGATAAGATGAAGCCTACCGAGACCTCCTTAATTTTAGAACTTCATAAAGATAATTTTATTCGATTTGTAATATTTTCTTTTCTTTCAATTATTAGAAAGGAGATAATAAATTAGTATATATATTTACTATAATAAATATATATCTGCATGATGAATAACTAAAATGTTTATTAGTGTCGAGAAGTTTTGAAATGTCTTATCTTGTCAGCGTATTTATGTTATTCAAGTATTTTCAACATTTACATAACCAGTGTTTATTATCTCTAAAAGTATTTAATAAGGTTTTAATAAAGGTGATACAAGGCTCTCTGAAAGGTTTGGTTTGGTTTTTGTTAATTAACGTCGCACTAGAGCTGCACAGTGGGCTATTGGCGACGCTCGCTGAAAGGAGCGGCCGAATCCGATAAACACTGACGCAACATAAACATTCCAGACTGGCAACAAACAAATTCAAAATAGGATTAACAATAAATGTATGTGTATATTTTAATTTTAATTTTCTTGTAACGTATTTATCACAGTACGTTTAGATTTTTTTTCGTCCAAGCAAATACGTTGAATTTAAAAATAATCTGTGAATTATCAGTGACATTTTCTACAAGAACACAAGCGCGAAAAATATCACAAACGTTTCAAGATTACAAGCTGCTCACTACTCTGTAAATGAGATCAGTATATCACCTTATATAAAAGCAACATTTTTTGAAAACAAAGAATGCCAAAATATACGTCGTACATACAATAAACGACTACATTTAATCAACTTCTTTTACAATATTGTAAGAAACCGAGAAACGTTTATCAATTTACGAATTGGTTTATTTTGTCAATGTAAGAAACTACGAACTTATGACGAGGATTAAAGAAACTATTGGCATTGAAGTTCAGCTGTTGGAGAAAAATGCGACATGGGTTTTATTAAAATAAAGACTACTGCGCTATACAAAAAAATTTATTACATTTTTTTAATTAAATATTTTTTTTTTAGAAATTCACAATATTACAATAAATTTAGCGCATTGTCTAAAGTGGATGACACTGGATTCTAAGACCTTTAAACAAAAATATTTTATCTGAAATTTAAGGATGATTGAAATGTTATTGGATTCAATAGATGATAGATATTTTCGTCTAAATGCGTCGTAAATTGGACAGATTAAAAATACTTCATTCCAGGTTTCCTTTTCTGTTGATTTACAAAAATTACAGGAATTATTAGGAAAAATTTCGAAGACAACTCCTTTAAAAATGTGATTGATTACAACGAATCTGTATAATAATTATTTTTATAGTGACAACTGACAACTCTATTGAAATTAAGTAATCTCCCCCCCCCCCCCCCCCCATTTAAAATATTATAGATTTCAAGAATCTTCAGTCATTAACACAGAATATATTGATATCCAAAACATAATTTTAGCTGCACTGTATGGTAGTAACACTTTACTAAAGTTGGGAAATACACAAAAATAAAGTTTATGATGCAAAAATTTGGAGAATGGAGTGTCAGATAAAGATTAGCCCTCGTCATCTGACTATGGTTAAAAATTAAAGTACTTCGTTCCATTGTATGTCTCCACTAGCTCATTGTATAGTTCTAGTGCGATGGGGAATATTTATAAGTTTAAAATCTTCCATTGCCAAATATGCTAATAATACTTGTTTTACCATGTTAAGAAATTTTCCCCTACATATTTCATTTATATTACAATTAATTTTAAAAAATGGATATTTAGCTACTTTTTTGTGGATTTTATATATATATGGTTTATTATATGTGGATTTTATTAGTAGTAGTTTTGTGTAGTTTTTGTACCATATTAAAATGAAACAGTAACTTGATTTTTTTACATAAGCTAAATAATTACATAAAAATGTTTAATTATATTTTCGGAATTCGCATTATGCAAAAAACTATCCATTCTTTCATAAAATTTCTAGTTTTTACCTTTAAAAAAAACCTCCACTCACTTACCTGGACGCGAGCTTCCCAAATTGCGATCCTGTCACATTCCGTAATCGCTGACGCTTCAATTTCTGGCGGGGGGAAAAAAAACTTCCCATCTGGTGCACATAACACATTCTGGTTTAACCCATACGATCCTACTATATCCTTTCTTCCCTCAAACTTCCCCTCTCCCCCCCCCCAAAAAAAAAAAATCCCCAAAAGTAAAACCTACTGGAAAATTGTTGACTCGTTTAGTTTTCATTTCTTCATGCGATAAACACACTGTTTTTTGCCAAGTCAGCGCGATCCAGGTCTTTCTTAAAAAAAATATTCCGAGATTTCCAGCCTCTTTTGTCAAATCCCTGGGATTATTTTAAGAAGACGCGATGAAGAATGGTGCAAAAACAGTGGAATTAGTCTGTGTTGCTTACGAAGAGCCTCCTTCTTTAGGAATTCGAGACGAGAGTAAATACGGTTGAGTTGGTATTTTTAACTTGACTTATGCGGAGAGGTGACGGCATGGAGCTATGTATTTGTCTTAAATAAATGTACTTTTTACATAAGTAACTGTACAATTGCGGTGCAATTATATTTTTGAGTTTTGTGACAAAACTATAACTTTGAAATAAATTAGAGGCCTTTTACCAGTCAATTATAGGAATGTTTTTTACTAAATAATTCATAATTTAACCCTTTAAGTACTAAATTATTTGATGATTTTTATGCCCATGGGACGGATTCGGTGAGGTTCAATGGATCCCATTCTTGACCGACCCTACAACAAATTGTTTGCGATGAACGCCCACTGGCGGGGGTGCCGCAAACATCAACGCCTGCTTCTTAAATTCAGATGACGAGTCCACCATAACTTCGCCCAAGTAAGCACATGACGAGTCTCACTCGTCAAATGTACCCAAATGATTAACTTGAAAAAAATAAATTACGCTGTACATAAAAAAAAAATTCAGTGTCTTACCTATAAAATTATTACTTTTATAAGCTAAAAATATTTTTTCATGGTTTGCGTCATTGTAAACAACATGCTTATCAGAATAATAGAAGGCAAGTTCTTGACGATTATAAATTTCAACACCTACTTATGTTGCTGTAGGTCAGACTAACCAACCCTACCGACAAGGACTTGCGCAAACCTAACACCCTCAGTCTGAACCCCGGATTACAAAACTCTAATCCCCAAGCGACGACGAGTAAAAGTCGTTCAACTTCTGCGAGAAAAAAAATCTTAATACTTAAGAAGCAGCATCTTAGAAGCCAGCGATATGTCAAAGACCAACACCTCGTAAATCAGGGATTTATCTATTGACTGCTGACTGAGCTTCTCTCTTCCACGTTGATGATAAGGAAGAAAATATTAATTTTTTAGGTCAGTCTCCAGAGGAAGATCATCATTGCAAAAACTCACGAGGATAACTCATCTGTGATAACATCTAACCTCTCATCACCTACCAAGATTTTTAATCGAACTTTTGTCGGATCGCCTCCTCTTTCGCTCTATAACATGGTGCTGAAACTTTTTACCCTTAAGTCCCTCTTTCCCGGTGCTACTTTATTAAGTCACGCCTTTTTAAACTACATTACTCTTCATATTTAGTTTCTTACTCTGAATTAACAGCACATTTCGTCGCTTACAAGACGTATCTGCGTTTTCCTCAGTTTTCAGGACAGAAAATTTAACGTTTGAGTTTTCTATTAGACAGCATTAATATTTTCATGTAAAATCCATAAGAATGTATATCCTGAGCATATGATTAATTATAAAAATGTGAAACTTTGTCACAATATGTTTTCTCTAAGATGAATATTAATTTGCAGAAATCTCCAAATCGTCATTATGTTGGTTACTCATTTACGACTGGTGATTTATGATATAACTTCCATGTATCCATTTAGATGATAGTCAACTTGGGTTGAAAGTAAATTATGTGTTTAATACTTTCCATGTAACTAGCAAGATTTAATATTAAAAATCCATTATGTATAAGTTTTAGTCAAAAAAGAATTTTATTAGTTCAAATTATGCAGTTACTTTTTTCAGGGTACACTTGGTTAATGTTTAATATAAGACTTTTTCTACTGGAAGAAAACACGTGTTATATCTACACAACAACCCTTTTATCTATAAACTTCCTTAACAGAAAGTGATGAAGAAACAGGCATACTGTTGGACAGCAGAGTTGCCAACCCTCACAGGAAAAATATATTATTGATTTCTTTTACTAAATGTCCCGGATTTTTTCAAATGCGAAACTTTCTTCAACAGGTGGAGTGAAGTTACCCTGCAAAGAGTAAAGTAACCCTCGTTGAGGGTACTCTATTACAGATTATCTACTATAGATTTAACATTCGCCAGCCCCTTCCAGAGGTTGTGTTCGGTTGGTTCATTTCTAATAATACTCAAGATCTTCCAATTATGTGGTCAGTGTCGTGCCAACCACATTTTATTTTTCAAATATTGATGGGGAAAAAAGTCAATCCATCGACCAAGGTTCATAATTTTGAGAAAAGTCGAGTTATGATGTACGCATTATTAGAATGTCAGATAGACTACTCACATGCAAGACTGACGACTGCTTTCCGACTTTTAATTCGACCCGTTGAGGACCAAGCGAAACAGTAGCAGGTGTACGTGTCTCCTGCAAGAATTTTCTCCACATCACCCCTTGTGACATCCACCGAGACTTCAACTTGACGAACACCTGTCATGGGATTCACATATTGCTGAAGACTGTGCTGTCTGTTCTCGGCCAAGCGACCATTGCATTCGAAATACACCTGGAAAATATTTTATTTGTTATTGAAACTTATTTTAAATTAAATACTTCAGCAATAAAACACAACCGTCTTTTTTTTTCATCTGATGTGTTATGCCTTCGTACATAAATTCAATAAAGTGACAAGTAAAAATAGATTATCAAACCGTTGTAAAATAACGGATTGGTAAAATGCACCTCATAAAATTTAACGGCTGTATATTGAAATAATCTATTCATTTCAATTTTAAATGGAAACTTTTTATTAGTACGAGTTTCATAAAAATTCAGCACATTTCTTCAAACGCTACAAACCAATACTATTTATTTTTATAGCAGTTTGTGAAAAGCAGTGTAAACCCAAATTTTATAACGTATTTTTTAATCAAATTTAAATACTAAACAAAACAAATGTGTCAGATCTACAAACAAAACATTGTATTTTAACTTACAAATTTCAAGGATACTAAAATATTTTGAAATTCATCAATATGCAAAAACAATTCGCAAAATTCAAAAGTATTTAAATCTAACAGAAATAATATGTAAAAGTCATTAAGAATGTTTTTGTTTGTTAACAAGAATACAAAACTGTCACTGTAAGCATGATTAAAATATCCTGTAGCTAAAACATAATCTTATAAACACAAAATACAAATGGTATTTCGCAGTAAAATGGTAAGTAAGTACCTGAAGTGCATGCCTGGCTTTGCAGGATAAAGTCGCCGGCTTATTCCGAATGACATAGGAATCCTGGGGCTCCTCCAGAAAGACAGGTGTGGTCGAAGGCTCCGGGTCTTCTGTGGGTAAAGGGTCCAGCAGAAAGCCTCCTTAAAAACAAAA
Organism: Troglohyphantes excavatus; assembly: GCA_963932185.1. NCBI lineage: Eukaryota > Metazoa > Arthropoda > Arachnida > Araneae > Linyphiidae > Troglohyphantes > Troglohyphantes excavatus. The sequence continues at coordinate 38,514,674 of OZ010667.1, forward strand.
CATCGATTGTAAGACAGAATATCTAAATGATATTTTAAGTCTACATTCAAAAGCTCACTCGTATTGAGTTTGAAAAAGAAGTTTGCTTAAAAACAAAATATCGAAAGTTAAGACAGTGCATTCAAACCCCGTATAAAATAAGTTTACTAATTACTTTATTAATATATGTTACAAATCCCTGGAGAAAAAGAATTATGCGTTAACAGAGGACATATTTTCTTTTTTAAGAGTGTTATTTTAGGTGTTGCCTCTTAAAATCAGTTACATGTAAAGAAAAGAAAGTCATTCTGGTGAAACTAAATGGTTGAACTTGTTCTAAAAAAGTTTCCTTATGACATTCCTTAAACGTTGCACTGTAAAAATAAGTACTTAAAAATGAGTATTTGAACCAGCGATAATGTACTCAAATTTAAGTACCTGTACTTTCTCAAAAATGAGCAGTGATTTAATACTGCTAATTTCAGCTTCTGTTCAAGCCATCTTAACAAGCGACCCGACACACTTAAAATAGTTGTTCAGAAGATGGTTTTCCACATTATTTGATGTCGATTGCTTAAATAGAAACTGAATTATTACAACTCAATTATCTTACTTTCCATTCTTTTGACACACTATTTTAACAATTATTTTGTTTATAACTTTTTCGAGTTCCCTTTGTTGCTTAACGGATAAAGCTTTGAACTGCGGTGCCTGAGGATCTGGGTTTGAGCCCTCGCAAGTCTTGGTTATAATCGTCGATATTTAGTGAAAATGAATTATGAGGCAGCCTATGTAGGCTGACATCAGCCCTTTTTATTCAGTTTTACTCATTTTTGAGTACATGTCTTCTTTTAAAAGAAACTTATGTTTTCGGATCATGTACTCAAAAAAGAATAAATTTTACTGATATTTGAGTACCTATTTTTTAACAGTGTGCCACTAAGTTGAATAGGTAGACAAATACAATTAAAATTTTTCAGAAATACCTAGCAGAAATATTTTGAAGGACTTTAATTTATAGATGAAAGTATTTTCATCCCTTAAAATACTCAAATAATATAGGGGTAAAATGCTCATACCATTTCTAAACTTTTCATTTAAAGCATTGCGAATCATTATAAATAACTAGATTAGCATATTTTGTAAATATTTAAGCTAAAACTATGCTTATACAAAACACATTTTCAACATTTCAAAGCTAGTTTTTCTCAGAAACAATTCTTTACCCATACTAAACAACTCCTAAAGTTACACACCCATCCATCATTTCCCCAACAAGCGGGAACTACATATTAAATATAATATGCAACTGAAGCAAATAATTTACCACCTCTTAGTAAAACAACTCCCAAAGAGCTGTCCTTAAAACCACAATTCCTCGGAACTTCTGTTGTTTTAAGTGCAATTTCGAGATCACCGAAGCGTTAGCACACCCACAGAAACAACCATTTCTCCAGTTGTAGGAGGGGGGTGGGGGGTTCGAATCCCGACAACTGGAAACAGCGACACCGAGGTGACATTAAGGACAGCCAAAGAAACTCGACCCCAGGTGCATTTCAGTTACTTAAACAAAGCTTCCGTATTACGAGAAAGCGCAATTTCCCGCCCGGTTAAACTTCACGCCCTGATAATCTTCGCTCTCTTCTCTGCCGTCTTCTTGTGTGCAGTTTCCGTAACTGTAGCTGGAGTTTTAAGCTGCTGCGATTGTGCGGTGAAAAAGGGGGCGAGTATGGATACGGCAGTAAAAGGCGAAAAGTCGAATCAGCGGGTTTAAGTGCCGAAAAAACCGCAAGAATGGAACGGAGGTGTATGAAAAAATACTAAAGGATGTAACTGGATTTTTTTTATTTGGGTGTGTGGTTCTGATGTTGGAACAATGTGGTGTTTTTTTTTTTAAAGTAATATTTATAGTTATATAAAAAATTACGTTGAGTTGAATTTTAAATGGTTATAACTTTATATCATATGGTTACATTAAGAATACGAATACTTAAGGTATGCGTGGTTATCATAACCCCTTGTGAAACGAAGGAAGTATTGAAACTATGTAAAGTTTTTTACACTGCGTGATATTTTAGTTTATTTTCTAAAAAATGAGCTTAAAAAATAAATAATTTCAGGTTATTATATAGAGAAGAACAGCTAGTAAAAATGGGGAAAGCGGAAATATTTATCTTAAATACTTAGAAATGCAGAGAATCTCCAGTTTTTCCAGTAATATATATAAATTTTAAATTCATGCACTATGTGTTAAAATATTTTTTTTTATCTAAAGTGTTGAGGGTGTCTTACGAAAACTATATATCTATATATATGTTACCGTTAAAGTATATAATGCAGTTATTTCAAGAATACCTAGTTATTCCATGAAATAACTGATCGTGTCCGTTAAAGTGTGTAATATGTTATTAATTTGACACTTTAACTAGTTATTCTATGAAATAACTAGGTATTCTATAAATTAACTAATGAGAGACAGTTAAAGTGTAAAATAAACAATTTATCTAAAATGAAATTAAACTAATGATAGACAATTAAAATGAAAAAGAAGCAATTTATCTAATTTATGCAGCGTATAAATGGTATTTATGGAAAAGTACCATAAAATCATTTGTTACAACAAGGATTACTAAAATGACACTTGGAATTACAAAGAACATTATTTCTAAAACAAAAAAAAATTTTGTTGACACACTGGGTTTTACACGAACATTTTTTAAATCCCTGACCAGTACCTAAACTTTGAGCTGTAGCAACCGGGTGGAAGGTAAATGTATTTGTCGTGCGAGATATATGATATAGATTATTTTACACTTTAACGGGCTGCAGATCGTTATTCTATGAAATAACTAGTCAAACCATGAAATACAAGAGAGTTTTACACTTTAACGGACACGATCAGTTATTTCATGGAATAACTAGGTATTCTATGAAATAACGGATTTCATACTTTAACGGTAACATATATATTTAATTATTTATTAAAATATATTTAAAAAAATGTGTTGGAAATATAAATTTAAAACTTTCTGCAGTGAGCAACTTTACAGTTTTGATGTTTCCTTTGCCATTTGAAGATTATGCACTTGCGAAAGAAATATATCTAAAATTTATTAACCCTTTGCACTCCGATGTCGCCTCTCAGGCGCCAACATAACGACTTGTTCTTTTGGTTCCCTGTTCTTTAAAATAAACGAGAACGGCGTGATCTTGTGTTTAAAAACATCGATTTTTTTTTCAAATTGTTCTCTTGCAGATCCGAAACATTATGATTTTCTCCCCTCTAGGAGCATAAAAAATTGCGGGTAAAAGAACAGAAAGAGGAATAACTGTTCCGTGGAAAGAACGCAATGCCAAAGATGTTCGCGGAGTGCAAAGGGTTAAATTAAAGAAAAGTCATTATAAAACTTCGATAAAAAGTTGTTAAAATAAATAAAAAATATAACGTATTTTTAAAGCCGAAAATGATCATTTCAGTATTTTCAATATATTTTTTTCCCAAGCTTTAGAAATCGATGTTTTGACCAGAGAGCGAAGTAGGGAGCCACAAAATGAAATAGTAGCCAATCTATTAGGACAAACAGAGCGCAGGACAAACAGCAAATCCGATACCTGCAACCCTAGTGTGTGCAGAGAGACAGACAAAATCGCAGAGTGATGTTTAACTCGTTGACTTTCCACCGGCCCTTTATTACGCACAAAAGGGATGACAAACAGATAGATTAAGTCGCCCTACAAACGAATGAAAATACGGTTTTCTTTAACATTTCCCTCTCAATAGTTTACTTTGAACTCCAGGAGACTTATGATAAATATTTGTGTAATTGTTGAGCTTGACTGTAAGATGTATTCGTTCCTGGTCCAAGTTCTGCGGTACAAGCGAAGATAAAGATTTTTTGAAGCTTGGCTTCTTAAAGCTAACGATAAAAGAGAAATGTGAACAACCATAAATAAACTTCAGCAAATACAAAAAGTCGTTTCAATAATAAAAAAATTGTAAATAATGGAAAATATGGTTCTATTAACAATGTAGACTTATCACTTCAAAATAATACAAAAAGTTTAAAAGAAAGTAAATACACACAGAATCCTTTAAATTAAATTGTATAAAAAAACTTTTTTTTTTCAAATATTTCACAATACATTTGTAAAAAATACTATTTAGTAACTTAAAGAAATGCCCAGCCATTTTCTATAAATAATATGTTAAATATTTAAATAGTGTTATTATATTTTAGTGTTATTAAGTTTTTGTGTAATTAAATTTAAAGAAGAGTTAATGAAATATCAAAAAAAAAATTAATAGCATAATTAGGTTATTACAGGTTATTAAGGTCATTAAAGTTATCTGATGCGATACGAAGCTTTTAGGCTGTTACCTTTTGAATTTTTTTTATATATAAAATGTGGAACTGGTAGTTTTTAATGTTAATTATCTGCGTTTGCTAAAAATGAATAAGTATCTTTATTAAAATGAGAACATAAATACTCAAAACTATTGAACTATTGCAGACCTTGACGATCTTAGAATTCTCAAAAATGAGATTAATTTCTGAGAGTATGGACATACCCGAACGTATATACACGTTCGTATCCCTCAGGCTATTAAATACCCAAAGGCAAATCGAATTAAAACTCATTCCACCTTAAAGGCAATTAACAATCCAGCTCAAACAAAAATTGACAATATATCTCCAAAATTCCAATCCAACACTATTTATTAATGTCATATTAAACACAATCGCCTGCCAAAACCTTTAAATGTATCACAAACTGTGCTAATACCATAAAATTTATTACTTCTATTTCCTATACATTATACATGAATGCCACCTCACCCTTTCAGCATACAACGGTCTTTCTTGGGAGCCTACAAATCTTTATGCTAATAAAATTTCATGACCCTTATCCGCCTTAAAACGCTTTAATTGAATCCCCGAGTCGCAATGCCCAGGAGAAGCATTTCTCTAATCAAATGTCTTTATTATTAAGCTCCATTAAAGGCAACATGTTGATATGCTGCCTCATTAATTAGCTCGTTATGTTTCGCTCGAAGAGTTTCTCGGGTTTATTATCTGATCGTATATACTTCAGTGTTTCAGTTCGAGCTTTGATTGTGAAGTAAAGGTTTTATTAGTTGGAGGGGGAGTTGTTAGTCAAAAGTATCGGGAATTATATTAGTGTCGTAAAAATTCAGAAAATACTTGCATAATAAAGTTATTGAAGATATTGGCACTTAAGTTTTTTTTTTTAAACTTCGAGATTTGTTTTCGAAAATAGTTGTATAAAATTGTTTTTTTCATTTCTCAAGTTAATTAAAGTAATTGAAATAGAAAAATCCGTCGTTTTTTAGGCAACGAAATAATGATATTTTTTTTATTCTCTGTTCATTATAATAAACGATAAAGGGTTAAGTTTTAAAGATTGCAGTTTTTTTACGTTAGCCTGTTTACTCATTAAATAATTAATATTTAATTATCATTAAGCAGCACTGAATATTTGGTTAACCCTTTGCACTCCGATGTCGCCTCTCAGTCGCCAACATAACAACTTGTTCTTTTGGTTCCCTGTTCTTTAAAATAAACGAGAACGGCGAGATCTTGTGTATAAAAAACATCGATTTTTTTTCAAATTGTTCTCTTGCAGATCCGAAACATTACGATTTTCTCCCCTCTATGAGCATAAAAAAATTGTGGGTAAAAGAGCAAAAAGAGGAATAACTGTTCCGTGGAAAGAACACAATGCCAAAGATGTTCGCGGAGTGCAAAGGGTTTAAAATAACAGGAATAAAAGATAACAGTTTTGTGATAATAACGTAAATATAAAATATTAATGTTGAGTGCAAATGGTTAACATTTCATAAGAAAGTAAATACTTAATTTTAGTAACAAATTCAATGATTCGGAAAAAATGGTAAAGTGGTATATTTGAAGGTTTGGGTGCTACTGATTTATTTCAATTAATCTGAATGAATTACCTTATGTTAAAACAATTTTGTAACACAATATTTTAAATTTTAAAATGTATTATAAAGGCTATATATCAAAAGGGTATCATTCGGAAAGAACCAAACTTTCCTGAAAAGGTACAAACACTAGTAAATCGTCCCAATAATACTTAAAAAATTATTAAACAGGACATTAACATTAAACATCATTAAACATTTTGAAAATTTTAAAAAATTCAAGTATATAGTGGGAAGAAGAAAGTTGTAATGTATACTTCTTACACGGAATAATGAATTAAACTAAAAGTAATCAATAAACTGAAAATACATTAATCAATTCATCAAGAGAAATATCCGAATTACCTCAAAAGTATACAATAGAAAATAAGTAGAATAAATAACACAAAGTGTCTCACATAAAGAGGGAGTGATTTAAAAAAAACTAATAAACCTTATAAAAAGAAACAAAACCAATCACGAAACATCGGAAATTATTTTTCACAAACACGGAAATTGTTTGAAAAAAGCATCAGTCGTTAAACAAATTGTTTTTTCCCCCAACTTCCTTGATTTTTATGGATATTAAATAATCGCTTTATTCACACAATTCAGAACAATGCATTTCACTAAATAAAAAAAATTGAATTAACATGAAGATCTTAAAGATATTTTACCGAGAGGAGGTAGTTTTTCACCATTCAATTCAGTGTGGGGAAAAAATAGGTTGTCAGTTTAAAAAATGCACAAGTTTATTTCTTTATTTAAAACGAGCAACTTCACCATCCGGAGTTTTTCATAAGTTCATCAACCTAAGCCATAGAAAACCACTATAGTTTTACTATTACACAATTCATTTTATTATGTCATCAAATCTTTAAATTTAAATTTAAGCCTTATTCTAACGCTATCGAGATTTGAAACTTGACATACTTACGCAATCCCAAAAGAAATAAATGACGTAATACAATGAATATATGTTAGTTTTGATAACTACTAGTAGTTAATCATTTACACTTTAATAAAGAATTTAATTTTATTCAGCCAAAAAAATTGGACTCCATATAGTTTCGAACCCGCATTATTAATATAATCTTTTGACAGCGTTCTATTTGTAAATATGTCTGTCATAGTGATGACGGCGAACTGATAGTATGATATAATACTTTGTCTAGAATCCGTTTCAAGTTAAAACAATTTTAATAAATATAAATGAGAAAAAAAAAACTTAAATCAGAGGAATTTGGAAACATTTCAAATCAATAAATATCGTTATGCGACATTTTTAAAAGTTTGGGCCTATTTTAAGGAAAATTTACGACTACCCAATTGTCATCGCTGATTTAAAATTCATCAGTGTAAAAAAATAAGCAGATATGCATATTTCTTTTAAAAAGTTTATACTATTTATTTACGTTTACTTGTTTTAATTTTTTTTAATTTTACACTACACAATTACTACTTTTTCTACACTACTCAAATAACGTAATGTTCAATAGACGCCGGTATCGTTTGTGCTTCATGTATATAGTATCTAGGGTATGGCATAGATTGACATTTATTTAACCCAACTGTGTTAAGAAATTAAAAAAAAAATTAAGTTTAATATTTTTGCAATAAATAGTCTTCAAATAGTCTTTTATAATATAATCGAATAGTCTTTCTCATGTTTCTAAACTTTATTTATCAACTTTTACGACTGCTCAATTTTAAGCCACGAATGCTCGTAAGAATAAGCCCTTTTAACATTTACAGTAACATTCTAAACACAAAAAACTCAGGAACTTAGTCGCAAACAAACATAAAATCAACCCTTAACTAACAAATTAGTTTAGCTCGATAATTATGCAAATCGCTACAATTTAACACTCCCGACAATGCCGATTATTCCGACTAGCAATTTTAACGAAACCTAATCCACTCGCTAAACGCTCGCCACCAAAAGAATTTCTTCCTCGGAAACATTCTGTCGCGCTGCAAACTCCATGTTACCCGTCGGCCCCCCGAGGGAATCTCGCCAAAGCTTTAGTTAATTAAAACGAACTTTTAAGGATTTAGAATGACGAAAAGTGGCGAAAAAATACTCGCCCTGCTGCAGGATGGAAGGGGACGGGTAATGGGATTATCGGGGGACGACACATGTCCCGCTTAATCGTAACCGCCGAGATACTTCAAAAGTTTCGACAGGACCGGTGGCAGCGGAAAGGGGATTTCTTAATTACGGCGCTTTTTATTGCGTTTTCGCGCGTTTCTCTAAAAGCGGGGGTGGAAAGGTCAGACGCGTTAGAAAGGGGGTGTGAGGAGTGAAGATTCGAAAAGCTTTTGGGCTTATGAAAATGAAAAGAGAAAAAATATTTTTTCAGATTGTGCTTCTTTTGCTTTTGTCGGAAATTGTGTTAAATAATTAATTTAGGAAGAAGAAAAGCTGGGGGTATTAAGGAAACGCTTTTGATATTTTTTTTATTGCTGTTAATGTGGACGTTTTTGTTTGTTGTTAAAAGAAAAGTTTTTGAACTGTGTCAAGTTTAGGTTTGTCTAGTTGTGTGAGTAAAAAGATGAAACTTCCATTATTTTTTTTTAAATAATACATCCAGTATAAAGTAATATAATTTATTTGCCTTTACTTAATAAGACCTTTTATGAATTATATTTATTATATCAATATAATTTTCTATTATTTTATTATGTTATTGTATAATAAAAGAATGTTTCTTACAAAAATATAGTTGGCTTGTACTGTTTTTTGGTAGATAACGGCGTGTCTCCAAAATTTATAATTCAAGTTAGAGTTAAGAATTCTTGAAATTATGCTATAAAAGTTAACATTTGCAGCAAAATTATAATTCGTTACACAACGATCATCAACGGAATACATGAGAGAAAATAACCTAAAGACAATTTCGAATTACTATAAGAAAGGATTGAATGGATGAACATAAAAAAATTATGTTTGGTGTTATTTACTCGAAAATTAAAAGTTAAGGAATTCAACTTGCTTATCAAATGTGTCCTTTAATCAGATATGTTCTTTTTTTTAAATTAATTTTACATTCCTCAGCGATCGCATCACATTTTTAACACCGGTATTTTGTCGGATTAGCGAAAAGAAAATATTAAAAGAAAAACAACAAAATAAATCTCCAAAACTAAAAAAAAAAAACAGCATCCCTCTAACATATAGATGAGTGCTGTCTACCAACATGTAAAATGTTCCGATTTAATATATAAGCCTCCCAGTGGCCGTAACATCACGCAGCCTATTCAAGCGAAATAACACATACTCCCTCCCTCTTCCACACCCCCAAAAGAATTAATAAAACATCCCCCGACCCCCCATCCCCAACGTTGTCAAAATACATTTCCCATTCGCAACGAGTACAAGACATCCTCCCTGTTAGATGATTCCTGAAGATGTAGTGCTACAACCCGGCCTCTCAAATCAAAAACGAATTCTGTCGTTAGGAGATAAAACGAGTGCTCCAACCCCAGTGGAAAAGAAAAGGCGACCAGCTGTTTCTTTGACACATAAGAAAGAAAAGGGAAAGGAACTGACAAGCGGCTTATATGTAATAATAGCAATAGTAATAATAAAAAAAGCGAACTTGTTGCAGTCTCTGGTTTCGCGGCGGCCATGTTTTTCCGGCTGAGGTGAGATATGTCTTCGAGTGACGGGTGGTGTTCGTTTTCTGTATTTTTTTCCTCTATATATTTTCGTTTTCTGTATTTCTGCTGATGCCAAAAGACGGCAACTCGAGACGTGGATATTGTTTCTGAATCTTTCGGTTTTGGTGAACGGCACGTTCTGCTTTTGGGGAAGAGTGATACACGGGAGACTCGAGGCGAGCATTTTTTGAAGTTTTTGGCAGGGACTGGCTCGAGGTGTCAACTTATATTGCATCGGAAATGTGTCACGGATCAAATTTTAGCATGGTTTTGTGTGGATCAAACGGCGAGCGTTTATTGGAAAAATATTTCTGCTTTTTGAAATGAATGAATACTTATTTTTTGAAATGATAGATGGTATCAAGAGAGCATTCAATCGAATACTATTCTAAACGCCCGTTTAAAAAAATTAAAAGAAGCTTTCTTATCCGATTTTTGTATAAGTTGAGAAATAATTTTAATATGTCATTAAAGTTACTGAATTAAAAAAATCAAAACGATTGTTAAAGTACTGCAATAAATTACGAGGAAACTGTATTTTTTATTAGTAGTTGTTTTTATAAAACATAATTAAAAACTGTTACTAGTTATTAGTATAAAATGTTACGAATATCACAAATTGAAAGAGACGCAGTCAATATTGAATTATAATATTTTCTAACATCATTCTCACTTTTGACGAAATAAATTTCGTTAAAAAAAGATTAAATGAATTTCCTCAATTTGACGTAATATTTAATCGAAGCATATAGCAGGACTTTAGTCAAAAATACAAAAGTTTCGTCAAATATGAAAATGTCTATGCATTGCATTTTTATGAAAGTTAAATTAACATCTGCATGCCCTCTATAAAAGAACCATTTGACTTTCTCTTTTGACTACCTTTAATTTATCAACACATAAAACCGGATATTTTTTAACGACTTAATAAAAAACGAACTCTAAACAAGTAACTCGAAACCAAATTAACATAAGTATTTTTTCCTGCTATTTTCGATTCCTGTTGGTCGCTTTTGGTAGATCGTTTAATAAAAAACGGAACTCTAAACAAGTAACTCGAAACCAAATTAACATAAGTATTTATTCCTGTTATTTTCGATCCCTGTCGGTGGCTTTTGGTAGATCGTTTAATAAAAAACGAAACTCTAAACAAGTAACTCGAAACCAAATTAACATAAGTATTTATTCCTGCTATTTTCGATCCCTGTCGGTCGCTTTTGAAAGATCGTTTAATAAAAAACGGAAATCTAAACAAGTAACTCGAAACCAAATTAACATAAGTATTTATTCCTGTTATTTTCGATTCCTGTCGGTCGCTTTTGAAAGATCGTTTAATAAAAAACGAAACTCTAAACAAGTAACTCGAAACCAAATTAACATAAATATTTATTCCTCTTATTTTCAATCCCTGTCGGTCGCTTTTGATAGATCGTTTAATGCTAGAAGTTCATTGCATAATCTGAAAGTCTGCTTCTATGTTCCCCAGCTATCGTACGAAGGTGGGAGAATTGCCCCATAGGTGCTAAATGGAAATCCAACGCTGAACAAACAGGAAGACGTGGAAGCATTATTCTTTCAGAGTGTCATCACCTTTGATAAAAAAAAATCAGACTCTGAAAAAAGTGGGTCGGATAAAAAAGATCGTTTGTGGGAGGGTGCGAGAGGATGTTTCTAATTATAAGGATCAGGGAGTGATGATAAGAGGTGACGAAAACGATCAGGGTTCCCTCTCACTCGCCATATTTCAAACTTTATAGCATGATGTAATCCCACAAATGTCACGTAAGTTGCGATTTAGTGTGGTTGTAATCGGGATTAACGTGCCCATTTGCTTGGGTAAATTCAGCTTGGTTTTTTTTTCTAATGTATTTCCGTGTTGCGCGATATGGATCATGAATTTGTCGTGGAAATTGGGAATGATATCTATATTGGAGTACATGTGGCATATATAATACTTTGATAAATTGTTTTATAAGTATGTATTTAGATAAAAAAGTTTCAATAAACACGTTTAGTGTTTAATTTTTAAAAAAATTGGAAAGTTGGAATTTCCACTCATGTTCTATGACAAATCAACAACCGACCGCATCTAATATAAAAATTTACTAAAAAACCAAGACAATATTCTAAAGTAAATTATACCTGAACTTAGACAGTCGTCAGTTATTAGAGTGAAATATTGAAATTGTAAAAAGTAATTTTAACTGTAAAATATATATAGTTATATTTTATGGCATTTTAAATATAGGTAATCTTATTGGAAAGCTTTTAAATTATACTTTAGAGCATTAAGATTTTAAAATTTTGAAAAAAATGTTGGAAATCTTGTGAATCAAATAATTTCGGGTAAACCTTTGCTACTCACATATCTTCTGTTCATAATATTCACATAATAAAATAAGATTGTAAGAGCTAGAATTAAACTATTAACAATTTTTTATTTACGAAATGTTGAATTTGACACATGTAAAATTATTGCATTAACTTTAAATTTTGATAAGCCAGCATTTTCAAATAACCAATACAGGTTTAGAAAATTGCAAAAAGATTCATTCAAAAATTAAAATAGTTATTAAACTTCTATTTTAATGATTTTTCAAAAATATCGTCTGCCAATAAATTGTTTGCATACAAAAGAAGAAGAAAATCTGTTTTGTTCCTCATTTTAATTTTTTTAAAAAACTTTTAGAAAAGGTTTTGTAATGCATTTAAACTATATATTTTTAAATATTCCCTCAAAATATAGTTTATATCAATGCTTTAGTACACAAATGTGGTACGTAATTATTTTATCAAGACAACCACTACAGTTTAAAAAAAATTTACTTCGATTCCCGGTAAATCTTAGTTATGATTGTCGATATTTTTTTAAAACGATTTATGAAGGTGGCCTATGTAAGCTACCTCCATAACCCCTCCCCTGAGATTTAATCCTGGATCCGCCCCTGGTTGGAATGGAAAATGCACAAATCGTCAGTGGGTTCTGCCAATTTGAATAATTGCTTTTCATCTTAGAGCAATTACGATTTGTGGTTTCAAACGCGCTTCTACTTAAGCACAAAATAAACTTCAAAAAATGTGTAAGAAAAAAAAAGTATACAAAATTTAAAAGGTGCCCCGCACTGTTCTGTAAAAGGAAATGAATATTGTTTACTCCAAATGCGGGTGTATGCAATTTGACCCTGGCCGGAACTTTTCGCTCAGAGTCTGCCGCAAAAAGGAGTTGGGAGGTTATCGCTTGTGAAGTTGCCGAACTTCCAGGTGCGCCTGTTGCAGCCATTCAGCCACCCACATCTGACATGCATGGGACGCTCTAAGGTGTAACATCCTGTCACCGAATGCACAAAGGGCCCTTTCAATTGAAAGGAGGCAGTAATTATATTTCACGAGATACCCTTTCTTTCACTTAAATGTTTACCCATTCTTTCACTTAAATGTTTTTTCTATCTCCTTGTAAGATGTTTTTCCAAGGTACACACCGCTTTCAGAATACTTATGTATTTTATATGCCAAATTACCAAGATAGAAGTTGCCTTGTCAAATATAATTTTTTTAGAAGTTATTATTTAAATACACGTGTAACTTCACAATGCTAGACATTTTTAAGGAAAGATAAAGAGAAATTCCAGAGACGATTTGCTGGATTGAAATATATAAATAATGTAATAAGTGCAAAGTAGTTTCGTAATCCTTAAAATTTACATATCTGAAAAATGTGGTGTTTTTTCACGTTCAAAATTATTATGCACGCTTTCATTGGAGATATGTCTTACTACCTATACATTTTTTACTATATTCATAAATTATTTATGCACACTTTTGAAATATTTTAATACTTTTTGACATTGTATAAGGAATTTTCTTGAAAAACATTTTTTTTTTAAATATATATTAAAATTTCAATTTTTTTTTAAATTTTACGTTACGTGTAAGTTAATTAGTTATTTAATGCCAATTTTTATTTTAATTGAAAATAATAAAATTTGACTTGGTAACTAAATGTTCAACTTCACAAAATTTCAAGAAAGATATTTAAAAATTAAAGATTTTCTTTTAAAAAGTTTCTTACTATTACATTAAAGGTGTTAAAATAAATAAAAAAGAAAAAATCTTAATTACAGTTATTATTCTAATATTATATTTACTATGTGCCTTCACTGAACTTTGAGTCTATACTTACATGTGTAAGGCACGTGTGATACTTTGTGGTTCACGGGGATTTCGTTTGTCTTCAATCAAATAAATATATTTATTTTGAACATAGTCTAAAAAAAAGTGCTTAAAGATGAGTACATAACCAAACTCGTTTTTCTTTGGAGAACAATTGCATCATAAATGAACGATGACATACTCAAATTTTAAGTAATCCTACTTTCGCAAAAATGAGCCGTGTGAATTAATATTGCTAATCTCAGCTTCTGTTAAAAGTCATCTTACCAAAGCGACCTGACAATCTTAAAATAGTTGTTCAGAAGATGGTTTTCCATTATTTGATGTCGATTGATAAACGGAAACTGAGTTATTACAATTCAATTATCTTACTTCCCATTCTTTTGGCACACCTTTTTAAAATGACTTCTGTTTATAACTTCTTCACGTTGCCCTGGTAGCTTAACGGATAAGGCTCTGTACAGCGGTTTCCTACATATGTGGGTTCGATTCCCTGTAAGACTTGGTTGATATTTATTGAAAGTGATTTATGAAGGCACCTATATAGGCTTGCTTCTACTCGTTTTATTCATTTTTACCCATTGTACTTATTTTCAAGTGCATGTCTTTTTCAAAATTGAAACTCATATTCGGTTGGTTGGTTTGTTAATAACGTCGCACTAGAGCTGCAGAGTGGAATATTGGCGACGATTCGGGGTCAATCTCGAAGGAAAGAACCGGGAACACATACACATTCACACACACATTCATGCATGCATCTCGTCATTTTAGAACCATGGTCAGATGACGAGAAACTCATATTCGGAGCCAGGCATTAAATGTATTGAAAAATGAGTATATTAATTATTTCCGAATACCTATTTTTAACTGTACCTTTCAAAAGAAAAGTCGAAACAGTGATATCCAATTCCAAAATTTTATTATTTGTATCATAAAGCATAAGGTAAGTATTTACTTCGTTATTTTACAAAACCTCACAAATTTTTATAAAATAACAAAATAAATTATACCAATAAAAAATGAACCCGGCATTCATGAACACCAAGAACTCTTCCGTGGAATTTCTCTCCGGTCACGGTTAACCCCCCCCCCCCTCCCCCCCCCCCCCCACACACACTGATTAAAGAAATTATTCCCAGCATATGGAATCTCCGGATTAGCCCAGATTGGACCATCCCATTATCCCCCTCCCTGAATAAATAAACGGACAGGAGGGGTGTAGCGCAGGACCACACTCCAGTGCGTCACGCTTACATCACGAAATGGGTGTCGGCCTTGCCAAGAATTATGTTCCGAGCCACAAAAAAGAAGAAAGAAAAGAAAGAGAAGAGCCACAATAAAAAGAGATCAGATCCCGAAATAGGAAAGAATGCAATGTAAGTAAATAAAAGTCCAGGGAGGGGTCAAGGCTGTGTCGACCTCCCGAACATCCGCTCCGGTTATCTGCTAGATGGCGCTGTCAGAGGTCGCAAACGATAATGGATAGCGGGGTAAAAGAAGGGATAGTTTGCGGGGAAAGTAAAATCCAGGCAGTAAATCAGGCCTAATCCTCGTACGGGCCCCCCTCCTTTTAAAATGGGCCGGGTAATTCGGGCGGACACGGGCGGTAATGAGGAGAGACGTCGGTGAATTAATTTCTCGCGGTTAACCGCGGAAAAAACTGTCGAGAGCCCGTGAACTCGACACCACTTAGTCTGGTGTAGTGGGAACCCACGGCTGAAATTAACCAGTGGCGATAAGAGCAATGTGATTTATTGAGAATTGAAATCCGAGACTCGATTGTAAAAATAGTCTGATCCAATTATACAGTTTAAATTTGCGCTACGTTTAGAGTTGAGGGCTATATTTAGTTGATAAAATTGAAAAAACAAATAATCAACGTTTTATTATAGTATACTTGTTTAAAATAGTCATGCTTATAATCATTTATTTATAGTAAAAGAAATTCCAGTGCACTACAAAGTACCGCACATGGCTTTCAGATTTGAGTATAGACATCTAATCGTTAATAAAAGAATCGTTAATAAAATTTAATTATATAGAAAACATGTAAAAAAATCAATGAGGAAAAAAAAATACATTACAAAGTAGTAGTCAATAAAATTACAAAGAACATTGAAAATACATTTTTGGTTAAAAAGTTGGTGACATTTGCGAGGGCAATTGACGTTTTTTAGTCAATTGGCCTCCTAAATGTCACATGTTTAGTTTTAGTTCCCTTTTGAGAACTCTTTCTCAAGCATTGGATATTCGAACAGAATATGTTTATCATTTTGAATATTTCCTATGTTACATTTACATATATTTGATGGAGACAAGAGAAATTTTTATAAATATGATTTAAAGTTACAATGACCTGTTAAAAATTAAGTGATTTTATAATTGGCAGAAAAGTGAATACAGTTAGTTCTATGATAAATTGAAAGAAAATATTTACTTATCATTGTATTGAATAAATGTATTTTTTCATAACACGACGACCCGTTTTTCAGATATAATTCTTTTAATGCGGTTTTGGAATATTTAAAGGCTAAATTTTCAATTAAGTTTAATTTTTGGAAATAGTTTAAACATGAATTACATTTTAACGATAAGACTAAATTTATACTGTAGAACTGAAGTACAAAAAAAAAATCAAAATCATATTGAGAGAGCGAGGTATCTGTTTTAACTCGAACTTTCAGCATTTTGTCTCCTTGTAAATTTTTCTGTTATACAGTTACGACCAAACGTGTTGTTCGAGATTTTCCTCAAATTTATCATGAATAATCTTTTAAATCATTAAAAACAGCGTATGTGTTTTTAAAAAAAAAAAATTTCGTTTTGGTCACGAGATCTGCTATTCTAAGAAATATTAGTTTAAACTAATGAAGTCTATATAGACCTGATTGTTATATAATTTATTTTAATAACTGGTGGATATATTTCTAATTCGACTACAATCGATTTGAATAATAACATTGTACGCAGAATTTAAAACATTTCAAAGGGAATTAAAAGTATGTCCGTAAATTCTATGTCAATGCCCCAAGGTGTCTTAATTGTTTGTCCAACCCCTCATTTATAAATTCCTACCGGAATTTTTAATTTATTATTTTGAATTATATGATTGTTTTTATGTTCTATTAGCCTACTATAATTGATAATCGTAATAATTGATAAATATATTCATGCATTTATTGTATGTATTTTGATACCGATATTTAGGCACATTTTTAATTAAATTGTAAAAATACATCAAAATAAGAAAATATATTGCTTTGTTTCTGATGCAATGTTGTTTAAATATATAAATTAAGCAAACTATTTTACAATATTCGGTTCATTGGTGCATTTTAAACCCCTTTCAGGAGTATTTTGATATGTTCGTGCAACTTTAAATTTTCCACATTACCAAACTGCAATGCAAAGTTAATTTACATATAGGACATATGGTACGATTGGATAAGAGTATATATAATCCCAATATTTATTATTTTTTAATATAAACTTAATTTTTAAATATAAAAAGAAACAAATAATTAATAATTTTAAAAACATTTTATGTTTCATTAGTTCATCTTAATGCAATTTTATTCTTTATAGAATATTGATAATATTTCTATAGAGAATATTAAATAATATTCTTTATATAATATAAACAATGCACTTTATAGAATTATTTATATAATATTAATATTCTTTATAGATTATTAATATACTACTTATAGAATATTAACAATATTCTTTAAAAGATATTAACAATATTTTTTACAGAATATAAACAATACTATTTATAGAATATTGATTTTGATAAATAATAATGAAGTAATTTATGTAAGCGGATATATTTTATAAGTGTCAAATAGTCAGTCAAAATAAGTAAAATATGGTTCCATAAAATAAAAAAGAACTTATCTATTTTTTTTTATTATTATACTTCAACAGAAAACAGAATGCATTATCTTATTGTCACTCATCTTTATAGAATTCTAAGATCACATATTAAGCAATCGAGAAAGTGCAAACGATTTACCGTTTACCAAAACGAAACTTTAAAAACAGAAACTGTTCCATTGAATAAAAAAATATTTTTTTAGTCAGTCGCGTTTTTTTTTCTGAAAAAAGATACTGTCGTTAAACGTTATTTTTTCAGCTAGTCCTTTTCCCCTAATGATTTAACGCGCCATTCAGGTATGAAAGTAAAATAAAAACTCACTTTTTTTAAATACATAAAAAACGAACATTTGGCAACAAAAAAGCCGTATCTCTTTTAATGGCGATGCCACAAAAGTGAAAAGAATGGTACCTTATCGGACAGCGTTAATGTGCCACTTAGAACGTTTCTAGAGACTTCTGCCACAGAAAAGCCTTATCGGTAGCAAATTTAGAAATTCATTTGCTTTGACTCGGGTTTTTTTTCCCAACGCATACATGTTTTTTTATTAGTATTTTAAAGATTTGTATGGGGGGAATATTTAGGCAACTAAAAAAATTCAATGGAATGAGAATGGTATAACGAAAATGTGCAAATGCGAGATGTTAAAATGTATTTATGAATATTGGTTCGTTAGCCCATTTATTTTTCTCGTTACTAGACTAGTATACTTAAGCTAATGAGCCATTTAATGCTTCTAAAAGTTATATGATAGTATTTTTTTTCTGTCTTTAATGTTAGGATACGTTTAAAGTTTAGAAGCCGTAATATATTTTATAAAGCACTAAAACTTAAGCAACGAGATATTAGTGTAATTTTTAGTATTGCCAATTAAGGAGAATTTTGCTGAGATTTCAAAATGTTACTTTTTAGGTTGGTTCAGGGGGGAAAAAAATTTAAAACTTTTGTGAAAGCAAAATTGGAGACATTTAAATATTTTTGCAATAATTTCTGACATCAATACCAAATACAATAAGAACCCATTAACCTTTCATATTATTCATGTTACTTCATAAAATGTACCCATTTATAATTTTAAAAAATATTTTGTGTTGGGTAATGGCGTTAAATGCAATGTCTGGTGTGCAAATGAAAATCTGTTTATATAGTGTCATCGATGTATTTTTTATCATTTAGTTACGCAGCAACAACTTTCGAGTTATAGAGCATCCATTTATTAGTTTTGTGTAAAATGTGGTTATATAGAAAATTTTTTCGTGGTTATTCATGTGGAGATTGCGCTACAAATTTGAAACGCTATCATGAAGAAATTATAATTTCTCTAACTACGACATGTTCATTGATCTCCACAGTAAGAACGCCTACAAATTTGTTAAATCTATTTCGAACAATTCATTAGAAATGTTTAAGAGAAGTTCGTAATAAACGAATATTGAACACATTTCCAATTCCAGCATTCGACTTAGGCGTCAGCCTTGCTGTTATCTGTGGATCAATAGTATGGGAGTCCTTACCTCTCCCCCCCCCCCCTCACACATGTCCCGTTATGATAAATTTTTGTTGCTAAGCATCAAACCTTAAAACTTTAATTGTATGTATTTTAGCAAACATCCCCATAGAAAGTTAATAATTTCTATAAAAAATTTAATTATTTCAAAGTTCGCGAAAGAAATTTAAGTATTTTTTCAACAAAGTTTTTCTACGTCACACAACCACTGAGACGCCTCCCTTCCCATATAAAACTAGTCACGCATAATAACCCCCCCTCCCCCCCTAAAGATGTATGACATAATAAATGAACGGCCCAGTTCTTATATAACTTATTTGGTTTTTGTACTATTATTCGTTATTGATATATCTTGTCAGGAAAGAGAGAAAGAGGCGCACACTCACAAAAATACAGTCTAAATAGAAAAAAAAACACTTTTTAGACACGGAATAATTTAAATTGTGCAAAAACAAATATCTAACCAAACTGGAAACATTGTTTTATATAGGGCATTGAAAGTAAAAAAAAATCCAAAATTATATTAATTTCTAAATATTTAAATATGTACAAAAACTCTAAAAAATTACTCCCTCATGTTTAAGAATTGTGTGATCGCAAAACAATAATCCTCAAATTTTGAATGTAAATCATTTACTTAGATTCCTTTTCTGGGTCGTCAGCTCATATTTGATTCTTATACTTACGTTGTCATAATTAAAACGAGCATTCTTGGACTATTGGATAGAGCGTTGGACTCTAGAACGAGAGGTCCGCGGTTCGAGTCAGCTCCTCGAGAGTGAATTATTATAATATTTAAAATCCTCATTTCAGACGAAATATATTTCGTTAAAAAAACTACAAAATGGATTTTCTCAGTTTGTAATGGAGCATATAGCAGGCGTCAGTTTCGTCAAATATGAAAATGCATTTTTAACAGCGAATTAATGAAAAAGTTCACGTCCATTTAAATCATTCACTTCCCTCACTCACTCACTATAGACTCCCACAGTAATGTTCGGTTGGTTTGGTTTATTAATAAACGTCACACTAGAGCTGCACAGTGGGCTATTGGCGACGGTTCGAAGCCTATCTCGAAGGAAAGATCCGGGAACTATGCCTCGTATTTTTTAACCATGGTCAGATGACGAGGAAACACCTGAACCGGCACCCAACGCCTTCAATAGACGTCGGGACTTTGGACCCCGATCAGATTTATCGTGCACCAGTCCCGTATACACGCCGTTCATTTTTGCGGATGTTCTGGACGACTTTTCTAGTATTTTGTAGCGTATCTGGCAACCCTCTGATCGCAAGATCACTACTTTTTACTTTTATTTGTCAAGTCCATCGTCTGGCATCGAACCGGGAACCTTCGTATTCCCAGCTGTCGCCGTTAACCGCTCGGCCACGGAGGCTCCAGTAATGTTCGGAATGTATGTTAGAAATACTGGCTGCTAAATTCATTATGAGAACCTTCCACACCCATTCTGCTGGAAGAACGGGGGTCAGGAATGCAGGTGTTTGGGGTCCTCGGGGACCTGGTGGGGTCCATTAGAGGCGCGTAACCCCTCGAAAGGACCCGTCACGTAGGCCGTGAATAATCACGGGAACCCCCCACCTGCGCCAATCACATGCATGCGGGTCTAAATAGGCGTTTTTCTGCAGGTCCATCACAATGCGCACAATGGGATTGCCCCTATTTCGTATTCATCGAGGTGGGGGTTTAATGAGGAAATGAATCACGGATAATATTTTAATGGTTAGTTTATGCATGATTTTTGGATGAATATGCATACATTTGATTTGTATGTGGCTTCAAAGTGTATGGATTCATCATGTTGTAGAATTTAAAACTTTTAAGTATGTTAATCCATAAGGTTTTAAATTTTACAACACGTTTCAAATAAATAACGATTTCTAATTGCAGAACAAAGGTATCATAATTAATGATTACAAACTTTAAAATATACAAATTTACCCTGACAAAAAAACTATTAGGCATTAAAATAGGTGTGCTTTCTTAAATCACTTTCAATAAATATCGACAATTACAATTAAGACTTATCCGGAATCGAACCCAGGTGCTCAAGAACCACAGTTCAAATTCGTATCCGTTAAACTACCAAGGCGACATGAAGAAGTGATAAACAGAAGAAATGTTAAAAAGCGCCAAATAAATGGGAAGTAAGAAAATTGGATTGTAATAACTCAGTTTCCATTTAAGCACTTGACATGAAATAATGTTGAAAACCATCTTCTAAACAACTATTTTAAGTTTTCCAGGTCGCTTTGTTAAGATGGCTTGAACAGAAGCTGAGATTAGCAGTATTAAACCATACTGCTCATGTTTGCGAAAGTACGGTTACTTAAATTTCAGTACGACATCACTCATTTACGATACAATTGTACTCAAAGCAAAACTAGTAGGTTCAGGTACGCATTTTTAAGCATCTTTCTTTTTTTATAGTGCATATTTGGATTTATAGCAAAAGAAATTCCTGTGCACCACAAAGTTTTACACATGGTTTACAGATGTAAATAGCATCTAATACATAGGACAATCGTTAATAAAAATAAATCATATAGAAAACATGTTAAAAAAAATCAAAAAGAAAAAAAATACATTACAAAGTAGTGGCGAATAAAATTAACCCAAAACATTGAAAATACAATTTCGTTTAATAAATTGGTGACAATTTGGGGTCCAATTGTCGTCCAATTTTTGAGAAATTAAATTTGTGTACATCATCGCTCATTTACTATGCAATTGTACACCTAGCAAAACAGGAACGTTCATGTACTCATTTTTAAGTACTTTTTTAAATTTTTAAAGATCTCGTTCATAGGCCAAAGACACAGCAAAAACTTTATTTGTTGTTCCTCAAAATTGTTTTGTGTCCCCACAAGAGAGATATGCCACTTGCCGTCATCCACCCACCAGCGTTCGCATCATAGTCCGAGTATTGCATCCCGAAGATTAGAAAGGCTCTCGGTTTGATGGATGGCCGCCATGTGGGAAGCATCTCCCTCGGCGGAAGATGATTCAGTTACGGACTTAATTGGAAATTATTCAACAGTTGCCATAGACTGCAAGGGATAGGATTGAGATATTTCCATCGGCTTTTGGCTTCTATAAACACTGGCGACGCTTGGAATTAACATTGCAAAATGACGGTGGACACAAAGCAGCTTGTTCATGTTGGTGCTTTTCTTTGGGTTTTTTCTGTTATGGGATGCTATGTTTAGTTAGTAAGAAAACAGATTCCTTTAAGCAAGACCAGATACTCAAATCATAATATTTTTATTAGTGAATTCAGAAATACTATTTTTGTGCACTATTAGAATATCTCTTTCTGAATAATAGTCAATGAAAAAAAATATTTAATATCGTTTTTTTGCGTTTTTTAAGTTTAAATATGCTTTTTAAAATACACTACTCCTCCATCAATTTTTAATATTAAAATAAATTGATTAAATAATGCCAGAGTACATATTACAGACTGAGGAAGAGATTTTTGCAAATTTCTGTTTTAGTTGTTTGCCAGAAAATACTTTACGTTCATAACCCAAAAAATAATAAAATTTTTATGTTCATTAATTCGTAAAAAAAATATTCATAACTTAATTTTAAAAAGCTCTTCTTACTTTTATAAAACAAATATTAAAGTTTCAAAAACTAATAACAGTTTAGTTTTAAGTAAATTTTTGACAAATCCTTAGCATTCTAATCACCATAACTCCAAACATTTATTTTGAGTAACTGACAAACGTTGCAGACGAAAAGTAGGTAGAAAGATGATAAATGGTATATAAACATGTAAAAAACGTAGTATAGGCATCATTGTACTAAAAAAAAAAATTAACAATAAGTTTCGGAATTTGGGACTTGGGTTTCCCTTAACTCTTTAAGCGGCAAAAGAAGTATCAAAATTGTAAAGTGGCTTTCACTTTAATAGAGTTTAATTTATATTCCCGACAACTGTCTTTTGAAAAAAAAATATTAATGTAATCGAGATAGCTTTAAAAAAATACTCCAATGCTTTGATTTTAAAAATATTTCAAAATTTAGTATTTATACGAATTAAAAAAAAATTTGCTGTGAAAGCTGTAAATCAAGGACAGAAATTGTAACACTCAGAAGGTTAAAACAAACTAAAAAAGTCGATGCTTATTTAAAATAGATTTTTTAACTGTCTTATCCTTATTATTTAGGTGTAGCAAATTATTAAAAAAAAAACAATGGACAGTATTTGTTTTACCAGATATTTCAGTTTCAATAGTATCTCACCCAAATCTATTTAAATAAATGCATGGATGCTAATTTAAAAAATACATTTCACATTGTATTCTGTCCCAATTAATCGTAAAAACAAGAGAGTCAAATCCACTTGATTTGTTCCACATTACTTATATTATATTCTATAATTTTACTTTACTTATTCAACCGCGAATATTTTAAATATATACACTCAGTGATCACAATAAAAAAAATCTACAATAAACCCACGAAATATTAACCACACTAACTAGTTTTTCAATCAATTAACCGTACACGTACAAGACAAGAGATATTTTCATATATAAATTATAAATTAACGTATTTTTGTTCCAAGGCTTCAGAAATAAGTACAAAGTAAATTATTTCCCAATATTCAAAGCTAATGATAGATTGATTAATATTTCAGAAACACCCACATTGCATAGATACTACGTAGTTCAATATTCAATGAAACGAACGAAAAGCGATAATAATCTCTTAATGGAATGTGGAAACAATCTTTTCCGATATCAATACTCAAAGCCGATTATCGCGTTCTTTCGTTTCATAATGGTTATCTTGTAAATTAACTTCACAGGAGAATAATTATTGAAGTCTGTCGAAGAATGCCTATAGATATTCGTAAATTATGATTATATTTTCAGTATACAAATTTTAACGGAGTGTTTAATTGAATTGAATTTTATTAGCGTGTATTGATTGATGGCAATTTTATAAATAACTAGCTGTTAATTTTATAAATAACTACCTGTTAATTTTATAAATAACTACCTGTTAATTTTATAAATAAATACCTGTTAATTTTATAAATAACTACCTGTTAATTTTATAAATAACTACCTGTTAATTTTATAAATAACTACCTGTTAATTTTATAAATAACTAGCTGTTAATTTTATAAATAACTAGCTGTTAATTTTATAAATAACTAGCTGTTAATTTTATAAATAAATAACTAGCTAAAAAAATTACCGCACTGGTTCGTTCTTCACATTAATTTATTTTATTTGGTGGTATATTGGTAGACCTCTCCGGGTACATCTCAGAATGTTAGTTTTAAGTATTTTATTGGTTGTCAAAAACTTGTAATTTTATAACAATGTAATGTTATAAAAATGTAGTTATTTTTTTAATGGCCATTTAAAAAAATAGATTATAAATCCGTTATTAATGGTTAAAAACGGGAAAACTAAAAGGAATTTTAAAATTTAAAGCTTCAGGTGTATAATTAGAGTTGATCAGTGGAAGATAGTGTTTTGTGTGCCACAGACACACAGGGATAATGTTATTATTATGTATTATTTTAAATAAAACGTGTCTTCTTTAAATTAGATTGAATGCTCACACTGTACCGTGAAATCCAAATTTTTATCAATTACGACACGTGTTGAAATATTGGTAAATGCACACCAAAAAAAAATATAATTTTACAAACAAAGATTACAAGATCCTTCCGTGATAAGTTTTTTAAACATACAAGAAAAGTCGTAACCCTTCGCACTCCACGAACACTTTGCGATTTGTGCTCTTTCTATGGAACAGTTATTCCTCTTTACGTTCTTTTCCACAGATTTTTTTTTATGCTCATAAAGGGAAAAAAATCCTAATCTGTTTTGTATTTGCAAGAGAACAAGTTGAAAAAAAGATTGATGTTCTAAACACAAGATCATGCTGTTCTCGTTTATTTTAAAGAACAGGGAAACAAAAGAACTGCTCGTTACGTTGGCAACTGAGAGGCACCACATACCCATTCGTTAGTTTGGTTTGTTTAATTAACGTCGCACTAGAGCTGCACCGTGGGGTATTGGCGACGGTTCGGGGTCTATCTTGAAGGAAAGACCCGGGAACACATACACATTCACACACACATTCATTCATACCTACCTGCACCTCGTTATTTTAGAACCATGGTCAGATGACGAGGAAACACCTGTACTGCACCCAACGCCTTTAATAGACGTCGGGACTTTGGACTCCGATCAGATTTATCGTGCACCAGTCCCGTATACACGCTGTTCATTTTTGCGGATGTTCTGGACGACTTTTCTAGTATACCCATTCGTTAGAGCCAAAGAATAAAAAATTTAACAGACTGCAGCATTATTATCTGTTTTTTTTAATGTAAAAATGAATTTTTTAAACGCAATTTTTAAAAAAAATAGATATTTATGAAATGAAAATACGATTCGTCACTGGTCCATGAAATTATATTCAATCAAATCAATACAAAAAATAATGCAAACTTATATATTTGTCACTTTGACAACGTTAAAGAATCCATTATATTAATTTTGAAAATACCTCCATACATATGTATAAATTATAGTTACTCGCAATACAATGTTTTATAAGATTTGACTTTTTTATAAAGCTATTAAATATAAAAGATACCTCTTCTTTATTCACTGAAAATCATCATACATACCATTACTAAAAAAAATAGGAAAGCTTCATATATTTCTGCGAAAACAGGTTCTTTTTAATACCTTCTTTAAAATCAATTACCGGCTAATATCACAAGCTCTTTATCGGTAATTGATGTTTGGGATTAAACAATCTGCTTGAGTAGCCTTAATTAATTTTCTGTTGCAAAAAATACGAAAAAAGCCTCTTATGATTGATTGGAAGCAAGGCGAGGTTTAACAGGTGCTTTGTACGTATACGTGAAAGGGTTAATATTATACTGATCACCTAATGAAGAAACTGTAAAAAATGCTACAACTCTTGATTTTAATTTCAACGTCAATTGCTTTGTTAGAAAATATCAACAAATTACTTAGTTTTAGAACGTTTGGAAACTGAAAATGTAGCAGTTCTTTTATTTATATAATGTATAAAGTCTATTACTTTTCTCCATTAAAAAAACGGAAATAAATAGCTTTAAGAAAAGTGTACTTCAATAATTAATTGTTCAAGACAGTAGTTAATATCTATAAAATAAAATGTTAATATGAAATGGAAGCCAATATTAGCCAATAGCCGTATTAGCCAATAGCCGTAACATGTTTACACATACAAATGAGTTAATTAAACAGCTGAAAACATACAAATGTAAAATGATTAAATCAATTATTAAATTTTTACGCTAAAAGTTAAAAGGGGTAAGACGCATGTTTTTAAATTTACGTCGAATACATATAATGAATATATTCTTTTTCATGGCTCCACTTATATATTTTTTTCAATATTTTTTGCAATGTTTATTAAGGTGGGTGATTTCCTTTTAATAGATTCTTATGACTAAGTAATGATTATGTCCTTTTCTTATGGATATTGAAATTTCGCATAACTTATGCGATTTTAAATAATTTTTATTTAAATTTCCTCGTTTTAATCAAATAACAGTAGATATATCTATTTAGAAACAAACAAAGTAGAATAATCAATGCTTTCAATTTCGATGAAAAAAAAAACATACGTGAAATAAAAAGTTTTATAAAGGATTATGAGATAAAAGAATCATAAAATAATGATTTTGTAAAAAGTCTTCAGTTTAATAACATCCCGAAGCATTCATCTAATGCGTGATTTAATTGAATAATTCATTTAACAATTTTAAGTTATTACATTTTTAAAGTAAGGTACCGAAATGCTCGGAAGATTTCCAATTTAAAAATAAAATATAGTTTTAGCCATTTAAGCGATTCCTACATGTTAGAATATATTTTTTTTGTTTTGTTTAGAGAAATTATCATTGTTTAGGAATAGTTCGTATATTATTACATATTTAAGTTTTGAAGTTTTATGAATTTGAACCAAGAAAGATAAAAATTCCATGCTTAATATACATTTTGTTTACAAAAAGATGAATGTAAACACGATGTAATTATCATCCCTTAATGCAAAAGCTATTAGAAATACAACACATAATAGACACAGGCTATATGTGAAATAAGGAGAACAAAATATGCATGTACTACATATTTTCAAAATTTAAGTATCGTCACAAAATATAATTTTAAAAAATTAATCGTCGGAAAACAAGACGATCAATAAGAAATAATAAACCGGTAAATAATCGGGCTGCTAGAGCGACTATTTCCATTTCCTCCACGAATTTGGGATTAATAAAAAAGTTTCATTGACATAAGATTATTTTAACTCTACACTGTTAAAAATATGTATTCAAAAATAAGTAAAATGTACTCATTTTTGAATACATTTTATGTTTATCATGGCTCAGAATACATAAGTTTCATTTTGAAAAAGACATGTACTTAAAAATGAGTACAATGGGTAAAAATGAGTAAAGAGAGCAGATGCTAGCCTATATAGGCTGCCTTCATAAATCGTTTTTAATAAATATCGACAATTGGAACCACGACTTACCGGGAATCGAACCCAGCTGCAGGCACCGCTGCCCAGAGTCTTATCCGTTAAGCTACCAGGAAGACGTGAAGAAGTTATAAACAGAAGTAATGTTAAAAAGGGATGTCAAAAGAATGGGAAGTAAGATAATCGAGTTATAATAACTCAGTTTCCATTTAAGCAAACGACATCAAATAATGTGGAAAACCATCTTCTGAACAACTATTTTAAGTGTGTCAGGACGCTTTGTTAAGATGGCTTGAACAGAAGTTGTTATATTAACAATATTAAATCACACTGCTCATTTTTGAGAAAGTACGATTACTTAAATTTGTGTACGTCATCGCTCATTTACGATACAATTGTACTAAAAAAAAAACGAGTGAGTTCATGTACTCATTTTTAAGAGCCTTTTTTTTACAGTGTAGTTTCTATAATAATAGTTTCAAAAGATATAAAAAATAAAATAAAACAATTAAGCTCTCAAATAATCAAACTACAACCACTACTAATATACAGTTGCAATTCTCTACCTCAAACTACAATAAAATTGAACTCCGCTTAAAACAACCCCATCCCCCCCATTCCTTCAAAAGCTCCAGCATCAAACACTATTCCAAAAGCCACGTGCATCGCCCATTAACCGAAAGAATTATTTAAATATTCGGCTTTACCAACCGACTCCCGTCATTACGTTACCTTCCTCAATTTACAAGTTGAGGCTCGCTTTGAAATATTCGTTACCAAGTAGAGAGAGGATGAACGCGAAGAGTAATTTGGCCGGATAAATAAAAGAGGATGAACCAATATTTTGTTGGAGGATCGATTTCAGCTATGCAGCTTCATCTCCCCCCTCCCTCTCTTCACGGGCCTTTCAAAGTTCTGGCAAACTCAACGAGAGCAACTTTTCGTTCAATTAAAGCACAGTCAGGTTGGATGTTATACTCGTCCCTTGGCGAACTATCGGAATTTTACAGCAAATATTTTTTTTACGTGATTTTGAGTTGCCTTTTAAATTTATGAGCGAAAATGGTACAAAACGTTGAATGATTAACAATGGTTGAATATTAATTTTTGCCATTATACCTTGGTGCCGGATTTAATAGTGGATATCTGAAGCTGGCTTATTTATTAATTATTAAAGTTTAACGGGTGTATTTACTGCACATCTCCTTTTTGGGGAATAAAAATAATTTTCCACACATTTCACTAGTTTGACTATTCAATCCAATGAATAAGGAATTGCTTTATCTCATATTTTTATTGATTTAATTCATTTGAAATATTTTTTTAAATTTTAAATGAAAAAGGAAAGCAAAATTTTATTGAATTCAGATTTATATTCTTAAGACCACGAACACAAAGGTTCAGGTGTATTTTCTAATAATTAGTGCAAATATAAATTTCGTTAAAGATTGTATATAGTTATTTTAATTGCTTTTCCCTGTAACTATTTCATTTTTCTGTGAAAGTGTTGAACGCAAAAAATATACTCTAAAAATTTGTCCACATTTGTAAGTTACACTTTTAAGTTATTTTATGTAAGTTATGATAAGTTATTTTATGTTTTGACCCACAGCCTCTCTGTTCGCCGAAGGCCTGAACTTAATACAGAAGGAGATGACAAGGAAAACACAGACTAAAGAGAGATGCCAAATCATATGACCAATTAAAATATATTTTTCATGTATATAAAATAAAAATCAACACTTAATTGTGCTTTTCCACACACACTGTAAAAAAAGTACTTAAAAATGAGTACCTGAACATACTCGTTTTTCTTTAAATACAATTGCATCGTAAATGAGCGATGACGTACTAAAATTTAAGTAATAGTACTTTCTCAAAAATGAGCAGTGTGATTTAATATTGCTAATCTCAGATTTTGTTCAAGACATCTTAACAAAGCGACTCGACAAACTTAAAATAGTTGTTCAGAAGATGGTTTCCACATTATTTGATGTCGATTGCTTAAATGGAAACAACTCAATTATCTTACTTGCCATTCTTCTGGCTCACCTGTTTAACATTTCTTATGTTTTTAACTTCTTCACGTCTCCCTGGTAGCTTAACGGGTAAAGGTCTGAAAAGCGGTGCCTGCGGATTTTGATTCGATTCCTGGCAAGTCTTGGTTGTTGAAGGTAGCCTATGTATTCTAGCATCTACTCTTTTTACTCATTGTACTCATTTTTGGGTGCTTGTTTTTTTCATAAGGGAAACTTATGTTTTTTAAGCGATGATAAGTAGCAAATGTATTCAAAAATGAGTAAAATTTACTTATTTTTTTGAATACCAGTTTTTAACAGTGAACAAAAAAAAGTCATAAACATACGGGAATCTTAAGCTAATATATTATTTAAGGATAATAATACAAACCAAGAGAAATTTACAAAACAAAGCTTTTGAAGGGGAAAAAGGCATAGGACAGTCGATAAATCGCCAAATTAGGAAGTCAGAACCAAGTAGCCCATTTGATCGTCTGAAAAGCTTCCCAAACAAACCCAGGGCTCATCCCTATTACACAACGAGGCAGAAGGAACACACAAGAGGGAGGAGGGGGAGAAAATATCGATGCTCGTTTGCAGCCACCGCCAAACGACATCATTGATTTCAAAATTTTCGCTATCCCCCCCCCCCTCCTTCTCCATCCACCCCCTCAAACAAACTCATCTTTTGCAGCCGACATGCCCCCCACCCCGTGCTCGAACACAGAAGGGATGCTGCTGCCCCTTGATCGTCCGTCCTGCACACACCCCTCTTCTGAAATATCGTCTGCTGCTGAAATAAGGGGGAGGGGGGGGGGGGATAATCCAGTTAAGCGTGCTGTAATCGGCGCGGATTGGGATCGAAGAGGGGGCGACAGATCGATAGAGTAATGAATATAAAAGTTGTATATGTCAGGCCCAACAACGCATTGTGAGAAGGATCAATTACAAGGATGCTGGAAGGAGTGATTGGAATGCATATCAAAGCAGTACACGCATCGGGACGTTTGTCCCAGATTGGGGGATCAGGTGGGGCAAATGGCCAATAAGTACAATTATTACAAAGCCAATTAATATTACGAACCGGGGGTTTATCATACTAATATAAAATATATCGGTATTTAAAAGAACAGTGAATCAATTCATGGGGCAATCATATAAATTATTTTTGTAGTGAAGATCCCTTTGACGCTCCTTAGATACAACGGATCTTAACACATGTGTCAAAAGAAACAGAAGCTCATGGACCAGTGACGAATCGTATTTTCGTCTCATAAATATCAATGTATCAATGGTTTTAAGCAATCGACATCCAACAATGGGGAAAACCATCTTCTGAACAATTATTTTGAATTTGTCAGGTCGCTTTGTTAAGACGGCTTAAACAGAAGCCAAGATGAGAATAGATGTCAGCATTGTCAACGGCTTGTTTAAAAAAAAAACGTTAAAACGAATTATTTAAAACGCATTTAAAAAAAATTATTTTAATGTTTTTTTTTTTAAAACAAGCCGTTGATAATGCTGACATCTATGAACAGAACGTTAAACATTTGTGCTTTTTTTGGCCATAAAATGTCATTCTATAATATATAGTATCATTCTATATATTCTATGCTATATGCTGTGATTAAATATTTCGCCAAACTGAGGAAATTAATTTTGTCAGTTTTTTTTAATGAAATTTATTTCGTCCAAAGTGAGGGCGATTTTAAATAATATAATAATTCAATATGGACGAGATGACTCAAACCGCGGACTTCCCGTTCCAGATGCCAACGCTGTATCCACTTGGTTGGTTATTTGGAGTTTATTGGCACAATATTGGCCAAAAATAGCCAAGTTGCGCCAAACACAAGGTAATGTATCCACTTAGACAAGAAGGGTCGCTTGAATTCTGACAATATAAGTTATAAGAATCAAACATGAGCTGATGACCCAGAAAAGAACCGAAAAGGAATCTGAGTAAATGACTTTCGTTCAAAATTTGAGTATTCTTGTTTCGTCAAAAGTCACGTGATTCAATGACGAAACGATTATCAAATATAACGAAAGTAGCCGGAAAATGCGAGTAATTTCTGAGAGTGCATGTGACCTGAAAACGGAAGAACTGTGAACTCGTGATCGGGGAGTCGCTCGTTCGAACCTCGTGTTACAGAACAATGTGTTTATGCACGTTAAATCGTTCGCAACCCAAATGCCCTCGAGGTGTGGCGATGTAGAAGTTTATAGAGTTGGGTGCAAATTCAGGCATTGTCTTCGTCATCTAAAGACGATTCAAAATTACGTGGAATTTTGTTTTGAAGTATTTGAAGTAATTGCCGACAGGGAATTGAGGGATTAAATTTGGAAATTATTGAATGCAAAATATTGGAAGTAATAAAGTTTAAAGTAATTCAATTAAGATATTTTTTTATTTAATATAATCATGGAAAAGACCTGGATAAAAACAAAAATTTTAAAATATATTTAAATCCTCAAACGACAAGAATGTGAACTGCAAAAATAGCATACACTAACAAAGTATTAAAAATTAATTAAATCGAAGCAATTGTCATCTTACAAGACAAAGCTTAAAAGAAATCTCTTGCAGAAGAATAATTATTTTCCTTAACTAAGGTCATTTTTAAATAATCCATAATCCCCTAGTTCTGACTTAAATTAGTTTCAAAACATTTCGGGATATTCAAAACTTTTGAAAATTCCATAGAAAAATATTTAGTTTTTAATTAAAATTCAGAAAGAAGAATTCAATTTCTCAGATTTAAATTGTTGTAATTTTACGAGTTCATAATGAACCGAACATATTTTACTTACTAATAATTGCTCTTTATTATTTTTCTTCATTATAGTTAATATTTTCAAAATTAATAATTTACTATTATTACTTCTGTGGAAATGCGAAAACAATTCAATTTTTTATAGTTGGAAGGAGATTAAGAAATGCTTATTCGTTATAAATAGCACATAATTGCTGCAAAATCAAGTTTATTGTTTTAAAAAGTGCAACAAAAGGAATCACAATCATTTTGGGAGAAAAAATAATTTTATGCAGAGTTGAAATGCGAGTTTCATATATCAGTTTAAATTCATTTAATCTAGAATCGTAATTTTACCATATATAAATGCATTTGTGTTATTGATGCTTAAAGAATTGTTACCAAATTGTTGTTTATAAAATAGATCGAATAACAATTGTTATTTTCCCCATTGTGAAAGATACCTAAAGGTGAAACTCGTTTTATAATTCAATTTTACGAGGTAGTTTCAGGCATTTAGAAAAACTATTTCCAATTTACTAGAAAGACAATGCATCCATATACTTGAGGCGCAAAGTTTTATTCTCAAATACTATTATATAAACATTTATATTACAATATAATTAATTTTAATGTTTTTTTAAAGCATAAATTACCAATCGGTATAGAAAACAAATAATTTAATTTCCATGAACTTTATTATCCATTGTTAAAAACCACGAATATCACGCACAAGCGAAAATAAAATGTATAACAAATAAAATCTTTAAGAACGCATCTAGAGAAATGCAAATAAAACAATATATATATATATATATATCTCAAGATTAGTTTTTATTAAAGGCATACAAGTCTACAGAATCAGGGTACCATCTCCTGATGTAAACAACACACAATTATTCATTCTCAACGTTGAATCTTTAATTTACACTATATCCTTTGCTTCTTAGATAAAGAACAACCTTACGGAATATTAGAAGAAAAATATTTTATAAACGAGTTCTGTAAAATGTGGTATTCGTATGTGGCCGGCAAGAGAGTTCCGACGAGAAAAAAGCTTAGCAGGAGCAGAGAGCGATACAACATTCAACCAATCACAAAGCTAAAATAAATCGGAACAAATTTCGTCACATAGAATCACCACAATAGTTTTACGACATTTAGAAAAGGGTGAAATACTTTCAACATTTAAGAAGAAATATTATCACTGAATGCCTAATTATAAGATTTTATAATTTTAAATAATATTAAACAGTAAAAACATTGTAAATTAATTCAGCTATAAAAGTAATAATAATTTCGAGAATTGTTTTAAAAGTTATTATTTGCTTTATATGATCTGATTATTCTATAATAATATCAAATTAATTTAGAAAATTCAGGACACGAGATTAAAATCATTTAATTAATTTTAAGAATTACCACATTTTTAATAACCGATTCTAACGTCAGACATTCTTTAAATTTGAACACTTCCTTACACTGTAAAAAAAAAGGTACTTAAAAATGAGTATCTAAACCTACTCATTTTCTTTGAGTTCAATTGCATTGTAAATCAGAGATTACGTACTCAAAATTAAGTAAAAGTACTTTCTCAAAAATGAACAGTGATTTAATATTGCTTATCTCAGCTTCTGTTTAAGCCATCTTAATAAAGCGACCTGACAAATTTAAAATAGTTGTTCAGAAGATGGTTTTCCCCATTATTGGATGTTGATTGCTTCAATAGAAACTGAGTTATTACAACTCAATTATCTTACTTCCCATTCTTTTGGCATGTCTTCTGATTATAACTTCTTCGCGTCGCCCTGGTTGTACAACGGATAACGCACTGGCCGGCACTGCCTGAGTATATGGGTTCGATTTCCAGCAAGCCTTGGTTGTAATTGTCGATACTTATTGAAAGTGATTTATGAAGACAACCTATAAGAGCAAACAACTTCTCTTTTTATTCCTTTTTACTAATTTTCGAGTACATGTTTTTTGTAAAATGTTCTTTTCTGATTTTTTTTTTTCTGAAATTTTCAAAAATGAAACTTATGTATACGGAGGTATGATAAGCATCGAATGTACTCAGAAACGAGTACATTTTACTTATTTTTGAATAACATACTCTTTTTTGCAACATACTCTTCACCACAACCCCAATAACCAGTCAAAACACAATCCAAAACAAAACCTCAATCTAAAAATACACACTCCCGACCCTGACACCTAAAGAAACAAACATCCATTAAAAAACCCAACACCCAAACCTCATTTATACAAAAACCACCAAAGAAAAAAACATCAAACGATTCCCATTACTCACACACAAAAAAAGAAACGGAATTAATGGCCGAGGCAGTAGAACAAAAAAAAAATCGGGTACGGCCCCTCGGAAGTCCTCCAGCGGGGGCCCAAAGGGTTGCGGCTGGGTGTGGACCACTGATTCACGCGTTCGATGGTCGATGCCAATTAAGGGGTGGGACCCCCCCGGCGGCCAATTGTCTGCGGACACACGAATCACGTACTCTTTTGAAAGAAATCGGCACGCTCCAAAGGGTATGGCAGACACGAAGCACTCGAGGGGGCTTTTCTAACTCTCTCGTTTGGAAATGCACAATGGAAATTACCCGAGTTGGTCAATAATGGAAAGAGTGCTTTGATGCATTGGGCTGTGACAAGGTGCATTTCTGTTTTGAAATGAGATACATTTCGGTTTTGTTGCATTTCGTTTTCGTTGACAAGTGTTATATTTTGTTTTAGTAATAATTTAATTTGAGTTTTACTGTCAAGTGTTACATTCCCAGCAACAAGAAAAACGTGTATTTTTTATTTAAAGAAACATATATAAAACGGCATTTTTAAAAAAAAATTATTTCAGATTTGGATACGTTTCCGGCTGCTTATTTCTGTCCTCATTTACGAGACTAAACACAGTCACACACACGTACACACAAATACCTCGTTATTTTGTTAACCATGGTCAGATGACCAGATAACACCCAAGCTGGCACCCAACGCAAACTCAAGAACATTAGTCAGAACATTAGACCCCAATCGGATTTAGGTAATGCGAAAATTAAAAATTTAAAAATAAATATATATAAATAAATTCTTTTAAGGTTTCCAGGACATTCCAGAATCAGTAGAAAGTCCATTTTTACATTTGATTGAAATTATAATGTTTTATTTTAAAGTATTATATCGTTTTATATTTCATTATCCGTTTGCTTTAAAAAAAAGAACAAAGAACGAGTATTTCAACTTGCTTAATTGATTTTAATTAGTGTTTTGGTATGTAAAATAGAGATATCTTTAGATCAGAAATAATTTCGATTTTATGAAACTTAATCACACAAAGTTGTAATGCAATTTTTGGTCATATTATGAAAAATATTGCAGATTTTCCCCTAACTTAATAATCAGGCCGCGCAAAAATAAATTACATATTCAGTAAGAGACAAAACGCACAATATCTAATAACAAAATGCATTTTAATCCAAATCTACGCACAAGAGTTTGCCCGTGAAAGACGAGATTTGATTGGATTTCCTCACACAGAATGAAACTAAGACAAAACTCCGAAGAGATGACATCCTTTAAGCCCTTGCACACAGAAAAAGAATATAAAAGGTGCAGGAATTTGATACACAATGCGCAAATGAGAAAATGGAAATCAAATCTTTGGAGGAGAAAGGAAAAATTGATTAATTTTGCAGTCTTAATACGCTACCACGAATCGAAGATTAAAATTTAAGTACGGGAAGCTTGGATTCCTTTTATTTCCATATTCGCGGAAGCATAAATCGGATAGAAAACGGATTAGTTTTCAAATATAGAAAGTATATTTTACAGAAAGTATTAGGAGCCCCAGTTGCTCAGTTGGTAAGGCGTTCAGCTACTAATCAGAGGATTGGTGGTTCGAATCCGTGAAGTGGACTTGACACAGAAAAGTAAAAAAGTAGTGATCTGGCGATCGGAGGGTTGCCAGCTTCGCTACAAAAATACTAGAAAGTCGTCCAGAATATCCAACAAATTAAACTGGCGTGTATACGGGACTGGTGCACGATCAATCTGATCGGGGTCCAAAGTCCCGACGTCTATTGAAGGCGTTGGGTGCCAGTTCAGGTGTTTCCTCGTCATCTGACCATGGTTCTAAAATAACGAGGTGTGTGTATGAATATGTATGTGTTCCCGGATCTTTCCTTCGAGATTGACCCCGAACCGTCACCAATAACCCACTGTGCAACTCTAGTGCGACGTTAGTTAACTAAATCAAACCAACCAAAAATATAATACTTTCTGGTTTGGTTTTGTTAATTTACGTCGCACTAGAGCTGCACAGTGGGTTATTGGTGACGGTTCGGGGCATATCTCGAAGGAAAGACCCGGAAACGATGCCTCGTATTTTTGAACAATGGCCAGGTGATGAGAACAACACCTGAAATGGAACCCGACGCAACTTCAATGGCTGTCAAGACAATGGACCCCGATCAAATTGATCGTACACCAGTCCCGTATACACGCCAATACAATTTGTTGGATGTTCATGACGACTTTCTAGTAATTTTGTAGCGAAGAAGAAAATTAAAAAGGGTAAGGTACACTGTAAAAAAAAGGTACTTAAAAATGAGTACCTGAATACTCGTTTTTCTTTGAGTACAACTGCATCGTAAATTAACAATGACGTACTCAAATTTAAGTCATCGTACTTTTGATTTAATATTGCTAATCACAGCTTCTGTTCAAGCCATCTTAACAAAGCGATCTGACAAACTTAAAATAGTTGTTCAGAAAATGGTTTTCACATTATTTTATGTCAATTGCTTAAATGGAAACAAATTAAGCACGCTCTCGCATCGACCCGCCGATTAGAACTGAAGTTACAATGGTTAAATACCAGCGTATGCCCGACATTTGACTCGGGTCAGTGCGGGAATGTATTACTGGCCAACCTGTTAGACGCGGTCTACTCTGCTGTACAAGACGATAGTATATTCATCCACATAGGAATATTCCCCCTTTCATTTTAGGAAAAATTACACCCTCCCTCTACAAGATACTAAATCTGCCAATGCTGCAGAGGATGTATATGATTACCAAGGTATACGGTGCTATTTAAAATGGTAGATTAGAATATTTTCTAGTTTCAGTGATAACATGCTACCGTAACAAAAAATATACAAATCACTCATTAAAATCTCTTTTTAGACTTCTTCGGTAAATTACAACATTTTATCTTTAGTTCTTTAAAATAACAAACTATTTATATCAATTGCGATCAGGTAAGGCAGGTGATCTCGTTCAGGTAATAAAAAACGACCCGATTTCGAAGAAAAGCCATAACACATCGAATTCTACGTCATCGAACATATATAACCAAGCCAGTAAACTTATTCGCAGCTTCAACCTAGCCATTAAGTAGTTTTTTTGCACCTTTTCCCACAGATTCTATTCATCTTTTCAGATTTGTAAATTACTTCACGGACTTTAAGAAGAAGAAGAAAAAAAGCATCTGTCTCGTTTTTTTTTAGGTAATTAGGCAAGCCACCGAGTCTTAATATCGTTTTTTTCTTTTTCTTTTCTAGATGGTTCCAGAGGGGGAAAGTTGAGATTACTTATAGCCTTGTCGTAGGTAACTTGTTGTAGATTGTGTAGCTCAAGGAACTAAAGACGTGCTGCTTTTATTGATGACCGAATTGGAAATTTCGTGGAAGGAGGTACAAAAAAAAGTATTTCATAAAAAAAGATGTCGTTTGAAGTCTTGGATGACGTTGTTATACTGTGAGAATAGAATTATTAATTTATATTCAAATGAATTAAGAAGATGTGAAATTTTAAAAAGCCTAATTCGTAAATTAATTTATCAAATTAACACATCTACACGTCGTAGATTAAAAACAGTGAAAATCCAGTAATATTTTTTATGATAATTTTGATTTTTACCTTAAATTATGCTTGAAAATACAGGGGGAAAATGTTCCATGGTTCATCTCTTATTTTTATTTCGTGGCAAACATTACATTGCGATTTTAAATATTCCAGCTACACTATTAAAAATAGGTATTCAAAAATAAGTCAAATGTACTCATTCTTGAGAACATTCAATGCTTATCATGGCTCTGAATATGTAAGTTTCAATTTTGAAAAGACGTACTTAAAAATGAGTACAATGGGTAAACATTTATAAAAAGACCATTTGCTTGCCTACTACATAGGATGCCTTCATAAATCACTTTCAATAAATATCGACAATTACAATCAAGCCTTACCGGGAATCGAAGACAGATCAGCAAGCACCGCTGTCCAGAGTTGAACTAAAAAATAACGAGTATATTCATGTACTCATTTTTGAGCATATTTTTTTTTACAATTTACTATCATTCTTTTGATCCTTTTGTTTCCAGCGGCGTAGACACAAAATGTCCCATTCAAATTCACCCAAATTCAGAAGGAAAAAAACTATCATAAAAAAAAACATTCAAAAACGGAACACTTTCAAACAAAACAAAAAAACAAAATCCGAATATTCCCTGAGAAACTACCTTCAGACACTAAAGCTGTAAATATGGCGGAACACTGTACGGAGTTTATACATACAGAACCAAACATGAAAAAAATATATACATAACAAACGACGAGTAAAAAGAACGTATACAGTACATGGTTCCTTGTGTTCATGCATTCAACCTCTAACATCCCATAATCCCCTTGGCAGGGGAAAAAAACATTCCTTTTTGTGTCAATTTTTTTTAAGGTTCCCAGACGCGTAACGTTGTTTATTTCAGACGATAAATTTTTACTCCCGTTTTTGATCGGCCTCGACGTTCGAATGTTCTGTTTCTTTGTCTTCACAAAGCCCCTGGAAATGAACTTGGGAGTTTTTTCCGGGAGGAGAATGCGAAAAATAATATCCATTTTGTGCGGGATATTGTTTCTTCCGTAAACTAAAATACCCTTCGGTTTCTTGTTTCTGTCTGGCTTGTATTTCCGTTGTTCTACTGAACATTGTCTTTGTAAAAATGCAATAAGAAAACGTCTTTTTTTGTGCAGTGTACTTTTGATATGGGATCGGATGGATCCGTGGGAATTTTACAATATGGCGCATAGTACCGATGGAAGTGTTGCTTTTTATGATTATTATTCTTCGAACTATACATTTCAGATAGTAAAATAAAAGACATATTTGAATATTATGCTCTTCAAATTTGTTTGAAATATTCCATAAAAAATAATATTTTATGAAATCTAGTTGCTAAACATTTTATGACTCGCAGAGATTCTCTCGTTTCAGTTCATTATATATTGGAAATAGGTACAGAATATAAATTACACAATTTTTCAAAAATGGTGAGAAGTTAATTAGTATGACATTTTTTTAAAAAAAAAATCATAATCTTTTATATAAATAAAGCTATTTTTTTATTACCATGTCCCGCCCTAACGCACCCATGGAATCCAAGGAGCGATTCAAATCTATGTAATTGTACTTTTGAAAAATGATCAGCGTGATATAATATTGCTAATTTCAGCTTCTGTTCACGTCATCTTAACAAAGCGACCTCACAAACTTGAAATATTTATTCAGAAGATGGTTTTCCATATTATTTGATGTCGATTGCTTAAATGGAAACTGAGTTATTAAAACTCAATTATATTACATCCCATTCTTTGGATACACATTTTTAACATTTCGTTTATATCTTCTTCACGTCGCCCAAGTAGTGCAACGAATAAGGAACTGGGATGTGGAGCCTGAGAATTTGGGTTCGATTCCCGGTAAGTCATGGTTGCAATTGTTGATATTTATTGAAAGCGATTTATGAAGACAGCCCATTTAGGCAAGCATTTGCACTTTATATTCATTTTCGAGTGCAGGTCTTTTTCAAAAATGAAACTTATGTATTCAGAGCTATAATAAGCATTAAATGTACTAAAAAATGAGCATATTTTACTTATTTTGAGTACTTATTTTAAACCATTGTAACATGAACGTAAATAATCGGTCTGTCGCTGATTCTCTTCTAAACACAAACTGTTCACTTCACTTCATCACTGGAACCTCCGACCTTTTTCAAAATGGTCAACCCTGCTTGGGGGGGCAAAAGACAACATTTTCTACACCCCACTGACTCACCGGATGCAAACGTTTCTGGAAAGGTTCCTGTTTCTTACAAACAGATCGACCCCCTGTTCACGATGGCAGGGGGGCTGTCAAGGCTAGTTCCGAGGGGGGGGGGGGTCTTATCTCTTTGAGAAATTCGATCGACTCCCGATGAAGAACCAAGACAGCAGACAA
This sequence comes from Troglohyphantes excavatus, assembly GCA_963932185.1. Taxonomy (NCBI): domain Eukaryota; kingdom Metazoa; phylum Arthropoda; class Arachnida; order Araneae; family Linyphiidae; genus Troglohyphantes; species Troglohyphantes excavatus. The sequence goes on from OZ010667.1 coordinate 38,555,408, forward strand.
CAAGAGGGGTGGGGGGGGGGGGGGGTCCTGAAGCTGCTTTTCATGTTATTTTCGAACGCTCCCCCCTTTGTCGTATCTCGTGTTTCTGGATGAGTTTTCAGTTCTCCTAAAAGTGGGGATGGAAGGTTATTTGGGGGATGAATAAAGGAGGACGAAAATTGGTCGGGATTTAGATGGGGGAATGGTGTTCGGCTCTGATTCGGCTTTTCTTAAATCTTATGATGAAGAGCGGGAGGATTGGGAAAAGGTTTTGTGCCCGGTTGAAATTGTGAAATAACGAAATTTATTGAAGGGGACCGTTTGACTTTTGAAGAACCACGAACGGCGTATTGAAGAGCTTACACTGTTACAAATACGTACTCAAAAATAAGTAAAATGAACTCATTTTTGATTACATTCGATGCTTATCATATCTCCGAATACATGCTTCATTTTTTAAAAAGACACTCAAAAATGAGTAAAAAGAGCAGTTTCTGGCCTATGTAGGCTGTCTTCATAAATAGCTTTCAATAAATATCAACAATTACAACTAAGATTTACCGGTAATTGAACCCATATCCTCAGGCACTGCAGTCCACGGCCTTATCTGTTGCATGACCAGAGCGACGTGAAAAAGTTATAAACAAAAGAAATGTTAAAAAGGTGGGTCAAAAGAATGGGAAGTATGGTAATTGAATTGTAATAACTCAGTTTCCATTTAAGCAAGCTCAGCAGCACCCATTTAAGGACATCAAATAATGTAGAAAACCAATGCTCATTTTTGAGAAAGTACGATTACTTAAAATTTGAGTATGTCACCGCTCATTTACGATGCAATTGTACTCAAAGAAAAACTAGTAGGTTCAGGTACTCATTTTTAAGTACCTTTTTATTTACAGTGTGGTGACAGAACTGGATATGTTGAATTTAAAATTTGTTAATTGTGAACGGTTTGAGTTTAAAAATTCGAGTTAAATGTTGATAAATTCAAAAAAAATTCCATTATATTATTCACGCAAAAATTTCGCTGAATATAATAATAACTTAATGACTAATAAGCTATTATTCCTTAAGCGCAAGCTTAAAGGAATAATAGCGCAGTAGATTCATTAGATTGTGGTTGAACAAAAGCAAATTTGTTGTCAAAGTATATAGGAAATTGCCAACACCTGAAATCAATATTAATTTATTATAAAGTTTTCTTTTCGTTACATGAAGAGAGCAGTATGTTCAAATTTATTTGACGTTTTAAATACAGTACCACCTGAAAGATGCGACTATATTAAATGTTCTAAGCTTTAATAGTCATTCTTATATATACACTATTACTATATAAAAAATAAGTGAGATATTCACACATTCAAGTAGATAATTAGCAAATAACTTTAGTTTGATATAAATAAAAACGGAATTTTAAAAAATACCAAAATTTATCTAAATTTAATGAGAGGGGATAAAAAATAGTAGTATAGTAGTAAATATATTAAATGTTTATTTTAAAAAGAATTAATTTGCTATTTTCATAAACATGAAATCCCTTTAAGGCATCGTCAATTGATATATTTTAAGTCTTTTATTAGCATAAAAAAACGATCAATTATTCTACAATTAACTTGCATAAAAATGTGCAAGCACGCTTTGTTAGGTTGACGTTTCACATTCATTTTCAGAATGATATCGTTTGTCTAAACTTGACAAAAAAAAAATCAATTACAAGATTCAAAAGATTCCATCCAATGCACATTGCACCACTCCATATCAAACAAACACCTAATTCTCCAAATTCTATTGAACGACAACATCTCCCCCCTCTCAAAAAGAGCAGCTGAACATGAGCACAACAAAGAAAGATTTCTTCGGGGGTGGAAAAAATAAACAGGTAGAGAAAGCAACCAAAAAACATCTGACAGCGTGACATCGACAGGTAGAGGGGGGATGCCTCGGGGCAAGAGGGGGGGGGGGGGGCTCTTGAGGTGTTCACGAAACCACAGAACACAATTGAATAATGCTTGTCACCCTCTTGCAGATCGCTGGTGGGGGAGGGAAGTTTTCAATGGATTGTCAAATGGAGATGAATGAACTGGCACGGAAATGTCTTACAAGGGATTGAACGAAGAAATGATCTCATTCGTTCTTGTTCTTGGTGCATTTTTTCCCTTATCTCGTTACAGATGTTTATGGAAAGATTCATAAAAAGGAATGATTCACGGAATATTTTATAGATTGGTTCATCAGGGATTAGGTTGCAGTCATAAATTTGCGCCCAACAAAAAGGCTGTCAGAGGGATGTTGGTTCAAGGGTTGTAGAGAGCTGTCTGCGTAAAATAGGATTTATGATGTAAGGAATTGTGTCTTTTGAGGATAAAGGATTTGAAAATTTTAATGGGTATTGTGGAATGTGATCTTTTAAAAAAATATCTTTGTTTCATTTTGATAAAAAAATTTATTATATATTGGGCTGTTTTCAAATCAATTAAGTTGAGAAAATTACATATTAATATTCTCACTATATCGTTTTATTCTGATCTTTTATATCATCGGAATCTTTTCCTTTTTAATCTCACCCAATCAATTGTATTTACAAATTGTAACTACTATATACTTATGGGTAAATTCCTAGTGTACGGTGCCCCGTTGCCGCCAAGTCCAAAAATTGGCACCAAGGCCAAAAATGAAGTTTTTTTTGTCGCCAAATTAAAAAAAAAAGGTTGCCGTAATCATGATATTGCTAAGAAGTCATGAAATAGGGTTGCCAAACTATAAAATTTATCGCCCACCAATTGTCGCCAAATCGCATTTGGCGGGAGCACCGTACACTAGGAATTAATCTACTTATGTACCTAGTTACTTTTCAAACAAGACAATTTAAAAATATCTACTTTTGGATTAATGACTAAAAAACCTCCTTAATTAAAATGCAAATGTGCGAAATTCGTTCATGTTTCACAGAAATAAACAAGGGTCAATTACAAAAAATTCTAATCGCTTTTTTTATATCAACTTCTTGTTTGGGTCGCTTTCTCTCATACAAGGATGATACATTTCTATTAAACAAATTTTATACAATATTTCTAAAGCCAGTTCTAGCACTCTAATAGGCAGACAAGGAATTATCCGTAATTGTTTAAATAACCAAGCGTTTCTTTTCCTCTGACATTTTAAGGAATCCATCAAACCCATCCATCCATTAGTGTATTAGTTACTAAACATTCATTAAAAAGAAAAGCGATTTTATCTTATTGCAGAGCATATTTTAAGGAATTTTAACTGGTGGGGCAAATTAAATTCTGCAGAAAGCAGAACCCCAAATGTTAATGAAAACTTTGTACTTAAAATAGCAAATTTTTAACTAATTTAATAAACTTAGTTTAAAATTATATATTTTATAAAAAAGTTAATTAAAAAGAAATTATCGAATTCATGAAATTTTCTAACGATACATAAAAGTATGCTTTATTTGTTTTCATAATGCACATTTTTTTTAAATATTCTTTTTTTAAAAAACCTAATGTTTTGTATTTTAAAATATATATTTCCTACATTTCCGCCATTTTACTTCACACATTTGTAAATTTTAAATCTATATTATATATACATCTAAATCCGTATACTTAAGTAAATTTTAGACTAGTACCCGAGCATATTACAAAGAAAATGTGCATTAATAAGTAGCATTTACTTTATAAGATGAACAATAATATTCTATTTATTTGTATTCGAAAAATATTTCATTTTACAGCACAAAAATGTAGATAAATAAGTAGTTTTAAATTTTTTAAAAACATAATACTTTCTTAAAACTTGTTATCATTTCTGAAAAATGTTTTTTATAATCTCTGCTCTTGTAAATTGCTGCTCCGACAACTTTTTTCGCCGTTCCTTCAGCTGCAGAAATTTTAGCACTGAAGGGCGGTGATGGAAAAATGCTGTTCCTTTTCCACTTAAGACTATTATGAGTCTCTTATTATTTGTTTCGAGATTATCTGACTGCCTATGATCTGACATCAACATGTTGTAGCAGGAAATTACCCTTTCCACTTGCATGGAATGTGGTGCGACCAAGAGTCAAACTCCCCTTCCCTTAAAGACCACATTTTTTGAAAATATTAAATAATTCTTTTTCAAGATTAAAACAAATAAATTATTCTGGTGGGGAAATAGAAGTTTATTGTGAATCGGAGTTATTTGAGATTTATAATAGTATTATTAAAAAGAAAAGTATTGGAAGCATTGCCGTTTTCACCGAAGCATGCATATCTAAAATAAAAATCTAAGATAAGTAGTTGAATAAAAAAACTAGTATTAGTATTAAATGGCATTTACAAAAGTTTTGACTATTTTTTTTGCATCGGTTTGAAGTATTTTTTTTTAAATCAAAATTTCAGACACTTTTTCATTTCTACCAACCTTCATTAAAGTTACTCATATAACCTACGCATAAACGTAAGCTTGTATTGGGCCAACGGGCTCGAGGCTTATAACTTATGACTGCAGTCCTAGGCCCCCGATCTATACCGAAGGTTAACAGGTATTGGCCCAAGACTGCTGCGTAGTCTGATTTGGAACAATTATTAACATACATAAAAAAATTTAGTTCTTCTCCTTGGTTAAACAATGAATTACTTGCACAGTAAACCCTCACCACAGCGACTCCTCACGGGACCAGCACTAAATGGTCTTAAAAGTTAAGTCTATACACCCCCCCCCCCCACTCTAAAAAAAAAAAACATTTGAAAACTTTACGCCTCTGAACCTACGAAATAAATATCCAATGAAAGATTTAGTCGCGAGACTAAGACTTACTGTTCCAGAATTTAAATGTATTACCGAATGGCTTTTTATGTAAGATAGTTGGCATTAACCTGGCATATTACATTGTTAAAAAGTAATATATCCAATTTTTTTTTTACTTTTTGATTAATTTATATTGGTATCAATATATTGAGAATATTTAAAAATAAAACATTTTCATAACAATTTTAATAAAAAATATTTAGTCTCTTTTCGATCATACGTAAGTAACGAAGAAAAAAAAGATATTTTTCAATTAAATTATTTTAACCTTATTCTTGCTGTCGTTTCACTCTAGACATTTAGTACAATAACTTAAATATGCTAATTTAATAAATTATACATCCATGATATATTTCTGAACAAAAGGATTTTTGTGGATGGGAACTAGCTAGACCGGGGAGGGGTGTGAAAGCTTTTTTCCCTCGTTAGGAGATTGAGTGTCGAAATCGGGCCTTTTCACGGGAATGGGTCCCCCCGTCCCTTTGTCTAACATCATTCTTTCCTATGACACAGATTCAAGTTTATGTTTTTACTGGGGAAAATTGATTAAACAAAACAAAATTCCGGTGGGGCAAATTTGCATGACTGGTGGGGCATTTCTACACACTGGTGGGGAAAAATCCCCACCAACTCTATGTTAAAATAGGCCCTGTCTTATTGGTATACAACCAAGTCCATCAGAACCAGTCAACAAATCTCAAACCTAAATTCCCACGGAGGCATCCCCTTTCCAAGCCGAACAACACACAGACTTTCTCAAACAGTATATCAAACAATATCCACCAGACAGCACCGTCTACGAAAAACTAGACAAGCCCCCCCCCCCCTATTCAAGGTAAGGACCCCCTCCCGAAAAGAGCCGACTAATCACAGAGCATCATCCTCTCAGGTAATCTCAGTGACTTACTTACGGACGAAGTGCGCTGCTTTTCACTGTCAAGTGCAGAGGAAGAAGGACCCCCTTCCCCTGAGGGGGGCCCCCCTCCTTCAAAAAAAGAGCAAGCACTTCTTCCAGGGAGGAAGAATGTGTACGGAAAGAGGTTAAAGGGCCCCCTTCTTCTACTTCTAGAAATATGAAGTGACTGAGAGCGGCCGCAACAAAGGTAAGAGGAGAAGGAGGGGACTGGAAGAAGAAAAAAAAGAAAACGATGAAGTGGAGGGGGGGGGGGGGGAGGAACAGGGGGCGGGACTTGGTTAACCCCTGGGGGCATGGAAAGTTAGCATTCCCCTGTGGAAGCTTTGGTACGCATAAAAGAACCAGAATGTGTGGAGTAAAAGCTCCGGATTATTATTATTTTTTTAATTTTCGGGTCTTCAGATACTTGAGGTTGGTAATTATTATTTAAGTATGTCCGGGTTGATGTCATGAAGAAATCGCTTATGCTTCTTGTTGGAGAGTTTCCCGACTCTTGAGAAATAATGACTCCGATAAAAATAATTAAGAGTTTGATAGTTTTTAGTTATTGCCTTTTTATTAAAAGAAATTAGACATTTGTTTAAAAATAAAGTAGAATGATTCAATTTAATAAAACACAGACGAATTCAATACAGATCGCAGATCACAATACAATTCACAGACGAATTTATATAAGTGCGGTGTTTTTATTTCCTGTCATATAGAAGGTTTTTGTATCTATGTAACAGTGTATGGTAATAAAGAAATGTGCCGGATGGTAAAAAATTGTTGGAGGATCACCATTGTTTGGCTGTAACACATTTAGCTGCATTGGCGTAATAAAACATTACTTTTTGCCCTACTACTTCGCTGATATTTTAAACAAGTCGTTTAAATTTAGTAAAAACAAACAAAACAGTTAAAGCATACAAAAAAAATGAATGGTTTTACCTTGTATATCTTATTTTATACAGCCAACATTTTTATACTTAAATAGACGATTAAAATTTAAGATGCTTTCAATAAGAAATCTTGAAATATTAACGCTTCTTGTATTGTAAAACTGCAAATATCCACATATTTGAAAAATGTTTAGCTTTCAAATTATAAAGCTAAATCCTCAAAATTAACCTCCATATTCATTTCACACAAGCATTCATTTCAGATAGAAACTGTCAAAACTGTATTTTTCCCTTATACAATGTAGTTTCCAAGTAAACGATTATAGTTTCCAGTCTATAATAATAAAAGAAAATGGTTGTCTGTGGCACGCAAAACACTATCTTCCACTGCACGGAAATGTCTAAATGTTAAACATAAGTACCATTCAACCTCTTCTCTCTGGACCCGAGAGAAAGAATTTTAAAATTTTAGTAGAGGGATCGTATTATCTTAGTAGAATAGCTTACTTATATATTCACTAATTTTAAAGTTTCCATCCAATAGGAATCATAGTGAGTGAGAACCGCACATGCGTGCCTTTTTAGCTTAATCAGTAGAGCGTGGGTCTTCGGAACGATAGATCGCGGTTTCAAATCTAGACGTGGTAGGGGGGGGGGGGGGGGGGGGGGGGGGGAATAATTTTTTTTAAATAATGTATACAAGCCTTAACGGGTTTCCCCAGCAGGGCGGGGACAAACGACCAGTACTACATATACAAACAAAAATATTTTAACACCACTAACTTTTTTTCCTCGTCAAAAACAACGAAGTCTCTTTCTGCATACCACATCTTCCCTCCCTAATCATCCCGTAGAAAACCCTGGATCTGCCCCTGTTTTAGGAACACACTTTCGTGCCCCTAACCTTTACCCCTCCTTCCCCCCCCCCCCCCCCCCCCCCCCCTCCGGAACCGCAGGAAATGAAACGAGCGTGGCGCACAGCTGGCTCGTCTTGTCACTTTCTAAAACACTCGGGATGGTATGTCCCGGCCATTAAAAGAAAATTGGGGACGCTTGTCCGTACATTTACCACATACTACTCACAGCATACCACGTACGGATTTTTTTTTCGGTCTACATAAGATAGATAGAATTGTGTTTTCCGTTAAAAGAAAAAAATTTCGCTTTAACATGTGTGAAATTAAGATATTTTTTTTTTAACATTGCATTGACAACATTTATACGCTTAGGTAATGCTGTATTTATCCTTTAAATTCACTTTCTCTCATAACACGCATCCACCCATATTAATATAGTGGTGTGCCCAGTATTACACAATTACGGCATTGAAACTTTTACAAGGTTTAATTATTTTCAAATACTTTAATTACATAAAGATGGGGCTATTGTTTTGATCTTATCCTACATACTTGCTTAAAATTTAAAACTATTAGTTTCTGAGTAGTATGTTGGCTTCGTCTCACGTATAAAACTGATAAAAAGTTAGCTCAATGATACTAGAGTTTTCATTAGATCGATTACGATGTGTATATATAGCTTTTAAAATGCATCTTGTTCAATTCGATTTCTAGTTTTTAAGTTATTTATTATCAATAGAGAATAGGCCTAATTCAGTTTTTGCCTTTATTACATTAAAATTGACACTTTCTTTCCTTGGATTTATGAAAACATCCAATTCATCTAAGATAATATATCTTGGTATGAAAGAACACAATATATGAGCCACTAATTTTAAACACAAATAGATCCACATTTTCGTAAAATCGTTTTTTTAAAATATTTTTAAGCGTTTTCAATGTATTACATCACCTTGCGAAGCGATATTGACAAAAAGTGTCTGAATCCAGTCTAAAATTGCATACAATGTCTTGTTGTTAATATCCAAAAGTACGTGGCTGTCAATAGTTTTTAGAGCCTCCTGTAAAATTTATGAAAATGGATCCATCTTGGTTTGAAAACTAGAGTTAACGGGAAACATTATCTTAAACGGGACTAACTAAACTAAAACGGGAAACATTATCTTAGTATGTCGATTAGCTTACTTATATATTCACTTACCTAGTATTTAGATAAGTTTGTGTAAGAAATAGTTAATCGAAAAAGGTGTAGCGTGGAGAAAGAAATGGAGTATAAAACTTTAAACTTCTGCACTATTATTTTAACGAGTACTGAGAGAGAAATTCATTGATATTCTTCATTAAGTCATAAAGACTAACAATTTCATTTTCAAAGTATAAACTACTAAAAACGCCCACAAATAACTATGTATTTGATAACAGTTTACTATTCAAGTTGAGATTATTTCAAGCATAATTTCTTCCACGTACATTAATATGTCCAATTCCTAATAACAGCCGGTGCAGTAATATGCCTAAACAGAAAAGGCAATATACCGGCGTTTACACAAGCCCAATAAACTCGCGAACAAAGGACGTCGAATGAAATCCTATCATTAAACATCGCTGTTTGCTAACAAACACAGAACGCAATAGAATGGGTCCTCAGAAACGAAATCGCGAAATTCGAATCAAAGAAACTCAATATGTTCCATGTTTATTCTCCAGTCTTTTCTATATACTTGTTGCCTCTGGGCGAAAGCTGAACTCTTTGAACTGGCATTGTTCGCAAATTCCAATTTCGACTTCGTTAAAATAATAACACCGAACTTTCCACTATCCGTCGACGATGTTTACACTGCAGATTTTAAATAAGCACCGAGTTTTACCCGCCGTGGTGGTTTGGCTTCATCAAAGTACCATCAGCGGCGTTTCTTTCTGTTTGAAATTCAAGGCGGGAAGAGTTCTAAAAAGTTTAATTTTGTTACTTTTTCCCCCCTTCCCCCCTTGTGGAAATAGATTATCGTCGGGTTGGTGGCGGAATTCATGATGGAAGATACTGAGTTGGATAAATTATTTTAGAATTTGCGGGTAAGTTGTGACAACAACGGAATAAAAATACAGTTTGTTGGCGGGAGAGTCAGGTATTCTCGGTGATTTGGGATTCGCACGCGTGCTGTTGCATTTGCGCATGTGTCGTTCAATGGCTTAAAGTAGAGATGGGAAAAAGAGGCCGTAAATGGATATTCAATGAGTCTCCCAAAAATTCATTTTTCTATTTTTTTTTTTTATGGAGTAACGGGTGATGTTTTATTTTTTTAATTTTTGAAGATATAAGAATGGGTTTTTTTTGGTTTACATGTATACAAAGTGTTTACACAAGTAATAAGAGTATTCTTTATTTTTCATGTAAATTAATAATATTTTCTTCAATCGAAATTTCTGCATATTTACAGACTAAAGGGATTTCTTATTTGCTTTTTTTAATATTCTTTATTTATTATTTTAATTAATTATTTATTATTTTAATTATTTATTTATTATTTTAATTATTCATTTATTATTTTAATTATTTATTTATTATTTTAATTATTTATTTATTATTTTAATTATTTATTTATTATTTTAATTATTTATTTATTATTTTAATTATTTATTTATTATTTTAATTATTTATTTATTATTTTAATTATTTATTTATTATTTTAATTATTTATTTATTATTTTAATTATTTATTTATTATTTCAATTATTTATTTATTTTAATTATTTATTTATTATTGTAATTATTTATTTATTATTTTAATTGTTCATTTATTATTTTAATTATTTATTTATTATTTTAATTATTTATTTATTATTTTAATTATTTATTTATTATTTTAATTATTTATTTATTATTTTAATTATTTATTTATTATTTTAATTATTTATTTATTATTTTAATTATTTATTTATTATTTTAATTATTTATTTATTATATTTATTACATTTAGTATTTAATCATTATTTTAATTATTTATTTATTTTAATTATTTATTTATTATTTTAATTATTTATTTATTATATTTATTACATTTAGTATTTAATCATTATTTTAATTATTTAATTATTATTTTAATTATTTAATTATTATTTTAATTATTTATTTATTATTTTAATTATTTATTTATTATTTTAATTATTTATTTATTATATTTATTACATTTAGTATTTAATCATTATTTTAATTATTTTTTAATTTAATACATAATTATTTAAACAAAAGGGTGAACTTCATATCCTGATCTATTCTTAAACGTACTTTTTAAAATATATTGCTAGTATAAAAATGCAACAACAAAAAATTTGAATTTTTTTTCCTCGAAGTTTTATTCAATATTCTTAAGTATTTATAAATAATGTAAATTTCAATTTTAAAAAGGTTAAGAAAACCTTTACTAAGAAGTATTTTAAAGTTGCCTATTCAAGCTAATATTCACTTATGTTAAAATTAATAAGCTGTAAATGTTTAAAACATTCGGGGAAGTTGGATTCTGCATTTGAAATACTAATTTTAACGCAATAAAAAAAATGAAATTTGGACTTTTTTGTCTATTAAAGAGCATTTTTGTGATCCATTTCAGGGCTGGCTTTAGTGATTAAATGGTAACTTTTATTGGCGTAGGCTGGTATAGCAACTGCCATACATATTTTCATCCAAAAAAAAAATTAATATTCCGAAAAATACTTTTAAAGTACCTAATAAAAAATAAATACTAACGCTATACAAATATTAGATTTAGAAATAACTTCCAATTAATTAACTTTTTTAAAAAATAATCACTCTAATATCAGCAAACTTCGGAATGAGCGCAAAAAAAATTATATTTCGAAAGTGGTTGTAATTCAGCTTTTTCTTAAAAATATAGTTCGAATATACAAAGGGTTGACATGTTATAAAATAAAATTAAAATATTGAAATTCCTTCCAAAAGTATACGAAATAATGGAAAAATAACATAACACTTTATATTACTTTAAATCATTCGAATTCTTTCGCTCCTTATTTTGATACAATTTAAAAGAAAATATTTATCAAGATTACAGTTAACAATATACGAGTTATCATTTTAGAGACAAAGCTGAATAAGCATTAAAATATTTCACCGAATAAGCCAATTCCCCTGCTTCCGTCTTTAAATTGAAAATCAATGTTGATTTTTGTGTGATGGAGGTTAGGGAAAATAGAAAATACCTTGCACACACGAAGGTTACAAAAACATTCTAAAACTCACATCCGTGCAAGTTTCGAAATTGAAACAACATTCGTGAAATCGTAATTTCCCAACCAGGTGGTAGGCATGGCTATAATATTACTGGTTTCAATTGGATAATACAGGGATATCACAAATAATCGGGCAATGATTATTGTTTGATTGTTTAACTATACGTAATAAAGTATATAAAAAATGGTTTAACTACTTTGTGTGTTGCTACTAAAGCTGAACGGCTTGTATAAAACTTAAGCGAAGTAGTTGGGCGAAAATAATGTTTTATGATGCCATTACAGCTAAATGTGATACAGGGAAAAATTTATCAATCATCAACAATTTGTAAACACCTTATATAATTTTCTTATTTTAACGAGCTTTCGGCTTTTTGTCTGTTTTTAAATTTGTTTATTACGCAGTCACGACCAAACACGTTGTTCGATTTTCTTTCAATTTGGCATGAATGCTCCTTGAGGTCAATAATATCGATGTGCATGTTCTTTTTGTCACGAGATCTATTGTTTCCAGAACTATTAGTTAAAAGTAGAAAAAATTAAATTAAATAAAAATTTACTAGTAGTTCTAGGAACAGTAGACAGTACAGACCTTGCGACTAAAAAAATAATTAAATAATCGTTAAGAAAAGCATAGTATACATCGAGTTTAATGATTGCTAGTACCATGTATGCCAATTTGTCGAACAACGCGTTTAGTTATAAATGCGTAACAAACAAATTTACAGACAGGGACTTCCCTAACGCTCAGTCAATAATTAAGATATCGAAACACGCTAATATTTAAATGAATGTCGCCTTGAAACAAACAACTAAATCTCTAGAAACGAGCAAATCACTGGGATACAATTCCCTATTTAGAACATTCTCCATTTTCGAACAAACTACGTCCGCCATCACTTATGTAGGGTAAAACTATTTTCTTACAGAACTTAAAAGAACGAAATCTCTCGGACCGAAAATAAAAATCCCCCCCCTCCTTCCAGGATCCTCCGGAGAAAATCCGGAAACCTTTTCTCCGGGAAAACTCCGGGGAATCGATCAACAAACAAGGCGGCAAACATGTGAAGAGATTTTTGTTTTCCCTCAGAAGAGAAGAGAGAGCGAAACTCCCGTTCTGTCTGGTGGCGGCGATAACGGGTTCCGCATTTACGAGAAAGGTGAGCAAACAAGCCTTTAAACGGGTACCCGTAATTATGATTAATTATGGAGGGCCCCGTTACAACGTCGGTTGTTTGCGAGTCGAGCAGTCGACTTAGCATGCATGCTTAAGACGTTGTTCCCGAATTTCGACAATGTGTGGAGGAGGGGGTTTCTGCCGAGTTGAATCATAAATTATTACAGATGGTCTTTAAGCGGGTGTTTAAATGAAAGGTAACGAATGCCAGAACGACGCTTTTCATGTGCTGGTTTAAATGCGCTTCGGAAATGTAATCCTCAAGAAACATGTATAAAATTAAAATTGCATTGGCGCTAACGAAATGAGGGATGGAGATTTGTTTAAGGTTTACAAGGTGGAAATGTTTTAATATAACCAAGAATCAGTGCGTTCTGAATAATTTTATTTTTCCAGTGACAGTTGCGCAAACTTCGTTGAAAATTACTTCTTGAAAAGTACATGCTGAAATCTAGCTATACAAGCACAGTTTAATGAAGTGAAATGTCTTTGAATTGGTTTTTAAATAATTACAATTCTGCGATTTCCAGTTTATTGCAATATTCCTTGTCCCATACATTTGTTACTAATTAAGACCAATCATATTTAATCGTCTAAATGACGAGGAATTATACAAAATGAGAAGTGGTTTTCTGTACAAGAGAGTTTAGTTTATATTTTCAACTGAAGCGTTTAAAAAAAATATTTGAATAGAAATAGCTTTTAAAAATACACCATTGTTTTAAATTTGAAAAGTAACAATATGGAGTATTTTTATAATTTTAAAATTTACGAGTATTGGTGGGAAAACTGGAGATACATAGAAGCAAAAAATAGGTTGTAATGGTCAGAAGGTTAAATAAATATTTGAATTACCCAAAGAAGACTTTAGAAATTTCCGAATATATCAAGTTTCTGTTTTTGGTATAGATTTGTCTTGATCAGATATAGGATATAATTACTATAATTAACTCTGTAGCATTTACTTTCACATGAGCGATACAAATAAGAAAGTTCGTATTTTAAAATCTGAATCTTATTTTATTGAAATTTTAACACAAAAAGTTTATCGCAAATCCTAATTGGCATAAATTAGAAATAACTCATTACATAGGAAAATTCCTTTCCGTGTGATAATTAAATTAAAATATTTGAAAATTATTAATTTATAAATTATTTATTGAATTATAAAACGATTAAACAAATTAATTGTAACTACAAAAAATGAAAACCAAGAAAAATATTAATTTAATAACTAATTTTTTATACATTGAAAAGAACGTTCTTTCTCTAAAAGATAAATATTTGTACAAGACCAAATAAAAGAAGATTTTTTATTTATAAATTATATTTAAAATATAAAGTATAAAAAGTAGATTATTTAATGGTAAAATAATCATTGTAACCATTAAGCTAGGTGGTGTTGTGGCAAGCACAAAAAAACAGAACTGACCAACCAAAGTTTTGTATGGATTTATGACGTAAGATGTTGATGGACGTGGCCGGTACATGCGTTCAATAACAGTTTTGCGCAAAACTTTTAAAATACTAACGACATCTCAATATACCAGTAACGTCTGCCTACCAACGAATTCAAGTCTTTCAAGGATTCGAACTTAAAATCTTTGGTATGTAACTTCAAAGCCAAATGAAACTAAGATAGGCTTATAGGACAATTGTAGACATTTGTTGCAAACATAATAGGTAGCAATATCGAATCGCAGTCAAAGGCTAAATACAATTTCTATAACTTTTCCAAGCACGCTTTGGCAAGTTGTTCACGAGATTTTACATGCATAGATATCAATCATCGGTCGTTGAAATATCAGGGAGTAGTATTCTTGTTTTGTTGCCACTCGAGCAAAATGATCAAGGACATTAAAAATGCATAGAAACATTATTTTGTGCTGCAAATTCTGAGCTATGTTCAAAATCCATTGTTGCCTGAATAGAAGTACTGCTCACTCTGTTTGGTATTTCTTAAAAGAATCTTATGAAAATTCTTTTGCATAAGTATTTCACATGACAACAAAGATTTTGGTATATAAACCAAAGCCAGATTAACAACTGTAAACAGAATACATGTAAAAAGACGCATATTTTGATGCAAAAGGGTATACGATTAAAATTCAATGCAAGAAGTTAATTTAGGTTCCGATATTTATAAATCACCACCAGCAAAGCTGGGTTGCATTGCTGGAGGCATCTAAATCCAGGCAGAAAGCAGAAGCGATGACCTCTATCAGAAAACCAGTCCGCGGCAATCCCCCCAAACACACTTTAAAACACTTCCATTAGTTGTTGAGACCGCTCGAATTTATTTCCTTCCCCGATAAGTTATCGAGAAAGGCAAACACAATTCCAAGTCCTTTTCCAAACGCCGAAGATATATCTTTAGGAAAAGTCAACAAATTGCCGCACTCGCTCTTCGAAGTAAGAGAAAGGAGGGGGCTCGGCAAACACGCACCTGGAGAAGATAATGGAAAACAAAATGCCTGCATTATCCTGTTGAGAAGAAGCTTTATTTTTCTTTTGTTCCCCTCCCGCACAGATTTGTTTTCCCGCGACTATCTCGAACTGTTTTGGGAGAGTGTTCGATATCAAAACATCCCTTCGAGAACAATGGATCGCTGTGCGATTTCGGCTTCTGTCGGGGATGCTAAGGTTGGTGATCTTTGGTAGTACTTTGTTAAAAGTTTGAAAGCCCGATTTAGAGCAGGTTGATTCAGCGGCAGAGCCCTTGATAAAACTTTTCATTTATCAGTATCCCGTTCTCTCGCCCACCCAGGGCCGAATTTAGCCATGGGCTAACATAGGAGCCTAGGGGCCCCGCACCCAATGTGGGCCCGCTCTACATGACAGAAAAAAATTAACTTGCGGTAAAGTTATTTAGTTTGTGTATCAGGGAAGTGTGAAAATTATTATGTTAGAACTTGGAACAAAAATTTTATTGTATGAATTGAACGAATGAGACGGACAATGAAGCGATCAAAAAAGCAGTTGAAAATAGTAAACTAATTCAAAGCAAGTTTTTTTTTTGCACTTAATCTAACGATGGAGGTGAAAAATAGAATTGACAACAGCGATGAGGGTGGATGTACAAACTGGCCCTAAGACAGAACCGCCAAAGACAGTTTTCTAAACGTGAAAGTGGCAATTCGAATCTATTTGTCAAGGATGATTATTAGTGGAAGTGGTGAAACGTCATTTTTTAAGTTGAAACTTATTAAAATTAGGCTCCGGAACACCATTTCAGAGGACAGACTGAACTCTTATAATCCTAAAGCAGGTTCATAAGAGTTAAGTCCTTGTGAGCTTTTTACTATTTGGCAGTAGTTTATCCGCAACATTTTTCTCTAGATATCTGAAAAAATCATAGACCAGACAAAACAGTTTAGTTACATCTTCCATGTGTAATCTCACCTTTTTTTTGTATTTGTTGATTTTAACCTACTAACCCCTGGGCCCGTGGATAGCTTGCGGCCCTTTTAAATATCCGGGGTTTGATTAATTAAGGTCGCACTAAAGTCGCACAGTGGGCTTTTGGCGACTGTTCGCGGCTTATCCCAAAGGAAAGACCCAGGAACGATATTTCGTATTTGTGAACCACGTTCAGATGACGGGGATAACACCTGAGCCGGCACCCACGCCTTCAATAGAAGTCAGGACTTTGAACCCCGATCAGACTTATCGTGCACAAGTCCCGTATACAGCCCGGTATAATTTGTTGGATGTTCTGGACGACTTTCTAGTATTTTTGTGCGAAGCTGGCAAAATTAACGGCGTCTATACGGGACTGGTGCTCCGATCAAAATATCACTACTATTTTACTTTTCTTTGTCAAGTCCATCGCACGAGCTCAAACTAGCAATTACCTGATTACCATCTGAACGCCTTTATCTACGGGCTAAAGAAAAAAATCCACCGTCCCCGCATGCTACTGCGGGTATACCGTACCCCCCCCCCCCCCCGTAGTTGGGGAAGGGGCCCGTACCACATATTCTTTCTGGAGATCCACCAACTCTAAATCCAAGGTCTCGCCCATCCTTCTACGCAAAATAAAAGTTTATTCAGAAATTAATGATAGACTTTTTTAATAGATTTTAACTATTGCATTAATTTTAGGTGTTTTCCCGCCATTACTAATATATTATTTACGCATAACCCCAAACGGATCGCCACGTACCCGTGTACTACAAGTTGATAGCCGCTGATTTAGAGTGTTGAACGCCTTCATGATATTATTCCAAAATGTTGGATCATTTTAAAGTTGAAATTACGTGTTATTCTATTAACGAAAATTGACTTAAGTTTTAGTATACAAGTCTTTTAACAATAGATTACTAAAGTTTTTTATTGAAGAAATTCAATGTCAATTTCGCAAACTACTGGAAACTTTCATGCACAAGTAGTCTAGCCGTTTATTAAATTTTAAGATTCGGAACAAATTGCGAAGGAATTTTCAAATTGTTGTAAACACAATACAGAATTAATCAGCAACGAAATGGTACTCGTACCTCAACTATTATTAGTAATTGAGATTAATAAAAATAACGTAAACAAGCTTCCAAAATAAGAAATTATAAAAAAAGAATTTTAGATGAGAAATTTAGTTAAAAAGGATAACATCGTTAAATATTTGTTTTCCATTCATGTTTTCGTGGTATTATTTTCCCAAAGGATTAAAATGCTTTTTATTGCATCACATAAAACGTGACACTAACTGTAAGATTCACTGTATTAACTAGTGATGTTACATTTTTAAAAATCTATTGTATAGTAAATGACATACGAAAAAGTTTTTCAATGTAAATTATGTTGGTAAGTCCTGGAGAAAGGTAAACCTCCCGACTAAAAATAATGACCGAACTTTATACATGAAACAGAACTATAACGGCCACCATTTTAAAGCGGGATTTAAAAAAATCTAACAGAAACTTATACGTCGTTTTTAATTACCTCAAGGAACATTCATAACAAAATTTGAAGAAAATCGAACAATGCTTTTGAACGCGACAGAGTAACAAACAAATGTACAGACAGACAGACGAAATGCCAAACGGTCGGGTTAAAACAGGACCTCGCTAACGCCCTGTCCTGTCATTAAATTTATTCAATAATATTTTCACTAATCGTACTCGGCCGTTAATACGCGAAAATTAGAGAAATACCACTCACAAATACACTTTAAGTACACATTTTTGTAAACAATAAAAATTGTCTATTTATAGTGAATATCTTAATATTATATACGGATGCAAGCAAAACTGTTTTAATCTATAAATTAAAATTCATTAAAATTTAGTTGGTTGATATAGAAAAACAACAGCATTTAGAACGTCGCGTTGTGTATAGATTTACTTATTATTACATAGAAGTCGAAACTATAAATAAAAGAGAACTTATGCAGTTGCTCATCTGCATTTTCACAACTTTTTAGGGGAGAAATTTTAAATTTTTAATTACCTCCTACGTACTATGTGCTCTTATACTAAATATATATACTATATCGAGTATGGTTAGAGGTAAAAGTATAAAATTTCACTACACTATTTTTTTTATCAGTTACCTTGAAGAATAATTAATTTGCAGATATCGCCAATTTGTCGGTTATAAGTCTTCGCGTCTTGAGAACGATGCGTAAAAAAAAGGTTTATTCTTAAGTATTTTTTATTTAAAAAAACTTACCGTCTTGTTGACCGGCTTCACCGTCTAACAGAAGAAGCACAAAAACAAATCCAGGAAGAAGCATTGATGTCATTTTAATCCGTTGCATTTCCACGCTAGTTGATGTTGAGTAAATGATAAAGAAACATGGAAATCTTTCAGGAAGTAATACGACAGTTATCCTGCCATTGTTGACAAACACGGCAAAATTCACAACAGAGTAACTCCGCGGTCCAAATCATTGCCACACCAATATACAGGCCAGTACTATCACATCATGTCGAATTTTTTTTGGATTTACTATTTATCTTTCAAAAAATAACAGTTCAATAACGACGCTGGAAGACAACAGCCGCTTCGAGTAGATGTATCAGGATTAAGAATACCAATCCAGTAATTCAAAATTAGCAAAACTTTGTTTTAATTCAAGATTATACGAATTTCACTTATGAACTATTTCAAACACAACTTGGACCGGTAAAATTCTTTGAATAACACTTTAAAACAATGCTTCTATAGTAGAAAATGGCGTAAACTACGTTTCGGTACAAAACTGCACATTGTGCATCTTCCTAAATTCTATACCGAGTTGTTCGTTAAGAGTAAGCAACCCACATGGAGAAGTTTTGGAAGAGCTGCTTCCTACAGTCCCTCTCGCACAGCTTCTCAAATCCTTTTGAGGGAGACACGTGGTTTGTTGCTTTCTTTGACTCGAACAGGGGTTGGCTCTTTTTCAGACACAAACGCCGGATCACCGCCAGTTGGCGCGGGTTTTCCGCGCCACCGCGAGCTTGGCAGGAAAGCAAACACTCTCCAGTTATTGACTTGCGCGCTATCACGGAGGATGCTGTAATGTTCAAATTTAGTGGAATCACGGAAAATGGTACCGACTCAAAATTATTTAAACTAACGGCAGGTTTCTGAAGAATTTAAAATTATGTTTTGTTATTTTGTATTCAGATCGGTTAAATGTTATTAATACCATAATAAAATGAATTCCTCGCTGGACTGTTAAATTTATATTCGGGCCCACAACTCACTGATTATGAGTGCCGGGGGGTCTTTCCTTCGAGATATGCCCCGAATCGTCGCCAATAGCCCACTGAGCAGCTCTAGTACGACGTTAATTAACAAAACAACAGATTATGAAATGAACACTGTTGGATCAACCTCTAGTGCGACCATGCCATCAATTACTGGGATAGATCCCGAACTGTCAACAATAGCACTTTGTGCTACTTTTGGGACGACATTAATTTTTGGCTGTGTAGCGCCGCGCTAGAGCTGCACAGTCGGCTATTGACGACAGTTTGGTGTTTTTCTCAAAGGAAGGGCACGGGAACACTGCCTCGTATTTTTTAACCATGGTCAAATAAAAAGGACAACACCTGAGCTGCCACTAACCGCAACCTCAATAGGCGTCAGGATATTGTACCACGATTAGATTTAACGTGCACTAGTCTTATATTAACGCCGATGGAGGTTAAGGATAATTTCAGACGACTTTTGTTGCTAACTCAGGTGTTGTCCTCGTCATCAAAAATACGAGGCATTGTTCCCGGGTCTTTCCCTCGACATAGGCCGAACCGTCGCCAATAGCCGAATGTGCAGCTCTAGTTATTAACCAAACCAGACGACTTTTATAATTGAATAGCTGAATCAGAATAATACATCTTTTCTTTTTCCATGAGCCCCAGTTGCTCAGTTGGTAAGGCGTTCAGCTACTAATCAGAGGATTGGTGGTTCGAATCCGTGAAATGGACTTGACATAGAAAAGTAAAAAAGTTGTGATCTTGCGATCGGAGGGTTGCCAGCTTCGCTACAAAAATACTAGAAAGTCGTCCAGAATATCCAACAAATTATACTGGCGTGTATACGGGACTGGTGCACGATAAATCTGATCGGAGTACAAAGTCCCGAAGTCTATTGAAGGCGTTGGGTGCCAGTTCAAGTATAGAAAGATTTCAAACCTGGCTTTAAATAAAATAATAAAAATTCAATGTAGAGATATTTTATGTCTTTTATATTAATAATTGTACTATTGGGAAAACTAGAGATACACGAACTGATATACACGTCCGTATCCGGCAGATTTCTAACTGTAACGTCTGGATTGAGCAAGACATTTTGCTGACTTGAATCCAATTGAAAGAATAAAAATGTACCCCACTTTCATCGTTACCACAATATTTCGTATATTTTTATGTTAAAATAAGCCGACATGCAGTGCTTTTGGCTGAGTTTTTTTCTATTTTATTTTGAAGCCCATTCTACATGCAATCTGCTATTAAAATAGAAAGTCACTTGCAAGTCAAAGTGCTTAAAAACAGTTTGTTTGGCAATATAAAAATGTATTCTATCAGAAGAAAATATAATATTTATAAACATTTAATATTTCTACAATGCTATAATATTAAAAACACACTGTTAAATCACTTTTAAAAAACGTTGGGGCACAGTATGGCTGCTTAGAAATATTGGCTTCAACGCGCTGATAGAGGAAACAAGTTTTGAGCCTTCCAGAAGTTACAATTAGAGTTCAGTGGGTGATTGAATCAGATAAAATTAAAGAAACCAACTGATTAATCCAAATCATATAACATAAAACGGACATTTCAAATTACGAACACTGTCCTTTCATAAATTTTCTGTCATTGAGGATCCAATTCAAAACAATCGTGGTAAAATATGATGGCGAAGCAATTATCAAGTTACAAAACCGTTAACAACCCAAAATCATACACAAAAAAATTGCAATCAATACCCATTTCTCAATCGGATATTGAAATTTCCGAATTATTACCTAGTAACCATAAATCTTCTGGTTGACGACGATCTCTCCAACCGATAATCACATAGGACATGTGATAAATTAACCCTGAGAGTGGGATAAGGACACCTCCTCTACTTTCAGTGTGGGACGGTTGCTTTCAGAAATCGAAAAGGCGATTTCGTTCGCCGGGATGCGAGGGAATGTGATGAAGCTGTACGACCTCTCGGAGTGATTCATCATGTATGGGCTGCAATTTGGAGGGCTCTGTAGCCACGCCCACCACCAAAAACGCCCTTTGGAAATAATTTTCGTCTGGATAATACATCAATAGGTAGGTGAGACAGGAAAAAAAACGATTTTCAAAAGTGTACTGTTCAGTAATAATATCCTATTTAAAAATATAACAAATATTTAATCACTGCAATATAGTAAGATAAAAACTCGTCTTATAGAACATTGCTTTAAGAATAGCCAAATGCGACATTAAAACTGCGCAATGTAAATACATAACATCTAAACATGTTTCGGGAGATACATCTTGGATTTTAAAAATTGAAATATTTTATTAAATTATTATATTTTCAGTTTCACACAAGCACGTACAAATTTCAATTTCAAGCCCTATTTTTCCTAAACTTTTTACTTTTATAATTATTAAGGAAATCCTACGGTCTAGTTCTTTATTTGTCTGCATAGAAAATTTTAAATATGTTTTAGTATAACACTATCGAGGTAAACGCTAAATTATGACTGATAATTTTTGTGCATAATATAAAGGTGCTTTTAAGTCATTTGATTGCGAGATCATCTATATATACAATATTAATATCATATATATTATTTCTATATTAAAGATCCCTTTTCCGGTCCGTGTACTTAATGGGTGGGCCTATGTACTCAACACCTGAGGTATCAAAAGAAAGATTTTCCAAGAGCAATGACAAATCGTACGTTCATCTCATAAATATCAACTTTTCTTTAAAAAATGTAAACGTGGTTTTTTAAACAAACCGTTGATAATGCTGCCATCTATGAATGGCCAGAAGCGTTAAACTTTTTTGATTTTTTGGCTATCATAAATACGCTAATATATTTCGCCCTTACAACGAATGGGTGTGTGAGGGGGGGGGGGGGGTTGTTCATGCGATAATTATCGCATGGGCATGATAGTTCATTCTATATACTTTATCTGCAATAAATGTCAAAGTGGTAAAAATAATATTTCAACTAAACATTATTAATTCACTCTAAAGAAATATCATATTTAACTGAAAATTCGGATATAAATATTTCATTTTAGACAAAATTACAGCATTTTTTACAGCATAATTTATTGTAAATATTCGTACAAATTTCTCCACCTATAAGGCACTTGTAGACAAGTTACATAAATGAAAAATTATATTTTAATTATCATACTACATAATTCAATCGATTTTGATAACATATCAATTAATTAATTGAGCATTAAAAAACACTAAATTTATTATGTAAGGTTCTGAAATCTGTGACAAAAACATAAAAATCCAAAGCAAAATAAACAAAAAACGTTTTGAAATTTATAAGATTAGCTATACACAATAACAGCGTAAATTGTGAATATAAAAGCCCACAAAAAGAACGATAACTAGCCAAATAAGTGAAACCTCACCCTTCCCAACAAGAACGAAAATGATGGTGTGCTGGTATGCCGACCGACATCGAGGGGCTACTTTCTCTCTCCCCCCCCCCCCCCCCCCCCCCTCACTTGTCATCTTTTTCGTTCCCTCCCATCTGTACTCCCCCTCCCCCTTCTCCTTTCCTTCACCCTAATCCCCCTCTAAAAAAAAGAACACAGGGGCAGACCCCGAAAAGACAGTTCCTCCAAAAAACGAGAAGAAAGATTACAGATAACTATACGTTCAGAATTAACTTCCCCTAAAACCGAGAAGGGGTGGAGAGGTCGAAGAAAACGATTTAAAGGGAATCGTTTGGCAAAGGGGGAGGGAAGGTTTTTTTATTGGACAGTGAAGGAAATTTATCGTGTTTCCATCTGACACCAGGGTTCCCCCTTGTATTTTCGATCTGCTGCAAAATCAGTTTTCACTGCACAGTAGGGTGGCTAAAAACAATTTCACCGACTAGGAAGCGGGTATAAGTTGAACATACAACACCGCGTGAGATGCCCCCTGGTTATTTACACTGACATGGACTATAGAAAGACTTACATGACTCTTATGGAAAGGAAGGTTGGGACAAGTTCCTGACATTTCTTTTTATAAATATTTAAGAGGTTGTTATTATAAATTACTACGGTGATTTTCCTCTATTGAGAGATGGAATTTGGGAAGTAAATTTTAGCTTTTTATTTTTTAAAGAATAAAATTTGTTTGTTGTGTTATTGCACTGTAAAAAAAAATCGAACTTAAAAATGAGTACCTAACCCTACTTATTTTTTTTAGTACAATTGCATCGTAAATGAGCGATGATGAACTCAAATTTAAGCATCCGTACTTTCTCAAAAATGAGCAGTGTGAGTTAATATTGCTAATATCAGCTTCTGTTCAAGCCATCTTAACAAAGCGACCTGACAAACTTAAAGTAGTTTTTTTTCAGAAGATGGTTTCCCACATTATTTGATGTCGATTGCTTAAATGGGAACTGAGTTAGTACAACTCAATTATTTTACCTCTCATTCTTTTGGCACACCTTTTTAACATTTCTTCTATTTATAACTTCTTCACGTCGCCCTGGTAGTAATGGATAAGGCATTGGGCTGCGATCCCTGAGGACCTGGGTTCGATTCCCGGTAAGTCTTAGTTTTAATTGTCAATATCTATTGAAATCGATTTAGGAAGGCAGCCTGTGTAGGCTAGCATCTGCTTTTTTATTCATTGTGCTTATTTTTGAGTACATGTCTTTTTCATAAATGAAACTTATGTATTCGGAGCTATGATAAACATCGAATGTAATCAAAATGAGTACAATTTACTTATTTCTGAACACCTATTTTTAACAGTGTGTAACTGCAATTTATAAATGGTATGACGTAATTAACCACGTGTCTGATGCAATGGGTGTTCCAATTTGTTCCCTACAGTAGACATTCTTGAAATATTTTAAGTCACTTTCTAATTACAGCCAGTCAACCTTTTAAAGCACGTTTTCTTCGAATTATCAGAACACGAAAACAAATTACACATGTTTCGTAATCAAAAATGAAATATTTTTTTTAAAAAAACGCATAATTTAAAATATATATATATTTGAAGATGCTAAGGCCCATTCTACACGAACAAGTAAAACGCGCGTAAGCTTCGCGATGATTCAATAACTCCTACCACGTGGTATGAATTATCGAATCACCGAGAAGCTCACGTGCGTTCTACTCGTTCGTGTAAAATGGCCTAAATCTCTAATTTACAATGGCAACTTACACGTAAAGCAAGGCTACACTTTTAAAAAAGTGTAATTCGAAAGCCCCCAAACTGTTAAAAAAATATTTTTCAAACAACGAATACATTTATATTAGTAGTCGGATCGTTGATAGTTCATTAGGCCGTTATTGGGTTTGGAGTGATGCGTTGATTGGTTCGTTAAAAAAAAAATACATACAAATAAAACTTCATGTATTGCTATTACATGTAGAAGCAACATAACGTAGCTATCTTATTTATTTTAGGTTTTACCGCGTTTCGAATTTCTAAAAATAATTCTTAAATGCACTATACATTGAAAACTCCTCTTTTCTCTTATTCAGTTTTGTGGATCAAGCTAATTGATATAACTGAAATGAATTCAAATACAGTATACTCTATATAGAGCTTCCAAAATCGTAGTGCTGTCAAGCAAAGAAATTTGTAACCCTTGACTCTAAAATCATTCGCATAACAAGAAAAAGAGCGAACTAGCCTTTATTTATTATAAGCCGTACAAAGAAACGGACAACCCACGGATTGGGAAGAACTAATGAGCTCGATTTATTACCAACTCAAGCCAAAAACGAACTGAGCCGTTTTCGTATAATATCACATGTATTATTACCCCCGTGACATTAGACAAACCGTGGATAGATGTCTGGCAAGGAAAGAGGCTAATACGAGGGAAGAAAGCATTCCAATTCTTGGCTATCTAGTATCAGATGAATAAGGAATTGATAATTAAATCATCCAGATAAGTTACGGCCCAGTTTTTTATGGTTTGTTTCCAAAGAAAAATGACTGGCGATTTATAAGTGAATTTTAGAACCCAAAGTTATTTCTGTCATAAAAACATCTCTAAAAAAAGGGAAAGTTAAAAAAAAAAAAACTTGGACGTGAAAAGAAGTAAAAGAATATATTTCGCAACCGAAATTTAAAAGCTTACTCTTTTGCAGTAACCTAGATTTTTCGAATTTTTTCCATTTTTTAAATGGTAAACCCTATCTGCAATTGCAAGCCGAATTGTAGGCCTTTAACACAATTGAGACGAAAGATTTTGTCGATCAGTGAGTCAGTCTAAAAGGTAGGCACTTTGAAATTATGTTTAATCGGATAAAGAACACTGAAATCTTAATTTCTAGAACATTGATGTTTTAATTTTGTGAACAATAAAAAAACTAAGAAATGTTTTTACACGATTTTGGGATAAGTAGAACCAAGTTAAAGGAAATCAAAAAATAACATCGAATCGTTTCTAGCAAAGAATGATAATAACAACGAGTTTTCCGATTTGTGTGTCATAATTATAAAATGTGGCATATTAACAAATTTACCCAAATTAAAAAACTCCATATCTCCGTTGATTTTCAATTAATTTTTTTTATTATTGTATTAAATTAAAGATTGCACTGTTACAGTTCGACCAATAATGGTTTTGTTTTTTACGAGATTTAATTCGTGTTCTAGAATATGTATTACTGATGCGGTTTTTTCCATTTTAACACGAAGAAGTTGGTCAGTGTATATATACACTGTTAAAAATTTCAGTTCAACGTTGCACCATACCTTGGTGCTCTGCAGCAACATAGACCATATTATGGTGCAATCTAGATTGAACCAAAAATCCTTGATTGAGAATAGGGCAGCTGTTCCAAAAAATGGTGCAATCTCCTAAACTGCAAACGATACCTTCTTTGAATCTATAAAGCGGGAAATCCCCTCAATCCTCTTGTATTAGGGCCCTGGTTGCCTAGTGGAAAAATACGTTCAGGTGGTAATCAGATAATACTAGTTCGAGTCCGTACGGTGGACTTGACAAAAAAAGTAAAAAAAAGTAGTGTTATTGTGATTGGAAGGTTGCCAGCTTCGCAACAAAAATACTAAAAAAATCGTCAAGAACGTCCAATAAATTATACCGGCACTTCACTGTAATATTGTGTAGCGAAAACGCAAATTTTGGCTCAACGTTTTACCATAATATGGTGAAGCGAAAATATGAGTTTTGGTGCAACGTTTCAGCACTAAATGATATCCGTGGTAGCACCATAAAAGGTGAAACTAAACACCAAATAATGGTTGCATCTAAATGGATACCAAATTTTGGTGCAAGATCGTACTAAATGTTTAACAGTGTGGCCTAGTCCGGTCTAACGTTCGTTTCTAGTTGGCTGCTTTAGAGAGGTTTTGTTATTTCTTCTTTTTCGGCTTATCGTTGCGAATACTACCGTATCGTTTGATTTTTTTAATACTAAATTATACTTAAAATTCAAATGGCAAATATTTTATACTATTTAGTGTTATTTAAAGATGGTGGTCCACGCTTTATCTAACTTTTTACTCGGTGGTCCGGAGATCGAAAGGTTGGGAATCGCTGATCTAAATGGTGAAGCAATTCTTGTGGAAAACATGGTAAAAATCCCTTTCCTCTCCCTACAAAATCCCCCAACCAAGCTACAAGCCTGATATGTATAGGGCTAAAAGTACACGTGGCTTATGTTTAACACTTTTTGCATTCTACTCCATTTCTAGAAGTTTTATGACGCATCAAAAGCAAGGTTAATATTCACCCAAGTGGTGTCTTACGCACTAAAACATCCCCTCTGCTACAATCTTCAACACTTCGCGTCACGTTTTTCAATCCAGACTTTGCATAGGGGAATTTTATGAAAGCATCACGTCCCAAAAAGAGTGGCGACTTTCGGCGCAACACATCCACGCCAATTGAGTTTTCCACTACAACTAATCTCTCTTCTTTCTTTTTTGCCATCCGTGTTTACGTGCGATGAACTTCAGGGGAGAATCAGAAACAAAGCAGGAAACACGCTCCTAAACAGGAGATCTTTTGTTTCACGGAGATAACGAGGGCCGTTTATTTGGGCCCATTGTGGAGGAAGGGGTGGGCTTCAAGTGCCCCATTGGAAGGGGTCCACGTATGGATATCCCGCTGCGAGTTTAACGATCGCACAATGAGGACCGCTCTAAACACCCGAGACGAAATTAGAAGATATAAAAAAAAATACAAAGGGTGAAGTGGGTGCTAATAAAAAAAGAAGGTTTTAATCGCGCGTTGGGTTGAGTCTTTTTAAGGCTCTGAGGCTGATTTTATGAGGTTTTTTTTGTCGGCTCTGTGCGAGAGGAAAGTTAACGAGGCCTATTGTCGCTTTAGCATAATTTCTTTGGATCAATACGAGTTAAAACGCCATAAATTGAAAGCAAGTCGGCATTTATGGTATCGCTCCGGAAAGATACCACCCGCATCTTCAAGTGTTCATTGTTTGGAAAAATTTAACGTTTAAAAAATATATATATTTGTACAAGCGATGGACTATGGCAATGGACTATTTTAAAAGATAGAAGTAGTGTGTATTTTTATGTATGATTTTATATTAAAGAAATCGTATTTCCTACTCCATTTATGTGTATGGTCTCTCTCTATCTCTATCTAAAACAAATCTATAAAAATATAATTATATATCGTCGCCTCAGAGCAATAGTAAGACATCTAAAAAAAAAACGAAAATGTGTTTTCGGTCTTGCTAATATTACCAAATATGCCTTTATTTAGTGGAACACTCGGATATTTTTATGTTTTCTTTGAAATCCCTAAACTACAGCCTTAGATATTCAGCATTGAAAAAACAGCAAATTTTAAGATCAATTTTGTAGGCGACTCAGTTTTTGCTCATATCCTACTGTTGCTCTGAGACGACGATATTTGTATCGTTCTTTGTGGAAAATCTCAGTTAAGCCTTTACAAGTTCGAAAATTTATAAACATCAGTGCAGTTTGTAGACATGCAAGTTATACAGAAATATACTTTTAAAACTAATCATGAAGTTACAATAATTGCTTTTGTTTATTTATTAATATTTTTTCCATTTCTCTCATCATTTTAAAAGTGCCACTATTTTTAAAAACAGGAATGTTGTCCAATTATTGTTAAATTCCGATAAAATATTACTTTAAGGAAACTAACTATACAAAACGACAAAAACACGTCTAAAAAACTTTTTGATTCCAGTGCATTGACCAGTTGTGTCGATTTACTACAGTTCAATTTTATATAGCTTATAATAACTTATAACAACAGTAAAAACAAAAAATATTTTAATAAATAAAGCATATGCAGTGTATAGAATAATTATACAAATGAAAATATATTCTCGAATTTTGCTTTACTGTATTAAATTTTGTAACTACAGTCCTGAAAAAAATTATCATATATACCCACTATTTCTTTCTTTCAAATAAAAAACAAAACTTTGATAATTTTTGCCCAATGCAATTGAATATAAATTTAAATGTAAATTAGCCGTAAATGCGAACAAGAAAATAAGTCGATATGCTGTGTTTAGGACTCTCATACACAGGCAACCGTTATTGGAAGTTATTCTATCATGGAAACAACTATCCGATTAATATGTCATTGGAAAAAAGAAAGTTATCTAATGTTTATCAACCAAAGCACTCATATATGGTGTAAATGACATATTTCTTCGGGTAATTTCTCAGCTTTCGGACTATTTATTACTTTCTCCTGTATACAGGCCTTTAAAATGAACTAAAAATTAATTCGTATCATAAGTATGACGTTTTTACATATTTGGATTGAACTGTAAATAGTAATGCCATTAAGAAGTTAATTTAACTTTTAACCAGTGATTTTTAACAATTATGTTTGTTTTTCTACTGGAAGAAAGTTTAGTAGTAATTTTTGCTGTCCTCTTTTCTTTTAATCCCGCCAAACTTAATGTGTTTTCAAGTTATAATGTCTTCCAGGAAATCCCGCTTCAAACGTGGTCGTCATTCCAATTTTTAAATGAGAATTTGGGACGGTAGCATTTATCTTCACACAGGCAATAAAAGGACTGTCATTAGCACCAGTCTGGAGTACTCTTGGAAACTACCATTTCAATTGTCTCTTCCTGGTGAATTATTTAACAAGTGAGAAATTAAATCTCCATTACGTTTTTCCTGGTTTGAAATTAAAGCGTCAAGAATCGTCTGTAGAGAAAAGGACATCATTAATAGTAAGGAACGCTCAATATCGCAGTCAAGGTTTATATGCTGTAGAGAATTAATGCTTCGTCTAAACAACAAGCAGCTTAAAAGTGAAGCTATATATATATTTATAACAAATATTAAGTATTATTAATGTTGTTTTGGGGTTGAAATTTAAATGTTGAGTTTTTCTTGTGTTTTGCAGAATTTGAGGTTTTTCTTTGGTTAAATTCGCTTTATATGCATAGTCAAATATACAGTAATATATCACATTATTGAAGATGGTGGCTCTTGACATTTGTTCCTCTCGAATGTGCTTTAGCAAATTAATTAATTGTTTTCGAAACCATTGCACAATTTTGCGAATAGTTTAAATAGTTTTATAAAAGTTTAAAATTCACATTAAATACGAATTTCATATTTAATATGAATTTCATAATGCGAGTTTAAGTATGCATTTCATATTTAAACTTGCACCTTTTGTTTTCTTTGTATAGGTTAGTCAAAGGTTTTCAACCGGTCCATGTGCTTTACTAAAGCTGCGAACGTAGTACCCTGGTGGGAACTTTACCGGATTCCCAAACTTGAGTCCTATTCCCAAATTAAACAAAAGACTGATCATGTCGTCCTCACTTGGAGTAGAAGTTTGAAAAATGAGGTAATAGCTCAGGTGTTGTCTGCATCATTTGACCACGCACCAAAATTACGATGCCCTGTTCGTTTCGGGATAGCTCTTTATCACACACTTTTTCTCCAGCGCATATAACTAAACGAACTATTTGCTTACCTAATTATTTCCAAATATATTCTTAGATGTGAAGGTTCCAGGGGCAGAACGATTACGATCCATCCGGAGTGATTGTGCGTAACACACAAAAAAAGTTTCATGTCTCATACACATTCTGATTTTATAACGTTTTTATTTTGACAGACTTGTTTTGTTCAACACAGTACAGCCCTATAGCTACAGTAAGCGTTGAGACATCGATTTCACCAAATTGTGAAGACCCGTATCGTTTTCTCCCTAGACCTCTGGACACTATTAACAATTTACCTATTTTTAATACTTTAGCAAGGTTGAAACTTTTAAAATCAATTAATATTGCGACATATGGATGGTCCCTGATCATCCATGAACATAACTAAATTCTTCGGCATATTTACATCTGGTTGCCCACGGATCAAAAACGGATTAAGATTAAGATGACGAAGAAATTCCACGGACCAGATGTTTAAAACTACTGTTCCAGATATTTAAAGCACGTACTATTTGCCAACCTCAATCTCCGCTTCCATCCATCCCGGTCTCAAAAAGACAACTTCACTTTTTCCCGTCCCAATCCATCTTCCATTTTCAAGTAGTGAAGAATGGAATAATAAATGAATCCATGAGGAAAAAGTCGGGTTGAGGGGCTATTTATTTCTCCTGGGGAAAAAGACGAATAATTTCTCGTCTTTCTTTAATTCCGTTGACAGCAGACGAACGAGGGGCCGACGGAGATTCACCAAAGAGCAGAGGAATGCTTTCCTGGTTGCCCTGTTGACTTTGTTAACGATGCTTCATCTTAAATCAGGTGGGGAAGGGGGGCTACTACGTAAAGCTGCTGATTTAAAAGTTCAAGAAAAGAAATAAAACCGGATGAAATATGTGGAGTTTTTTTTACTCTTGGGTAGGAGTGAGACGTGACTAATCGTTGTCTTACAGTACTTGGATTGTGTTTTTTTTGGTTGTGTTTACTTTAAAAGTATTAGCCGAAAAAATAATCAGGTTTCGCGCGAGATTAACATATGTGTCGCGAAAGATATATTTTCAATTCCAGAGACTAAAATAAATCTAGATGTGTGGAAAAGGATGAGTTGTGTTTTTTTTTCTTCTTCCTTCTATGGATGGATGCTTGTTGCCTTAATAAATTGGATAATGACATTTCATTTAGAATAAATAGAAATTTAACTTATATTGAACATATAAGAATTCAATAGCAAACGAAATTGTCTATACTTATTTTTAAATACTTCAATTTCAATAGATTGATTTTATTTAATATATTATTATTCAATATAATTATTTTTATTTTATTTAATTTATTTTTTAAATTTTATAATTTTGTTTTTGTTTTGTTTGTTCATATATAAAAAAATATAAAAGTGATTAAATTTTTAAGAATAAATTCCAGTTTTTAATAAAAGAAAATAACTTTCAATTAGAAGGATGAGGTACAATTTGATCAATTGCAAATTTAAATGATCGAAACGGCAATGTCAGTTTAAATGGGTTTCGGTGTCTGGAACTTCGAGCATGAATGGACTGTAGTAGAGCGAATATGACGTCATAATCGTGAAACCAACATCTCAGACCGAATGGCCTCAGACACGTGACTTCTTTTCAAAATTATGAATTAAAAAATACTCGAGATTGGCTGATGAATTGCGAAATGTGTAACAGTGAAAATTTATGAATGGAATGACGTAATTAACCAAGTGTATGAGGCCATACATGTTGGCCTCACTTTGATGTTAGCGAGATTATAACATTATGTTTTCTCTACTATGAAGGATCCATGCTCGAATGTCTGGAAGGTCTACTAAATAAAAAAAATTGATCTATAATTAGAAAACTTAGGATATAGTATTTCTTACTAAAAATCCTTTTTTTAATATTTGTTTTCACACATAGAACCTCTGCAACGTATCGAATGCATACCCATATAGTGAAGAAACACGCATGACATTTATCATATAATTCTTCCTAGATCAGCACTCGTTATAGATTTTCTCTATTCCACATTAATTTTTCTAATTAATTTGGACTAATTCCAACTAACTCCCACATACCCCAAAACAATTCCTCATCCTTCAAACTCCATCAAACTTTCACCGAATTAACCTCAATACGCTCCAGGCATTCCCGCCGTGCAAACAGAAACAATCTCACCCAATCCCCGATACCCAATCACTTCTCTTAATTGACGACATCAGCCCAATTTTTATCTCTCGATGAAGACCGAATTCGGTAATGAATATCCCATCCTTCACAGAAACGTCAAAGTCCCGCTCTCTCGGCAAGTTCGCTTATTTTTAGAACGCGCCGCTCGCTGTGACCTCCCCGGTTAATGATATCTCAAAAATCCTTCCCTTGACTGTGATGAACCTCAGGTTTCATTAGGGTAATGATGACTAAGGCACACGGAAAGGGAGGGGTGCTTTCCCCGAAGCCGGAAACGAAACTGAGACGGCCGACCCCCTTGTTTTAATTGATACCTCTTCTCTTATTCCTGGAAGGAGCCCTTCTTCAAAGGTGGAATGGTTTTAGGAAATGAGATTTGGAGGTTGGCGCTTTTGGCTTATTTGATTTGGCTATGCTAATACAGGTGCTTAAGAGGGCGAAGAAGAATGGTTCCTTTGATGGAACCCAAGAAATAATTGCGAGATAAAAACTTATTAATTTCTCCCTTTCACTCTCTCTTTGTATGTATGTGTGTGTTCTGCATCTTAACATATATCAAATAAATGGGATTAGCGTTGCTTATTAGGAACATGAGTTAATCCAGAAGATAATTTAAGAAGAGATGAAAATCCTTTAAAACATTAGATACTTGAGTCGCACAATTCTAAAACGTCTCTTGAGTCGCACAATTCTAAAACGTCTCTTGCCCACTTTTTAAAACTTACGATAAATCATATTTTTTGTATGAGATTTTACTTCTGCACCTGAAATAAACAAAGTTTCTTGTTTATTGTGTTAAAAAATACATGAACACATGAAATGTCATAAAACAGCTAAAAAATTAATATTTGGTTCATTATATTGAAAAAGCGTTTTGGGGAAGAGACAGTTTAGAACTGAATTAGAAACAAGAGACTTTTAGTAATTGAACACAATGGACAAGAGACATTTTGGAACTCAGTAACATGCTCAAGATACACTTTGTTTTTATTTGTAACAATTTCTTCCACGTTTCCTTGCCTTCCCTTCAGCAGCATGTTGTAACCCTTCCAGCACGTCCTTCAATCTCTTCATCTGCATCGACTTAACATCAAACTAAATGCAGTTGGTATTAAGTAAAAACCTCACTCTTTCCTTAAACATTCCGAAAAAGACATAACAGAAAGCAAAGTCTATGTGGTTCTAACTCTATGAAATGAAAAACAGATTATGTGGATGGAATTTTGAATTAATTGAAGAAGGGGGTGCACGCTTTCCAGGCCGCCCTCCCCCTGTATCCGCCCTTGGAAATGACCGCCCCTGCGCACTTAATTATATCACACAAGAAATGGGTCAGCAGGAAATACTTCAAACTTTTTATTTTATGACTAAGTTCATTGTCATGAATAAACTTTAATCAATTTAAATATTCAATGAATTTCTATTTCCGTTATTTATATAATTCATCTAGCACGTTTGTTGCATTATGTATGTAAAATTCTCCCTAAAAGTATATTTCGAAATAGTTTGATAAAAAAATATGATAAAATTGAAGTTTATAAACTTTTAAGTGATAATACTCTTCAAAAAATAAAAAGATTTTTTAAACTTTTTATCAACTTATCTATTCTTTATAGTCTCAATTTTCAATTGCTACTCAATATAGTATTCTCAATTGCACTTTTTGTTCACAATAACCACTGCGATTGTATGGAATCGAAAAAAAATCATGCATACCAGAAAATATATATCGTACGATCGCCTTAGGGGTATCATGCGCATAAATAGTAACGTGACATATTCGAACATTTGAGAGATAAATTAAAATCAAAACATTTACACCATATACCAATAACGTTTAAATTGGACACCAGATTAGAAACATATTACATTGTGCAAAATTTTAAATTTCTCATGTTTTTATAAAAACTTTTAATAAATATGCTTTCAAATTGCTTAAAAATTGTTTGTCTGGGACATGAAAAATTTTCTATACTTTTAAGTAAAAACGTATCGCATTTATTTGCAATGCGTTGCAAAATTAAACAATTTATGTTCCCTTCCAATCCCTCCATTACTAACTCTTATAAAACATTATTTAACATTTTACACAATCAAAAGTTATGTTCTTTAATAAGAAAATTATTTATTGTAGTATTTTATAGTTTTCGTTCCTTCATCAACATGGCAAAGAAACTTCGCATACGTTGAGTTACATGCGTAATAAATTTATTCCAAACTAAAAATATAATTCCGAAAACTAGATTTAATGTAGTTTTTATAAATTTTTATTCAATTACTCAGTTCAAAGTTCTACCATAAAAGGAGTGTCAAAACCCCAAATTTACATAAATCAACCGGTATTCCTTGGGAAGTTTTTATTTCTATTAAGATCCCCTTGATAGTGTCTAAATTATGGCTCCTAAATTGAGTATCCAATTTATCTGGAAATATTCCAGATTCATTAGTTCATGTGGTCACGTGACTCCCATAAATTTCCCCGTGCTTGTATTTTATGGCCAAGAAGAGTGGACTCGTCTACCCTTGATTACCCCCGTTGTTTAATGGGTGCCCCACTCCGTTTTACAACCCTCACCCCCTGCAGGGGATCGGTTGTTTACTTGATAAGAAGGATGGGACTACCACAAAAAGGCTTTCATCAATAGACAATTTGAAAGAAAAGTATACTTTGCAGGGATTTCTTAAAAGAATAATGCTTTACTTGGTTCTCGTGGAAATAATATTTATTTAAATCCAGACATTTTTTTGTTATTTCCTGTTATGTTAATTCTTTCATAGACTAGTCTTCGTCACTATCTTTTCTCTTGTAAAAATTACCAGAAGAGTGGTTATAAAATGCTCATGAAAACATAAACCTTGGAACTTTATTCTTTTAATATTCTTTCAAAGTTGATGTGAAAATTAATAAATGATTCGTAGGTTACAATATGAATCTAAAATGTTTCACTTTTAGCTATAAAATCTTTGCATCGTTTTTTTAAAATATATTTTTGTGTTTATATTTGTTTCCAACCTCTTAGGATAGAAAATGTATTGCAATCCCAATTTTATGTTCTTCCATAACTTTAACCTACCATATTACATTTATTCCCACAGCTATCATTTATATCTTATAAATGCTTTTAAATAATCGTTTGCAATGGGACATTACAGTATTTCATTGCAACATTTGAATATTTCATAAATAAAATTGGAATTGTTGGTCGTTATCAAAAACATCGGCATGAATAATGATTGCGTTAGTTCCGAAAGCATTATTTTTGTCGCTTAGGCACCAACAAAGTAAAAAAATCCGTCAAAAGCTTATATTAAATGTTCACATTCAGACATTCAATAAAAGTTGCATTAAATTTCACAGGAAAAAAAATATGAATATTTGAAGCAATAAATGCCATAGCTTTGGCAAGATAAGTTATATATGAACCAGTATAATGTCATATAATAGTACATTGATTGTTAGGCTTCTAAAAGTTATTCAAAAACTGATTACGCCATTTTTTCTACTCGTTTACGAGTTCGAATTTTTGGGATACGCGCGGAAAAACAAACAAATTCAGAATTTCTGGAATATTTGACGAATTTTTAAAAACAGCTCGTTACAGTTTTTATTTAAAATACTGAAACTGCAAATGAAGTAAGTTTTAGTTACCGTTATATATCTTTTAGTATATAAAATACATATAGCGTTTATTGTATTTAATATTTATTAGCGTTTCAAAAAATATTTTCTCAGCAAAACAGCAGTCGCATATCTTATTTTTCGGCAATGTACTAATATGAAAAAAAAATTAAAAGAATCAGAAAACTTTGCAATTAACATAATTTTTTGACGAAAAAATATATTTCTGCTTGTTCCATTTTCTTTGAAAGCTAAGTGTACGTTGGCGACCAATTTGGCGATGCATGAGGCAACTCATACAGCAGGAAGGGTGGCGAGTGAGATGCAGTGTCTGTTGTATTTGGCGGATGAATCTTTCGTCGCTAACCCTATAACGAAGCTTCTACAGCGAGGTCAGGAAGCCTACATAAATCCCCAAACCCTAGCCGCTGCTTTTATCCCCCTATCTTCTTGCCTTTTCTGGTGTTCTTTTCTTTCCCATTTTAACATGAAACCCACGCCTGCATAGTCTCTCAGCCACGTCTTTAAATTTGGCCCGGGTACACCAATCATCTGCCGAAACTTGAGCATAACGAAAAGTGTTCATATTTCAAAACCTCAAAATAGTCATTCACACCACAAAATATATACAGACATTATACAATAAATTTTAATTTGTAATATGATTTTCAAACATTAGGAACACATTTTTAAGTTAAATTAATAACTTGAATAAAATAGAATCAATAACAAACTTCAACTTTTAAAAAATGCTTTTTTTTTATTATGCATTATATTCGAAAACGAACACCTGCCATTGTAATTTTATTTATTTTGATTCAGAAAAATATGCTATATTCATGTTATTTTTAATTGTTTCGCAGACAATTTTTTATTTCATTTAAAATATTCTGTTTTATTTGTAATAAAACAAGCAAAAGGCGTCCATTTTTTTTATCGATGTATATTCTTTTATTGGCAGTTTATTTGAAAAAAAAAGGTATGCAAGTTCAATATATTAACATAAAAACAGTGTTTAATATATTGCAGTTAATTCTTGTCATTTATAAGCTTCGAAATTTAATTATTTTGGTAGAATAATTGCACTTTCGCCGAAAGTAGTTCGTAGAATAATTGTTTTTTGCCGAAGATTTTTACGAAATTTCTATACTTTAGCATTAATAATTCAAAATCCCACTTTTCCTATTTTGCAAAACTTCGTTAAAAAAGCTAAATAAATTAATTTTTTTTTATTTTTTAACAGAAAAGGTATTGAAAAATTTCTTTTTTTATACAAAAACTCATGAATATTGGTGAATAATTCAACTTTTCCAGCTTTTATATAGAAGGTTTCATGCATCCAACTATCTCAAGTTTTTTCTTCTGTATACTCAAACAAATCGCCTGTTAGACTTGAAATAAATCACCCAGAAATGAAACTTTTTGCTGAAATGTTCAACCATTAATCAAACCAATTTAAACATTATTCAGAAGTATTTTTTTACAAAAAGAACGAGATCAAAACATGTGTAATTTAGTATTTAATTTCAATATAATTCCCCATAACCCAAATTCTCCCACAGTACTCTTTTCTGTATTAAAGTAAATATTTAGTTTATGAAAAAACTTGTTTTATTTCTACACAAATACTTCCAAAAAATAGGTTTAAAGAGAATACTAATGACTCAGGGTCTATTCCACGCAGTGGCGGCGATTGGGTGCTAAAAGTGAGGGGGCAAGATTAAAGGGGGGGGGGGGGATTTTCACTAGAATTTTTTTTGTTTCGAAAATTTCTCTGCATTGTTAGCAATTGAGCTTGTAGACTTTTTTTTTCTAAATATCTTGGTATAAAAAAAAATGATGTAGTGTGTGTGTTTTTTGAACTTCTACGTTGTGTTCTGCTGTCATTTTTAAAAAAAATGGGGGGGGGGTCGATTTTTTTTAAATTGGACTCAGGAGACCTTGAAGCAATTTTTTCCGTTGAAAATACGATGTCATAATTTTGCCGTAAATAATATGAAAAATACTAATTATGTTTTATTTCCTTTTGAAGAAAAATATAACAATTTTATAACAAAAGCAACATATATATTAATTTCGAGAAAGAACAACTGATGAATTGTTCATTTATTTCAATATAGTAAATCGGATAGGTGAAAAATTAATAAATATATGTATATGTATACAAAACATTTTTAAATTTCGCTAAAAAAAGTTTTACGTTCAGGCAGCATTTAAACATTAGTTACAGAGACGGTAGACTTCAAATGACGACCTAACCTCATCTGTAGTTGTGGGTGCGAAATTCGTCCTTGTTTTGGCAATGCAGTGAAATAATTAACTTATAGTTACTTTTTAAAAAGTGATATTTTAAAAAGTGCGGTGAAAGTTAAAAAGTGCAACATTCGAAAAAAAGTGCGGGGGCAACCGCCCCCCCTTGCCCCCCCGAATCGCCGCCACTGAATTTCCACGGACAGTCGTGGCTTAACTGAGTTTTCATAAATGAAAAATAAGCAGCCGTGAATTTGAAATGAGCAGTCACTAAAATTTCACTTGATCATCAAATATGATTACACTTCAGAAATAATTTTTCTGTTTACCAATGCCAAACATATTTTGTTTCTTACTTCCCAAAAAAATGTCATCAAAATATAGATAAGAAAGATCCATAAAAGAATCATTCTTTGATTTTCTATAGAAATAAATATCAATTATCACATCTGCGTTTGAAAGAACCCTAAGATCACTTGTCATCATGTAGAGATGATCCTATCATCTCTCCATTGATTCAAATAGTAACTAAAACCTCCAAACCGTCTTGGGTAGTTTTGGTTTACAGAAAAAAATATATATTGGGCTTTCTCTATAATCATTCCTTTGAGATGTTTATAGTTACAATTAGTCAACTACTGATAGACATGTTTCGAGATTGGAAGAAATATCTGGGTCCATCTACTGATAGCGGTCACAAACCATATTGCAAAAGAAATTATTGAAATGGTCTAGATCTCTTCTAAAGTTAGTTATATTTTTAAGATAATGGACTTGAATATTTTCTTGTACAAGAAGTTAGTAAATTTTACATCCAGATATTTTACTGACAGTTTTGTTGGCCAAAGTACAGTATTGTATTTTTAATTAATTCATTTCGTAAAACCCAAAGTATTTAAAATGCATATGGTATAAAAAAAAATAAGTATGCATTTCTAATAAGTATGTATTTTTAACATTTTAAGTGGAAATTATACTTGATATTTCAATTACAAATATTTCTGTCGTAATAGGTTTTATACTATTTCAAAGATTTTAACAAGTTGCATATTGTAATGGTTGTTACAATAACTTGTATTTAAGGTGTTATTTATAGCTATCACTTTGATAATAATTAAGAATTGTAATTTTCTCATATTGTAATGGTCAGTTGAAATTAGTGATAATAATAATTTATTAAAAATATAACATAACCTATTGAGGTGAAAACAATATTACGATTGCGGTATTTCCTTGACAACTTTGATGGATATACAGAAATGAGAAAAAAAGAGAATGCATAGTAGATACTTCTACCTTTAGAAAAAAAATCAGGATAACCTGAAGGAAGAGAACGTTTACGACAAAAACATATTTAATTTATTTATATCATAACTCTTTAAAAACATATCAATTCAGCTTTCTCACATTAAATATGTACGTACTTCTAAATGTACTACACAAGAATCCGTGATGCAAGACCGTGTCTACTTTTGAAAAATTCTAATCAGTTGAGATGGGAAGCCCCTGAAAAGTTGACTAGGGGGGGAAACCCGTATATGTGGCAAGAAATAGGTGTCCTGTCAACCACCGCAGTGCCGGATTATTATGCCGGACTTTTTAGGGTTTCGTGGGAAAAAACCCCAAAGTTCAACAACTCCAGGTTCATGAGTATTGATTTATTTGTAAAGAGAAGTGTATGCATTAAATTTTTTTTCACCTTCTTTAACGTATCCATCAATGCTGTCAAGGAAATACCACAATCGTAAAGTTGTTTTCATTGCAATGGTGTTTATGTTATATTCTTAATAAACGCTTCAAAAATTACAATTCTTAATTTTTATCATAAATATAGCTTTAAATAACACCTTAAATACAAGTTATTGTAAAAATGATTTTTATAAATTTTTAAATTATTTGCAATGTTGGGAAAACTGAAAATCCTGTGTTGAAATATTCAGCTTCAGTCCCTCAGAGATGTCGATTTACAAAGAAATTTGAATCCATCTCAAAGAGAATATGTAGGATTCAAAAAATATAACATTCTATACGAGAGTGGGGTAAAAAGTTTTCGGCCTGAGGAACAAAAAAAAATTATTTTAAATTTGTTATTATTTTATTTTTCAACATAATCTCCATCAAGTAAAATTCATTTTTCATAACTGTGCTCTAATGCAGTGATACCATTTTTATAGGACGATTTGCCGAGTCCTTCAAAATACGCATTTACAACATTGATGACTTCCTCGTTCCTTCCAAATCTTTTACTTCTGAGCCATGTTTTGAGGTTGAGAAACAGATGATAGTCTCTGGGAAATAAATCTGCTGAATAAGCTGGATGGGATAACAATTCGAACTTAGAAAATCTAAAGAACATGTAATCATTTGAGGAAACGAATGTTGCACATAACGACATTTAATTTGTAATTTTCTTCTAATCTAAATTCTGTAATTTAAATCTGTAATTTTTTTCTAAATTAATTTCAATATCAGACTAATTGCTTAAACTGACTTTTTTCTTTGAAATATAAAAATAGGTGATAAGAATATACACTTTCTTTAGTTCACAATAAAAAGCCTTTTAATGCATTAAACATTGTTAACAAAAGATTTTTTTAAGTCGCCTACGACTCAAAATTTTTATTATAAGTATTAAATTCTATCAAAATACTTATAGAGGAAAAGGATAAGAAAAACTTAATTTACATTAAAAACATTTAAGTTTTTATATGCTTTTAGATCATTTAAACATTTTGTCTGAAATAAATGTTAATTTATAT
This sequence comes from Troglohyphantes excavatus, assembly GCA_963932185.1. Classification (NCBI taxonomy): domain Eukaryota; kingdom Metazoa; phylum Arthropoda; class Arachnida; order Araneae; family Linyphiidae; genus Troglohyphantes; species Troglohyphantes excavatus. The sequence continues at coordinate 38,596,647 of OZ010667.1, forward strand.
TATTAATAAAATATATATGATACCTTAATGCCAATTCCATTGCATCAAAAATAATTAAAGTCTTAATTAAAATTAATTATTTAATAGTTAAATTGATAATTTTGATTAAATTTTGACTTATAATTAGTCATTTTTTAATATTATGCAAATAGAATAATTTGATAAAAGACTCAAAATGTCAGTATGGTAGCAAAGCTTAATAATTTACTTGGCTAAATTCTTTTCTAGTTAACAAATAATTTTATAAGTGTCAACAAAAATATAAAAAAACTAATTAGTTTCTTTTATTTCAATGAAATTGTTTACATATTTACAGTAGAACACCATTTATCCGAACTCCAGTTATCCGGATCAAATAAAGCGGATCGCCAATTATACGGATCTGGATCGATTTGAGAAAAATAAAAGGAATCAGCAAAATCCACATTTTTAAAAGTTTCTTATCAGTAAAAGATATTTTTTTAAGTCATTAAATTTCATTACATACTAAAACAAAATTCATTATTTTTTACTACGAAATAACCCTTTTTCGTGAATTATCCAATTATCCGGATATTTGATTATCCAGATGGGATCTGGTCCCAATGGATCCGGATAATTAAAGTTCTACTTTATTTTGCATTACACTTTGAAGATTTAAATTTCAATAAATAATTTATATTGTAAATAAAAGTATATTTAACTTTTTTAACATGAAAATATATTAAAACCTTTTCGATACAACGATTTACAGATTTAGAAACACGGTGCATCTATTTCTAAATGTTCCAAATATGGCTAAATCTCTATTTTTTGCTAAATCTCTCTAATCTAGCAGGGGTCTCATTTTAACTCAATAACGCATATTGCATATGTGTCACAGCAAACGTGTCAATATTAAGAATTAATCGAATCCTCAAACAATGAAATTCCAATACAATCCTCATATACAATCGGATTCAACAATTACTAAATACACATTTCTCTTAGATGCCATCAAAATTAATATTTATACATGTCAATGACTCAATGCACAAACAATTCATATCAAACAGAACTAAAACTAATTTTTTTTTAGATATTTAAATAAGTACAAGTGTATTACATATAAGAGTCCAGTTTGAAAGCGTTTCACTAATTGAATTAATCCTTGAATCCAATTCATGGCTGACTTGAAGCATGGATCGATGTACAGCGTTGAGCCATTTCACTCTGCTATCAAAGGACTCCCATGCATGAATGCCGGGATGAGGACGCAGCCAGCAGATATAATCGGACATATTATGCATCACAAACATGTTTGTCAGACAATTGAATTCTTGGTATATCACAAGTGCTCGAACAGTAAAGGTTTCTAAGTATCCATTCCATTCACAATCCAATTATTATGGGGGATTAATAGGTTATTGCCATTGGTTTTAAGTTAGTTGGGCTTTACTAATGATTTTATATTGGGAATTAAGTCAAATTAAAAATGTTTAAATATTGAATTAAAAAAATCGTTATTATTATCGTGTATTTTTAATATATAATTCAATTAGGATCACTTATTGTCTTATAATTGTATAGAGTAATTGATTGGAATAGTTAGTTATACAGGGTTGTCACAAAATTGTTGGGCGATGGCCATTGTTTAATTGTATCATATTTAGCTGTGTTGGCATAATAAAGAATTATTTTTAACCAACCTCTTCGCTTATATTGTAAAAAGTCGCTTAGCTTCATTAGCAACAAAGTAAAGTAGTCAAAGAATAGTAAAAATAATGGTTTATTATGTGTTATGTGTAAACAAACAAGGACGCCCAACATTTTGTGACCACTCTGTATATTAGTATTTTTTCATTTTTATTATATTAATTTTCATTACTGTGTAGTTTAGACATATCATTTTTAAAGCTATAAATGTAATTAAATTAGATATTCTATTTTATATTAATTAATTTCTTATTTAAAAAAGGAACGCATTCAACAAATTTTTAATTATTCTAAATTTAATTATAATAAATTAGTAAATAAGAATGGAGACGCATAATAAAAAGGTAAAATCAGCTATTTATATTTGAAATAGTAATGAATTGGATTTTGCAAACTACTTCAAGGTAAAAATTAATAAAATTTATTACCATTATAATAATTATAACTAATATTTAAAACAGTGCTAAAAAATATTTTTCTTTATGCATATAATTTAACCCAAGTTACAATAGATTAAGATGATTTTTTTGACATTTGGACACTTGTTGATTTGGACTCTTCAACTATAAGTGTCACAAAACAAAACTACCATACGAATTTCACCATTACTATTTGAACAGTTTTACATAAAAAAATCTCACATGACGTAGATTTAGCCTGTATAGACGCAGATTGAATTTTATATAAATTCAGAATTTCTAACTCACACTGAAAGAATGGGCGGTAGATAATGAAATAAGGGGTAGAAGAACAAAAGAAAGATGAGAGAAGGGTAAAAAAAACCGGGCCGTGTGCCATTAAGCACATGTCGCCCGATGGCCTTTTAATGCGGACGCTATTACTTTATCTAACGACCGAACCTCCGACTGTGGATCCCGAAGAAAAGTGGGACGAGTTCCCTTCGAAATGTCACATACAGGGCCGTCGCTATAGCAGGGAGGGGGGGGGCAGTCAAAAGTTACAAAGACAGACGAAAATGATAAACCTAAACTGTTAAAAAGGTACTTAAAACTGAGTACCTGAACCTACTCGTTTTTCTTTGAGAACAATTGCATCGGAAATGTACTCAAATGATGTACTCAAATTCATCAATGATGTACGCATGTACTCATTCAATGGTGTACTCATTGATGATGTACTCAAATTCAATATGTGATAAGAAATATGTCATTCAAAGTAATCGTACTTTCTCAAAAATGAGCAGTGTAATTTAATAATGCTAATATATCATCTTATGTTTAAACCATCTTAATAAAGAGATCTGGCAGACTTAAAATAGTTGTTCAGAAGATGGTTTTCCACATTATTTGATGTGGATTACTTAAATAGAAAATTAGTAATCACAACTCAATTATCTTACTTCCCATTCTTTTGGCACACCTTTTTTAACATTTCTTCCGTTTATAAATTCGTCACGTCGCCCTGGTAGTACAAAGAATGAGGTACTAGACTGTGGAGCCTGAAGATTTGGGTTCGAATCCCAGTAAGTCTCGGTTGTAATTGTTGATATTTATTGAAAGTGATTTATGAAGGCAGCCTATGTAAGCAAACAACTCTTCTATTTATTAATGTTTACTCATTTTTGAGTGCATGTCTTTTTCAAAAATGAAACTTATGTATTCGGAGCTATGATAAGCATCGAATGTAATCAGAAATAAGTACATTTTACTTATTTTTGAGTACGTATTTTGAGCAGTGTAGTTGGGAAACTTGTAAAACATTTTTTTTAAAGTGAAACAAAGAAGCTTCACTTTAAAACCCAACTAGGTTCCTGCACCATTCTTTTGTCCCACGTAGACGTAGACATAAAAAATGTTGGGGAGTAAATAGCCGAAAGCGCCCCTACTCTATGAGTGCCATGGCCAAGTGTCCTGATTCATTGAACATAATAGCAGATAAATGAATGAACACTTGAACAGACCATTCATTGAATATAATTTTAATCATTGAATGCAATAGCGATGGGCTATTGTCAATGAATGAACGTTTGTAATACTGAATGTAATAACGGGCCTAGGTAAACCATTCTAAAAACTACAAAATTTTAATAAATTTTAAAATTGGCAATTTAAAACAACCCTTTTGCCAAAATGTGGATTTATTTGGATTTGAAATTAAAGGGCTCGTGTAGTGTTTCAGTTTATCGAACCTTTAAAAGAAATATCACACCCATAACATACTTCTGTTTTATAAATTACTTAATCTCACGCTTAGCCGTAGTACAAACATTTGATCATCTCTAAATATTTTGACATTTTATTTTTATATTTTATGTTCTTTTTTGTAATTAAAATTGTGTATTTTTGCATTTCATGATATGAAAATTTAGTTTAAAGACTTGAAGCTGTATGGGCTTTAGTAGTAAGCCCCCCACTTGGTGGTCAATCAAGGCGTGGCCTATTTTGACAGGCCCTTTGACACGCCCCCTTGTCAAATCAGCCAATAGGAAGCCGAGGGGGCGTGGCTTATGGGTTGTCCTGTCCTGCTATTGGTTGAAATTAGATATGCCCCGCCCCCTGGGATGTCTGTACTCTTACAGATGGAGTTTTTAAGCCATGGGGGCGTGGCTTATGGGCTGTCCTGTCCTGCTATTGGTTGAAATCAGATAGGCCCCGCCCCCTGGGATGTCTGTACTCTTACATGAGGGTATTTTGACCCATCCTATTGGTTGATGTCAAATAGGCCCCGCCCCTGGGATGTCTGTACTGTTAGATGGGGGTATGTTGGGGATGACGTAAGCTGTGACGTCAATGGAACATTCCCAGGGAATGCGGATTCGTCTGTACTCTTACAGGGGGGATGACGTAAGCGGTGATGTGTTTAGTGATTGGCAATCGGAATGTTCTAGAACTTTTGGTAGGGCTATTGTTTGGAAAGCCGCGTGTTTATTGATTGGCAATCGGTGGGAATGGCATGTGTTATCTGCATGCCCAGTGGTCGGGAGTGATGTCTTAGGTTATCTTGGGGGTCGTGACGTTATCGTATACGAAGAGGGTTGATACTGGGAACTGGTTTCTTTTGGTGGAAATGTGGTCTTAGGGAAGGTTCTCGATCTTTTTTGGTTGACGTATTGTTTAAAAAGAAGATTAGTGACGTGTTTAATGATTGGCAATCGGAAAGCGGGCTATTGGGGAGGAAAATCGGTTTTGTGTTTCTTTGCGGGGACAACGGGCCTTGTGGGGAACGTTCATTGGGAATGGTGTAAGTGGATAGTGACGTGTTTAGTATTTGGAAGACTGGCTAGTCACGTGTTTAGTGAAATTGTTTGGGGATGGCAATATTTTATTTTTTGAAGATGTTATGAAGTCGGGTACTAAAGGCGCTATATGGTTTAGTTAAATGGAGACAATTTTAAAAATTGTATTTATTAGTTTTAATATTTTAGTTTTAAGCAAAAACACGGATTCGAACCTCTGACCTCGTGAACCAAAAGACAATTATGATATAGTATTAACGCTTATCCTAACCACTATACTAGAACTGTCTGGTATCTGAAGACGATTTTAAAGTATACCTGATTACGTACATGGCTGTGTTTGGGGAACCGGTTTCTTCTCGGTGGCAATGTAGGGAATATTCGGGAAAGTTCTAGAACTTTTCTGGGTGACGCGACTACTGTTCTCTGATTGATTGAACAAGTTCAGGGAGGTTCTCGAGCGACCCTAGTGGCAACGATGATGTCACATGCGGTATTTTACGACCGAAGCGTCATTTTTGTGCCAAGTTGTGGTGTGTTTGCGACACGTTGTGTTTTATGCTCTGCTATGGCGATTTTGACTAATTGCACGGAAACGTGGTCATGAAGAGAAGACTTTCTGAAGTAAGTGTCTTTATATTTGCCTATTAGTAAAAAATTTAAATAACGTTATGAATTTTAATATAATACCTGATTATTAATTGTATGTAAATAAGATGAGATTTGTACCATGTGTTAAAATAAGATGTGATTTGTAACACGTGTTGTTACTTATATTAGGATTTGCTTTAATTTTTTGTTTTAATATTTCACCTGGGTGTGAAAAGATATATATATATTTTTAATTATGATTTACTAAATTTTTTATCATGTCATTTTAATATGTTTTTGTTGTCAAGGCTTCTTTTCTACAAACGTGTTTTATTCATCTCCTTAGTTAAGTCTTAAATGTTCAATGAATCTTAACATACTACAGAACAAAGTGTTTATTCTATCGTTCCTATTATTTTACATGGTAGTGAGATTGATAAGTCGCAGAGTGAGACGTCTATACTATTTGATGAGAATTCCTTAAGCGATGTATTCGAGGTGTACATGTATAAAGACGATGATTAGGTAATTATCCGATTTTACGAGTGTTGTGAAAATATTTTTGAATGTAAAACGAAGTTTGATCTTCAATTGTTTGTTTAATTTTAGTTGATGTGTACCATTACACAAAATTTTGCTTAAAATCCAATGCAGTATGGATACGGTGTGAATATTAAAGCAGAACCATCTTATGTTGGAGCTAGGCCTTCTCGTAAAGGTATCTCACGGAATGTCGGCCTCTTGACGTACAAATTCCTATGTAAGTATTTGGATGAATACCTTTACAATACATAACCCGTTTTTTAATTAAATTGTATTATACCTTTTTTTTTCATCTGAAGGATGCTATTATCCTGACGGAGAACACTCGTAGGGAAAATAAAACCTACAAAACTCTACAAATGGGGCACCATGCCATGGTCGACACAGATATTTTACCTGAAGGTACTAGCAAATCTAGTTTGTGGGGCCGTCATTGAAATAGTTCTACGTTTTTTTGTTACTATTATTGAACGTATCACTGCAAATTTCGAACCACACGACCTTTATCAGAATAGTTCTTGTATCAGAAAAGTTGGATAGACCATTTCTACAGCTTTGACACGGGTATCTAATTTTACTGCGGAGACCATCCTTTCGTAATAGAAAGCTGTAAATCCTCTTAAACTATAAACTCAACGTGGACATTCGTCAATGCGAGAGTGGTAGTGATGCTACTCCCCTGATGGGGTTGTGTTAACCACTCGAACTTTCCAAGACTTTCAACATAAATTTTCTGGTTGTCGATACCAAATATTCCAAATCCAGTGTGGTATGTAACAATCAGCTTCTCACGTTGTCCAATAAGAGTAAAATAATGTTTAAAGAGAGGATGTGAATTCCAATCTATAAGACCTGTTTCATTGTGAGCCATGCGTATTGATCGATCAGTCTCATTTTAATCACGACTGTATGACTTTACCTTTTGAGAATCTATTTACAGACGATGCTTTACTGATCATGAATATCAAACGTGTAGTGGAAACATTTAATAATGTAGGTTGTTCTGCTGATTTTTTTTTTTCTTTCTGATGTATGTGTTGTGAATACAAACGTTGGTTCTTATATCTGTGTTGTGATTATTGACATGCTTAATGCAATGACTTATCAAGATGTGTTTATGTAACATGGTGAAAAAGGTAATTTTTAGTTTCACAACATGTTAAAAAGGTAATTATGTGTTATACATTTTATAATACGTAAAGTTGAAATACAAAATGCAGATGATTTTTGGTTAATTCAATTTCTTTATTCACAAAGTTTCCCATTTTGAAAGCAGAAGTTTTTTTTTTAACAATATTCTTTCGTTGTTGAATATTTCTATGTTTTTTCTTGGGGGAGATGGTGATTTCAATTATTATTTGGTTGCCTATACAATATCTTGGCACATTTTAATTCTTCCAGTTCTTTGTCGCGGTCATGCATTACTTCCTTCCTTAATACCCGTATGGTATTGTTGATAGGTCTGGGTGGATGGCCAGCTTGGTGTAAACCATCCTGTATTTTTTCGTTTACTTCTTGTTGAATACTCGTCTCTTTTTGACATCTCTGGCAATCGTAGAGTAGGTGATGGGGACACTAGTATTTTGGTCCAAATCGGACACCAAACTATCTACTTACTCAAAGTTTAGAGACAGACTGTTCTGATAATTGATGGTGAAACCTCTGATTTTTACATACCATCTTGTTGTTGGAGGTCGAGACCGCATAAATTTTAGGTCCACTTATGAAAAAAAAAAAAAAATAATGAAATACATATTGGTTAAAATGTTAATATTTTAGTATCATCTGTGAAAAAAAATCAATTAAATACTGTTTATAGAAAGTTTGGTGAGATAATTGCCTGATACATATTTGGTTTAGGTCTCCTCCATCGAATTCATCCGTGAATTCTCCAAGATAATTCCAGAGGAGGGTCATTATGTCCATTGGAGGCATAGATGATACTATCGGTATCGAAGTATAGAACGTCCTCAATGTATGTTCTGTGATTATTGTTGTAACTAATGTATGCGTTGTGAATAAAAAATGTTGGTTCATATATCTGTGTTGTGATTATTGACATGTCTACTATGCAATGACTCGACAAGATGTGTTTATGTAACATGGTAAAAAAGGTAATTTTTAGTTTACACAGCATGTCAAAAAAGGTAATTTTTAAAATAGTCATTATTCAAAAAAGGTAATTTTTAATTTACATAACCTGTGGAAAAAGGTCATTTTTCCATAGGATTGCATGTTACGAAAACGTAATTTCTATTTTATGCAACATGTCAAAAAAGGTAATTTTTGAAACGTCCTTATTCAAAAATGGTAATTTTGTATTAAAATGTATAACACATAATTACCTTTTTTGAATAAGGACGTTTTTAAAAATTACCTTTTTTGGCATGTGCGTAAAATAAAAATTACGTTTTCGTAACATGCAATCCTATGGAAAAATGACCTTTTTCCACAGGTTATGTAAATTAAAAATTACCTTTTTTGAATAATGACTATTTTAAAAATTACCTTTTTTGACATGCTGTGTAAACTAAAAATTACCTTTTTTACCATGTTACATAAACACATCTTGTCGAGTCATTGCATAGTAGACATGTCAATAATCACAACACAGATATATGAACCAACATTTTTTATTCACAACGCATACATTAGTTACAACAATAATCACAGAACATACATTGAGGACGTTCTATACTTCGATACCGATAGTATCATCTATGCCTCCAATGGACATAATGACCCTCCTCTGGAATTATCTTGGAGAATTCACGGATGAATTCGATGGAGGAGACCTAAACCAAATATGTATCAGGCAATTATCTCACCAAACTTTCTATAAACAGTATTTAATTGATTTTTTTTCACAGATGATACTAAAATATTAACATTTTAACCAATATGTATTTCATTATTTTTTTTTTTTTTCATAAGTGGACCTAAAATTTATGCGGTCTCGACCTCCAACAACAAGATGGTATGTAAAAATCAGAGGTTTCACCATCAATTATCAGAACAGTCTGTCTCTAAACTTTGAGTAAGTAGATAGTTTGGTGTCCGATTTGGACCAAAATACTAGTGTCCCCATCACCTACTCTACGATTGCCAGAGATGTCAAAAAGAGACGAGTATTCAACAAGAAGTAAACGAAAAAATACAGGATGGTTTACACCAAGCTGGCCATCCACCCAGACCTATCAACAATACCATACGGGTATTAAGGAAGGAAGTAATGCATGACCGCGACAAAGAACTGGAAGAATTAAAATGTGCCAAGATATTGTATAGGCAACCAAATAATAATTGAAATCACCATCTCCCCCAAGAAAAAAACATAGAAATATTCAACAACGAAAGAATATTGTTAAAAAAAAAACTTCTGCTTTCAAAATGGGAAACTTTGTGAATAAAGAAATTGAATTAACCAAAAATCATCTGCATTTTGTATTTCAACTTTACGTATTATAAAATGTATAACACATAATTACCTTTTTAACATGTTGTGAAACTAAAAATTACCTTTTTCACCATGTTACATAAACACATCTTGATAAGTCATTGCATTAAGCATGTCAATAATCACAACACAGATATAAGAACCAACGTTTGTATTCACAACACATACATCAGAAAGAAAAAAAAAAATCAGCAGAACAACCTACATTATTAAATGTTTCCACTACACGTTTGATATTCATGATCAGTAAAGCATCGTCTGTAAATAGATTCTCAAAAGGTAAAGTCATACAGTCGTGATTAAAATGAGACTGATCGATCAATACGCATGGCTCACAATGAAACAGGTCTTATAGATTGGAATTCACCTCCTCTCTTTAAACATTATTTTACTCTTATTGGACAACGTGAGAAGCTGATTGTTACATACCACACTGGATTTGGAATATTTGGTATCGACAACCAGAAAATTTATGTTGAAAGTCTTGGAAAGTTCGAGTGGTTAACACAACCCCATCAGGGGAGTAGCATCACTACCACTCTCGCATTGACGAATGTCCACGTTGAGTTTATAGTTTAAGAGGATTTACAGCTTTCTATTACGAAAGGATGGTCTCCGCAGTAAAATTAGATACCCGTGTCAAAGCTGTAGAAATGGTCTATCCAACTTTTCTGATACAAGAACTATTCTGATAAAGGTCGTGTGGTTCGAAATTTGCAGTGATACGTTCAATAATAGTAACAAAAAAACGTAGAACTATTTCAATGACGGCCCCACAAACTAGATTTGCTAGTACCTTCAGGTAAAATATCTGTGTCGACCATGGCATGGTGCCCCATTTGTAGAGTTTTGTAGGTTTTATTTTCCCTACGAGTGTTCTCCGTCAGGATAATAGCATCCTTCAGATGAAAAAAAAAGGTATAATACAATTTAATTAAAAAACGGGTTATGTATTGTAAAGGTATTCATCCAAATACTTACATAGGAATTTGTACGTCAAGAGGCCGACATTCCGTGAGATACCTTTACGAGAAGGCCTAGCTCCAACATAAGATGGTTCTGCTTTAATATTCACACCGTATCCATACTGCATTGGATTTTAAGCAAAATTTTGTGTAATGGTACACATCAACTAAAATTAAACAAACAATTGAAGATCAAACTTCGTTTTACATTCAAAAATATTTTCACAACACTCGTAAAATCGGATAATTACCTAATCATCGTCTTTATACATGTACACCTCGAATACATCGCTTAAGGAATTCTCATCAAATAGTATAGACGTCTCACTCTGCGACTTATCAATCTCACTACCATGTAAAATAATAGGAACGATAGAATAAACACTTTGTTCTGTAGTATGTTAAGATTCATTGAACATTTAAGACTTAACTAAGGAGATGAATAAAACACGTTTGTAGAAAAGAAGCCTTGACAACAAAAACATATTAAAATGACATGATAAAAAATTTAGTAAATCATAATTAAAAATATATATATATCTTTTCACACCCAGGTGTAATATTAAAACAAAAAATTAAAGCAAATCCTAATATAAGTAACAACACGTGTTACAAATCACATCTTATTTTAACACATGGTACAAATCTCATCTTATTTACATACAATTAATAATCAGGTATTATATTAAAATTCATAACGTTATTTAAATTTTTTACTAATAGGCAAATATAAAGACACTTACTTCAGAAAGTCTTCTCTTCATGACCACGTTTCCGTGCAATTAGTCAAAATCGCCATAGCAGAGCATAAAACACAACGTGTCGCAAACACACCACAACTTGGCACAAAAATGACGCTTCGGTCGTAAAATACCGCATGTGACATCATCGTTGCCACTAGGGTCGCTCGAGAACCTCCCTGAACTTGTTCAATCAATCAGAGAACAGTAGTCGCGTCACCCAGAAAAGTTCTAGAACTTTCCCGAATATTCCCTACATTGCCACCGAGAAGAAACCGGTTCCCCAAACACAGCCATGTACGTAATCAGGTATACTTTAAAATCGTCTTCAGATACCAGACAGTTCTAGTATAGTGGTTAGGATAAGCGCTAATACTATATCATAATTGTCTTTTGGTTCACGAGGTCAGAGGTTCGAATCCGTGTTTTTGCTTAAAACTAAAATATTAAAACTAATAAATACAATTTTTAAAATTGTCTCCATTTAACTAAACCATATAGCGCCTTTAGTACCCGACTTCATAACATCTTCAAAAAATAAAATATTGCCATCCCCAAACAATTTCACTTAACACGTGACTAGCCAGTCTTCCAAATACTAAACACGTCACTATCCACTTACACCATTCCCAATGAACGTTCCCCACAAGGCCCGTTGTCCCCGCAAAGAAACACAAAACCGATTTTCCTCCCCAATAGCCCGCTTTCCGATTGCCAATCATTAAACACGTCACTAATCTTCTTTTTAAACAATACGTCAACCAAAAAAGATCGAGAACCTTCCCTAAGACCACATTTCCACCAAAAGAAACCAGTTCCCAGTATCAACCCTCTTCGTATACGATAACGTCACGACCCCCAAGATAACCTAAGACATCACTCCCGACCACTGGGCATGCAGATAACACATGCCATTCCCACCGATTGCCAATCAATAAACACGCGGCTTTCCAAACAATAGCCCTACCAAAAGTTCTAGAACATTCCGATTGCCAATCACTAAACACATCACCGCTTACGTCATCCCCCCTGTAAGAGTACAGACGAATCCGCATTCCCTGGGAATGTTCCATTGACGTCACAGCTTACGTCATCCCCAACATACCCCCATCTAACAGTACAGACATCCCAGGGGCGGGGCCTATTTGACATCAACCAATAGGATGGGTCAAAATACCCTCATGTAAGAGTACAGACATCCCAGGGGGCGGGGCCTATCTGATTTCAACCAATAGCAGGACAGGACAGCCCATAAGCCACGCCCCCATGGCTTAAAAACTCCATCTGTAAGAGTACAGACATCCCAGGGGGCGGGGCATATCTAATTTCAACCAATAGCAGGACAGGACAACCCATAAGCCACGCCCCCTCGGCTTCCTATTGGCTGATTTGACAAGGGGGCGTGTCAAAGGGCCTGTCAAAATAGGCCACGCCTTGATTGACCACCAAGTGGGGGGCTTACTACTAAAGCCCATACAGCTTCAAGTCTTTAAACTAAATTTTCATATCATGAAATGCAAAAATACACAATTTTAATTACAAAAAAGAACATAAAATATAAAAATAAAATGTCAAAATATTTAGAGATGATCAAATGTTTGTACTACGGCTAAGCGTGAGATTAAGTAATTTATAAAACAGAAGTATGTTATGGGTGTGATATTTCTTTTAAAGGTTCGATAAACTGAAACACTACACGAGCCCTTTAATTTCAAATCCAAATAAATCCACATTTTGGCAAAAGGGTTGTTTTAAATTGCCAATTTTAAAATTTATTAAAATTTTGTAGTTTTTAGAATGGTTTACCTAGGCCCGTTATTACATTCAGTATTACAAACGTTCATTCATTGACAATAGCCCATCGCTATTGCATTCAATGATTAAAATTATATTCAATGAATGGTCTGTTCAAGTGTTCATTCATTTATCTGCTATTATGTTCAATGAATCAGGACACTTGGCCATGGCACTCATAGAGTAGGGGCGCTTTCGGCTATTTACTCCCCAACATTTTTTATGTCTACGTCTACGTGGGACAAAAGAATGGTGCAGGAACCTAGTTGGGTTTTAAAGTGAAGCTTCTTTGTTTCACTTTAAAAAAAAATGTTTTACAAGTTTCCCAACTACACTGCTCAAAATACGTACTCAAAAATAAGTAAAATGTACTTATTTCTGATTACATTCGATGCTTATCATAGCTCCGAATACATAAGTTTCATTTTTGAAAAAGACATGCACTCAAAAATGAGTAAACATTAATAAATAGAAGAGTTGTTTGCTTACATAGGCTGCCTTCATAAATCACTTTCAATAAATATCAACAATTACAACCGAGACTTACTGGGATTCGAACCCAAATCTTCAGGCTCCACAGTCTAGTACCTCATTCTTTGTACTACCAGGGCGACGTGACGAATTTATAAACGGAAGAAATGTTAAAAAAGGTGTGCCAAAAGAATGGGAAGTAAGATAATTGAGTTGTGATTACTAATTTTCTATTTAAGTAATCCACATCAAATAATGTGGAAAACCATCTTCTGAACAACTATTTTAAGTCTGCCAGATCTCTTTATTAAGATGGTTTAAACATAAGATGATATATTAGCATTATTAAATTACACTGCTCATTTTTGAGAAAGTACGATTACTTTGAATGACATATTTCTTATCACATATTGAATTTGAGTACATCATCAATGAGTACACCATTGAATGAGTACATGCGTACATCATTGATGAATTTGAGTACATCATTTGAGTACATTTCCGATGCAATTGTTCTCAAAGAAAAACGAGTAGGTTCAGGTACTCAGTTTTAAGTACCTTTTTAACAGTTTAGGTTTATCATTTTCGTCTGTCTTTGTAACTTTTGACTGCCCCCCCCCTCAAGGAGTTCCCCACAAGGCCCGTTGTCCCCGCAAAGAAACACAAAACCGATTTTCCTCCCCAATAGCCCGCTTTCCGATTGCCAATCATTAAACACGTCACTAATCTTCTTTTTAAACAATACGTCAACCAAAAAAGATCGAGAACCTTCCCTAAGACCACATTTCCACCAAAAGAAACCAGTTCCCAGTATCAACCCTCTTCGTATACGATAACGTCACGACCCCCAAGATAACCTAAGACATCACTCCCGACCACTGGGCATGCAGATAACACATGCCATTCCCACCGATTGCCAATCAATAAACACGCGGCTTTCCAAACAATAGCCCTACCAAAAGTTCTAGAACATTCCGATTGCCAATCACTAAACACATCACCGCTTACGTCATCCCCCCTGTAAGAGTACAGACGAATCCGCATTCCCTGGGAATGTTCCATTGACGTCACAGCTTACGTCATCCCCAACATACCCCCATCTAACAGTACAGACATCCCAGGGGCGGGGCCTATTTGACATCAACCAATAGGATGGGTCAAAATACCCTCATGTAAGAGTACAGACATCCCAGGGGGCGGGGCCTATCTGATTTCAACCAATAGCAGGACAGGACAGCCCATAAGCCACGCCCCCATGGCTTAAAAACTCCATCTGTAAGAGTACAGACATCCCAGGGGGCGGGGCATCCCAGGGGGCGGGGCATATCTAATTTCAACCAATAGCAGGACAGGACAACCCATAAGCCACGCCCCCTCGGCTTCCTATTGGCTGATTTGACAAGGGGGCGTGGCCACGTGTCAAAATAGGCCACGCCTTGATTGACCACCAAGTGGGGGGCTTACTACTGGCTTTCTTCAAAAGTCCTTTACGTTCTCTTCTCATTTTAGTTGCAATACCTAAATTTAAAATTATGCAATGTCAAGTATCTCAACCTTTATGTGTTCTGTTCTCTTTCTTTTAAAAAAATACAAAGTTTTTATGTAATTAAAGTTATTTTTTAATTTGCACCGTGGTATGCAACACCGGTTAATCCACATTTTTTTAATGTCGTTTTCAACGTAAATGAAAGCCCAGTGTTTCGCTTTCTATGTTACATAAATTCAGTAGCGACACAAGAGATATAACGCCGACAATGAACATGCAACGAATTAGATAAAAACTCTTTTTATAGAAACATTGCGTTAAGAATATTAAAATACAAATACAACATTAAAATACACAATAAAAATCCAAGAGATATGGACATGTTTCGGGAGATACATCTTCCTTCATCAGGTTGCTTCATCTGTATGTAACGAATTTTTGAAACATTTTCTATTGAGTAGTTTTTTTTTCTATTGAGTAGTTTCTTTTAAAAGACAGTTTTCTCAAAATGAACATTGTGTCGGTTGACCGGCACCGGTTGTTACATAACCTGGTCCATTTACCTCTAAGAAACAGTTGTAAAAAATTAACACATTCTTTACGAAATTCGGTAAATCAAACCGAAATTAATAAATTATCTATTAATACTGAACAATTCAAATGAGCATTCAACTGAACAATATAACTAAAATAAAAATATTAAAAAAAAAAAAAATCAAAAAGATAAATACAAAATGAAATACAAGTTCTTATTACGGTTTAATTTTTTAAAATATATTTTAATACAATTTCTCCTGCCATAGAGTCCATTTTCAACAAAACAAACTCAAAAATTCTATAAAATATCCTAATCTGCGACTTATTCCATTTTCCCTTTTCCCAGATTGTGATATCTTCCATCCAAATAAGATCTTTTATCGTTCCCATTTGCTCATTAGTTCCTTCTGTACATCGAATCCGAACCGAATTCCCCCTCCCACCCCTCCATTCCTTCAACGAGGATAAGAAATTCTATCAGAATTAGGCAGGAGGTCCCCGACACAGCCATCACTTTCCCAGGGTCAATAGCACTTGGCCGGAGTCGGAATGTTTTAATTTAATTACTATCGGAACCAAAAAGTAACTTTTTTATATATATAAGTCTTTTTTTCTAGTCTAACGTATTGCGTAAATAGTTAATGAGGGCATTAGTCAGTGACTAATGCCGTCATTAACTAGTAACGCCTTTCTAATTGACTTTCTTTAGTGGTTGAGGGTAATGTTTGGGGGTAGATTTGGATATTGGAATACGATTACTGTGGTTGTAATAAGTGAACCTTAATGCCAAGTGGTTGTTTTTATTTATTAATTAATATAACTTTGAAATATATATGTCTGAAATCCATTAATAAAATAAGGATTTGTTACGTTTTTTATTCAGTTTGGATAACATATTTTTATGCTTTCAGATACCATATAAATTCGCAAGACCATTAGACGTGCTGTCAACAAAATAGTTTAACTCTTAATTCCACTTACTGCAAACATTAAATAGAAGATAGAGAAAATACTTTTCACGCCATGGATCTGAACTCCAATCTCGCGCTTTGCCCACTTTCTTAAATCTGCAGTGCTGTGCATTTGGAAGTCCCCCGGAATCGAAAACGGGACATTGCACATTCTACGCCAATACTCAACCGATTGGGCTAAAGTAATTAATTACGTATATATTACATTATATTATAGTGTTATAATATCGTATATATTACCAAGACTAGGTGTAATATCGGGTATATGAAGTGAACATCAGAGTACCCCTTATCAGTGAGGCGGACAGGGGAACGTATGAAGATCACCCGTGAAACGTATCACGTTGGTGAAGATAAACAAATTGCTATGAAAAATTCACTGATCTCTAACTGTAACTTCTGGATAGGGCAAGACATTTTGTTGACTTGAAGCCAATGTAGAGGCAGCCATGCTGGGCCCCACTTTCTTTGCTACCGCAATATTTCGAATATTTTTCATGTTAAAATAAGCCGACGTGTATTGCTTTTGGCTGAGTTTTTTTCTATTTTAATTTTAAACCCATTTTAAATGTAATCTGCTATTAAAATAGAAATTCATTTGCAAGTCAAAGTCGAAGTAGATAAAAAGCAAGAGCAAAAACTATTTGTTTGGCAATATAAAAATTAATTCTATAAGAAGAAAATATAATATTTATATACATTTAATATTTCTACAATGCTATGGAAATAAAAAACACCACTAAATCACTTTTTAAAAAATATTGGGACACAGCATGGCTGCTTTCAATTGGCTTCAACGCGCCCATAGAGGAAACAAGGTTTGAGCCTTCCAGCAGTTACAGTTGGAGTTCAGTGGGAAAATGTGGTGGTAGAAGCTATGTTTAAGAATGGCCACTAATATAACACTGGGAATGACTTTCCAGGTAAATTCAAATAATTTTAATTAGGGATATTTGTTAAGGCAATATATTAAGTACTATACTATTTTAGTTAGATTTACGAGAGCATTTGGACAAAAAAAATCACATCAACTATTTTTTATCTCTACTATGTCACACTCGTTTCCATTCCGTGCATACGAAACAAGATATCAAATTACAACCCCTGTTAAACGGGTCTGACCTGTTGCTTTGGCCCTAACGGACATGTCGTAACACTTACAAAAAAATACCATAATTGAAGCTATGAAACAAATAAAAAAACGCACAAAAACCATTAAGATGCTTATAAGTTAAAATCACCGGAAATAAGTATAAATATTCATATGGACATAAGAAATTGTATCTTATAGATAGGTAAAATCCGATAATTATATAGTTTCTTTGAATAACAGAAAACCTATTTGTAAAATAATATTATAAATAACAGATGTCCCAATAATAAATAATTATAAAAAGGTACACTGAGATAAAAAAAAATATAAAAACTGGAGCGAGGACGTCTATTGAGCGACAATGTATTTTACCGTACTGTGCAGATGCATAATACAATTAGGAAGAAAGGTTGAGAAAACATTCTACCGTAGTCGCGCTGGAGAAATGCGTTTTTAAATCTATGCAAAAGGACTACCTTTATTTTACTTTTCCTGGGAAGTCCTGGGACTATCGCTTGGATATCTTATGCATAGCTGCACTTGTTTTGAATATTTGTGACTGCAAGTTATTATTTGTAAATAAAATTTCATTTAAATAATTATCTTCCTCCTGTTGATTAAATTTTAAACTTTCTAAGAGTAACGATTTTAAAAAAAACTGCTTACAAATAAAACTTTATGTGTTGCACAAGCAACACAAAGTTTTATTTACATTGTACATGTACATTATTGATATTGTACATGCACAAGCAACACAACTTAGCTATCTTATTTCTTTTAGATTGTATTGCGTGTCAAAGTTGTAAAGATAAACACTAACACCCTGTATAATGGTCTAAACACCCCGTATAATGGTCATCGAACAAAGCTGGTGAGGTTTTTCTAGTGTCAGCCTAATCCAGAAGCAACTTGAGGAAGCTAACTTCAATAAATGTCTATTCAGCAAAGAATCCGATGAGCTTCGGGTCAAATTCCAACCAACTTCAAAAGGCCGAAAGATTTCAACACCAGACTTTTCAATGAAGGACCGAGCACAAAGCAGCCGCCAACCATTTGCAACACCGAGAAGAACAAAAGGGGACTGGCCCACCAAGGCGGATGTTTAGCGTCCTAAACAAAAGTGGAGGGCGCACACTCCCTTAATTTATCGACAAAAACCTAAGCGGATAAAAAGATAATAATAAAGTAATCATACCAAAAAAAAAGTTCTGCGAGAAAAAAAAGATAGAAAAAAAGGCGTTGAAAAGGGCGCTCTTCCATTAAATCGAGTTCAGACTCTGAGGCGACCGACTCAAAATTCGATTACAGAAAAGTTACCCACCTCATCAGACCCCCTTCCCCCTTCCTTCCTGACTTCATTACCACCAAGAACTATCACTTGCTGCTGGAACTTGTTGAATGACTTAGGTGCCAGTCTCTCTAGCCATTTTCTTATTTTTTCCCTCCCACTCTTAGGGAGTTGTTAAGGGCAGTTAACGAGTTGAAGATGAGTCTTCTGTTTATTCTTTATGAAATATGAAAAATATCCTGGAGTATCCTGAATTTTTTTTCCCTTTATGTAGTACAT
The DNA here is from genome assembly GCA_963932185.1 of Troglohyphantes excavatus. Lineage (NCBI taxonomy): Eukaryota > Metazoa > Arthropoda > Arachnida > Araneae > Linyphiidae > Troglohyphantes > Troglohyphantes excavatus. The sequence goes on from OZ010667.1 coordinate 38,615,732, forward strand.
TATTTTCTTTTACCGAAATACAAAACAATACAGTTCAGTGGTGTTAAAAGAATATAAATTATAATATTTTTATTTTTATAAATACGTTATGAAATCTATAAATCCATAAAAAAAATATTCTAGGGTGAATGCTTAGAAACCTATCTCAATACGATCAAGGCATAGGCAACAAAAGCTTTTAAATTTTTTGCATCGGATAAAATTAAATCCATTGTCTCTATTGTCTTGTGTTAATTCAAAATGCTTCAATGGTTATTATTTGAAAAGATTCAATCTATTTAAAACAGTGGTTCCAAACTAGTGGATCACTAGTGGTCGGCGAAAGGATCCAAAGTAGTCTGTGGAACCAACGCCAAAGTGGTTCCATCATAAATCATTTTCTTTTTACTGTTTTTTTCCACAAAAAACAGTTATAACTTAAAAAGTAAACGTGTTGTACCAAATCGGAAATAAAAATTTATTAGCTATTAAATACGTCTGTTTAAGAGCAGCTAAATAGAAATGAGTTAGAATATTTTGCAGAAAGTGTTTGATTTCCTTCCTGATAACGGTATTGTCAGTTTTCTGTTACCTTCTGTGATTTGAAAATTCATTTTTGAATGAAAGCATGGCAAATGGAATACTTTCAATTGAAATACTTTCAAAATGAAAAAAATATTCGGCGTTTTTAAAAGGTAGTCGTCCGTGGCTTGCCGAATATTTGAATCAGTGGTCTGTGGCTTATTGATTTTTTGATTGAGTGGTCCTTGGTTTATTTAAAGGTTGGGAACCACTGATTTAAGCACATGAAAATCTGAACATTCTTGACTTAGTGAACTTATGTGGTATAAGTAAGAAGTCATAAGAAAGTCATCTACTCTGCAGTCTTTTATCGGAATTATAAGTATAATACGTTAATTATAAGTACAGTGAAACTGAAAATATAATTTATTTCGACATTATAGCAGGTACGTTCTACTACACAACAGAGTGGTGGCACTCTATCCTATAATACCAAAGATTTGAGGATGGGATCAAGACAGTGGTTTGTATGTTCGTTAGGATTTGTCCATATTAAGTGGTGTATTTCGACCTTTTAAAGACTATAATAACAGAGTGGCAAATGCACTAACAATTTAAATACAGCTACATCTTAATTTTTCAAAGTACAAATGCTAAAGAAATTTTAAATTAAAACCATTATCATTTGCAAAAAGTAAATATTTTATTCTAGCATTCCCGTGCGATAATTATCGCACTCTCTCCACACAAGCGCATTCGTTAGAGCCTAAAAATATAAATGTTTAACGATCTGTTCATTGATAGCAGCATTATCAATTACTTGTTTAAAAAACATAAACGTTAAAATAAATTATTTTACACGCATTTAAAAAAAAAGTTGATATTTATGAAATGAACGTACGATTCGTCACTGGTCTGTGAAATTCTCTTTCTTTTGATAGCTCATGTGTTAAGATTCGTTGCGTCGAAAGGGCTTAAAAGGGATCATTACTACAGAAATAATATATAAGATACTTTCAAAAATGCGTTTTTTCACAAATAAAACAACTGTCGCAAAAAAACAGCAGAAAATTAAATCACTTTCGATGAACACAAGCACCGCAATTATACCCATTAATCTCCCTTCTCAGAAACACTTAAGAGGAAATTCGGTACAACAACTCATCCAGAACAGTGAAATACACACTCCAGCCCACTTTGTCAAATAGACATTTCAAAGAAAGCCCCCACCAGCAGACCTCAAACCAATATTTTTTCAGCGCTTGCTGTCCTCCCACTTTTAACTTTACGACCGAAGCCCGCTGAAATAATAAGTCCCAACACAACCGCTCGGGGCTTAATTGGAAGAGTCATTAAAAAACATCGTACAATAAATATAAGACCGCCCTCCTCATTAGAAGGGCTCGTAGGAACACGTTTACCTTCATGAGTTTAGTGCGGTGTAATCGTACATCGTCCTGTGACAGCGGGAATAGAAGATCCCTATATTATGAGCCGGCCTTGTTTATGACATTGTCTCCAGGTCAGGATCGTAAAGTAGTCGGGTATTCTCTGCAAAATGAACTAGTTATGGACCTCGTGGAATGGAAGTCTTGAAATCATGCAAATGCCTTTTTCTGTAATGGAAGGAAGGTATGAAATGTCTCAGGTGTAGGTAGTTGCATCTGTTCCGAATTATATATTACTGTTTAAAACTTTTACCCCAAGGTAAAATTATCAATTTGGGACATTTTTACTGAGAGTAATATTGTGATTTAACTTTTTTTTTAAAAAACTCTTTTGGATCTTATTGATGAGGCAGTTGTCATTTAGCCTCTTGATCCCATTGATGGAAAAATTCTAGTCATGAAACTTTTTAAAGAAAGTTGAATCCACAACCTCCTTTTGACGAGTAAGGTAAATCAGAATTACGATTCAATGTTCCCGGGGTTTTCCTTTGGGATATATCCTAAACCGTCGCTAGTATTCCATTATGCAGCTCTAGTCTGAAACTAATTCATCCAGCCACTTTGATTGAAAGTCCCCCAGCAAGATATAAATAATTCTTTATAGTCCTTACCAAAAATTCTTATAAACCTTCGCCACTAGCCCGTTTGCCCAAAGTGACATTAATTGCAATAAAATGGGATGGTTTGGTTCTGGTTTGCTTTTGTTAATTAACGTCGCACTAGAGCTGCACAGTGGGCTATTGGCGATGGTTCGGGACCTACCTCGAAGGAAAGACCCGGGAACGATGTCTCGTATTTTTGAACCATGGTCAGATGACCAATAAAATGGGATGAAAAAATAAAATGATTTGTGGGAGCATTTTTTGTAGCTGCAGCCATATAGTAACCGGAATTGTTATCTTTGTGAGCATTTAGCGAAATGTCAGTATTGTAAAATAGTCTCCTCTGAAAAATAGTTTACTGTACATGATTTACCAATACATGCCATATATATAATTTTTTTGTCTTATTATTTTAATATATATAGGCTTCCAAAAACGACCTTAATGCTTTAGATTTTAAAAATATTTCAACATCAAGTATTTTTATGCATTTAAAGAAGTTTATGCGATTTCTGGAGAAATTAGAATATCATGAACATCTATAAAGGTCTCCGAACCGCTTTATCGGTTAAATCAAATTTTTCGTAAATCTTTATAAACGCACACACACATTTTCTTATAATATTCATCCAAATCGTTAGTTTAATTAAAGTCATATTAAAGCTGCACAATGGGAAATTGGCGGCTGTTCCTAATTAACCTGAAGACTCATACCGAACACTGCCTAAAAGATTTTGAACTAATGTCAGATGATTATCTTTCAAATCAATCTGGTAGTAGAAATTCCTTATTTTAATAATATCTAAATATGGAGAAGATAAATACCAATTTAAGGGTTCATATTTAAATTAAATATTTATACTGTCACAAGAAGGATCGTATTCAAATTGATTAGTGAACAAGAATCAATATCAAATTGGTTCTTTGAAGTAGGTTTGATTTGGTTAATTAACGTCGCACTAGAGCTGCACAGTGGGCTATTGGCGACGGTCCGGGGTCTATCTCGAAGGAAAGACCCGGGAACACACACACATTCATTCATACCTGCACCTCGTTATTTTAGAACCCTGGTTAGATAACGAGGAAACACCTGAACTGCCACCCAACGCCTTCAATAGACATCGGGACTCTCTTTGAAGTAGGACAGACACATAAAAAAATATTTGCGATTTGTCTTCATAAGATAACTTAAGTTTAAAATAGTAGATATTTTAATTTTTTATATATTTTTTTTTACAAAATTCGGTAATATCCGAGTTATATTTAATATCCAAATTAAACTCGGTACCTATATTTTATTTATTATATTTAGAGTTATTATTTAAAGGTTGGTTTGGTTTGGTTTTGTTAAATAACGTCGCACTAGAGCTACATAGTGGGCTATTGGCGACGGTTCGGGGTCAATCTCGAAGGAAAGACCTGGGAATACATACACATTCACACACACATTCATACATGCACCTCGTTATTTTAGAACCATGGTCAGATGACGAGGAATAACCAAATTTTTCTTATCATACATATTAAATTAAATTCAAAGTATTTTGTCGTAACAATAATTATTGTTACGACAAAATACGATAAAATTTTTATTGTGGAAGTCATAAGAGGCGTTAACAGAAACAACCATGTTCTGAAAATGGTAACGTGATCTGTAAATAGTGCGAGTCAAAGGGACTCGTCAGTTATGCCAACTGACGAGTCCCTTTGCCATTGAGTCCCGACTTCTATTGAAGGCGTTGGGTGCCAGTTCAGGTGTTTCCTCGTCATCTGACCATGGTTCTAAAATAACGAGGCGCATGTATGAATGTGTGTGTGAATGTGTATGTGTTCCCGAGTCTTTCCTTCGAGATTGACCCCGAACCGTCGCCAATAGCCCACTGTGCAGCTCTAGTGCGACGTTAATTAACAAAAACCAAAAAAAAAAAAAAACTTTGCCATTGCTAAACTTAACATAAAACATAAATAAAATAATATTCAAAAACAAAAAGTACCTACATACCAATATATATATATTTATCAAGTAGTAATTAAATTCTAAAATTTTAACCATTTTAATTCTAAATTAATCAATGCAGGAAAACTGGAATTTAAATTATTATAAATAAATTCAATAAACTTAAAAGTACTCACAGAGAGAGTCCTCCAAAGTTAATGCTAAAACGAAACACATATCACATAAAATTAGGTCAGTGGCGGAACGTAGATGTTAGTGCAGCCAAAATCACGTAAAACAAGAAAATTCATCTCGGCTGTACCTTCTCACAAATGCAGTGCATTAGCATGGGGAGGAATCTTCATACAACGTAGAAGTTGCCATGGCAACGAAGCAGCCGATTTCGAATTTCGCTTTTTGGCTGCAGTTTTGATTGAATGGAGTTTTTTTTCACTCCTGAATTGTACGTTACGGTAACAGGCTTGCTATTTATCTGAGATTTTGTTTACTACCGTAGAAATTTCATTTTCAATTCTAAGAAAATTTATTAAAATATCTGATTTTAGTTTTAAAATACTGAATTTAGGTGCAGCCCGGCTGTACTTGCTGTAGTGGACGAGCCGCCACTGAATTAGGTAAAGAGAATAGGTACTGAAAGATACGTCCTCCGCGCATAAGAATTTTCGGAGCAATCGTATTGAAGTATGAATAATTTTTTTTAACCGAGGGGTGATTTAACCGTTTGATCCCCAAGCAGCGCGATCGCGCTGTTGAGATTTTATGCCGAGAAAACCCAGTACATTTCAAACATTGTGGACAACTGACCACAGTGTCGAATTAAAGAATAGTTCAAAGTATTCATTGGGTGTGTGTACTCTGGCTAGAGAAGTTACATCGCGAAAACAACACCTAAGATGGCACCTAACGCAACTTGGCGAAGAAGCAGAATATATCGTTGAAGAAGAGAACAGCGTTCTCAGTTCAAAACCAGAAAGTAATATATTGTAAACATAACAAATGCTGGTCGGTCGAAACGTGCTCGAAACAAAATGGCTAAATTTTAAAGATATTTCTTCATAAAAGTGGACTGTTTTCTGTTAATTGATTTTTATGTAATCTTTTTTTCGAAATCATTAAGAGGTCAAGTGACTCACTTGGTCTTCAGAATGAATTTCGGTTACTAATTTAACAACATTTTTATTTTGGTGTACAACATTTTGTACCAGCATTTTATAGTAAGTAAAAAAACGTTGTAGAAAATATATTTCTTTTCCTACAGATTTGATGTGAAAGTTTATTATAATTCGGATGTTTTGTTTTTGGAATATCAATGAAGGGAGAATTTATAACACAATTATCAGCTAAAATGTACTCTACGGTCCACCTGATTTTTCACCAAATCTAGTTACTATTTTTGGCAACGCTGCAAGAAGAAAATCTAGGAGTTCTTTGATTGGCTACAAAACTGGTTTTTGTTGCCAAGGTTCATATTGTTTTTTCAAAAAAGTGGCCATGGTGGACAATGCATCTTAACCCAATTATGTTTATGATAACCACATAGAGATTCAGAAAAATTGGTCCAGTCTAACATCTAAAAATTTCCAATGTGTATCCATCCGTATCTGATTATTTTCTATATCTACTCTTCCTGCGGTGAAAGCAAAGAACAACTGGGTCTCTCTGCCAAATAAATTTTTGTAAACAAACTTTGTGTGGAAGATCTAAGGTTAACATTTCCAGCACTGAGATATCGTTGTTAGTACGTAAATAAGTGAGAGGTGCAATTTTCTGAAAATTAAACCAATAAATGCAATGATTTTGATTTGTTTTGATAGGGTCAGGTGGGGTAAAGTGGTCAGGTGGGGTAAAGTGGTCATACTCTAATAAATGTTGTAGTTTTTCCTCCCTATTTTTTATTTTTATCGTAAAAGTTTTACATATTTTTGTTTTAGTTTTCAGTGAAGAGGAGCAATGTTTTTCACACAAAATTATAATTTTAGCAACACATTGAATGCCAATAAATAGCCATTTTATTTTTGTACGTTTCAGTACAATCTTTTGATTTTCTAAAGAACTTCTCTCCTACATTTTGTTTAATCAAAATCTTAATATATTAGTTATACAGGAGGCTTCAAACATATCTCAAGAACACATTTCCATTGATAGGCAAGTTGTGTTTATTAAATTTTTTATTTTATAGTGTTTTTAGTAACATGGGGTAAAGTGGTCATATGACTAAGTTTAACGTAACAATGAGTTTATTTAGGCCTAATATTTAAAGATTGATTATTAAATATTAATTTAGAATAATAAAGCATATATTAATTTATCATAGTTTATAACATAAGATAAAATATACAGCATTAGGCTTAACTTTTACATTGCTTGGAATGACTTTATTAAGACCTAATATTCAGTGATTAAAATTTGGATAAACTTGTATAATAAAATAATTTTTATTGTCTTATTTTTTTTCCTTTTTTTACGTAATAAACATTCCGAGAAAATATGTTAGGAAGATTGTACCAAATTACTCTGATGCTAGTCTACAATTAGTTATGCTGGCAAGGCTAATTAGCTATGCTGGCAAGGCCAGTTAGCTATGCTGACAAGGCCAGTTAGCTATGCTGGTTAAAAAGGGCATATCCATTTATGCTGTAGCTCAGAAATTACCCGACTTTAAGAAGATGGGTCATTAACAAGTCCAGGCATAATGGTCCTAATGAGAATCATGGCTTCGAAGAAGAATCTTGCATCATTAAAAGCTTCAGGTTCATTGCCCATGTTGGGCATTCATTCGATTGTTCTATTATATCAAATTTAATCCAAATGTATCTTAAATAGCCTAATAGCAGAAAAAGTCCATTGGTTGATAAGACCACCAAGACCTGATTACCACAAAATTTGTGAAAACTGTCAACAAACAAATTGACCAAACATAACAATGTCTGTACCGAAATTACAGAATTGCCCATTGACTTCCCCAGATCAACAAATAGATATTCATCAGAATTCAGAACCATCAACATCTGATTATGCAATTTAAATTTTAAAAGTACAAAAGTGTCAAATATGGCTAATACAACAAGTGTATATCCACTGAAGGACTTTAAGCTAATACTGACAACAATATCTCCTCCAGTGTCAATTGTACATAGAATGGCTATACATAACTCTAAACATGAAAACAGAAGAAACAGTTGCACTTTGTCTACAAAAAACAAACAAAGGATGCCAAAAAAAAGCTAAAAAAACAGAAAATTATCAAGTCAACAAATTCTTTTGAGCCAATTTGTGCCACAGATATACAAATTTGACAAATCATATTTGTGGGATGTTAGTAAAATATTAAGGGAAGAAATCAATTAAACAGTTTATTGGACAAGATTGAGATAGTAATTAATGGGACACTTCATTAAATATCTAGAAAAATCCTAAATTGGTGACTACTACACATTTTCAGAATATAACGACATTGAAAAAACAGAGAGTCGGAAGTTATTAAAATATCTTTTTAAAAAAAACTTTTTACCATAGAGAACACTATAAATTTATAATTTAATAATAATATTATTTTAAATTTAAATAATAGTTCACAAATATAGAAGTTGTATAAAATATTTTTAAGTAATAAAATGGCACTGTTTACTTATAATTTCCTTTTTATGTCATATTTCTTCAATATGACCACTTTACCCCACACACTGACCACTTTACCCCACTCATGGGGTAAAGTGGTCATAAAAACATGACAAAAAAAAAGATGTCATTAAAAGGTGTTACTCTCAAAACATATTTTTAAAGTGTATTCTAATGTACTCTAGAACAATGTAATGTAAAATAAAATCCAAAACAATAATATTTTTTAGAAAATTTCTCATATTTATATTCCTGCAAAGTTAAAAATGCCTGTTTTTATGACCACTTTCCCCCACCTGACCCTATTGCTTTTAATAAATAAAGAAAATAATAATCTAATTATGAAACCAACAACAAAAGGTTGAATGAAAACTAACGAAATTAAGATTTTGTATTGAATTAGGAGACACTATTTGCACATGCGTTATATACATTACACAAATATTTAGTGTGATTGAAATCACAGTTATTGATTTTTTTTATGCCTTAGTAGTGATGTGACTTAGGTTAATTTAATAATAATCAGAAGGTTATTTAGTATATTATTTATTTATTCATGGGAGCTCTTAGTTAAGTGCGACATGCTCGCATTCAATCTCGACTCGTTCTGTTTCGTCCGGTTGCTCCTAGAGGTAACCCTGTGGTTGCCGAAGAGACTTGGCAAATTATCGCTCAGTCGGCGCTCACCACAGTAGAGTGACCCCTTTATACTTTACTTTAAAGACTGCTGCTAGTATTAAAAAATTTATAGGCAAGCTAGTCCATTTTCCAATCATTGAATTATAAAATTAGAGCTTTCTTCCTTTATAAAGGTTTAAAGTACATTTAAATTTATAGGATTTTTGTAAATTTTAATGTGATATGAGATAAAGGGAATTTGCCCTGAATTCATATATAAAGCTATTACAAATAAAGAGACAAATCTCATTTTAATTCTACGATTAGATTGAAAATTCAGAATGAAGTAGAAATAAACACTGGAAATGTCTGTTTCTCATGCTCTGTTTGCATAGCTTCTGAAATTTACAAAAATTTAGATATCAATGCAAATGTGTGAGTTTTTTTCATAAGTGCTAGCACAACTTATTAAATTTTATGATTGCTCAATCAAGCTTCCCTTTTGAATAGTCCCTGGTATAAAATAGTTATATTTTCCCTATACTCAATATATTATCCATATGCAGTTTATGATCTCATTATTTTTTTCCTTTTGTCACCTTATGTTTGCAGTTCAACAAATCACAAATTATCTACTAAATTATGCTCGTTATAAGTTCACTAAACTCGAAAAAAAAAGTCATTTTGCTATTATTTAAACACATTCACTAATTATCAAAACTTTTCGTATGTTAGTTTTAAGAGTTGTAAAATTATATGACTCATCCTAAAGAAACTTTTGTTAGCTCCTGAAATAAAAATTTGCGAGTAAACTGGAATATTAAAATGAACAATTTTGATGGCACACATAACTATGATGGTATTTTCCATATGTGGACGTATATTAATATAATAACCAAAAGAAAAATTAGTGAATAAAATAGAAAACTGCCCTTAAAAGAAAGGCGAAATTTTCTTGCAGCTAATCAGCGTATCAAACCATTTGGTTTCGGAGAGTCACCTCACAACTACACAAGGTTAAGCTTTAAAATTAATTAAATGTATGTCATTAATTTAACATATTGAATTAGATTAATAAATTTGTTATGAGTTAATTTAATATATTTGACACTAACGAATGAAATATTTTTGTCAATGGGAGTCATTTGACTCCGAGACATGTTGGCATAGCAGGATTAACCATATACATGAGACGGAATAAAGCCAAAGGGCATAAGTTACAAGTTCTTCATTTTGTGAAAACGGTTGAAACAAAACCGATGATTCTAGAAATAGTTGATTCTTTCACTGCTAGATCTCAGCACATCACAGACAGTGCCGTCACACAAAAATATTATAGGGGGTTGAAACAAGAAATTTCTCAATTTAACGATTCTAAATTCTCAACTATTCGAAATTCCCAACTCAACAGTGCTGAAATTTCCAACTTATCGACATTTTTAATCTTTTTTTATATATATTTTAGGTAATATTATACAGTTGTCTCACAAGCCTTGATTTGTTGCATCCATATTCCAATGCAGTGTCCGTTCTGAGGTCTAATTTAAATGTAATCTTACAAGTTGGACGATTTCTAATCTCCTCTAGATTTCATTTATTAATAATATTAATTTTCTTCTGGCATAAATTTTCCCAACTTGGGATTTTTAGAATTTGAAATTCCGAACTTTCAGGGTTTCCTGATTATTGGGGGGGTCGGACCCCCCCCCCTCCTCTCCCCCCAGTGTGACATGCCTGATCACAGACATTTACTTATATCCCTCTTCCACCAACATTTCATATGTATTAACTATCCATATGAGATAAAAGATTTAATCTGATTATTTGTACTTCAAAATTTCTTTGCTAAATACTTTATTTTTATATTACAGAATGGTGACTTGACTGCTTTAAAAATTGGGTTGCTGCTCAACCATCATTGACTGTCTTTTATGCGTATATTTAAATATATGTTCCTTCAATCAGTTTTATTTTCGTCCGAGAAAAACACTCTCATTGATCAAAGAAAGACCAAATGTGTATAACAGTTTCCTTCAAATAATCTGTCAATGTGGCACACTCAGAAAAATAACAATGTGACACTTCCAATGGAATGCTCTAACGGAAAAGTAGTATATTAACTCATCAAATGGATCTCTCTCTAAAAAAACCAAAGTCATTCGAGTGTCATATTTGTCACAATGTATTTACCCAACATTCAAGCCTTAAAGCACATCTCCGGATTCACTCTGGAGAAAAGCTGCATATTTGTGTTGATTGCCGGAAGACCTTTCCCGAAAAGTCAAACCTCAGAAAGCATCTCTTAACACACTGGAGAAAAGCCCCACATCTGTGAAGTGTGCCATAAGGCATTTCCCCAAAAGTCATACCTCAGGAAACATTTTTTGACGCATACCGGAGAAGAACCCTACACTTGTGAAATGTGCAATAAGGCATTCTTACAAAAAGCCACATCTCAATCAGCATCTCTTGATTCACACTGCAGAAAAACCCCACTCCTGTGATGTGTGCCATAAGGCATTTTTCCAAAAGTCGAATCTCAAAATACATTTTTTGACGCATACCGGAGAAGGGCCCTACACTTGTGAAATGTGCAGTAAGGCATTCTCCCAAAAGTCACTTCTCAAACGACATCTCTTGATTCTCACTGGAGAAAAGCGCCACTCCTGTGAAGTGTGCCATAAAGGGTTTTCCCAAATATCATACCTCAACAGACATCTCTTAACACACTCTGGAGAAAAGCCCCACTCCTGTGATGTGTGCCATAAGGCATTTTCCCAAAAGTCAGATCTCAAAAAACATCTCTTGACGCATACCGGAGAAAAGCCCCACTTCTGTAAAGTACTGTAAAGTATGCCATAAAGCATTTTTTAGAAAATCGCACCTCAGCAGACATCTCTTGACGCATACCGGAGAAAAGCCCTACACCTGTGAAATGTGTAGTAAAGCATTCTCCCAAAAGTCACTTCTCAAACAACATCTCTTGATTCACACTGGAGAAAAGCCCCACTCTTGTGAAGTGTGCCATAAAGGGTTTTCCCAAATATCACACCTAAACAGACATCTCTTAACACACTCTGGAGAAAAGCCGCACTCCTGTGATGTGTGCCATAAGGCATTCTCCCAAAAGTCAGATCTCAAAAAACATCTCTTGACGCATACCGGAGAAAAGCCCCACTTCTGTAAAGTATGCCATAAAGCATTTTTCAGAAAATCGCACCTCAGCAGACATCTCTTGACGCATACCGGAGAAAAGCCCTACACCTGTGAAATGTGCAGTAAGGCATTCTCCCAAAAGTCACTTCTCAAACAACATCTCTTGATTCACACTGGAGAAAAGCCCCACTCCTGTGATGTGTGCCATAAGGCATTTTCCCAAAAGTCAGATCTCAAACAACATCTCTTGACGCATGCCGAAGAAAAGCCCCACTCCTGTGAAGTGTGCCATAAAGCATTTTTCAGAAAATCGGACCTCAGCAGACATCTTTTGATGCATACCGGAGAAAAGCCCTACACCTGTGAAATGTGCTGTAAGGCATTCTCAAAAAAGTTACTTCTCAAACAACATCTCTTGATTTACACTGGAGAAAAGCCCCACTCCTGTGAAATGTGCAGTAAAGCATTCTCCCAAAAGTCACTTCTCAAACAACATCTCTTGATTCACACTGGAGAAAAGCCCCACTCCTGTGATATGTGCCATAAGGCATTCTCCCGAAAGTCACTTCTCAAACAACATCTCTTGATTCACACTGGAGAAAAGCCCCACTCCTGTGAAGTGTGCCATAAAGGGTTTTCCCAAATATCACACCTCAACAGACATCTCTTAACACACTCTGGAGAAAAGCCCCACTCCTGTGATGTGTGCCATAAGGCATTTTCCCAAAAGTCAGATCTCAAAAAACATCTCTTGACGCATACCGGAGAAAAGCCCCACTTCTGTAAAGTATGCCATAAAGCATTTTTCAGAAAATCGCACCTCAGCAGACATCTCTTGACGCATACCGGAGAAAAGCCCTACACCTGTGAAATGTGTAGTAAGGCATTCTCCCAAAAGTCACTTCTCAAACAACATCTCTTGATTCACACTGGAGAAAAGCCCCACTCCTGTGATGTGTGCCAAAAGGCATTTTCCCAAAAGTCGAATCTCAAAATACATTTTTTTACGCATACCGGAGAAGGGCCCTACACTTGTGAAATGTGCAGTAAGGCATTCTCCCAAAAGTCACTTCTCAAACAACATCTCTTGATTCACACTGGAGAAAAGCCCCACTCCTGTGAAGTGTGCCATAAAGGGTTTTCCCAAATATCACACCTCAACAGACATCTCTTAACACACTCTGGAGAAAAGCCCCACTCCTGTGATGTGTGCCATAAGGCATTCTCCCGAAAGTCACTTCTCAAACAACATCTCTTGATTCACACTGGGAGAAAAGCCCCACTCCTGTGAAGTGTGTCATAAAGGGTTTTCCCAAATATCACACCTCAACAGACATCTCTTAACACACTCTGGAGAAAAGCCCCACTCCTGTGATGTGTGCCATAAGGCATTTTCCCAAAAGTCAGATCTCAAAAAACATCTCTTGACGCATACCGGAGTAAAGCCCTACACCTGTGAAATGTACCATTAGGCTTTTTCTCTCAATTCAAGTCTTATGAAACATTCCTTGACACATACAAGCGAGTTTTACACTTGTGCTGTGTCGCAAAACCTTTTCCAGAAATTCAGTCCTCAGCAAACATCTCTGAACACTTGCTGGGGAAAAGCTCCACATATGTGTAATGTGTTGTAAAGTGTTTTCCTTAAATTCAAGCCTTATGCGACATCGTTTGATGCACAGAGAAGAAACACATTATCTTGATGTGTGTCGAAAACTGTACCAAAATTGAACACTTAAATGATTCACGCACGATAACTATTTTGTTTATATTCAAATCTCTAGCTAATTTTATAATTTAATGACAAGATTTATTTTTTTACGCCTTCTATTAAATATAAAATAATAATTTCGAAGTAACAGATTTTAAAGGATTATTTGTACTTCAAGATTTCTTTGCTAAATGCTTTATTTTTATATTACAGAATAATGGTTTGACTGCTTTGAAAATTGCGCTACTACTCGACCATAATTGACTGTATTTTATACATAAATTTAAATAAATGTGTTTCTGCAATCAGTTTTATTTTCATCAAAGAAGAACACTCATTGATCAGAGAAAAGCCAAATGTGTATAACAAAGTTTTCTTCAAAAAATCTCAATGTCATGCCCAGAAAAAAATAATGTAACACATCCAATGAAATGGTCTAAAGGAAAAATAGCATATTAACTGATCAAATGGTTCTCCCTCTCTAAAAAAATTCGAGTGTCATATGTGTCACAACGTATTTACCCGAAATTTAAGCCTTAAAACACGTCTCCGGTTTCACTCTGGAGAAAAGCTGCATATTTGTGGTGTTTGCCAAAAGGATTTTTCCGATAAATCAAACCTCAGACACCAGCATCTCTTAACACACCTCAGACAGCATCTTTTAACATACTCTACAGAAAAGACCCACATATGTGAAATGTGCCATAACGCATTTTCTCAAAAGTCAAACCTCTGAAAATATCACTTTTGGCATACTGGAAAAAGCTCCATATGTGTGTTGTGTGCCATAAAGCATTTCCCCAAATCTCAGCAAACATGTCTTGACACACTCTCCCCACAACTGTGTGCAATAGGGCATTTTCCCGAAAGTCAGATGTAAAAAAACATCTTTTAACTTGTATTGGAGAAAAGCCCTACACCTGTGAAATGTGTAATAAGGCGTTCTCCCAAAAGACACATCTCAATCAGCATCTCTTGATTTACATTGGAGAAAAACCCAACTCCTGTGATGTGTGGCATAAGCTATTTTCCCAAAAGTCAGATCTCAGAAAACATCTTTTGACCCATAGTTAGTGGAGAAAAGCTCCACACCTGTGAAATGTGGAATAAGGTATTTTCCAGAAAGGTAAACTTAAGAAAGCATCTCTTGACGCACACTCGAGAAAAGCCACACACCTGTGAAGTGTGCCATGGTGAACATAAGCCTGACATCTGTTATCGATATTCAAACTTTAGATCACATCTCCTGATTCTCACTGAAGAAAAGCCATAATCCTGTTTTCTGTATAAACCTGTTATCTGTGTCACAAAACATTATCACAGAGCAGCAACAAATATCTCCTAACTCACACTGAATGTGTGACACAAAAAAAAATCTCTAATAAAATTCCTTGGATCACATCTTTTGACTCAAATGCGAAAGCTGTTGTGTGTTTCCACTGTTATATTGCTTGTAAATTTTTAATGATTTTTATTGTTCTAATTTTTATGTATATCCTAGAACTAAAGATACTAAGAGTACACTAAAGATGTACTCTTAGGTTCGCCGAAACTTCTACTGGGACATAGGCGAGTAACAACGGGGACAACGTAAGTTGGGCCTAAAGCACTTGAATATTTTTACATATCATAGCTTCCGCTTCAACTTAGGTTGTCCCCGAGTATAGTGTTGAATTTGGGTCGTTAATCGCAGTAGTATAAACTAGCTGCTTAATTTCAAACGAAAGAAAATCATCTTATCCTCAGAAATTTCATGAATATATGTCCCTCTTCTTCTAAATATGCACTAATAATAAAATTAAGCATACTCAAGTTAACAGATTTTAAGTGATTAGCTGCAACAAGAGTGCTAATTGCTTAAATTTTATATTACATAATTATTACGCAAGGCCAACCACCATTATTATTGGTGGTTGGACTGCTTTTTTAAAGTTGTGTTATGTTCCTCAATAATTTGATGAATTGGATTTGACAATGGCAACTTCGAAAATAAAGCATTTTTAGTCAAGTATTCGTTGTTGTTTGTCTATTTCATTATACAGACAACTCTCGTTATCTCGAACTCGAAGGGAAGTGTATAAAAATTCGTGATATCGAAAATCCTATAAAAAAGCTGTTTTGGTAAAAATAAATACTAATATACTTACACGACTTTATTTAACATATGTATCCAAAATATTTTGGTGAGTATTTATATTTTTTTCGAAATCAATTATATTTTCTAAATGCACAATTGCTTGAAATGTCTGATGTTTTCATTTCCGGCCTCGATTCAATGAATGCACGCATAGCTTTTATAGAAGATAGAACCTCTTACAAAGTTATCTTTGGAGGAGGTTAGCATTCTTCATTATCATTCTTCTTCTGAGAGCGATCTCTCATCAAATGCTGCTATAGAGAGTGCATTGCCTAAACAAAAATGGGAAGGGGTCGAGTGTCGTCTTCATATTTTAAGTGAGTTGCTTTATGGACGGTCGATAATGTTCCAAGAAAGTGACTCGCACTTTACCGAAAACGCCAACTGGCTTGAGGGACGATATATCATTAATCTTCCTTGTTGGACTGATTCTGTGTTAAAGAGGAGGGGATGCAGCTCAGGGAATCCAGTCTGGCGACGTTCAAACAAAAAGGTGAGGCACAGGTAGGAATCCATTGTACGTATACCCTTTCAATAACGCACAATAAGAAAGAGAACTGATAAAGAAGAACGTGACAATTACATATATGCTAAAGGTTCTTCAAAATCCGTAGTTTTGAGAGGAAAACAACATTTTGAGTTGTGAGGAAACTTCGAGTTATCGAAAATAACGGCGAAAAACTTCGAATTAAAGAGATAAAATTACATTAAATAATTAATAAAGGTGCAGGGAAATCGGGTTTTTTCGAGATATCGAAAAATTCGAGTTATCGAGAGTCTACTGTAGTATCTAAATGAAATTTTTTTTCTTGGTCATCAAGCAATTAGTGAGTAAAATATTTAAATTAATACACATACAATTTGTACTTGGCCACTTCTAAAAGTTAATGTGTTTTTTTTTGGGGGGGGGGGGGGAGCAACTGAGTAAATATTTTTGGAGAGCGTGCTTAAATTGAAATGTATGACGCCTTCTACAGTTCTATTGACAGTTTAAACGATTTGTGTGGAACGAAAAGTGACGATTTGTGGAAGTTTTCACTCGTTGCGGCAAAGGAAACTTTAAGAGGTTGAAAGAACAGTTCAAAATGATACCTAACAAGTCTTAATTTCTCACGAATGCGAAAGATCTAGATCTTGCCGAAGACTCCAGAAAAGTGGGCCTACAAGGCATTAGCACAAAGTATTAACGTATCAAACCTCTCAGTATAAGGGACTGTGCTTACCGGATTTTTGTTGTTTGAATGTGATTAAATATATATTTTAAATTTCGGACTGTTAACCTTTAAAAATTACGAGTACAAAATAGCAATGAAGACAAGTCCACTTTTTACTGATTTTCACTTATTCCTGTAAAGAAAAGAATCTTCTATTGATTGGAGCAAGCACCAGACACCTGTAAGCAATGGCTATAGAGATATACAGTGCCAGAAACGTACAGCTCCAGGTGCTGTCTTGGTTTTGTACCGAATTAGTTCAATACTTGGCTGGATAGCTTTCCGTGTGCATCAGCCAGTCGTTCGCTAAACTCGTTTGTTGAAGGTGTGTTATTTGTTGAACCAGCTAAAGCACGTTACACATCCGAAATTCCATTGTAGGGTTGTAATTCAGAGCTAGACTTAATTTATATGTAGTTTATTATACAATCCTTAAATTAAACGAATATTTTTTTGCCGTTTGAAGTTCGCAGTTGCATTGGTGATTTTAGAGAAGTATCCATAAGGATTTTATTAGTAGGCTTGGCCATAGAATTCCAGAGTTAAGTTTAAAAAACCAGATAGCTAAGCTCCGTTATATTTTTTAAATAAAAAACAAACAAAAGGTTGAAAAGTAAAACCGGTCTGTGATAGAGGAAGGTCAAAAGGTTTACTCAAAATCGATGAGTTTTAAATAACTTAATTTAAATTACTAACAGCGCCGTCGGCGGAAAGTTGACGTCGAGTAATATTTGAAAGAAAGAATGTTGAAGAAAGTAAACACGTTTTAATTCAAATAAGTTTTTTTAAGTTTAAACTTATATGCACGATGAATTACGTTACAAATCGGTCGTTGTTCTTTATGTAATTATTTTATTTGATGACTGCAGCAAGCAATACCCTTAGAAAATAAACAAAAAAAGGATTTATTGAATTTTTTTCTTAATTATAATATTAAATCTTTAAAATCCTTTTTTTTTATTCCATAATAACTTTTTTTTTTTACCTTTTTATGATTTAAAAAACTTAAAACATTGCACACATGATTTCCTTTATAAAGAATTATTTTTAAATAATTTTCAAACTACCACTCATTTTTATTGTTTGTAATTTACACCATGCAATGTAAACTTTCACAATTCACAAACAATTATGAGGAGCCAGCTGGCTCGATGTTTAGGCAGCGTCTAAAGTAGCTAATAGCTAGTCTTCTAATTATCTCGGTTAAGACTTCACAACCTTGATTACAAACACTATCAAGGCTGTGACGTCCAAATACAATTGTAATGTGACGATCTGGGTTCGGTTAAAGAAAAATGATACCCAGAAGTTCTAACTTGATAATGCGAAGAGAATCTACCTTACCGATCAGGCTCATGTACAAAGTATGCACGAACCGAACTTTACGATACAGTGAAGACAGTTCCTACCCAATTTTTGCAAATACAAATTGGTTATTCAGAAATTTGATTCTATTGTCACAATAAATCTTCTTCGTCGTACATAAGGATGAATTGTTATACGACGTAAGTTTTTAATAATATGACACTAATATGTTTTTAATTTAGGTATTTGATATATGACGATATTTTTAGTTTGAACTAAAAATATCGTCATATATCAAATACATAATTTGGTTTTTATGTGTTACAGGACATTGAAAGTAATTTTATCAATTATAAAAATACATTTAGTATAGTAATTTGAAAGTATTGTAATCCATTATACACTGGTGGACAATTGCTAAGGACGGATCATAAACGGATATATATCGCATAAAAAAGTAAGCGTGGTTGAATGCCAAGTGAAATAAAATAATGTCAGAATGCTAAGACATTACAATAAAGATAATTTATTGTGCTCTGAAATCTAGAAGGATTTAAAAAGTGTTCAAGGGACAAAATGGTCATTTTGTGCTGAATACGTAAAAGTAAAAAAAAATGCAATTACAGTCCGCAGACGTTCCGGCGTATAATGTCAATACGGGGTTTTGCCACCATGGAGGGCGATGCAAGATCCCACACACCTTGTCATGCTTTGCACAGCGTTATCCAGGAGCTGTTGGGGTAATTTATCCCATTCCTCCGTTAGTGCATCGATGAGGGTGTTCTTGTTTATTGGAGGGCATTGTCGACCAGCAAGACTCCTCCCCAAAGAATCCCACACATTTTCAATGGGTTTCAGATCTGGATAACGTACTGGCCATACGAGGCGTTAAATACCCTCGCTCTCTAGACGCTCAGAGACAGCGACTATTCGATGACATGTTGCGTTGTCGTCCATGAAAACAAATCTATCATCGACAGCACCACGGAACACGCATACATGAAGCAGCAGAACATCATTAATGTATCGTTGGCCATTCATAGTCCCAGTTGGAGCACATAGAGGGACGTACGGCCATCGATCATGAAGCCAGCTCATACCATTACACTACATGTAGGATATCGGTCCCTTTCCTGTACGTTTTCCGGGCAATACAGTATAATTCTCACGCCAGATAAGTTGTCGTTGACTATCAGACGACAGACTGAACGTACTTTCATCTGAGAATAATATGCAAGCCCAGTCCGCTTCCCTCCAATTGAAATGCTGACGACACCATTGCAAACGGGCGGTACGGTGACGTCTGGACAATGGGATGCACACAACAGGTTGGCAGGCGTATAGTCCTCCTTGTTGCAATAGTCTGGTTACAGTTTTTCGGGAGATCCGCTTGCCAATAGCAGCAAGGAACTGATTTGCTACATCACGAGCTGTGCTGCTCCGGTTCCTTTTTGTCGATAGCACTATGTACCTATCTTCTGCAGGCGTCGTACTGCGAACACGACCTTCCCAGTGATGTATGCTACACTTTCCAGTTGTTTGAAATTATTTCCTAAGCCTTGAAACTACACTGTGCTGACGTCGAATTCCCTGGTAACATCTGTTATTTTTTGTCCTTCTTCAATCTTGCCAATAATACGTCCACGCGTAAAATCATCTAAGTGATGTCGGGAAGACATACCGAAAATGGCAAATTCGTCAATTGATTCTTTCCCATTCAACTTCGCTTTTGAACTACAGCGATCAACGCGCGTCAAATCCTTTACATCGCTTATCAGCGTTATCACGTAGCAAACAAGTTCGGCAATCCAAAATTTGCATACGCACAACATGTCTTATTGTATCCCGCACTTACGCTAACTTCCACAATTTCCTGCCTTCCATATTACGGTTGCTATCGTTGCTATTGTCATCCGTCCTTAGCAATTGTCCACCAGTGTAATACATATATTTACAAAGTTCCCGTAGCTTAATTATTTTTTTAATGTTTATATCCTATTTGAATTTATGAAAATATTTTTTATATTTAGATTTGCTATATAAAACACAATATTTCCTGCGTTCTTACATTTATTACAAATAATTTTTTTCAAAATATTTGAACACTTCTCAAGTTTTCACCGCATCCATTTCCTTAAAAAAAACTATTCATGAAAGAAACATTACAAAACACTCTCTTGCCACTACCTTTCCCAAATCCCAACCCTCCAACAATTTTCATTAACAAGAACCAAGCCAATGCACGTTTTCAGCAGCAGATTACCCGTTCATTTTAAAAAAAAAGAAGTGTCAAGCCGTGGAAAAATGACTTCATTCCCTGGACCCAGCGGACCTTCTCCGATTTCCTCAGAGATTTCGAGTGATTGACGTCCGACGATTGAAGACGTCAGTTTTAATTTCGGAAACCTTCTCTCTCCCTCAGAATACTCATTAGAGGGATGGCAGGAAAGAAACCCCACTCACTCCCCCGCCCTTTGTGCTAGTGGGTCTTTTCAAACGCACTTAGCAAGAGAGCTTGGAAATTTGAAAATGCTGTAGATGGGGCGTTTTGTTATTAAAATTGCTGTAGAAGCTGTCGCTTGATATGATCAACTGAGGATTGTGTGAAGGGTTCGGTTAGGGTTTTGAAGGAAGGGAAACTTGTCTTCAAAGGGGTTGAAATCTAATGAATAAGTAAGTTTCAATGTGGATATTTTTCATGCATTTAAAAATATTCCCTTTTCTCATACTTGAACTGAACTAAAAATTATAAAATATTTAAAATTGTTTATTATCAGGAAACTGTTACAGATATCACGATTTTATTATTATCGAGATTATTACATTCAAAATTCGCTTTCAATTTTTTTTTTATTGAACTGACCTATTTTATGGGTTCAAAAAATGTTCTGTCTAATTGAAATTAATTTGCGAAAATTGGAATATTTATAACGGTCAGTTTAATTATCATATATATTATTTCTGTAGTAAATATCTCTTTTATACGACTTAGGCGCAATTGATCTTAACACATGAGGTTTAAAAAAAATGATAATTTCATGGATCAGTGACGAATCGTATGTTCAACTCATAAATATCAACGTGTTTTTAAATGTGTTTAAAATAATTCATTTTAACGTTTTTTGTTAGACAAGCCATTGGTGATACTGCAATCTATGAACAGACAGTTAACCTTGTTTTATTTGTTTTGTCTATAAAAGATTCGCTAATATCTTTCACTCTAATGGGGGGGGGGGGGGGTCATGTGATAATTTTCACACGGTCACGCTAGTTAAAAGTTATTTGCATTTTCTATGAATAACCAAAGTCTGACAAAACACGTTTTGAATGTTTGTTTCTCAATTGTGCAAAGTTGTAATGTCAGAAATGTGTGCTATGATGTTGCCAATCAATATATATACTATTGAAATTCTATTAATTCTAGTGAATTTTATTTCGACTATTAAATTCTATTAAATTTTATTTCGACTATTAAACTCTAGTAAATTTTATTTCGAATATCAAATTCTAGTAAATTTTATTTCGACTATTAAATTCTAGTAAATTTTATTTCGACTATTATATTCTAGTAAATTTCATTTCGACTATTAAACTCTAGTAAATTTTATTTCGACTATCAAATTCTAATAAATTTTATTTCGACTATTAAATTCTAGTAAATTTTATTTCGACTATTAAACTCTCAGCTCTTAACGTATATATCCAACCCCAGTTTGGGCGATAGGTGAATGAAAATATATACATCTAGCCGTTTTGTCATGAAACAATATAAAATAATTTGTAGTAATAACGAATCAGTCCATGTTCCATGGAAATCAATTCAGTTGTTCTCACGTAATTATCGTTGTTCTCACGAACAAACAAATACAAACACGAAAATGAAAGTTTTCAATTATGATGTCGAATTAAAAAGAAAAGATTAAATATTTGGATAAAATTTTTGTTTTCCGAATTACGCTCATGAATAAGGTCGGCTCAGATCTATTGACCCCTCCCCCAAACTGCTTTACATTAATATTGCTAACTTTTCTTTAATCCTTTCTATTTATATATAAATAACAAATATGGTAGGTGATGTATATTTCCGAGCATAAAATATTCATGATTCAAATTACTGAAAATAAGCACAAAATACAAAAATTTTATAAAGATTTACGCGTTAATTACCGAGTCGTATGAGAGATGTAATTTCTCTTTAAATTACTTAATTACTTCTAAATAAATAATTTTCTCCAAATGTGCCTTTAATTTAAAATATTATTTTTCGAAAGTTGGTGTATCGCCAGACCTTTCTCCTTCCTGCAACGAATATTAAAAGCAATGATTCAATGTCGAATTAATAAAACATGCAAAATAAAAGAAAAGTTCTTAATGGAAGTTTAAATATTTTCACGGAATTTACCATCGCGGACAGCGTTCAAGAAAACCTCTTACAAATCGAATTGCATGGAGAACAAAAAACAATCAGAAAAAAAAATCGTCAAGAAAGAATGGCCAATCCTTTGAGGAACACTAATGGTTGGATAATTCAATTTTACCTCGTCTGCGATAGAATTCGATTTTAACAACTGCTTTTCGTACTTGAGTCTGATTAATGGATTTTTCTGAGATTGAGTCGTTTTTTTCCTCGAATTCAAGTGAGGGAAATATTTTTAGAACAGCAGCTATGAAAGATTAATTTCTTCTTAAGTATTCAGCAAATCTTAAGGATAGAAATGACTTTGTTATACGTTAGAAGAAAGCATTGTAAGAAATAAAGTTTTACGTGGATTTATATTTATAAAAAAATTATATTAGACATTTTTTGTGTACGCATGCAATTCTTTAATCGTGGCTTAACTTTTTTAAGTTAGCAACGCTTTTTTTTTTTGTGAAAATTTAACATCACTTTTAGCACAATGTACAGGCCCGTCGTACCAGGGGGGTTTGGGGGGAAGCCCGACCACCCAATAATCTGGAAACCATGAAAGTTGGGAATTTCAATTTCTAAAATCCTCGAGTTGGAAAAATTTATGCTTGAAGAAAACTAATATTACTAAAAAATAAAAGCTAGGAAAGATTAGAAATTGATGCCCAACTAGTAAGATAACATTTAAATGGACTTCAGAACCAACACTGCATTGGAACATGCACGCAGCAAATCAATGCTTGAGAGAGCTGTTTAATATTACCGTAAAATATATATAAAGAAAGATGAAAACAAATGTCGATAAGTTGGAACTGGGAATTTTCAGTACTGTTGAGATGGAAATTTCGAATCGTCAAGTTGGGAAATTTCTTGTCTCAACCACCCGAAAACAATTTTTGTGTGACGGCACTGACAATGTATATCATTTATATAAAAATATGAAATAGTTGAGAAATTGAAAAGTTCCATGCTTAATTTTGCATTTACTAATCATAAAATATACTTGTAAATAATTATAGGTTCTTCAACAAACATTTCGAAATAAAGTTTCATTTCTATACAATTTATTTCTAAATTCATCATTGTAACAATAAATCTTCCACGTTAAAAATTAATGCATACTTTTTTTTAAATTTGTTATCCTTACCTTGCTTTATATTACTACCATCAAAATTTCACGCAGAACGAAAACGTTTTAATCGTTAGATACAATTTTTTATATCAACTGTTGTGAACTAATACGAAAGTTTTTGAGATCTTCAACCCTCTGACGGAATTGAGTGACTGAAGTCATCCATGGATTTCCAGGTTTTTTTTAGCAATACACAAATTTTAAATTCACAAAAATATTCGATGTTGAAATAGTTTTTTAATATTTGGGGTGTATCTTGGAAGCTATAACTATTAAAATAATAAAAATTAAAGAACAATACATGCATTGGTAAGTAACTATAATTAACTATTTTAAAGAAAAGAACTTTACAATTTTGACCCTTTTTCTAACCGCTTAGAGAGTTAAAATTTCTGTAACTATTTCACACTTTTTAGTCAAAAAATCTAGTTAAATATTTCAGTAAAATAGTTTGCACACGCTTAATTACAATTTATAAAGACATTCTAAATATGCTTTTGCCTGTTTTTAATGTAAAAAAAATAATTTTATTGAAACTTCTTACATTCCTTCTGTTTACTGTAAACTATTAGAAGCATTTAATTGGAAGTATATGAACTCAAGCTTTGTGTTTTATCTGCATATTTGTGTATCAAATTAAAAGGGTAATTTCAAAATCTGGCTACATTGTATAAAATAGTGGATGATTTTCTTTGGATGGTGACAAATACAACCGAAGTCATCTCCCCATTTCGCAAAATAGACGAAAATACATTAATATAACAATCGAAAAAAATATATCTTAAATCCATATCCAACAACTTCATTTAAGAATGCAGCAATTTTACTGTTCTAATGAGTAGATTAAAAAAAAAAGATACTCAAAATCATTAGTAAACATTGACACTATTGGGTTCAGTAACCGACACTAAGGACCTACGCATAAAAAATAAAAGCAAAATAAGTTCCATATGGTTACTCTGGAACTAAACTGGCCTATGTTCAATGAATTTCCAATGTACATAAACCAGTTTAGTTCCAGACAAGCCGAACACAGTTACAGGAGATAACAAAACCGATAAACCATTCGCATCCAACAACCCAATCGGCCATCTTAACACCCAAAAAACACAGTAGGAAGGGTTCGTTATCGAATGAAATCTCGGAAAACCAAATCCTTTTAATTACCCTTTCGTCGCGTAGGAGCGATATTCTTTTTTCTTCAGCTATCTGCCACCCCTTTCATTCATCTTCGGAGAAGAATCTGGCATCTTTATCGTCTCGTTTTCAAGCAGGGTAGCTCTCGCTCATTCATAACTTGCGGTGGGTGTGGCCGAAGGAAAGGGGGAGTTTTTTTATTAGATTAATTAGGCTTTAAAGAAAAAAAAAAAGCTTCCTATAGGTTTGTCATTCTATTTGTCAGAGTGTCTTTTCTTCTCTTTTCCGATTGCCCCTTGGCTTTTAATGAGTAGTTGCGAGGTTCTGTCTGTTCTTGGATTGTGGGCTGCTGGAGGAATCAATCTTCAACTCACTGCGAGGGGATTATTACGCGGTTGTGATTTATTTTTGGGGTTTTCTATGTATGTGAAGTTTTGGAAGTGAACTCACTAGGAAAGGCAGACGATTTTTCGTTTCTATTTTTGTTCCAAACTTATTTTTATTCTTTCATTTCCTTTTTCAAAATGAACTAAAGGAATAAGTTTAGATGTTCTATTCGAAAACTTTTCCTGTCCGCAATTATGATGATCTGAGAAGAGAGTGTTTTTACTATCCTAAAACAAGTGAGAATTCAGTAAATTAAAGTCCCAGTTCAATAACGGATTAGATATCCTATTCAAATAGAATTTTAAAATATTAATGTTCTTTCCAAATTGTGTATTCTCCAAATCTATTGTTCGTTCGAAAACTACTATTATTAAGCTAGCTCCTAAGTTAACTATCAATACATTATATATAGAAGTCTTTTCACACATGTCAATTCTAAAATTAGTATTATAATTTTGAAAATGAGGAATGCAGTTATTTGTCTATCCAAAATATTGATAATTACATTGACTTCTAGAAAACAACTAACATGGTTAGGAAAAGTTCGGAATTGCAATCAGTTGTATTCTTAAATAACAAACATTAAAAACAGTGATAGTTCCACTTCTTACAAGCATTGAACGCGAGGATTCTATTCATAAAAAAGCGCTCAAAAGTAAAAGTTCTACGACGGGAAATAATTTCTTAAATTGTATGGATAATTTTAGTATTAAACACATCTTCATAAAGCCTTTCCTATTTTTTAAAGAAAATCTTTTACAAATTCAAAGTATTTTACAGAAAACTAAGTTTTGGACACGTTAGAAATTAAAAATTACGTTTTATATTAACCCTACAGTTCCAAAATGGAACATAACAGTGAAAAAAAAATTAGTTTCTTAGGGTGTCTAATAAGCCAGAATAATACGTACCATTTTTTTTTATACCTTTACAATTTTTGTACAAAAAAGTTTTGTATTTTTATAAAATAAAAAATAAATCCAATATAAGGTAATAGGTGTACAAAGGTTCTCAAGAAGCCACGAGATGGCAGTAGAGCTGAATGTGACATTGTTTTAAATATTAGCACCCAAAAATTTATATGTAGAATATAACCGAAGAGTGCCAGAGGTATAGTGGCGATATGTTTGGGAGAACGTTATTACAATCCCATATAATAACCAACAGTGGCGGCGATTCGGGGGGGCAAGGGGGGGCGGTTGCCCCCGCCCTTTTTTTGGATGTTGCCCCCGCACTTTTTTAATATTGCACTTTTTAAAACTAAGTTAAAAGTCAATTGTTTTACTGCATTGTCGAACAAAGGAAACATTTTGAACCCCAACTTCCTCCCACTACCACAGGCACGTATAAGTAGGGGGGGGGGGGGGGTCAAACTCCTCCCATTGCAGGTAAAATAAAAACAAATTAGAAACCGAATCATAAAAATAGAGATTTTTTTTTTTTGGGGGGGGGGGGGAGGATATTCTGTCTTGATACCCCCTCTGTGAGCATGGGTTATTAATTCTTTTGTTCTAAAACCCGATGACGTCATGTTAGGTTTAATTTGAAATAGAAATAAAGACAACAAAGGGAAAAGATCGTCAAACGGGGTCGTATAAACAAGATGCTCCAAAACATGCTATGGCAACCATGTTCGAGCAAAAACCACATAATTTCGTTAACCTTAAAATACTTCATTATAAGTTGCCAGTTTATTCTAAAGCAAAACCATCTCCCATGTTTTCTATAATAGTTTTAAATTTATTGGCCCGCGAAAACACTCAGCACCTGCTCTTTGATTATTATCTAACTTTGTAATTTTTTTTTTTTTACTTTTTGTAATTTCCTCTTTGACTTAAATCAACACCACCGTAACTGACTCAAGGCCTGAGCGCGCTTCGGATGAGTCATCGCAAGCAGACCGGTATCGAAGAAGAAGCGAATGGCACTTAGCGAAATAATTTTCGGACGTTTTTCAAAGTTCGAGCATATTTTACTTTCTTGCACATTTCGCGTAGTGTATAACGGTGAAAGGTCAATGTCTATTTTTAGAATTCAGTACCTATTTAATAAACCAAAATTATTTATTTCATTTGTTTTATCAATATTCATGAACTGAGTAACAATGCAAATCAATTTAATTCTTGAGTGAATGGACTGTTTATTAGCTCATAAACATGTCCTCTTTTTGGTCAAAATAATATAAAAAAAAGATATTTTTTATTACATAAGTTCACTAATTTAAGTAAATAAAAAACAATTTTTATTTCTCAGTTCAAACTTTTGTTATGAACTTTATATTCGCTTGCTAGTTCAAAATGAACCTTCAAAAGACATGTGCAAGTAAAGAATACTTTTTTAAAATAAATTTATACATTTTATAGAAGTTTACTTGGTATAATATCAATAAAATTATCTGAGATAAGTGTCTGAATGGGCTGTTTACTTAAAATATAATAAACAAGTCTCTTTTTGGTAGAATGAATAAACTGGATTTTTTTGCATTAATTTCTTATTTATTTAAATAATTTTACGAACATTTTATTGCTCAATTCAAACTTTTATTGTGAACTTTACATTCGCCTGCTTTTAATTAAAAATGAGCTTTCAAAAACATGTGCAAATGAAAAATACTTTATAAATTTATACATTTTATAAAAGTTTACTTGGTACAATATCAATTAAAATTATCTGAAGGGGCTTTTTACTTAAATTATAATAAACAAGTCACTTTTTGGTAGAATTGAATAAATTGTATCTTTTATATACATTTTTTATTTATTTAAATAATTTTACTTGAGTTTTATTACTCAATTCAAACTTTTATTGTGAACTTTACATTTGCTTGCTTTTAGTTACCTTCAAAACACATGTGCAAATGCATTTTTTTTTATAAATTTATACATTTTATAAAAGTTTTCTTGGTACAATATAAATCATATGAAATAAGTGGCTGAATGGGCTGTTTACTTAAATTATAAACAAGTCACTTTTTGGGAGAATTGAATGAACTGGATGATCTTGCCCTAATTTTTAATTATATTTTATTAATTAATTAATAAAAAATTAAAGATATCAAAATAATTTGTTAACCTTTCACACTTTTTAAAGAAATCAATAAAATTGATCGTTATGGCTTGGCACTGAGGTCAAAATGACGTATTTGTCGTGAAGTCAATCAACTGCTTAAAAATGACCACATTAAGACTGAAAACATAAAAAATATGCAATTAATCAATATAAAAAAAGAAAACATATGCAATTAATCACGAATATGGCAAAAAAGGTGCATGTGAGTGTACTGATTCTAATATTTGATAAGGCGGGTCGGTTCCTGTAGTTAAGTGCTATAACAGGCCAACCCGAGACAAGAGCAAAATAAATTCTAACTCAAGCCTTTTTCTGTATGTGTAAAGTTGGTAGAGAGCCATATGAAATGCAAATAAAAGAAAAATACTTTTACAAGATCTAATAAGATGACACATTGAACAGCAAGTAAAAAATGTACAGGTAGACAGTTCGTCTTCCATGCGGAAATATGCAGGTGGATACACGATGGGGAACAGATAAATTGTACAGGATGACACGTTGAACAGCAAGTAAATAATGTACAGGTGGACAGTTCGGCTTCCATGAGGAAATATGCAGGTAGATACACGATGAGGAACAGATAAATTGTAAAGGATGGCACGTTGAACAGCAAGTAAATAATGTACAGGTGGACAGTTCGGCTTCCATGAGGAAATATGCAGGTGGATACACGATGAGGAACAGATAAATTGTAAAGGATGGCACGTTGAAGAGCAAGTAAATAATGTACAGGTGGACAGTTCGGCTTCCATGCGGAAATATGCAGGTGGATACACGATGAGGAACAGATAAATTGTAAAGGATGGCACGTTGAAGAGCAAGTAAATAATGTACAGGTGGACAGTTCGGCTTCCATGCGGAAATATGCAGGTGGATACACGATGAGGAACAGATAAATTGTAAAGGATGGCACGTTGAAGAGCAAGTAAATAATGTACAGGTGGACAGTTCGGCTTCCATGAGGAAATATGCAGGTAGATACACGATGAGGAACAGATAAATTGTAAAGGATGGCACGTTGAACAGCAAGTAAATAATGTACAGGTGGACAGTTCGGCTTCCATGAGGAAATATGCAGGTGGATACACGATGAGGAACAGATAAATTGTAAAGGATGGCACGTTGAACAGCAAGTAAATAATGTACAGGTGGACAGTTCGGCTTCCATGAGGAAATATGCAGGTGGATACACGATGAGGAACAGATAAATTGTAAAGGATGACACGTTGAACAGCAAGTAAATAATGTACAGGTGGACAGTTCGGCTTCCATGAGGAAATATGCAGGTGGATACACGATGAGGAACAGATAAATTGTAAAGGATGGCACGTTGAAGAGCAAGTAAATAATGTACAGGTGGACAGTTCGTCTTCCATGCGGAAATATGCAGGTGGATACACGATGAGGAACAGATAAATTGTACAGGATGACACGTTGAACAGCAAGTAAATAATGTACAGGTGGACAGTTCGGCTTCCATGAGGAAATATGCAGGTAGATACACGATGAGGAACAGATAAATTGTACAGGATGACACGTTGAACAGCAAGTAAATAATGTACAGGTGGACAGTTCGGCTTCCATGAGGAAATATGCAGGTGGATACACGATGAGGAACAGATAAATTGTAAAGGATGGCACGTTGAAGAGCAAGTAAATAATGTACAGGTGGACAGTTCGGCTTCCATGAGGAAATATGCAGGTGGATACACGATGAGGAACAGATAAATTGTACAGGATGACACGTTGAACAGCAAGTAAATAATGTACAGGTGGACAGTTCGGCTTCCATGAGGAAATATGCAGGTAGATACACGATGAGGAACAGATAAATTGTAAAGGATGGCACGTTGAACAGCAAGTAAATAATGTACAGGTGGACAGTTCGGCTTCCATGAGGAAATATGCAGGTGGATACACGATGAGGAACAGATAAATTGTACAGGATGACACGTTGAACAGCAAGTAAATAATGTACAGGTGGACAGTTCGGCTTCCATGAGGAAATATGCAGGTGGATACACGATGAGGAACAGATAAATTGTAAAGGATGGCACGTTGAAGAGCAAGTAAATAATGTACAGGTGGACAGTTCGGCTTCCATGCGGAAATATGCAGGTGGATACACGATGAGGAACAGATAAATTGTACAGGATGACACGTTGAACAGCAAGTAAATAATGTACAGGTGGACAGTTCGGCTTCCATGAGGAAATATGCAGGTGGATACACGATGAGGAACAGATAAATTGTAAAGGATGGCACGTTGAAGAGCAAGTAAATAATGTACAGGTGGACAGTTCGGCTTCCATGCGGAAATATGCAGGTGGATACACGATGAGGAACAGATAAATTGTACAGGATGACACGTTGAACAGCAAGTAAATAATGTACAGGTGGACAGTTCGGCTTCCATGAGGAAATATGCAGGTGGATACACGATGAGGAACAGATAAATTGTAAAGGATGGCACGTTGAAGAGCAAGTAAATAATGTACAGGTGGACAGTTCGGCTTCCATGCGGAAATATGCAGGTGGATACACGATGAGGAACAGATAAATTGTAAAGGATGGCACGTTGAAGAGCAAGTAAATAATGTACAGGTGGACAGTTCGGCTTCCATGCGGAAATATGCAGGTGGATACACGATGAGGAACAGATAAATTGTAAAGGATGGCACGTTGAAGAGCAAGTAAATAATGTACAGGTGGACAGTTCGGCTTCCATGCGGAAATATGCAGGTGGATACACGATGAGGAACAGATAAATTGTACAGGATGACACGTTGAACAGCAAGTAAATAATGTACAGGTGGACAGTTCGGCTTCCATGAGGAAATATGCAGGTGGATACACGATGAGGAACAGATAAATTGTAAAGGATGGCACGTTGAAGAGCAAGTAAATAATGTACAGGTGGACAGTTCGGCTTCCATGCGGAAATATGCAGGTGGATACACGATGAGGAACAGATAAATTGTACAGGATGACACGTTGAACAGCAAGTAAATAATGTACAGGTGGACAGTTCGGCTTCCATGAGGAAATATGCAGGTGGATACACGATGAGGAACAGATAAATTGTAAAGGATGGCACGTTGAAGAGCAAGTAAATAATGTACAGGTGGACAGTTCGGCTTCCATGCGGAAATATGCAGGTGGATACACGATGAGGAACAGATAAATTGTAAAGGATGGCACGTTGAAGAGCAAGTAAATAATGTACAGGTGGACAGTTCGGCTTCCATGCGGAAATATGCAGGTGGATACACGATGAGGAACAGATAAATTGTAAAGGATGGCACGTTGAAGAGCAAGTAAATAATGTACAGGTGGACAGTTCGTCTTCCATGCGGAAATATGCAGGTGGATACACGATGGGGAACAGATAAATTGTACAGGATGACACGTTGAACAGCAAGTAAATAATGTACAGGTGGACAGTTCGGCTTCCATGAGGAAATATGCAGGTAGATACACGATGAGGAACAGATAAATTGTAAAGGATGGCACGTTGAACAGCAAGTAAATAATGTACAGGTGGACAGTTCGGCTTCCATGAGGAAATATGCAGGTGGATACACGATGAGGAACAGATAAATTGTAAAGGATGGCACGTTGAAGAGCAAGTAAATAATGTACAGGTGGACAGTTCGTCTTCCATGCGGAAATATGCAGGTGGATACACGATGAGGAACAGATAAATTGTAAAGGATGGCACGTTGAAGAGCAAGTAAATAATGTACAGGTGGACAGTTCGTCTTCCATGCGGAAATATGCAGGTGGATACACGATGGGGAACAGATAAATTGTACAGGATGACACGTTGAACAGCAAGTAAATAATGTACAGGTGGACAGTTCGGCTTCCATGAGGAAATATGCAGGTAGATACACGATGAGGAACAGATAAATTGTAAAGGATGGCACGTTGAACAGCAAGTAAATAATGTACAGGTGGACAGTTCGGCTTCCATGAGGAAATATGCAGGTGGATACACGATGAGGAACAGATAAATTGTAAAGGATGGCACGTTGAAGAGCAAGTAAATAATGTACAGGTGGACAGTTCGGCTTCCATGCGGAAATATGCAGGTGGATACACGATGAGGAACAGATAAATTGTAAAGGATGGCACGTTGAAGAGCAAGTAAATAATGTACAGGTGGACAGTTCGGCTTCCATGCGGAAATATGCAGGTGGATACACGATGAGGAACAGATAAATTGTAAAGGATGGCACGTTGAAGAGCAAGTAAATAATGTACAGGTGGACAGTTCGGCTTCCATGAGGAAATATGCAGGTAGATACACGATGAGGAACAGATAAATTGTAAAGGATGGCACGTTGAACAGCAAGTAAATAATGTACAGGTGGACAGTTCGGCTTCCATGAGGAAATATGCAGGTGGATACACGATGAGGAACAGATAAATTGTAAAGGATGGCACGTTGAACAGCAAGTAAATAATGTACAGGTGGACAGTTCGGCTTCCATGAGGAAATATGCAGGTGGATACACGATGAGGAACAGATAAATTGTAAAGGATGACACGTTGAACAGCAAGTAAATAATGTACAGGTGGACAGTTCGGCTTCCATGAGGAAATATGCAGGTGGATACACGATGAGGAACAGATAAATTGTAAAGGATGGCACGTTGAAGAGCAAGTAAATAATGTACAGGTGGACAGTTCGTCTTCCATGCGGAAATATGCAGGTGGATACACGATGAGGAACAGATAAATTGTACAGGATGACACGTTGAACAGCAAGTAAATAATGTACAGGTGGACAGTTCGGCTTCCATGAGGAAATATGCAGGTAGATACACGATGAGGAACAGATAAATTGTACAGGATGACACGTTGAACAGCAAGTAAATAATGTACAGGTGGACAGTTCGGCTTCCATGAGGAAATATGCAGGTGGATACACGATGAGGAACAGATAAATTGTAAAGGATGGCACGTTGAAGAGCAAGTAAATAATGTACAGGTGGACAGTTCGGCTTCC
The DNA here is from genome assembly GCA_963932185.1 of Troglohyphantes excavatus. NCBI lineage: Eukaryota > Metazoa > Arthropoda > Arachnida > Araneae > Linyphiidae > Troglohyphantes > Troglohyphantes excavatus. The sequence continues at coordinate 38,649,146 of OZ010667.1, forward strand.
ATGAGGAAATATGCAGGTGGATACACGATGAGGAACAGATAAATTGTACAGGATGACACGTTGAACAGCAAGTAAATAATGTACAGGTGGACAGTTCGGCTTCCATGAGGAAATATGCAGGTAGATACACGATGAGGAACAGATAAATTGTAAAGGATGGCACGTTGAACAGCAAGTAAATAATGTACAGGTGGACAGTTCGGCTTCCATGAGGAAATATGCAGGTGGATACACGATGAGGAACAGATAAATTGTACAGGATGACACGTTGAACAGCAAGTAAATAATGTACAGGTGGACAGTTCGGCTTCCATGAGGAAATGCAGGTGGATACACGATGAGGAACAGATAAATTGTAAAGGATGGCACGTTGAAGAGCAAGTAAATAATGTACAGGTGGACAGTTCGGCTTCCATGCGGAAATATGCAGGTGGATACACGATGAGGAACAGATAAATTGTACAGGATGACACGTTGAACAGCAAGTAAATAATGTACAGGTGGACAGTTCGGCTTCCATGAGGAAATATGCAGGTGGATACACGATGAGGAACAGATAAATTGTAAAGGATGGCACGTTGAAGAGCAAGTAAATAATGTACAGGTGGACAGTTCGGCTTCCATGCGGAAATATGCAGGTGGATACACGATGAGGAACAGATAAATTGTACAGGATGACACGTTGAACAGCAAGTAAATAATGTACAGGTGGACAGTTCGGCTTCCATGCGGAAATATGCAGGTGGATACACGATGAGGAACAGATAAATTGTAAAGGATGGCACGTTGAAGAGCAAGTAAATAATGTACAGGTGGACAGTTCGGCTTCCATGCGGAAATATGCAGGTGGATACACGATGAGGAACAGATAAATTGTAAAGGATGGCACGTTGAAGAGCAAGTAAATAATGTACAGGTGGACAGTTCGGCTTCCATGAGGAAATATGCAGGTAGATACACGATGAGGAACAGATAAATTGTAAAGGATGGCACGTTGAACAGCAAGTAAATAATGTACAGGTGGACAGTTCGGCTTCCATGAGGAAATATGCAGGTGGATACACGATGAGGAACAGATAAATTGTAAAGGATGGCACGTTGAACAGCAAGTAAATAATGTACAGGTGGACAGTTCGGCTTCCATGAGGAAATATGCAGGTGGATACACGATGAGGAACAGATAAATTGTAAAGGATGACACGTTGAACAGCAAGTAAATAATGTACAGGTGGACAGTTCGGCTTCCATGAGGAAATATGCAGGTGGATACACGATGAGGAACAGATAAATTGTAAAGGATGGCACGTTGAAGAGCAAGTAAATAATGTACAGGTGGACAGTTCGTCTTCCATGCGGAAATATGCAGGTGGATACACGATGAGGAACAGATAAATTGTACAGGATGACACGTTGAACAGCAAGTAAATAATGTACAGGTGGACAGTTCGGCTTCCATGAGGAAATATGCAGGTAGATACACGATGAGGAACAGATAAATTGTACAGGATGACACGTTGAACAGCAAGTAAATAATGTACAGGTGGACAGTTCGGCTTCCATGAGGAAATATGCAGGTGGATACACGATGAGGAACAGATAAATTGTAAAGGATGGCACGTTGAAGAGCAAGTAAATAATGTACAGGTGGACAGTTCGGCTTCCATGAGGAAATATGCAGGTGGATACACGATGAGGAACAGATAAATTGTACAGGATGACACGTTGAACAGCAAGTAAATAATGTACAGGTGGACAGTTCGGCTTCCATGAGGAAATATGCAGGTAGATACACGATGAGGAACAGATAAATTGTAAAGGATGGCACGTTGAACAGCAAGTAAATAATGTACAGGTGGACAGTTCGGCTTCCATGAGGAAATATGCAGGTGGATACACGATGAGGAACAGATAAATTGTACAGGATGACACGTTGAACAGCAAGTAAATAATGTACAGGTGGACAGTTCGGCTTCCATGAGGAAATATGCAGGTGGATACACGATGAGGAACAGATAAATTGTAAAGGATGGCACGTTGAAGAGCAAGTAAATAATGTACAGGTGGACAGTTCGGCTTCCATGCGGAAATATGCAGGTGGATACACGATGAGGAACAGATAAATTGTACAGGATGACACGTTGAACAGCAAGTAAATAATGTACAGGTGGACAGTTCGGCTTCCATGAGGAAATATGCAGGTGGATACACGATGAGGAACAGATAAATTGTAAAGGATGGCACGTTGAAGAGCAAGTAAATAATGTACAGGTGGACAGTTCGGCTTCCATGCGGAAATATGCAGGTGGATACACGATGAGGAACAGATAAATTGTACAGGATGACACGTTGAACAGCAAGTAAATAATGTACAGGTGGACAGTTCGGCTTCCATGAGGAAATATGCAGGTGGATACACGATGAGGAACAGATAAATTGTAAAGGATGGCACGTTGAAGAGCAAGTAAATAATGTACAGGTGGACAGTTCGGCTTCCATGCGGAAATATGCAGGTGGATACACGATGAGGAACAGATAAATTGTAAAGGATGGCACGTTGAAGAGCAAGTAAATAATGTACAGGTGGACAGTTCGGCTTCCATGCGGAAATATGCAGGTGGATACACGATGAGGAACAGATAAATTGTAAAGGATGGCACGTTGAAGAGCAAGTAAATAATGTACAGGTGGACAGTTCGGCTTCCATGCGGAAATATGCAGGTGGATACACGATGAGGAACAGATAAATTGTACAGGATGACACGTTGAACAGCAAGTAAATAATGTACAGGTGGACAGTTCGGCTTCCATGAGGAAATATGCAGGTGGATACACGATGAGGAACAGATAAATTGTAAAGGATGGCACGTTGAAGAGCAAGTAAATAATGTACAGGTGGACAGTTCGGCTTCCATGCGGAAATATGCAGGTGGATACACGATGAGGAACAGATAAATTGTACAGGATGACACGTTGAACAGCAAGTAAATAATGTACAGGTGGACAGTTCGGCTTCCATGAGGAAATATGCAGGTGGATACACGATGAGGAACAGATAAATTGTAAAGGATGGCACGTTGAAGAGCAAGTAAATAATGTACAGGTGGACAGTTCGGCTTCCATGCGGAAATATGCAGGTGGATACACGATGAGGAACAGATAAATTGTAAAGGATGGCACGTTGAAGAGCAAGTAAATAATGTACAGGTGGACAGTTCGGCTTCCATGCGGAAATATGCAGGTGGATACACGATGAGGAACAGATAAATTGTAAAGGATGGCACGTTGAAGAGCAAGTAAATAATGTACAGGTGGACAGTTCGTCTTCCATGCGGAAATATGCAGGTGGATACACGATGGGGAACAGATAAATTGTACAGGATGACACGTTGAACAGCAAGTAAATAATGTACAGGTGGACAGTTCGGCTTCCATGAGGAAATATGCAGGTAGATACACGATGAGGAACAGATAAATTGTAAAGGATGGCACGTTGAACAGCAAGTAAATAATGTACAGGTGGACAGTTCGGCTTCCATGAGGAAATATGCAGGTGGATACACGATGAGGAACAGATAAATTGTAAAGGATGGCACGTTGAAGAGCAAGTAAATAATGTACAGGTGGACAGTTCGTCTTCCATGCGGAAATATGCAGGTGGATACACGATGAGGAACAGATAAATTGTAAAGGATGGCACGTTGAAGAGCAAGTAAATAATGTACAGGTGGACAGTTCGTCTTCCATGCGGAAATATGCAGGTGGATACACGATGGGGAACAGATAAATTGTACAGGATGACACGTTGAACAGCAAGTAAATAATGTACAGGTGGACAGTTCGTCTTCAATGAGGAAATATGCATGTGCTCAGTTGCTCAGTTTCCAAAAAGACTTTCAGCTCCAGAGTTTCGAGAACAACAACCGAGACATCAATCACAGGCGCATCACAATTGTGAAGGTGAGCAAAGATGATTTTGTGGGGTTGTTCTATTACAGTCCAATTATCAGGGACTTGAAAGTTTTTCAAGCAGTCTTGAAACTCATGATAAGATGAGAATTTGGTCTTTTGGTCATCAGTCTCTTTGGCTTCTTTACTAAGTTTAATTGCTTGCTGCAATTGCTCATTCTCCATCCGAATTTTCTTTTCGTCTGGTGATTCTCTGTCTAGTTCTGCTACTGACAAATACGTTGGACATCCAGGAAACAAAGAAGGCACTGCATCCTTCTTCAAACGAGGATAACGTAGAGATGCAGTAATTTTCTCGCCAGTCTTGCTGTCATAAATCCAGGTCTCTTTTTCAATATCGTCTACTTTGAAGTGTACTTCACAAACCTTTAAAAAATTAAATTAAAACTTGTTACTAATAAGAAAATATAATAGAAATAAAATACATATTTAGGACTTTTAATGATGCAGTTTTCAAAATTGTGATGCCCTTGTCGACTATTTCTTGGTATTCTTTTAACAAAAAAAAATTAATGGGCCAATTTTCCAGATCAAATATTTGTTTATATTCACCTTCGGATGAAATATTTGAGTTTAATGAACATGGAACCTTTTTTTAAATGAAACTGGGCAATAAATTTAACCCGCACGTCAGCTTCAATGAATTTTCAATATAGAGGTTGTTGCAATTCTATCTCATTTACAATAAATTGTTCTGTATATCAATGGAGACTGTTCTTTAATGACCAGGGCCTATTCTAAACATGCAATTAAGAATTATAGAATTGAAGTTTTTATTTTGCTCTAAATTTGATAGACCCGAAGAAAGATTTTCGAAAAAATATGTTTATAAAAAGCTTAAACTCACTTCTGTTTATTGAATCTATACCGATACCAAATATAAACCATACATTTCTGTACCAATAAGAGCATTATTAAATATTACCTTATCTCCCAAACTTATTGCTGCAAAAAATAAATAATTCCAATATTTTATGTGGAATGATTCCTAGATTAGTAATGCATGAAAATAATGACGAACTTTTCACACTATATTGAAGTAAATATGCATGAAATAGATTCAAATTTCAAGAACCATTTTTAATTCTTTGTTATTTATAAGTAATTACAAAAATACAACTTACCCTAGAAGACTTGGAAGGTGTGAAATCCTTTCTAGGTATAGCTCTTATCCACTTTTTTCGCGTCTCGACATTATCAGGAAATTTAAAAATACTCACACGTTCTAAAACGCTGTCATAATTCCCTTTGCAATTGGGAACGCAGCACCGAGAAGGCATTTTATGTAACTGACGTTCCTAAAACTGCAAAATAATTCAAATATATATATATATAAAATGAACTTCTCGCGATTCGAAAACAACCTTGTTTACATTTGTAACGAACAGATTCAGCGGCGAATCGAATGGCGCTGGGTCTTCATCTGATGACTCATAGCTTTCTGATCGGCATCGTGCGCAGGCCTTGAGTCAGTTACGGTGGTGTTGCTTAAATCCAGGACCATAGAATCAACCCAGACAAGTCGGCTAATATCTTCTTTTTTTATTTAGTTCTAAATATAGTTCAAGATCAGACACCCTTTTTTTTTATCAAGCGACTGTATGAAGCTTCTTACATTAAAATGTAGTATTGCGCAATCTATAGGCGCCGAACGTTTGAGCATTTGACGTTATAAGGGTAATAATTCTTGTTTTATTACTGTTTGTGCATGTGATTTGCGGTTTTCCCTTCCCCCACCCCTTTCCCAACTAATCTGGAATCCTTAAAAGTTGGGAATTTCGTCATCCGTCATTTAAAAATCCCTGATTTATGAAAATGTAAGCCCAAAGAAATAGCAAAAGAAAGCAAGGGAAGGATAGAGCACCCAAATTGCCTTAAACTTAAAATAGACCTCTGAACGGACCTCTCATTGGACGTCGCCGCAGTACAGCATATTGGACTATTGGCGACGGTTCGGGGCCCATCTTGAAGGAAAGACCCGTGAACAATGCCTCATATATTTGAACCATGGTCAGATAACGAGGACAACACCTGGCGCCGTTAAGTTAGTAAACTTCTTGTTTCTTTTAGATCTTTGAATTAAAATTACCTTTATAATTTAAATTTAATTAATGGAAGTTAATATTTATTGGTAATAAGTAAATAATTTCTTTTGAATTAAATTATGTATATTTTACGTTTAATTTAAAATCAGCAGTGTCGATTGTGTTGCACAATACCATGCAAGTCAAGTCTTTTGACTCCCACATTTCTTTAGCTCATGTAGCCTTTATATTATTCTTTACATTTTTGATCAACTAAAACGCTTATTACATCTTTAAATTACCATAACTATAAATTATCTAACTAATCGTTCCCACGCATATATTATAAGGATTCTCAAACTTTAAATTTGTTCTCTAAATTTATTTCGGAATTAGGGGTGATTTATTAATTTTAAAAATACATAGTTATTGACAACTATTAAAAGTAGTTAATGACAGTGACAACTGTTGCTTCCTCGATATTCAAATGCCAAACTATTCCTTTTTACTAATGAAAATTAATACTTTTTTTGAGAATTTACAGTTTGAAACTGTAATTATTTTTCTCAGGGTTCCGAAAGCCGCACCACAAATGCAGAATTGCAAATACTGCAGGAAATTTTCTGGGAATTGGAAGGGTGAGAAGATAAAATGTTCCTCATTTCTTTTTCAACACTGACAGAAATGGAAAGGATACCTATCCCTTTGTAGGTCGGTCAACAAGTATATTAATTAGATTTTGTGTAACAGTCCATATCCTTCCATAAAAAAAATGGGGGGGAAGGAAATAATCGTAAAAGGGTTAGTTAATAATCGACCTGGGCGTCTCGTACCTATTTTAAGATAGTATCCTTTCCTTAAATAATTCAAAACAACAGTAAATATAAATATGCAATATTCATTGTTTTGGTGGTCAATATTTTTATTACACCCCCCCCCCCCCGCGCTCCACACACACTTGTTTCATCTTGATCTTGCCCCCCCACTTTTACCACCCAATCGCCGCCACTGATAACCAAATAAAATTATCTATTTAAAAAAAAAACGACTTTAAGAAAAATGCACTACGAACAAGTGGAAAAAAATCGATTTAATATTAATTTTATGGTTTTGAAATCGGCGCCAAAATGTGGGTATGTTTTTTATAAATTGGCATCAACTTCAAAAAGTTGTAATAAATAGATATTAAATAAATAAATCTAATGAACGTTTCTAATGTAGCAAGGGAATTCGCCCTCTGCTATTATTCACCAGGAAAGTCAACACTTTTTCCACAGGTATGTTTTGAAAACATAAAATTTAATAAATGCTGGGTAAACGAAATTTCCATGTTGTGCAACCTCTATCCAATAATGAAAATATTTTGAAATCAGAGAAAATGTAAAAAAAAAAGTTTGTTTAATCAATATTTCCGAATAAAAGGCGGATAACAAATATTTTTTTCAATTTTTCCCAATGCGAATTTTTCTCTTATTCAACAAAATAAAAGAATTTTTGAAATCAAACAATAATTGTTTTCAAATGGTCCGGTTAATTGAAAATTCCAGATAGTTAAATGCTGAAAAACCGGATATTTTTTTCAAAAGGTGACCAAGTGAAACATCCCCTATCCATCAAAAAAAATTATCCATATATCTGAATTAAAACAGAATGTTAAGCGAACATATATTTAAATAAAAATACGTAACAGTAGAATTTGTAACCTCTCTTTTTTGACACGCTTTTAAGTTGGTTAAAAATTACAAAATCAATAATTATAAAGTCATGTTAACCGAGATTACAAGTAAGTTGAGTAGCTACATAACCGAATTTTTATTCTATTTTGTTCAGATAAATACATTTTCAGAATTGAAAAGGGGATTATCGAAAATATATAGCATTTTATTCTAAATAGACATTTCCTGTCTAACTAAAAAATTATACTTGAAATAGGAAATATTTTATCGAGTACGGTTAATTAAATTTTCGGTATTATTAAATATCGGACTGCCAAACAAAACACCAGGTTGAATTGATAACCACCTCCTTTTTGGCGTCTGTTTGGCGGTAAAGAATTTTTTGCATTGGATATATAAATTAATCTCTTTTGCAGTGAACACATCTTTACAATTGTTATTTATCTCTCTATTCACTCAAGAATCTCCCAAAATAAGACCATGTCCTACAACTCATGCTATTTTCGGCTTAAGAGATCACAGCAACAACCTCAAGTTTATCTCAGCGGTGAATCACGCCGATGTGTGTGTGTGTGTTTACGCCCCCCGAGATTATTTACCATCCCTATTAGACGAAATTATTATTGCTGCTTTCCGAGCCCAAAATTACCATTCCGAGCCGCATTTTTATTGCGCGCCAAAGAGCACGCCATGGCGGAGAGTCCGCATTTACAACCACACTGCAGAGCAAATAAAGTCGTTGGGACTTCCCGGCTCTCGTGTATACACACACTCCACAGTAATGCAGTCCAGAGTTTACATTGGTCCCAACTTTTAATGCTCCGGGAGAGTATTTTTAGGGGGGGAATACACGTCTCTGTTTACTCTGTGTGTCTGTCTTCACGTTGGGGCAGTGTGTTTTGAGGGGGGCGTTTTGAGGTGAATCGTTAAACTTGCATAGCAAAGACACTCTTGAATGCGTTGTTGGTAAAAAAAAATACCAGCTGTACACATCTGCTGTATTGCACTTAGTTTGCAAACCTGTTGAATGTCAGATTTGTTTTCGAATGGGAAAAATATATGGGACTTGAGGATATTTCAGAAAGACCACGAATAATTCCGAGAAATTTTTTATATTAAAAATATTTGAGAGAGTATGTTTTTTTAAGTTTAATATACACTCAAACCTGTTTTTGTGCGGTCTTTTTTGTTTGTGATTTTATTTTGTGCGACTTTTTTTGTGCGGTATATGAAAATTTCAATCAAATTGGAACATAATTGATTATCTGGCTACCGAGACATATACAAGCGTCTAGTGAAACAACAGTCGTCGCAAAAACTGATCACTGGCGTCATGGTAACTGAAAAAAGTCAACTCTAAACGAGTGCGAGGTAGTATCTTCAAGTGACGAAAGCGATTTTGAACCAAGTTCGCGTATTGTCAGACTACGAAGGATAATGGTTATACGTTTTGAAAAGTTTTGTATCTGTAAAATAAGTACATATGTAAATAAAATATTTAAAAATGTTCGCATGTGTATTTTCTAAATCAGATTCCAAAAGGTTTGGCGAGATTCCAAGTAGCTGTCAAGCCTCGTGTCTTGATTTCGTTTAAAAAAGCAATTCCTAGTTATTTCGTAAGGTTTTGAGTTATTTTCTATGTGAGACTTTTTTTATACGGTCCCTATCCACCGCATAAAAAAATATTTTTTAATTGTGTTGCGAAAACTATTTTTTATAGCTACTCGTGAAGTTTTGTGCGAATTTTTTTTATGCGTTTTTTTAAGCGGTCCCTATCAACCGCACAAAAACAGGTTTGAGTGTATATATAATCAAAGTAAATTTTCAGTATTTGTTTCCAAATCACACTTTCGGGAGCCCCAGTTGCTCAGTTGGTAGGGCGTTCAGCTACTAATCAGAGGATTGGTGGTTCAAATCCGCAAAATGGACTTGACATAGAAAAGTAAAAAAGTAGTGATCTTGCGATCGGAGGGTTGCCAGCTTCGCTACAAAAATACTAGAAAGTCGTCCAGAATATCCAACAAATTATACTGGCGTGTATACAAGACTGGTGCACGATACATCTGATCGGGGTCCAAAGTCCCGACGTCAATTGAAGGCGTTGGGTGACAGTTCAGGTGTTTCCTCGTCATCTGACCATGATTCTAAAATAACGAGGTGCATGTATGAATGTGTATGTGTTCCCGGGTCTTTCTTTCGAGATTGACCCCGAACCTTCGCCAATAGCCCACTGTGCAGCTCTAGTGTGACGTTAATTAACAAAAACCACACCAAACCAAATCCCACTTTCGTTTATATCACTTGAAATGAAGATTCCAAATATGTAATTATTTTTTAAGCCTGTTTTTAATCTCTGTCGTGTGTATGCTTGGGTTGACCGAAAACCGAGTTCGTAATATCGCCTATCAACATGATTTTAATATCGCACATAGGCGATATTTGGAGCACCTATGGATTGATGCATGAAAATGGAAAATATTTTTTGGGTTTGACTCGAAATGACGTAATATCACTCAAGGACATGAGAGACTTACCAAAAGTGCAACCACCATCTCACAAACGAAAGGGTAGAGAGAGCGTGATGTTGACCAGCTTTCCTTACAAGAAAAAACTGGAAGATTTTTACACTGCTAAAGATAAACAAAATTCCAATCAGGTCTCAAGTAGTGGGCCAATACAAAAGAAGAATCCTGCCGCACTACCAACAAAGAGGGGAAAGTTAAGGGAAGGCTCAAATGAGCAAATCCGCCCCAAAAAGACAAAATACTTAACGTTATTGGCTTTGTTTAAAATCGCTCATTCTATTCGTATGTTTGGCTATTTTAAATATGAATATCAAATGCAAAAACTTTATTTTATCGAATTTTAAAAAAACTTATAAAATTAAAATTTCATTTAAAAATGTCAATTAATAGTTTTTCACTTACCAGTACAGTTTCTCAATCTAGGAAAAGACTTTTCACTAAGTTTTTTTTATTACAAAAACTTGCAGTTTTATTGCACATTTCAACTATAAGTTCACAAAAATCAAGCGTTGAAAACCCAAATATAGTGTGGCGGTTGCCCTTCCGTGCACTTCGTTCTAATACACTGGACTGTAACGAGATGCACACATGCCCGTGATGGCCTGGTTAGCCCGTGATGGACTCGTTATATGAGCCCACTTTTTTTTTTCTGTTAACGTCGCACTTGAGCTGCACAGTGGGCTATTAGTGACGGTTCAGGGCCTATCTCGAAGGAAAGACCCGGGAACGATGCCTCGTATTTTTGAGCCATGGTCAGATGACGAGGACAACATAAAGGAACCACAGTATTGTGTAGCTGCCCACCATCCTGGACAGTATCACAGTTTAGTGTCCCTTCTGTTGAGGAACAGCCGCAACTTGAAAAACCTTCTGGCCACCTTGCACTCTTTGCAGCGGTTCCAGGTGGCCCAGTAAAACTTTAAGTGGTTCCCGATGGTCCTGCGTTTACAAACAGCTCGCGGTGGTCCTTAGTGTCGTCATACATTTTTTTTTTGGGGGGGGGGGGGGGGCAATGAAACAAGACATTTCTAATCTTAACTATTCGACATTTCCCACTTAACAACGCCGGGTTCCCGCTCAGGAGATGTTCTCGTTATCTGACCATGGTTCAAAAACATGAGGCACTGGTCCCGGGTCTTTCCTTCGAGATAGGCCCCGAACCCTCGCCAACAGCCCAATTTGAAGCTCTAGTGCGACGTATGACATCAATTAACCAAACCAAACTTACCGATTCGAAATTCCCAACTCAACAATGCTCAACAGCGCGCTCTGAGGTCTAATTTAAATTTAATCTTACAATTTGGGCAATTTCTAGTCTTCCCTCACTTTTATTTGCTAATAATATTAAATTTCATCAGGCATAAATATTCCAACTCTATGATTTTTAAAATTTGAAATTCCGAATTTTTACGATTTTCAGATTATCCCCCCCCCCCCCCCCCCCCCTTCTCCAGATGCGACACAGGCCAGGTTCCTGGTGGTCCTACGGTGCTACCACGAGACCTGCTTACAAGTTAAGAAGCCTTTCCTGATGGTCCGATAAGTTTCACTAGTGGTCCCCACAACTCTGGTGAATCATTTTTGAGGAATTGGGCCGTTGAAAATAGTCCCATAATTCCATATAAAAGAATAAATATATATATAAGCTTTTTTTGTTATACTTTTAAGTTTAATTTTTCTTATATATATTAATATGTAAATAAGAAATGAGGAGCGTGCAAGCAAATGAAAACATGTCAGCTTAATCGTAAACCCCAGAAGCCGACAAAATAGCTTGGTATATGCATGCATTTCTATGAAACTTCGGATTTCCAAGTTTTAAAATAAAAAGGATATTTTAGAAAATATTTTTTTTAAAAATTGCAAAAAACGATAAAAGTCATCTTTTTTTTATAAAATTCAAAGCGTATCTTCTTTTGTTTATATTTTTTAACGTGTTTGTTTTGCATGAAAGCTCCTGAAATGTAAATAAAAATAAGAAATGCGAATAAAAATAAAAAATTAAAATAAAAAATCATTTAAACCAAAACATGTTCTTATATGTATATTACTCTTATAAACATTTGACATGTAAAATAACTGAAACTGAATTATACCTAACTCTGAAAAATAATATGAAAGCATCATCTGGAAAGAAAAAAAAAGTAAGCACTAGATTTATCTGACCCTTTAACTTGTAGCAAGCTCATCGAATTTTAAATTAGAATTTTATATTTATGACTTCTATCAGTTTCGAGTTTTTAAAGATTAAAACACATTTGATACCGTTCAACGTAAATGCATATCAAATCATTAATTTTAAAACAACCGTCTCTAATATTCCATAAGAGAAATGTTAAGAGCAAGACTGAATATCTGAATATATAGAGAACCAATTCTAAAGTGCATGTGAAGTCCATGATGCAATGGAATTTTCTTAAGCAGAGACTGAATGGCCCGACTTTTATTTAGAAACAAGCCAGTATCACAAAATAGCCTAATAATTGAATTTTTTGAGGATTCAGTAAACATCGCAAGAGAGATGAAATTGCCCTGGAAGATTAATGGTGGAAAATAAATCTAAAAGAATTATTTCGTGAATCGACGATTTTCTTTACGAGATGGGGAAAAATCCTATAGATTAGGAAATGGCTCTCAGGTTTTAAACTAGGTTTTTTATTTACTTATTAAATATAATGCAAATTTTAGATATAATCAAATATAATGTAACTGTGTTCGGAATGATATCTTTTTGGATTTTTCTAAAGACCTTAAAGGAGGCTAGGTAACAAACACACAAAAGAGGTTGGTTTAGTTAATTAAAATCGCATTGGACCAGAAAGAGAGGGAGAATAATCTAAGTGACATGAAACATCTTGAAAATCAGCTACATGGGTTATCAGGACAGAAACGTATATTACACTTTAACGACTTTAAGGCCGCTTTTTCATTTAACGACACGACACCGATAAATCGTATACGATTTCAGTGCCACGATATCGGGGTACGCAAAATACACATACGAAGCCGGGCGCTTTTTCACTAGCCGATACGATAACGATATTGTCGTTGCCGATCAGACGATACAATTTATCGGAACGTTTTATCGTGGGCACGCGCCTTCCCTACTTCATCGTGACGACATTTTGTGTTTGTTTTGGAAAAACGTGTTGCCGTCTGCTGTAGTCTACTGTGTTTTTTTTAAGTTTAATTGTCGGCATGGCTTTTAAGTTCTATATTGTAAACTTGTGTGAATGGGTGGACTGATTTACCTTGCTTTTAGGATTAGTGGCTGTGGGGGAGATTTGGAGGGGGGGGGGGGGGGTAGTAAAAATTGTGACCACCCATCCTACTACTATTGAAATAAAAAATATATTATATTAAATATTACGCGTGTAAATATTCTCACTATTTTGTGTTATTTAAAGTATACCAACTTATAATACACAATAAATAAATATTTAATAGCATAATTTTTAAGAAATTATATGTTTACAATAAATTTGATTTGAAACAACTTATATTTTTTATTAAAGTTACGCATGGGAAGTTATATTTACACATTATTGAATGTGTGTTCTTCGGAATTATATTTTTGATATGAAACACGTAGTTAATTCTCTTCGCTCGTACGAAAATAATAAAAAAATGTGTCCGTATCCTTTTATAGTCACTCAAATAAAACATAAAAAACGCCTTCAGGGTGTCTAACTTGTATGATTTCATGCACCCACAAGCGTTATGTTATTGCTCTCCTTTTAATTTTCCCCAAATACAGCGAATACAACAGTCGCAATTTATTTCAGTGTATAATTTGTTGCGATGCGCCATGTCGGGTTCGAGAATAGGTGTGCTCTCGGCAAATGACGACTGCGAAATGAATGTAAAAATTATCGTTTTCGGTGAACGATATCGGTGCAATGAAAAACTGACCACCAGACGATACGATAAAACGTTGTGTCGTCCCTTCGCAATCGTTCACGATTTATCGGTATCGTGTCGTTAAATGAAAAAGCGGCCTTAGGGTTATCCATTCCGACACTACAATTGCGACAAATAGTATGATTAATATAAAATTGGGTTTATCGACGCTTATTCAACCAACTAACCAAACATCTATGATTCCAATGCATAAAACTTCAAGCAATCTTCAAACAATTTTTGGGTCTCCAGTGGATAAAGGCGTTCAGTTAGTAATCAGAGGATTGCTGGTTCGAATCCGTGCGATGGACTTGCAAAAAAAAGTAGAACAAAGTAGTGATTTTGCGATTGGAGGATTGCCAGCTTCGCTACGAAAATACTAGAAAATCGTCCAAAACATCTAACAAATTATACTGGAGTGTATACAGGACAGATGCATGATAAATCTGATTAAGGGCCAATGTCCTGACGCCTATTGAAGTTGCGTCGGGTGCCAGCTCAGGTGTTGTCTTCGTCATATGACCAAGATTTAAAAATACGAGGCATTGTTCCCCGGTCTTCCTGCGAGATAAGCCCCGAACCGTCGCCAATAGCCCACTGTGCAGCTCTAATCCAACGTTAATTAACCAAGCCATAAGGATAAGCCAAATATTAATGACATAACAACCATTACAACCTAAACCCTCCAAACATTTCATTTGAATATTCCCCCCATAACCTTCTCACCTACTAATTCCCGTTGCCACTTTTATAACTTAATAGCGACCATCAAGCTATACAACAGCGTGGTTGCAGTCTTCTCCAATGACAGCGATCCCTAATCATAGTGATCACGGCCGGTCATGGCCAATCATCTGGCTCCCCCCTTTGATGATGGACGCCATCAATAACCTGGGCTAATCGGCAACGGGGATCCCAGAGATTATGGAGAAAAATGGATTTCCGTTATAGAATTGTATACGTCGTGTACCCCTCCTGCACCGACCCCCCCCCCCCCCCCCGACAAGAGCCCGTTTCCAAGGGGTATAGATCGGTGTGCTGTCTTGTGGAATGTGCCCCCGATGTGTTTCGGTTGTACTGGTTGATAAATTGAGTATAAATACTCCCCAGTGAAGGCTATTTTTCTTCTTGTATATAAGAGGAGTTTGGAAGATCGGTTGAAATGTTTTATTACACCCTTTTTTAAAAGTAAATCGATTATTGATTCGTATCTTAAGCTGCAGTTCGGACTATTGATATACGAGATTGATAGGGTATTTGGTATTGTACCAATATTAACACACTATCGATGTCTCGTTAATATAAAATCCAAACTATCGATACTTGTACGAGTATCGTATGATTTAGTATTGAGAGTATCTCTTCATCACCAACTATCTTTTTTATTTGATCTTTGGTTTTCAATATCGGTATTCGAAAATTAACAATAGAAGCAAATTTTGTTACCTATATAACGTATTTTAGATTGTAAAATAATGTTTTGAATTGAAAGCATAAAAAACAATACAATAGATTGAAAAATATAAGAATAATAAAAATTTAACAAAGTAATACATTTAAATTTCTAAAAGTTTTTATCGACACCGCAATACCATTAAACATTCAACATCGATTCCTCAGTTCTTTGGATGGAAAAAAGAATATTGATAATTACTAACTAAAATACTCTAATGTAATTTTAAAACACTTTTTTAGTAACAAAATATATTTTTTTAACAATAATTCGAATAAATGTGTAGATCATTCCTTGTATATTAATTTTCCAAAATGTAGGTTCTAGTTATGTAACATGAAAATTATATGAACACGTGAAACAAAATTTCAGGTTTGGAAAAAATAATAAAAGTTTTTATAACTTAATTTGCATTCTCAAAATATGAGACAAGTTTCTATTAATACCACATGTAAGAAAATCCTTAAAAATATATTAAACAACAACATTGACACAATAGAAAATGCTCAAGTTTAATCGAATAAAGAGTGTAGTAATGTGTTAATTGCAAATCTTATGTCGAAAAGAAGAATTTAATGCAGATGATGTTATATGCTTCCATGTTATAATGATTTTATTCAATAAACTCACCATTTTGCTTTGATACCTATTGGAATCTATTGGCTTTTGATTTCTTATTAAAAAGTTTATGTTGGATTTTCTCAAATTTCGTATAAATGGTTTTTTAAAAAATATGTTTATTTTCTTTATGGCAATTTTTTTTAAATTTCTATCGTTTTTACTCCTTTATTTTTATTAAATTGATAAAAAAACTAAGTAAATTGAATGTAATTGTGTGAATATCATGTTCATATATATTCAGTTTATATATATCCAGTTTATATGTATCCAGATGAATCTTTTAGGTAAGTTAATTTTTTTTATCGATTATATCGTTTAAATTTCAAACTTATTTTGCAATGTTCCACGTTAGTTGTTCAAGTCTGAGGTAACATTATGCTACTTTCAAAGGACAAAATAAAAATAGCATGCATCTGATATCCAGAGGAGTGTGTCAGATAAATAGAACTTCTTTTAATATTGTAGCGCTAATTTTTAAAAATGATTTTGATATATTTTATTGTGTTTTTAATCTTAATATGATCCTATACCTTTTCAGGAGATAACGAACAATATTTTACAGCTGATTATGTACCCAATATACGGTTTAGGATAATTAGATTCTTTTTTTTTAATTCATAGATTAAAATTCAAAGTTGTTTTGCGATGCTTATTGTTGGTTATTTAAAATCTGTAATATGTCTAATTGTTTCTCGGGAAAGACAAAAAATACTATATAGCTGATATTCATCTCAAACTAAACAAAAACCTTCTAGAATTTTAAAGGAAAGGGCTATTTTTAATTATAAAATTACGGTAAAAGTGTTCTATTACCATTTTCACCTACTTGATTTAAACACGTGATATTTAGTTTCTTGTACGTTTCCGAATAGTTATCAAGAATTTAACAGGTATGTTTTTACAAAAATAAAGTTATAAAAGAATTTATTTAAATTTTTATAGTAAAATCCGTTTTGCTTTTTATTTGGGGTAAATTTAAAACCAAGGGAGGGGTAATAGCCCCTGTTAACCATTATGTAAATTCGCTTTTATACACTGAAAAAAAGGTACTTAAAAATGAGTACCTAAAAAACCTAGTCGTTTTTCTTTGAGTACAATTGCATCGTAAACGAGTGATGAGTACTCAAATTTAAGTAATAGTACTTCCTCAAAAATGAGCAGCGTGATTTAATATTGCTAATCTCAACTTATGTTCAAGCCATCTTAACAAAGCGACCTGACGAACTTAAAATAGTAGTTAAGTAGAGGGTTTCCGGCATTATTTGATATCGATTGCTTAAATGAAAACCGAGTTATTACAACTCAATTGTCTTACTTCCAATCTTTTGGCACACCTTTTTAACATTTCTTCTGTTTATAACTTCTTCATGGCGCCCTGGTAGTTTAACGGATGAGGCTGTAATTGCGGTGCCTGTGGATCTGGGTTCGATTCCCGGTAAGTCTTGGATGTAATTGTTGCTATTTATTAAAAGTGATTTAGGAAGGCAATCTATGTAGGCAAGCAACTGCTCTTTTTATTCATTTTTACTCATTGTACTCAAATTTGAGAACATTTCTTTTTGAAAAATGAAACTTATGTATTTGGAGCCAAGTTATGCATCGAATGTTCTCAAAAATGAGTACATTTTACTTATTTTTGAGTACCATTTTTTTTAACAGCGAGGGGAGAACTGAAAAATACTTTACAGCTGATATGTCTCCAGATGAATGTTGATCCCCTGAAAATGCAATTATCTCCTGTTTATCGAACGTGTGGGACAGGGGGGGGGGGGGGGGGAGGTGAAAAGAAAAATGCGTGTGAGTGACGTTTTAACGAGAGAGAGGAGAAGTTTTTAATGGGGCAGGGGCGGACTGGAGGGATTCGGTCCTTGTTCCACCAGTCTCGCAGCTGTGCTCGGGCCACGAAGGTCACGTCACATGTGAAGGGAAGAGATGACATGTGTTTGCTGGGTTTCCGAGTTTACAACTGGATAAATTTTGCCAACTTTTCCAACTGGAATTGTCTGATTGTGTGCAAAAATTAAAAATATGTAGGTTTTTTTAATTGAAGATCTGTGTGTAAGAACCAGACAGCTCCATATTCCGAAAAATTTCAGGTAGGACGGAAAACACAGTACAGCCATTTGCTTAGAGATGTCTAGTTCTTGCACCAATCGATAGAGGAATTTTTTCTTTGTAGGATTAAGAGATAAAGAGTTTTTTTTTTTTTAAATGGAGCTGTCTGGTTCTTTCACCCACGTCTTCAATTTCTTTGTAAATTAATTAATCTAATTAAAGATTATGATTGTATTCTAGCTATTAAATATTGTTATTTATTGACGAAAACGTTAATGGAATCCTGTTAACTTATAACAAGTAATTCTAATTTATTAGGAATACTGTCTATTTATAATAATAGGGTAGGCACAGTCCCCATTGTTCTGCAAGGTTTGATTCGTGAATACTCTTTCTTGCGTCTTCCATATGCTCTGGATATTTCCTCACTTGTCATAGGTTTTCACCTCTTGGAATCATATTTTTTGTCTTAACTAATCTTTCAACCTGTTTACGTTTCCTAACTATAATTGAACTTTAGTGTGGTATTTTGGTTTCATAGTAAAATCTTCTACAAATCGTCATTTTCCACTACCAAACATAAAAACATTTAATCTGTCAACTAGTCAAGTAAAATTGTAGAAGTGGTCGTTATATTCAATTTAAGCACGAACTCAATACTACCCTTCAATTAGAATTCAAGTACAGGGGTTAAACAGACCTGCGTATGCCCACAATGTGCCTCATTTCCCCCAACGCAATACCATGGGCAGAGAGTAGTGTGGATTAATGGCCAACCTGGTCAACGCATCCCAACTTCCTCTACACGATTGTACGTCATTTATCTCTATAGGCTGATTCTCCTTGAAGTTTTAGGGCTTTAAAATATTAAAAAAAAATTATGTCGGGTAAATTTCTGTCAATGACCGCTGTACCCACACTTATTTTTAAAATATATTATCGTCAAAAATTGTCATTTAAAAACAGTGTTAAAAGTCTTATAATTGTACAAGAGAAAAATAAAAGGGGATTACTATCAAGAAAAACAGTATTTGTCAAAAAAAAAAACGACATCGGTTTAGAACCTATATACAATTTATTAAACAGAGTCGTAACTACTTTGGATTACAGCTGCCCCAAACGGTAGACTAAAGAGGAAATAATTTTCTTTCAACGTGAAAATAACATATTTAAAGAAAAAGTTAGAGAAAGAAAGATAAAAAAAATTATAAAGCTACACAAAAAGAAACCTGTAGTTTCGTTCTTGATATTAAATTTTGCTTTCTTGTTTTAATCATGTTTCTTTTCATACTCAGAACTACGGAATATATTCCAAAGTGTCAAACATAAAACTTAATTTATTCGAATTTTTATCCCTTTTTAAATCAAAATTTATGCCGAAAATTATATAAAAATAATTAAAAAATATTATATTATTAAAAAATATTATATTATAAAAAATGTTATATTATTAAAAAATATTATATTATAAAAAAATATTATATTATAAAAAAATACTATATTATAAAAAAATATTATATTATTAAAAAATATTATATTATTAAAAAATATTATATTATAAAAAATATTTTATTATTAAAAAATATTATATTATTAAAAAATATTATATTATTAAAAAATATTATATTATAAAAAAATATTATATTATAAAAATATATAATATTTTTAAAAAATATTATGTTATTAAAAAATATTATGCTATTAAAAATATTATATTAAAAAAATATTATATTATTAAAAATATTATTAAAAAATATATAAATTTAATTTAATAAATAATTACAATTTGATACAAAATATTTATTTAAATAAAAGGCCAGTAAGAGTTCAAATAAATTTAATTTTTGATATTTTACAATTGCCCCCTACACCCCATATGAGCGTTATAATAAAAAAAAATTATAAACAATTCTATAAATACTGAAAAGCCCAACACCTAAAAAAAAAACACCACAATGTAAGTGATAAGAGAAAATAGAAATCTCCACACTCCAGTAAAAAGCCGCCTTTCAAAAGCCAACTACTGAATGATGCCACTAATGTTTCTAATCAGTCGATTATTTTAAACGACTCTAGAACGGGAACAAAGCTCATTGTCTCTCCAGGCTGCGATGTAACGACCGAGCGTTCCCGTTACACCCTGCGATAAAAGGAGCTCTTTTTCCAGTACATTACTCCGATCTATCGGGCTTCGAACACTCGCTCCTTTTATGAACGGGTATTGTTTTATCGGATTTCGGTAGTTCTGGTATTCAAAAGGAAAGGTGATTTTTAATCCGGATTTCCGTTAAAGGATTTGGATAGTTAACGGCACATGTATTGGAGATTCAATTTCGGGGAAGCGAATGGCCGAGGAAGGAATATTTTTTTACTGTTTAAACGTGTTAATTAATTTGCATTAATCTGCTTTGATTCCACAATGGATTCGCTTTAGTATTCCATATTCGTGCACTGGAAAAGGAAATAAAAATGGTTTTGCTTCGCGATGATTGCGCTGCCGTTTGCGAGTGTGTCATTAAATATAAATTATCTGTTACGTTATCTAAAAATTCGACTTGATAATTATGTGGAAATTAAATATGGCTCTCTTTTCGGTTGTTCAAAATGTGATCTTTGGCCTTTAAATGTGTAACCTCATCCGTTTCATTTGTGTTTGTCATAATTAATTAAAATTAGACGCCATCATCGATTCTTTAATTTAAAATAGATTACCATGCCTCTTTAAATAAAATCGCAACTATTAAATGTTCATTTTTGTTATTTATCAAAATAACAAGCAAATATTCCTTTTATTAATTATATTAAGAATATCTGAACCATAATCTAAAATAATAAAAGGAAGCTGTATGTATGTGGTTCGCAAAACATTTACTTCCTTTGCATATAAAAGTCTGAAAACTTTTATGTAAGTACTATTTTTCCTCAAAATGTTCACCTGAGGCTTAAATTTGAAAAATTCCATTAGTTTTTAAAAATTTTGGAAACGTTGCATACAGCAACATGTAAAAAATATTTTCATGGTCTAGAACGTGCCTTTGTAGCTTAGGTGATATTGCGTGGGACTTCGGAACACTATGTCTAGGGTTCAAGTCAAGAAGGAGGTCGCTCAATTTTTTAATGTGTATGTCTTGACGCGAGGTCGAACAGCTAATTAATTAATATACTTCAAAATTAATGTATAACCTAACCAATTAATATGCTTATTTGACGTTGCGCAGAGTATTTTAACTACGTTTATTGAAAAATCCAAGGAGTGACCTATTTAATATTACATCCTTTAACTTATATTGTTTTTACGAAAACATTGATTTGTATCATTTTAGGCTATACAAGAAAATAAAAAAAAAATTGCTAGTTTTCTTAAAATCAGTTAAATTGTTTTCAGATTTTCATAAATTAAGGAGCAAATGAATAAAGTAGGTATGTAAATTTTTTTTAATTCAGTTATTGTCATGAATGAAGGAGTTTATGTGTTGTCCTGTTTTTTTTATACTGACCGCAGCACTGTAGAGAAACATTATTAACAGAAATACTAGTGTATCTGACCCCCTACACAATACGGAATTAAAACTTAAGTCAAATATGTCAAAACTTACTTTTTTATTACATACCACCTTCATCCACTTATCTCTTCAAATATTATCAAGACTTCTATGAAAATATATTTTATATTAAAGAAAATATTAGTTTTGTGTTGTATTAGCGTATTCTGCATATCTACACAGTTAATACTACACATTATCTACAGTTAATATCTACACTTTAAAATATATACTCAAAAATAAATAAAATATACTCATTTTTGAGTACATTCGATGCTTATCATAACTCCGAATACATAAGCTTTAATTTTGAAAAAGACATATACGTTAGTACGATGGGTAAAAATTAATAAAAAGAGCAGATGCTAGCCTATGTAAGCTGCCTTCATAAATCGCTTTCTAAAAATATCGACAATTACAACCAAGACTTACCGGGAATCGAATCTAAATCCTCAGACACGGCAGTTCTTAGCCTTAACCGTTAAACTACCAGGGAGACATAACTTTTTCAAGTTATTAACAGAAAAAAAATTAAAAAGGTGTGCCAAAAGAACGGGAAGTAAGATAATTGAGTTATAATAACTCAGCTTCTATTTAAACAATCGAAATCAAATAATGCGGGAAACCATCTTCTGAACAACTATTTTAAGTGTGTCAGGTCGCTTTGTTAAGAGGGTTGAGCAGAAGCTGAGATTAGCAATATTAAATCATATTGCACATTTTTTAGAAAATACGGTTACTTAAATTTGAGTTGTCATCGCTCATTTACGATGCAATTGTACTAAAAAAGAACCGTGTACGTTCATGTACTCAATTTTAAGCACCTTTTTGTTACACGGTGTTAAGTAATTGGCAGAAACTTTAGCAGCAGGAAATGTGTCGATATTTCAAAACCCCAAAATAATTATTAATGCCACAAAATATATACAGATACTATACAATGAATTTTAATATGATGCAATTGTACTTAAAGGAAAAAGAGTAGGTTTAGTTACTCATTTTTAAGTACTTTTTTCTTTACAGTGTGCACATAATTCATATTAATTTTTTTTTTAAATTTTATGCCTGAAATATATATTTATCCACATTCACTTATATAATCCCAAAGACAGTCAGTCCGTAAATCAAGATTATGTTTAGGTAAAATATACACAAAATTAAATATGCAAGGGAAGAAAAATACCACATATATATAAAGTCGATATGGATTAACTGCTATATGAACCACTCTTTTATTAAAATCTAAAATCATCTACAACTCTTCAGAGTAATCAACACAATCTTTTATTCTCAAACATAATCCTACAAAACATCCCATTGATACCCCATAAAAAAAATTACCCATACAAAAAATTACCCTTCCCCAAATCCTAAGCAGCTTTGAGAACAATAACTGAGGATATTTAGCGCAAATCCCTCGCAATAGTATTACATCGCAGGGTGTTAGGGTAGAGATAAAGAAGAGCCGATAATAGGAGGGTCGCAAGAAACGAGGGGTGAACCCAGAGAGTGCACGGAAGTTGTTTGCTCCGTTTCCTGGTGGGAGAGGAAATGGAACCGTTCCCTCATCCCCGAGATTCGACAGACGATTCTTTCTTCTACTACCCCCAGGAAACGTTCCGACACGATATCCCGTTATCCAGAGGGGAGTCATCTGATAGCATTCCGATCCGAACTGGGTGATTTTAGGGGCAAGGATGTTATTCCAAGGAATTGTTTATTTTTTCTGTCTTGAAGTCTTGGAATTTGTTTACTAAATAGGAGTTATTGTGGTAAGATAATTTTTAACTGAAAATTGTCACAAATTACTGGGCGATGGTCATTGTTTGGCTGTGTCACATTCAGAAAAAAAAATTGTATATGTGTGCGTGTTGTGAACGTTCTCTTTTCATTTGACAAAGATCAACTCAAAAATTTGTACTTTCCAGCAAAAAAAAGCTACATAAAACCGTCTTGAAACCTGCATATTGTTCCAAATACTTTTATAAAATCTGCATTTTTTTTTTTAAATTTACTTGCATTACAAAATTTACCTTTAAAAACTTGCAATTTCTCTTTAAAATTAAAAAATTTTGATGCTGAAATTTTTCAGAATTAAACTTGCATAAACCTTCGTTTTCACAAAATTCATGACGTTTTTAAATTTAAAAGACAAAAACGAATGCTCTTGCATAACAAAGCTAAAAAAATAAGCATAAAACCTTCATTTTCACAACTTTCATAAAGGTTTTATGCTTATTTTATTCTAGTTGTTTCATAATTTTTAAAAAAGTAATGATGCTTTATGTTACATGGAAGAAAGGAGGGGGGATAAAATGGCTTAAAGCATATTACTAATCTATTCTTTTATTGACAGTTAGACTTACTTGCAATAATAAAAAACATATATCAAATATATGCTTAAGACTTTAAAGCATCTAACAGCCGATGGGAACCTAAATCTCAGTGACCATTTTACAAGCTCTTTGGCCATTACCCTTTGGCCCTAGAATACCAGTACCCACACCCCCATTTTCCCATAACGATAATCCCAACAAAGACCAAACATCCCTTCGTGTCTTCTCTCTCTTTTTTGGGGGGTCTTTCACACAAAAGCAGAGAGAGATGGGATTACGTGCCCTGTGCCAACAGCGTGTATAATGGGGCGACCGCAGGAAACCGCTATCTGGAGCAAAAACAACGAAGCGATGTCGCTAATGGAGGAGTTAATTGACTCGCTGTTTGTTCGGGTGACCGTGGCAGCTGTGCCGGTTTCCGATGACATCCCTCTGCCATAACAAAGGAATTAGTTCGCGCCACTTCGGATCGCCGCCCCCCCCCCCCCCCCCCCTTCCACCTCCAGAACATTTACCGATAAATATCCCCCCCCCCCTCCGGCTGCGGGAGAAATTAAACACCGATATTCAATTTTCACAAAATGGCGGATATTTTTTAAGTTGGTTGGAACTTTCAGTGAGGATTAAGTTCGAAGACTTAGAAAAGAATTGTGTGTTGTTTGGAATTTGAAGCATGATTTAAGAGCAGTGGCGTGTAGAAATCCAGTATTCAAATCATTTAAAATGGTATTATAATACTAGTTAATGATAATTAACAATATAAATTTGATAATTAATAATTCTTTCAAAAACCGTTATTAAGGTAATATTTATTTAAAATAATTACCATAATTACAATTAAAATAAATACCATATAATATTATACTATTATTATTAAAGTACCATAAATTATATGCTAACATACCGTTAAACTATCGTTTTTAAATTACAGATAAAGACATAATTTTAATTATAGCTAATTAATTTCCATAGCCCAACGTCCGAAATTTGTAGTTATAACTTCCCGGATAAAAAAATAACATACCCTTAAACCCAGCTTAAAGGTTTCAATAGTAAAAAAACACCAAAAATGAATAAGCAATATGCTTAAAATATTTATGAACTTCTTGTTTTAATGTAATTAAAAATAAAGAAAGTTTTATAATTAAATACAAAGAAATATATCGCTTCTAGAATTTATAAATTAACGCTATTAAAAAAGGTTTCGCACATTCTAAAATCGATTAAATGTTTGGGTAGGTACCCAAATATAAATTTTTACAGTCTGCCAATAAATTACTTCCCAATTTAATAATGCTTAAATTGAGCATATTCAGGTTGCGTAAGATTCTTATTGATATGAGATTTTTTTAGTATACGATTTTGAAATCTTTTTTTTAATTCGACCTTTGAATATTTTGAAGTTGTTGTAATCTATCCAGATGCACAAGCTGGTGTCTAGATTAAGTGTTTGAGGATAAACAATAGTCAATTTTGCATTGATGAATAAAATCCCACATGCTCCAAACGATATTTTTATACATTTATGATGCAAACACGTGCTTTTGTTTATACAAAAGACGACAAATTTTGCATAGACTTTATTCATGTTATAAAACAAAAAAATAAAATTCGGTTGTGAGCGAACTCTAAAAATGATCAGTTTCTGAACTGTATTTACACAGCAATCTGTTAATGAGATGTATCCATTTACGTTGAAATCAATTTAAGTTTATCATCGAATGTTCTAAATGAAAAACCGCCATTACAAACTAATGGCAGATATTCCAATATTTTCCTCACTTACAAAAATTTAATACCTAATTATAAAAATCAAAAGCAATGACGCACAAAATTAACTTTAAAAACATCTTGCACCCTTTTGCAATATCGGTATGGCATGAAATACAGTTATATTTATTTCGGGAGTTCTTTTTATAGCCCAAGCCTAATGATTGGTGCGTAAAATTCGAACGGCGGTATTCTCAAGAAACGTTCGAAAGCGCAAATTACTTTTACTTTTGTGTCGTCCTGCCACAGAGTAATTGCCGCAGATGTCGGTATGCAAAAATCAGCTCAAGTAGAGCGTAATAGAAATTCCTCCATGTTTCCCGAAGTGGGGAAAACTGGATAATTAAAACGTCGGGCGCGCCATCTGCTGGTGACAGAGGGAAGGAATATTCGCTCGTTAATCAAATTCCAATTGGTTCGCGGAATGGCGGAGGAAGCAGAACGAATGGAATGTCATTTTTGATTACTTTATTCCAAACGATCGGTTTTTGGAAGGAAAGGCAATTGTCTTTTCAAATAAGTGAAGGCTGACATTTCGTTTAGGAATTAGATTTTAACAGAAATATAGCTAACTCGGGATTTCAATTTTTTTTAAATAATGAATTAAATCTTATTTCATTTTAAATATACGTTTTTGGATAATATGAAAGTGGTTTTAAAGCAGAAAAACTTTTCAACACTATATACAATAATAATTCCTTGCTGATATGGGAATAAAAATATACTTGTACTAACTGTTATATAACTGTAACTGCGAATACTGTAATCGAAACTGGTTTGCAGTTGGTAACGCTACCAAATTTTATCTAAGAGCACTGAATATGAATCTTTAAAACTATTTAGCCACATTAAAATGAAGACAACAAATTAAAATAAATTAATATCAAATGCGACAAAAAAAATCCAATTGATAATAAGTCACTATAATATTGTTACTTCATATAAGTCACTATAATATTGCTTTCCTATTTTTATTTTTGTTATTTTAATTAAATTAGAAAATTATTGGAAATACAATTATTACATACGTTTAAAGTACCCTTTTTATTATGCAGTAATATTTGTTAACATAAAAAATTAGTTATTTAAAAATTAATTTATGAAAATATGTTTTAAAAATTACATTATTATGTATAGTAACTAAATCGTTCAACTTTTCTTTTAAAAAAACCTTCATCGCTTACTGTTTAAGCTATTTATCATATTCTGCTTGCACAGAAGTACACACATATTTTAATAGCATTTCAATTCTAAATGCAAAATATAAATTCTAGAAATTGTACTCTGTTTATATTTTATGTATTGTTTCCTTTTTAAATGGCATTTGGTTTACAACCAAATGCCGATTATTTCTTTGAAAATCACACAATTAAAAAAAATATTTAATAATACATACTTATTTAAACAAATTACCACACATTTTATCAACTAAATTATTTTATTCAAGTCCGTTTTATAATCCAATTTCTGCTTTTGAGATTATTTAAATAAGTGTATTTGGTGCCATATCGGCAAGTTTAGAAAACAACTTCAAAATATAGAAATTTATACAGAAAGTAAATGGTAATATTCTTCGTAAATAAAAAAAAAATGTCGTCTGTAATAATCTTTAAATACATATAAAGTAAAATACCAATTTCAAGAAAACACAACCTTAACCAGAAACACAAACTACTTTATAACTATTTCGATTTCAATATCTAGAAAATACACAAGGGTATTACTTTTGATAGAGCATAGAAGAAGTAAACTAGTACTGAAATAGATACAGCGCTACTCTGTGGAGGAAAAATGCAACTATAGAGATACCGTAAAACCAGTTTCCCTTCGCGAAGAGTTTCCCGGCAGGAAAAGCATCGCAATTTCCGTCCAATAAGATTCGATGTCCCGTTGAAATGTGATCGGACATTGGATTTGCTCGATTTTCGAATATTCGTTTGATGTCATGGGTAATATTCTATAAGGAGTAAGATTCGACAATTGGGATATAAAAAAACAGTAATACCTTAGCAAATATGTATTGTTTTAGGAACGTTCTTGTTTCATATCGAATGAAAAATATTTGGAAA
This sequence comes from Troglohyphantes excavatus, assembly GCA_963932185.1. Lineage (NCBI taxonomy): Eukaryota > Metazoa > Arthropoda > Arachnida > Araneae > Linyphiidae > Troglohyphantes > Troglohyphantes excavatus. Next base: position 38,677,083 of record OZ010667.1, read on the forward strand.
ACTGAATATAATTAATATAATAAAATTTTTAATACACCAATGTATAGTATTTTTAAACATAGATTTGTTTAAAATTCAAAAAAGTAGATATTTAGTGTTATAGGAATTACAAAAAGATATTTAGTTTTTGGAAGTTTTTTTTAAGTAATATTCTTTGACAGAGAACATTCTCTGAATACACAGAGCTCTTTAAAACTTTAAATGAGATAATGATATACATGGTTTAAATAGAACCCTTGTGTATTCAAGTTTATGTAAAAGTTAACTTTGATTAAAATCCATGTTCGTATGCTAAGAAACTTTTTATCCGAAATCAGCGATATCGAACCATGTACCACACACATTCCATAAATTAAACCAAAGGTTTCTAGCCCTGCAATCCCAAATTTAGGTTTAAAAACACCCAATCCCTAACAGTAATTATATCTAAGAGTAAATACCGTGTTATACCAACCAAAGATTTCCAAACTTATAATCTCAATAATAAAAAATTAAGATCAAATAAAAAAAATACGAAATATAAATGAAACTTTTAGAATATTGTGTTCATTTACATAGTCACAACTTGTAGTAAGAAAATCAAGACATAAAATTCAAACCAATTCAATTTTAAAAATTTCCTTTAAGTATGTTATTTTGTTACTATTGTATATTTCAGAATATTGCATCTGTAACTTTTTATTTATATATTTATTCATAGCCATGTAGTTCGTGTATTTATTGTTATATTTTACATTTCTAAATATATTTTGAGTACAAAGATTACGGAAAGGATAATTTTATTAGCATACTCGTGGACAACCTAAGTTGAGCTTAAAGCAATTGAATATTTTATACATGACATAGCTTCCGCTTCAGGTTCAACTTAGGTTGTCCCTGAGTAAAATATTTCTTACAAAATAAAAAAAAATGTCCCGATCTTGAAAAAGCACATACTCAACGGAGCAATAATTGAATGAGTACATTTGATAAAAGTAGTTTTAGGTTTAGTTCTTTTAATGTTAATAAAAAACGGAATATTCTATATAAACTGAACGTAGTTAGTTAACTTTAATGTAAACTTATTAATAATAAAAACTAACAAATTTTCCACAGCAGCAAATTGCGAGTTGGTTGTTAATTGCCATTTTTAAAAAAAAATACTATATAATCTCAGATATTTGAAGATAAATTCACCATTGGATTAAAAATGGCGCAAACTGTGACATCAGAGGTAGTTTATGCGGTTAGTATGCATCAGAAGTTAGTATGCATAGCTGATGAAGTATCTTCCCGACATCACTGATTAGATTTACAGCCCATATTTGAAATATACGTTTCTTGATTTTTGGTTCGACCTCACCCAAACTCATATCTTTTAAAGTCTGTAAGTATAAATTTGTGTTATCATTTTCGGTTAATTTATTAGGAATTTTTAATTATATTTAGTATTTTTTTCGGATGAATAAAAACATTTCTTCTATTTATAAGGTATCAATTTTTAAGTGCCAAGAATTGTAAACACTTAAAAAAATTCTCAATCAGTCATGCTATCTTGCACCATATAGTAGAAGTGCATAAATTTAATTTTGTATGATCTCAAAATCAAAAATTTATACATTTTTACCACTAGGGCTTATAGTACAGTCCGCAACCGATAAGGTGTTACTGAAAATTTCAGTGTTCAAGAAAAAGCTTAACATGGCTGCGAAGTTCAAAACTGCTTCTATTCACCCGATTCCACAACACAGTACTAAAATAACAACATTCCACAAGACAGATAATCAATCTTTAAGATATCCAAGACGTTAAACTCCCAGCCTCGAGACTACAGAAACTATTCGAAACTTAAAAAAAAAAACACTCAAAATCACAGAGAAGTAAACTCGAGAACAGATTTGAGTGAACCACACACTCTCAAACGACGAGAGATCTGCGCGAAACGTGCAAGGGATCGGAACCCTCGCTCTCACCCAACCTCTCCCGGAAAATGGGGCTTCCAGGAAAATTCACCCTGAAAGGTTTCTACCACTCCGGAACATTTCACACAAAACGGGAGAACGTCCGGGCACTCTAAGAAAGTGACTCCTCAACCGGACAGTCACGTTGGGGGGATCGCCTCATTTGTATTATTCGAGAATCACGTTTAGGAGGGGGGGGGGAGAGTCGTTTATATCAAGAGCGGGATGCGAATAGGTGTGGGTCTTTTAAATGACTCAAAAGAATGCAAGAAGAATCGAATTGGGGTGTGTTTACTTTAAAGAAAAGTGTTCACTGAAAGAGGTTTATATGTGGGCTGGTTGGATGTCAAGTGATGTAAGTCCGAACACAGAGTTCCGAGATAGGGTAAGAGCGTTTAAAGTTTGCGATTCGCCTTGATTTTAATTGACTTACGCCACTTTGAAACCATACTAAACTCGCCCATATTTTGGCATTGAAGAAATGCGAAGAGATGTTTTTTGTTTTAATTAACAAGAGTTGAATGATAAAATTTGAAATGGTGTTAGATGGCTTTTCTAAAGATCTGACAGTAAATCAGTGATACAGGGTAGCCATGTCACGATTAACAAGACTTGACGTATTGCTCCCCTTCACGATTGATACAGAGGTACCCATCCAGGGTTGGATTGGAGTTTAAGGGAGAAAGAAATGAACAGACCGTCCTAACAAGATTTAATAATGGACATATCGTCTCCTCAGAGCAACAATAAGACATCTAAAAAAAAAACGAAAATGAGTTTTCGGTCTTGCTAATATTACCAAATGTGCCTATATTTAGTGGAACACTCGGACATTTTTATGTCTTCTTTGAAATCCCTGAACTACAGCCTTATATATTTAGCATTGAAAAAACAGCACACTTTAAAATCAATTTTATAGGCAACTCTGTTTTTGCTCATTTCTTACTGTTGCCCTGAGGCGACGATATTAGGCCACTCTCTTATGACTGTGGATGTAAGACATTCGCCCTCTGTGCACTAAATGTGAGCAAATATCGGCTACACCCGAGCATATTCTGTCTTGCTTGGGGATGAGTCCTGAAGATCTTGAGAAGAACACTGCTCTGGTGATGGACTTTCTGAGAGTGAATGTTTTTGTGGCCTCTAGTATATTCTAGACTTGGCGGAATAAGTAACAACAACAAAAACGTGGTAGCATTGTCCTGGTTGAAAAAACAAAGTTGAGAGTTTGAATCGCGTGGGGCAAAACAAATAGGCCGTGTTTAGCATTACATCAGCCGTAATCCGAGAAAAAATACGGTCTATAGGGGAGGGTGGGAAGAGGAGGTGGCTTTACGCCAACTGTTAAAGATTGGCGAGTTTTTGAATATCGCCATGAACAGTGACGTTTTTTTCTGGAAAGTAGCAGAGGTGTGCGACAAATAACACTTTAGTGCAAACAGTTGAATGGGCTTCGGGAGGGGGGAAATGTGTTTTCGAGGAATTGTATTGAGGGAAGAAGTTTTTCCCTTGGTAGATGTTTTAAAAGTTGCGGAACATTACGTATTGTTAAATGAGATCTTATTACTAATTTAGAAAGGGTGTGTTTTTTAGAACTAATAGTTTTTACTATTAGTAACTCCGAAATACGCAATTTGGCATTATTTATATATCGAATATTGATTGTAAGAATGTTCTTAAAATGCTTTGGAAAGTAACAGTATAAATTTTAGATTTCAAGTTATATTTTACTTGTGAGTTCATGCGCGGACCACACTTATTGACCTGGTCTTTTTTTTTAAAAAAGATGAAAAATTTCTATGAAACAATATTTTTTTTATTTTGAGGGTTATTTTTAATAATAAACATTAACTAATTATATATTTTTTAGAAAATAAACTATTTTGGATTTCAAAAATATTTTTTGTTTGTAAAATAAGGTCGTTAAATTGACTATTTTTAAGATCTGCTATTACTATCCAAATATATTCCTCTCATTAATCTCAAAAGTCAGAGTACATAAATCTTGCCGTCTATCATAAAAAGTTTTAATAATTAGAAGTAGGAATTTACCATTAATGTATTATATAAAACTGTTTTTTTTATGAGGGTATATCATCTATCAAAAGTAAAAGGTAGAAAAGCAAAGTAAGGGTCCAAATATTATTTTTTGTTTTGTTTTACAGTTTCTAAAGATAGCTCTTAAACGTTTTAATTACTATAGTTCAGTGGCGTACGCAGAAAATGTGTATAGGGGTTATTACCTAGTAAAATAAAAAAGTCAGCATTAAACATAATTAATATTTTAGATCTGTTTATAATTTTAAAAAAATGCTAAATGGCAAGTTTTTACTTCAAAGCTAAAATAACGAAGGTTTTATAAACCATAAAGATAAAAGTAGTTTTTACCATAGTATTTTATTATTGTGAGACAATTAATTTCGTTGATCATAAAGCGATTTTTCTAATATTGTTCATTGTTTTAAATTGCTTTTATTTAGTTAGCGCATTTTTTTTAATTTACATACTTCTTTCAAGTGCGAATATGCCCAATGCACCAAGTATATATTGCCCCTTTTTCTGACTTATTTCAACGTGCAGGATATAACTAGATAAACACATGTATTATTGTGCAAACAATAAATCTGCACTACAGATTTTTTTTTAAGACTATATGTGTCTATCTGTATTGGGGTTGACTGTGATGTAATAGTGAAATTTGAAGTAAGTTAATGTAAGGTCGCCAGGGGCGGACTGGCACTCAAAAACGGTCCCGGGAAAGTATTAAATTACGGCCACCAAAAAAAAAAAAATTTAATTGATGTTTGCTATCAACATAAGGAGCCCATAATTTGAAAACAAAATAATATTAATATTTAACTATTTATAAAACATGTATTAACATTTTAAAAATGTAATAAGATTTTTTATTTATTTATTATATTTTTTTTAAATGTATTAATATATAATATTTTTAATTATCATATTTGAATTTTATTAAAATTGTATTAATAACCCTCTTAAAACACTTAGTTTGGTGCATACATACTTTTTGAAGCTGAACTCCTATTTTTATTAACTGAATATATGTTAAATTTTATGAAGTGATTAATCAAAATATTTTTTTTTAATAACAATAATAGGTACACAATACAGGTATGAAATTTACACATTTGTATTGTTCTTCGTATTAACAGCGTTAAGATTAGACTATGCAGTGTACTTTAACTCGTTATAACATTCCAAAAAGGTTTTTTAGAAAAAAATTATAATAAAAAAAAGTTTTTATATTTGCAAATCTCTAAACAAATTATTGAATATGTTTTCAAGAACGAGCAGAAAGCTATGGTGCGTCATTGTAATTAATCTATTGCTAAGGACGGGTGGTATTGTTAATATTTTATCACCTCACATAGTAACAGCAACAAAGTAACCACGGTTCACGAAATACAAATTAGCCTCTGGTCAGTGGAGGGAAATGTGTTTAGAAACAGGGTGGGCCGATTTCTAAGAAAAGACCCCCCCCCCCTCACAGCCATTCTCACAAGTCCCCCAGGTCCTGCCACTGGTCCTGCAAGTCCCCCGTTCTCAGTTCAAATGACCAGATGCCTCGAGCGATAACTTTGTCAAGGTTAGTCGACAAACCCTCTATTTGAACATGTGATTTTTTTTTTTTTTTTTAATTCTAAAGAGGACAAAAATAAAGATGTATGTCGGGTCGATCACGGAGGAAACGGTCGTCACTCGCTAGAACAGATACCAACCCAATAAAAAGCCAGAAAACGAGCCGAGTGACATTTCGTCATTTTGTGAAAGAGCTTTGGTGCTTTTTATAAAACAAAAGGTTTTTTTTTTCTTTCAAAAAACGAAGGAAATATCCATCAACATAGCATAAAAAATATAGTAAAAATATTTTCTGTGCAAGGTAGTAGTTCATTGCCTATCAATTAATGTGATATTTCTTAAATTATAAATAATAATTTTAGTGTATTATAAGCTGTATATTACCATTTCCAACGCGAACCTTTTTACTCTAAAAGTTACCTTGAAAATCAACCAATAACTCAGCTCATTAAACTCGATAATAGCCTCTTTACCGTCTACTAATACCACTGAGCTAAAATAACATCATAAACACTGGAGCGAGGACACCCATTAAGCGGCAATGCACTTCACTGTGCCGCGCAGATGCATACTATTAGGAAGAAAAGGTTGAGAAAACATTCTACCTTAGCTATGCCACCCATTAAGCGGGAGTAGCACGTGACGTCACAAAAGGGTTTAAACCTTTTTTTTTTCGGTTAATTTTATTTTCTTTTTCTTGTAAATAAGAAAGTAAGTATGGAAAAACATTAAATATGCAACGTTTATTGTATTTTTGAAAGCCATAAATGTGATTTTAAATCTACGGAAATCTAGGCAAAAGAACTATTTTTTTTACCTTGGCTCAAAAAGGTGTAAAGTGGTTTTTACTCCATTGTCTATTATTATTTTAGCTCAGTGACTAATACAGATATGTTTTTCAATGAGGGCGTAACAATTTAGTATTAAATACATGTTTCAATTTATAAGTGAAAATACAAAAAAAAGCAAAACGCAAGCAAACTTTTAAACATTTTCCTAACATTCCTTCCACACATGGTTACTGAGAATTCGCCCTACTTTCACAGCACACCCCTAACAGGGCCCTAAAAAACATCTTCTGATATATGCCCCCGTATGTATAATGCAACGCGACGTGTAAAGACCAGACGACTTGGCATTCCAGTGCACACAAGCCAAAAAGGCCAGTTATCTAGATATGCTCTCTCCCCTCCCACATCAAGTAAAAAATATCCCTTCTCACTTTCTTTTTTACTGATCCCATATTATTTCCCCAAATGGAACGTCGTAAAATATAAACAAGAAGATTTAGATCTCGCTGTTTATGCGAAAGTAGAGTCAACACGAGGAAAATAGGAACAGGGGATAAAAAAACAAACTCCTCATTACGTATTCAGAAACGGACAAAAGATGTGAGGACGAGAAAATGGAAGAAAGTGGGACGACGCCATGAATTCCCGCTTTTTCCGTCAACTGAATGGTATTTCGGGGACTATAAAACTTTTTCCATTTGTTCGAGAAGCGGCGGGGAAAAAGGATGGAACAGCATAAAATTTGACTGGACATCGTTTGGGGTTTTATTTATTTGGTTTTTAGTGTTGCCAGTTCCTGATATGAATCTTCGATTAGTGTTCTGCGTAGACTAAGTGTTCTATTTCGTATTCAAATATATTCTTTTTTAAGAAATTAAAAGTTTTAGTAGTAAGGGTAAAAAAATAGTGAAAAGTAAGAAATGGAAAAGAAAGATGCTTATATAAGGGGAAAACAAGAAACTGAAAGACCATTAAGTAAAGATTCAATTTTTTTTATGTTGCTAGTTCTTGATATAAATATTCTGTTATTGTTTGCAACTATATATGATATTGATCTTTTCTGTTTTAAAATTTGTATTTAAAAATAATAGCTTTTAGTAAATAATTTTAATAAAAATGTTAAATGCAAAAAATTATAAAAAACAGAGTGTGAATGTGTCGAAGCATGGCCAAACAGTGCTTTACAGAAAATTCCATTTAATTAAAGATAAGGATTGGTCGCCAACAGAAGAAAAATAAACAAACTGTTACGTCTAAGATCAATGAATATGTGTGTGCCTTATTTTATTTAAAATATTTACACACATCGCCGTCTAATTTTCTGTCAATGATTGGATCAAATTTATGTCAATTGTGTTATTTGTTACAGTGTTGGAATAGACCGCAGTAAAAGAGTAATATTGCGTTTTATCCTGATACCTTTCATTGCTGATTTTAAAAACGTTTTACATAAAAAAATAAATAATACATAAACGATACTATAACACACATTATATTTATCTATCTTTTTTAATAATAATAAAAAAAAATAGTAATAGTGTACAGCAAAATAGTCTAAATGACATTGTTTCTACTTGCTATTAAGAATTAATCTCAATTACGTAACCTCTTCAATGAAGTTTTTTGTATTAAATCATGGACATTTGTGAGGCAATCGCAATTCTCGCCGTGGACCTTATGCATAGACTGATGGCCTGATTAACACATCCTTTTAAAAATCTTCCAACTTCAGTAAATATTTAAAAAATTATAAAACAGAATTTTTTTTTTTTAATAGGAATAATCGTGTATTTGAAAATACTGAAAATGCTAACCATTTGTCTGGGCTATAATTTTCGCATCTAGAGTATAAAAAAAGGTATAGATAATTTGAGTAAGAATGGAATAATTTCAAACTCAGATAAATCCACATTTTGGATGAAATTTTTTTTATATATGTATATTTTTTACAAGTTTTCAATATGCTACATCCCCTCGTACCAGCTTTGATCAAAAGTGTCTGAATTCAGTCTAAAATTGCATTCAAAGTCTTGCGTTTAGATGCAAAAGTACGTGGCTGTTAATTGTGTTTAGCATATCCTGTAATATTTCAATCGTAGCGTATCCTGTAAGTGCTCAATTTTGCTTAGGGTTACGAAAATAAAACGAATTGCAATTAAAATATAATCATTTCAGAATAATAAGGGATACCTAAGTACTATAACCCCAAAACCCTTCAAAGCACGAGGAGTCAGATTTAACCCCCCCCCCCCTCCCACCACCACCACCACCTACCCCATTGCTCTCACATTAAACATGAAACATTAAATCGAACATTTACATGCACTAAAAATGCATTGAAACACGTCAAAAACTATTGAGTATTCCTAATATTTTGTATTCATTAAGTTTTCTCTTTTCTAATTTACAAACAGAATAAACACCACATTGATTTGATGATTTTGCTTTAACTAAAATATGCTTAGTTTTTTTCCCAAGAAATATAGCAGCAAACTAAACAGGGATGTAAAGTATTTTTAAGGTATACGTGATTTGGGGGCCCCCAGAAATCTAAAGTGCAAGCCCAAGCTTCATGGGCCTCTTCGGTAATCGGGCCCTGAATAAATGAATAATCTAATGCAAAAAATAAATTTCGACAGAAATTGCGTCAAATAATGCAAAACTTAACATAAAAATTCAATGAAAGAAAAGGAATTCTATAAGAACCTAGCTCCAAACAATCTCTCCACTAGCAACCCTAAACATGATATATTAAGTAAGATATGAAATATTTCCTCTTTTTTAATCTTTTTACTGAAACTAGCTTCAACGGGCATTTTCAAAACTTCCCATACCCTCAACAAAACCTCGCCAACGATCAGCCAAACATGGATCATTGGACGCTCACTCATGGACGTCGAACTCGATATGCATTCGATATCATTACGGCAACCCCTCTATTGAACCGTTCTTAGTGACCCTCCCGAACTGACCATTCTATATCTTACAACGGATGCCATTCCGAAACCCGGTTTTGGAAGGAGCTGGTCCTTTAATGGAGTTTCCCTTAAGTAAGTTTCAACGAAATTAAGAGTTCGGCTGGAACGGGGGGAAGCTCGTAAAACCCGAATTTATAGGGTAAGAGCCCCGAGTCGACATAAATGTCCCTTGGCTTGATGCAGGCAGTGGCCTCTTGACTTTAGGGTCAGTCTGCTTCAGTTCATGTAGAAATAAATCTGGTGAATTTGCATAGGGATAGGAGATTTGCAACTTAAGGTCTTCAATCAATGTAAGAAGTAGTGAAACCTCAATACAGAGAATATGCAATGGTTCACAGAAAATCGGTGTATCTGGCAAACGGTTTTTAGAAAGAGCACTGTTAAAAATAGGTACTCAAAATAATTAAAATGTAGTAATTTTTTAGTACATTCGATGCTTATAATGGCTTCAAATACATATTTCAATTTTGAAAAAGGCATGTACTCAAGAATGAGTACAATGCGTGAGAATGATTATATACTTGCCTACGTAGGCAGCCTACATAAATCACTTTTAGTAAATATCGACAATTAAAACAAAGTATTACCGAGAATCGAACAAAATCCTTAGCACCGCAGTCCAGTGCCTTATCCGTTAAGTTACCATGGCGACGTTAAAAAGTCATAAACAGAAGAAATGTTCAAAAAGGTGTGCCAAAAAAAGGAATGTAAGATAATTGAGTTGTAATAACTCAATTTCCATTTAAATAATCGACATAAAATAATGTGGAAAACCATCTTCTGAATAACTATTTTAAGATTATTAGGTGTTATTACGATCGCTTGAACAGAAGCTGAGATTAATAATATTAAATGACATTGCTCATTCTTGAGAAAGTATTTTTTTACAGTGTATATTAACTCTATGCACTTGACGTCATCTTGTGGTGTTAGTGACGTCACACACAGATCATTTTAGTATATTCGTCTGACCGTGACCATGTGGTGTTTATTCACCAATCATAGATACAAAATAGATTCTTTATCGACAAGTATTTAATCTCGACAGCAAGTGTCTCTTCGTGAGTAGTGTTCATTCATTTATTGTATAGAAAAGTTGTACAACTTTTCTATACAATAATTTTTCACAACTATAATATGGAATAAATGGCAATGTTAATTACTCTAAATTTCCTTTTCAAAACCTATTTATTATCTCTTTAATACTTCATTCAAATGAATGGGTCTCATCGTTAAAATAAAAGTTATTCTCTCTTGGATAAATGCAAATGGAGGATTTTTGGTATAGCGAAAATTACAATTTAGTAACTTTATTGGAGAAATTTTAACTTAAGGGAAAGACATTATATTACTAAAAAAAAGCATTCTTTTAACTCTCATGCAGTGGAAAAATTGGTTACTTAAATTTGACGAACATTTCAAAATATGCAGTGAATGCAATTTTCGTTAAAGCTTTCGACAAAATTCGATCGCCGGGTTTTTTTCTATAGGAAATTACAATACGCAAAATATTTTTAATTTTTTTAATATGAAATTCAAACGATTTGACATAAAATAAATTTCGTTATTTTGTAAAGAAGAGTATAGAGGATAATTGCTCGCAAAGCTTCCGCTAAATGTAAGTAGCCATTTTTATCACTGTAGCATATTAGGGATGACAATTAAGTAAAATACTTGGAAGCCTGTATAAACTAAATCAATTAAACTTTTAAAATGACCTATTTATGAGTATGTGAAATACAATATATAATTTTTATTTGGTAGTATATCGTAATTATGGAGATTACAGTAATATATCAAATTTATAAAAGCTACTACAACAATTCATTATGGATTAGTTCAATTTTATATTTATATATTTACTGCTTATTACCGTATATGTGACAAAAAAATTTTGATAAACAGAAAAAATTATGAAAGCGTTGTACAATATTTTATTTTTTATACTTGATCGATTTTAAACAGGTTATACTAACACAAACAACGAATGTTGTCAAAGAATGTTCTAAATGTGCTAAAATTTAACCATAATTGTTATGGTAAATTTTAAAATTAATGATAAAAGCATACCTAAATTAGTAATATCATCCAGTATTAGCAACAGCAATGACTCAGCCTAAAACTGCTATTTAAAGTAGAAAAGAGAACAAAAGTTTGAGGCAATATCAGTTCCAATATGACTTGTTTATGAAAAAGCATTATTCGTCACAAAACTACAAAAACGATAAAATCGAACAAGAATAGGAAATTTGAAGTGCAATCGTTCTATAAAATTAAAAAGCACTGAATAATTTTAGAATTTTTCAATCAATTTCTTAGGGACAAGAATTTATTTTCGAACTTCCACAAATATTTATGTTTATTTAGTTTCCTTAATTGAATTTTCCATCTAATGGTCTCTTCTCGATATATGACCCTTACAACTCAGGAAGCTTCTGCGAACGAAGCACAGAGCCCGAGCAATGAACCTAAAAAAAGAATTCCAACCCCCAGCTTCAATTTAGCCAGACGATATCCAGAAGTCGTCATCCCCTTCTCCTAAATACCCTCTCCCACCCCCTCAACAGATAGTCGTCTGTGCAGTTTTAAAACATTTTCGAAATGAGAGAAGAGAACTCGGTATAGCATGAAGTGCTGTCAAGTTTGGCAGAAACTCGCCAAATTGGCAATTCTAAAAAAATAAAGTTTTGTGAAAATGAGTCTGTGTGAGTGTTTTCCTTAAAATGTATTTGTCCCTTGTTAAACTAGCAAGAGGAATTAAATGCTGTTATCTCTATATAGCGATATTCGAGTTTTTGGTACAATTTATTTAAAAACTATTTTAATTATATCTATAAAAAATTTCGAACATGATGTAGGTATTATAAAACAGGCCTGTGTTTTAAATTTGTGAAAAGTATGTGTGAAATAATCATTAAAACATCAATAAAATGTACTGTTTTTTATGAATTTTCAAATAAAAGTATTTAAAAATCGAGACATTGTAATTATGCTGAAAATTAAGTTAGTCTACGTAACGTCACAATATTCAATACATAAGTGATTAAAACTCCAAAACAATTCATTAAAAATTAACAGAGTAATTGTCCATTTACCAGAATATGTCAATTTAACATAGACTATTTTCTTGATAGACTTGTCCCGATTTAAAAAAAAATCAAATAAACTAGCATTAATTCAGATTTTAAATCAAATTATAATACTTTGCATTATTTTTTTAAATTTTAAAATTATTATTATTAAAATTAATATTATGAAATTTTTTTTATTTTTTTTCAATTTAACTATAAACATTTTTAAAGAGACTGTATACATTTGCAAAAGTTGCTCTATTTTTTTCGAATTTGGCGCATTTTGCCTCTCAGATTGGCGAATTCACAACTTCTCAGATGGCAGTCCTGACCCGACGAGGAAGCCAATATTTTAAGGGACTCTCTCTTCTTCCCTTTAAATGAGGGGGGGGGGTATAGAGAAATTGACGTCACGTGACGCGAATGAATTCCGTTGATGATTCGGAAGAAAGATTGACGATTTCCTGCTGAACTTGGAGGCCGAATTCAAAAATGTCATTTGTTTCCTACTGGAGTCGACGATATTATCTCATAAATTTCGAAACAAAGCAGAAGAGAGTTTCGGTCGTTTGTCTTCCCCTTTTGGGCTATTGTTGTGGGCTGACTTTAGAACACCTTCTTTTGAGATATTTAACACAGCATTATAATTTATTATTTTTACTTCATATTAAATCCGTCGGATTATTAATTCGTTTCATTTATTTATGCAATCTTATTACGGATAGAATATGGTCATACAAGATTGGTTTTCTGATAAAACGTTGAGATGAATGGTTTCGGTGTTAATTTCCACACATTTTAAGATACAATGAGTCTAAAAGTGTTGTTTAATCAAACTGGATCTTTCTGGAACTGATCATAATATCTCAATAAAAAAGTATAAGGCTACGGTACTCAATTTACTAATGTACATGATAGAATGTGACTGTGGGATTGGTTTCAATCAAAAATAACAGAGCCTGTTAAGCTAATGCAATACAATAATTTACTTCTTATGTGGAACCTTAAAAATATTTACATACGATTTGATAATATATATATATATATATATATATATATATATATATATATATATATATATATATATAATTTACTAAAAATGGTAATAAGATATCGTAAAAATGAATTTGTTTAGATAAACAAACACATATTAAAAATTTCTAAGTTTAGCCAATTTTTAAAAAAGGCAAACTGCTAATTTGACATGCAAACAAGTACATTCAATTATTAACTCAAATTATAACATAGAAGGTTATTACAAGTAAAGTCTAGATGGTATAAAATGGTAAGGGGGAAAAAATAGTTCAGAAAGATAGAAGTAGAAACTGAAAGAGTAGAAAAGTTCAGAAATGAAGGAATGTGTAAAAAAAAAAACTACTATTCCAAGCAGTTTTATAAGGTTTTTTACTTTTTTTGTTATCTGGATAAATATACTTGTTTCAAATGATATTTGCTGAATAAATATGCTTACTTTAAAAAGACACCTTACTATTCAAAGTAACTACATTACAACTCGATAGACTATGTGTCTTCAATATTACTATGCTATAGATTTTTTATAGAAAATTTTGGACATTTTTTTCGAACCAAATAATCATAAAGACCTAAATTTATCTTAAATTAAATCAATTTATACAAGAATATTAAAGCAATATCACAGCTACAAGTTTTGCAAATAATTTTTAACATTTAAAAGAACATAATCTTTATGTGAAATAAATATAATTACTTGTCGCAATATTTATACAAATCCTGCATAAAATTCCTCAATAACCGTCATACCATTCTACAAACACATGAGCTTGATACAAAAAAAGCTAAAGGAAGCTATTCGAAAAGACCGATTGTCCCACGTCATTTCATGTTACAACTTCATTCAATAACATCAAAATCTTCGTCCTACTAACAGGGTTTTTCGCGTCATGTGAAATTCTGATTCTTCTCATGCTCATCTAAAAAAAAACCTCAACTTTTCCAAGAACAGAACAAGCCAAAAGAACAACAGAAGAGTAAAAAAGCTGGCGAGTCGGCCATTCGGAATGTTTACTCCTACTCTATCATCCAGTCTTCGGATCGCGTAATCAAATTCTGAAGCTTTTACCGTAATTGTGCCATTTGGTCATTTCCCCATTCCTCCCTCATTAACTCAGGGCAAAGAGGGACTTTCTTGGGGATTTTTTTGTTGTTCTGGGGGAAGGAACGTGTAAGAGTCATCTCACGGTCATTTGCTCTCCGATTAAAAGAAAAGAACGCTGATTCGATGTTAAACACCCCTGCTGACTTATGGGCGGAAGGATAGTTTGAGTTCGCCACGGAAGAAAGTTGGAAAAGGACAGGGTAGACAGGAAACTTTCAGGAGATAAGTCAGCGCTGGTGAAGACAACAATGTGTCAATTTTGTTGTTGTTGTATGATAGAAATAAACTGATCGTATCAACCATTAGCGAAAGAAATTAACTTGATAAGTGTTCTGTCTGATCTCACATCGCATTGAAGTTTTTTTAGAAAAACTCCCTGTAGGGGGATTGAAGTTCTTAGTGCTATCGGCTTTTACAGTGTGAATTCTATGCAGAAGTGTTGTTGTGCATTACCAATGTATGTAAATTTCTCTCTATAGTAAAAAAATGATAGAAGTTGCTTTCATAAATTCGTTCTTGGCGGATCTTTCCCTCGCAATGGCTGTAGCCAATAGCTCATTGTGAAGCTCTAGTGCGACGCTTTTTCAACCAACTTCCCACATTTAAATGAATCGATTTCTCTTAATAATGTTTTCCACGATATTAACAAAAGAAGAACTTTTTTAGGATGTTTTTGTTCAATTAATGAGCGTAATTTTGCCTTGCCTTGAAGCCTGTTGTCTTTCTTCTTCTTTGTCCCATTTAGGTAAAGGGAGAAAAATCAAAACTAAAGAATGAAACTATTTTATTTTACAATTGATGGACATAACTAAAAAAATATTTCACGTTGAATATTTCCTCTCCGAAAAATAATCAAAAAATAGCTAGTTCGAAAGCATCGACTATTTTATCAACCTGAATGCAACATTGTATCTTGAACTCAAAATAAAACGAAGAAATAAAAAAAAAAGCCTACGAATGATGGATGGACGGATGATGCTGTTACCCGAATCCAGCATTAGCGCATGTCAATCCAAACTTAAGCTGTTTAACGCGGTTTGATGGAGGGGGGGGGGAGGGGGGGGGGTTGAAAACCCTCCACCTGTGGAGACATCAATTTTCCACAAACCTCATCTGTTATTAATGGAACTGAAGGTGTAGTGTCCATAAAAAATGATGGGGTGACGTAAGAGTTGTTGACAGGATAATACTGACAGGTGGGTGAAACGATGTTCGCGAACGTTTTACGCGTGGACCCATTTCACATCCGTGGAAGATCTCGGCAATGAAAATACATCGGGGATTCCTGCTTTGGCACTTTTTATAACTATTCATCTTATTGGCTGAATTTGTATACAGATGTGTGGAATTGATAAGAATTTCTATACAGCATTTTCATACTGTTCCAAAGTAATATTACTTTGGAACAGTATGAAAGTGCATAAATAGCTTCAGTTCACAATTCAATGTGTAAAAATATCTGCCATTGTGTATTAGAATCTGTTAGTAAATTCATGAATATTCGATTTGCATAAAGTCACAAGATTTAGTAACACACTTTTTTTTTAAATATTATTTTGCATATTAATTTAACAACTAAAATGCTTGTTGAAAAGTGTACTCTTACATTTTGTGTTAAAATTACTCTCTGAATTATAAATTTCTAGGCATTAGAAAAAAATCAATAGAAGTATATTACAGAAAGTCTTATTTTGTGTGATACTTAGTTGTTGTACACGAATATTTTAAGGTGGTTTTTTTAATCGTACTATCAAAAGTTGAAGTTATCCAACAACAAAAAAGTCAGCATAAAAACTATACTATCAATGTGAAAGAGAAGGTTTTTTGAAGGTTTTATAAAAGAATTTGGAACAAAAACCGGCATTAACAGCAAAGTTTTTTTTAATATAACTTTTTTTCTTGCATAAAACCTTCAATTTCTGAACTCTAATGATGAAGTTTTAATGACTTATTTTGCCGGGATACTTTTTCAAATAAGTGTCTTACAATAGCCAAAATAACTCTGAATAAAATTAAGCAATATTGCTGGAAACTTGTTGAAAAAAGTTTGTTAGTTCAAGTTGTCGAACAAACTGAAAATGGAACTAAGAAAATCTCTCCTGTCGCCAACAGACGGCAACCCCATCAATCGGAATGCTGATCAAGTGACCATCGAAGCAGTAGGCAATAATTGGAAGAGAGAGAGAGATGCCGATTTTAAGAAGATTCGGGGGAGAACGAAAGATTTAATTTTCCGCGTTTATACCTTCCGACGGATTGCGGATTAGACAAAGAGCTCGACTCCCGCCTTCTGAAATATTCAGGGCGCATCTCTTTAATCATTCGATCATTTATTTAAATCTCGTTCTCCCCTTCGCCAATTCTCACATGGCGAAAGGGTGCCGCTTTCGGATTTTAATCACCCGATTACGCAGACTTTAAATCGTTCAATATATTTTATTCGGTATATATAGTGAAGTGATTTACAGGAGAAAGTATGAATTGTTTTGATTTCTCGAATGTATATATTTAAAGAATTAGAAATAACTGGAAATGGTGGAAATGGAAAATTGGGAAGCATTACATAGAATTAAAATTTCATAAATTACTCAAGAGTGATAATTATTTGTTGGGAATTGAGTTATAGGTTACCAAATCAACAAAATATAATTTCAATATTTGTGA
This sequence comes from Troglohyphantes excavatus, assembly GCA_963932185.1. Classification (NCBI taxonomy): domain Eukaryota; kingdom Metazoa; phylum Arthropoda; class Arachnida; order Araneae; family Linyphiidae; genus Troglohyphantes; species Troglohyphantes excavatus. Next base: position 38,694,267 of record OZ010667.1, read on the forward strand.
AATTAAATATGGAGTATTTATGCGCATGCGACTGCTAAAGAGAACAGATTTTATAAGAATACGGTTTTTAATATAATTCATCTAAACTATAAAATGTCAATACATCGAATAAGAAATTTTATTAAGAATTTAAATAAAATCACATAGGAAGTTAACCGGAAAAATATAACATGAATAAAAATGATATCATATGTGCTTAAACAAGATGCCCAAATAAATTTTTTAAATTCTAGACGAACAGAAAAAAAAAGACTGGTTAAAATTTACTAAATATAATACTACTAAAATGCAACTGGCGAATACAATAAAGACCGATCGAAACCATCTGCAAATATTTTTAGAATTGTGTGGCAAATAGGTGATCATTTCAACGCTATCTTAAAGTATTAATTAATCACTCTTGAATATTTTTTTCCATATAGCTGTAATTTGTTTACACATTTTTTTATAACGCAGCTTAAAAATATATCTCGATTCTATTTAAAAAAATTTAACATACTATTTTTATTTATTAATATTTTTTTTAAAAAATCTGTAACTGAGCTTTCCTTGCCTTACCATTTATATGACCTTGACAATAAATGTTCAATTGTTTACCTCAAAAGACACCGGGGAAATATTTTTAAATTACACTTTATTAATTTTTATGAAATAAATATTGCATTGTAACTCTTTACCTAATGTGTTGTAGTATTCCTTATCATAGACAAAAATACATATAAAGTTAAGCTCTTTGCCGAACTGGTTTTTGGACCAATAAAACTGTATAACACGCATCGCCAAACAGACACGAAAACAGTAAAGGGGAAAGGAAAAAGCAGACCATAAGGATACATAAATATTTACATGAATGTCCCCGAACAAGGGGAGAGTTATATTTCACGAGACAGACCCTTCTTGTCCTACGTTCTTCTGTTCGATTTGCTTGGATAAACCATTACTCATTTTCCCTGGCCGCGTCGTACACATACATTGAGATCTTCCAATAGAGGTGGAGTTAGAACCAACTCCGTGATGCGATATTTGTTTCGTCATTTATCAGATATTTCCGCAGACGATAGAAACTTTGAGATAGATTTTATTCAGAAATAAATAGAAAGTCTTTTGCAAGATCTTGCTGACCATGATCTTTTGCAAGATCAAGGACTGACAAACGTCGCGTAACTTGTTCCGCGGTCATCGAATTTGAACACCGCGATTAGTTACCCCAAATTGCTTTTGGAAGAATGTTTATTTTGTGAAGGTTTGATACATCTTAAAGATAATCAAATAGGTTAAATTAATCATATAACAAAATCAGATTCGTATGGATGTTCCTAAAAATTTGGGAAAATTCTTACTTTAACCTTCTTTACTTCTTTCTTTTTAATCCTAGGATAGTAGGATCCTAGGATTTAATAGGATTCCACTCCCTTTTCCCTAATACTCATAAACCACCAACTTGAGCAGATTTTCTCTAGAAGATGTTAGTTTGACCCACAACCCATCTCGTAAAGTATTTTAGAATTTTGATTTACACTCAAAATTCAATATAATATGTGTTTAGTTTAGATAATTCTTTTAAGGCAAGATTCTGGCCATATTAAGCAATTATTGAAATGAAAAATAAATTTAACTTTATTTATTGAAAATTACTCAAAAATAATTCGAACCTTCAAATTTTAACAACTTTAAAACTAATTATATTTTTATAATAAAGTAATAATCACAAATTCATGTATATGTTTACTACCCAACTAAGTAATATAACTCTTGGGCGCCTTTGTTCTACTTCCTTTTACTTCTAATTTATGCTTTACTGCTTTTTTACAACTTTTTATTATAATATATATTATAATTCTAAAATAAGTATATTATAGATTCTAAAATAAGTACATTGTAGATTCTAAAATAAGTATTACAACTTATAGTATTCTCTAAAAATGTCTTAACTAAGTGAATTTGATAACTCTTAGAGTTTTCGTTCTTGAGGTGCGAGTCAAAGAATAGAAAAGAAGAGGCAAACCTAATTTTTTATAATAGATATTCGCATGCTCGTTGAAGAAGCATTAGTTTAGTGTATTTTCATGTATATTTAAGACACATGACTTTAACACAAAACATTAAGATTATGGTTACAAGAAAAGTAAAATTCTAAAACTTTTATTTTAGAATATTCATTTACTATTTAAAAAGCCTTCCCTTCTACAGTGTTGCGTGTTTACTTGTCATTTCTTCTTATATCACAACAAAGTAAAACAAATCAACTCTTATGACATTGCATTAATTCTGATATATTGTAAAACTCCAAAAAAACATGAATCTCAAAGAGTTAAAAGTAGATCTTCATGACTTCGACAATTGATTTTTTAGTGTAAAAATAAAATTTATAAAAACGGTTGTATATAAAAATATTTAGGAAAAGTCTAATCCATAATGAACATAATTTTAAGGCAAATTGCATAAAAATTCAAGAATTTTAGTTTTTTAGGAAAACTTTTTTAAATATAGTTGGCAGAATACAGCAGAAAAGAATATTATTACTTTGGTTGTATGTTTTTCTTATATAGTTATTAACTCTTATATTGAGGTTGCTTTTTATTCGACCTTTTTTTTCCTGTTATTAACATTTTCTCTATATATCTTCCTAAAAAGTCAAAAGTATACAGAAAAATTTTCGTTTCAGAAAAAAATTGTCTGGTAGTCAAACAGCTAAAGTATAAATACATTTGATATCGAATTTTTGCAACATCAAAATGCCTTCCCAATTGTATGTTAGGTTGGTAGGATTCTTTTCTCTCCCTATGATGTTTCAACTAAATACTAAACTTTTGAAATGAGGACTGAGCACTAAACTGCTAAAAAGAGTACACATTTTATGTAATAATTTCAATTAAAAAAAAACTGACGAAATTTTTAAAATCAAATCCATGCATTTTTTCTCTTTCATGCCAAATTTGGATAAATTATTTTTTTAATATTACAAAAGTTTATTTTTATATCAGATATTAAAACTATTTTTAAAAGGTTAACTAAAATTTTTTTTTCCCTTATCGTTCATGCTGAATTTTGTATGCAGAAAATACACAATATGTTTTAACACTAAAAAGCAACAAATTAATTGAAAGAGAAAAAATTATGTGCCTGCATAGAGTTAAGTAAACTGTTGTTAGGAAAATTTCCCCAAATCAATAATGCGTATTAGTTGAGAATTAAAACACTGTTACATGTTGAGATTAATACATTCCTCTGTGGCTCCATCAATAGAAAACCTTTGTATCGCAAAACAGCCTTTTGTGATTTAGTGAATTTTTCCATCAATCCCACAAAAAACATTTAATAAAATATTCATAAAATAAGGCAATTTCATTACATATTTTATTGAATGAAATAAGGCCATTTCGTGTTTTTTGAAGAACTTTGTTATTCTTATGGTAAATGTTTTTTTTTTATGGTTTTATAGTATAAAAAAAATGTTGTAGTAGTATAAATAAATATAAAAAAATTTCATTTTTAAATACATATCTTAATAAGCTGTTATGCTAAAGTGTGTATAACATGAAAAGACAATTAAAAGCAAGTGCTAAAAACCTAAACTTTATTTATAGATATATCTCTAAACCAGATTTCACAAATATATAAGGAATTACAAAATTATATTATGAAAAATAAATACTTCCACTATTAAGGAAAAGCATGAATATTTTTATATAGTCTCTTAAAAAATCCTTTAGGATCAGGATAATAGAATTCCAATTATTTAACCATTTGTAGCAAAGAACTTCTTCAGCTGCTTTGAGAAGCCATGTAGACTGAAGCCAAACCTAAAGCAACTGTAGCAACCACACCAGCAATAGGAACTACAAATAAATTTTAATTTCCAATGAAAGACAAAACTAGAATTTGAACACAAAATACAAAATTCATTTAGCATAAAAGCAGATCACATATTTCAGGATTTAAGAACCCTTTCCATAAAATAGATAGAACTACAACTAATATGGTGATTATCTTATGCAAAAATGGATGCGATGCCAACCAAGAAGAGGTTAAGAATAATAAATTAATTAAAAAAAGATGGTCAGCTATGCACACAGGTTCTCTTTCCTTTAGTCTCTTCTATATCCAATATATAGTTAAGTTTCATGATGTGTGCTTAAAGGCCTATGAATCAACAAAATGTCAACCGTTTTGCACACATGGGGCCCTGAATTTTGAACATAGTATTTTGAAAGCAGTGTTAGTAATTTGACATGCTCCTTGCCAGGCCCGTTGCACCGGGGGGGGGGGGGGGGGGGGGGGGGGGGAGGAGTCCGACCCCCCCCCAATAATCTGGAAACCCTGAAAGTTGGGAATTTCAACTTCTAAAAACTCACGAGTTGGGAAAATGTATGTCTGCAGAAAATTAATATAATTAACAAATGAAAGCTAGGGAAGATTAGAAATTGCCCAACTTGTAAGATTACATTTATATTAGACCTCAGAACCAACACTGCACTGGAATATGGGTGCAACAAATTAATGCTTGTGAGAGAACTGTTTAATATTACCTAAAATATCTATAAAAAAAGGATGAAAAATGTCGACAACTTGGAACTGGGAATTTTCAGCACTGTTGAGTTGGGGAGGAGGTCTGGCACAATAGCCAAAAATGGCCAACTGTTGAATTGAGAATTTTCATTCATTAAGTTGGGAAATTTCTTGTTTCAACCCCTCCCCCCTCAAAATATTTTTTGTGTAACGGCACTGCTCCTAGCTAAGTGGCTTTATGTTGCCGAAAGCCCAGTGAAATACATAAAATCTGAATTTTGCATAGAACTTCAGGTAAGTACAAAACTGGAGGTTAGATATGTCAGACTTACATAAAAGTCTTATATTTATATAGAAGAATATCTATACATTTTAACAATAGCCCCTCGAATTAACAGTAACCATTGGAGCACCTCCAAACGACACATAGCATGCACACAACTATAATTCAGTTTCTTCACCTTAAGATACACTTTTAATTATTATCCATGTTGAAAGAAATGTGTTTATTAAAATAAGAAACACAAATTATAGAAACTGAAATGCAGTAATCTTTTTACATAATTCTACACTTACTATAAACATTGAAAGGAGAATGAGCAGGTGCGTCGCCAAACTCGGATAACCTGTCTTCCACCGCATCAGGTAGTATTAAAGTACTTGTTGCTATTAATGAGAGAAAAATAATTAATAAAGTTTAAAATTACCAATTAACAGGTTGGGGATTTACTGCTTTTAAAAACTACTTAGGTTTGAAAAAACTGAACACTCAGAAAACACCACGAGTATTTTTAATACAAATTATTATAAAAATATTAAAAGTGATATAAACATTGATTTAACATATTTAAACATTATTAAGTAACACTATAAAGTCTAGGTAGGGAAAAAATTTACCAGAAAACTTAATTACTCTTATTTTGTCCACATACTCATCAGAAAATTCCTAAATCTTATCAACACGATATTAAGTACGAGTTATTATTTCGAAAAAACAAATTCATGTTTAGTTAAGAATATAGGAAGAACAGAGTGGTATTGCTTAATATAACGGTTGGTTAAGAAAAGGGTATAAATTTATATATAAAATAAAAGAAAGAATTCAAGAACGTTAAAGAAAAATAAAACTTTTCATACTTGGAGAAACTTCACAAGATGTGTCAATGTCCTCTTCACCGAGATCCAAATTAAGTAGTTCCTTAAATGCATCGAGTGAGTCGCTTGCTGTGTCGCTGTGAAACTGATAGTCACAAACACAGACGTCCCCTTGGGGCAAGGGTGCAAAGACTCTTCTTGGCAATTCATGAACAACAAGAGGATCTGAAATAAACATTAAAATTATGCAATAGCACCAAAATTAAAATAACAAAGGGATTATTATATAAAACAAAGAAACTTGATTAAGTGGCATATTTACAACTTTACTGTCTTTGATTCATTTTTCAGCCTTCTTATTTAACAGTCTTTAATAAAAGTTTATGAAATAATCACAATTTTTGAAAGAAGATTTTTTCAATCATAGCTAATTATCATCAACAAAACAACAATTTAATCCAAATACTTTTGCTTTATAAAACTAATAATTTGATTATGGATATGATTTACAAATGTACTAATCTTTAAAAAAGTGAGACAATGACTATGACTCACTCAAGAATGGAAATATGACCGATTTTCAAAAGATTAGCTAACATTAAGATGATTTTATTTATTAAACTTATGTCATCAGCAGCTGATAATACCTTTCATATTACGATGCTAAATACAAACATTGTATTTGATGAAATGGTTAGTACCTTGTTGTTCTCCTTCGATGACTAACAGGTCTTCACAATGAATCTCACATCGAGCAATAATGCTTCTTATTATATCTTGCTTTAGAGCCTTTGAAAAATGAAATAAAAATAGATATGCAAAACACTTATCAAAATCGAACAAGCTTAGTAACATAATAAATCATATGGGGGACTGGTGTCTGGAATAGTATCACAATAAGGTGAGAAAAGTGGGTACACTCATCTTTATTTAAAATTATAACAAAAATGGCATATAATCATTGCTCGTGCAAATTTTTCTTATTTTTAGAAAGTGTAGGACTTTAACCTTGACAGTAACATGTTTTTTTAATTAACATCCTTTACATGCGAAATTAAATAGATGTGCATTAATCAAGGGTATGTTATATTCATGATTGGCCATTCAAAGAATACCAGAGAGGTTAAGCTTTGAACTTTAAGAGGGGTGTGCAGCTTGTGGACCTTCAGAAGCCTAAGGTGTTACTCTCAAGGTAAATGCAGGATTTCATAAAAAAATTGTTTATTATTTTTTTATTTGTTTAATGAATTTTACAAATTCATTACAAATAAATAGTAAAATATAGTTTCAACAATAATTTTTTTTTTTTTAATTTTTTTTTTTAAATATGCAATATTTGTTATTTATAATATACTAGCAATATGGCCCGGCGTTGCTCATGGTCACTTTGCACAGTAAGAGCTACGCGATTTTGTCTCGTCAGCGTAGCCATCGCATATCACTTTCTGTGCACTGTGAATAAAAAACTTTATCAAAATCCAGATTTACTTTGAATATTACCCAGAATTACTTTGAGTATTTGAGATACCTAAATCTATTTTTATGTTCACGACTTTACATGCTATTGCGACTACTGTTTAAACTGACGTTTTTGTAAAATGTTTATTTTTTTTAAATAAAAATTCCTAAAATTGTTTAATATATCAAAGAACAAATATTGCATTGTTCCAAATCGAAATAATGTATCGTATTTGGTGAAGTTTTTTTTTTTGTGTCAATTGGTGACCGGTGTCTATATATCCATCTTCAACATAATTTCATAAGGGTCAATATTTACGAACAATATTTCTTATAAAAATTAATTATCAAATATTCATTTTTGAATTCCAATAATATGTTTTTGAGGTAAAAATTTTAAAATATGCTACATGGAGGTATAAATATAGAAAACCTTAAATTAAACTTTTAGGGTGGCCCATTTCAACACCATAGAAATATTCCACTCCGTAACAAAAAGCACTATTGTCATAAAAGTTAAGTTGTTCAGAACATGAATACACATGGCGTCAGTCAAAAGAGCTGGTTTATCTTCCTCCTTCGGTTGGCGAGGTTTTTGTTAACGACGTTAATTTTGTTATTTGGACACTAATTTCGCATTGTGATGATATTTTTAAATATAGGACCTCTATTTTAGCTCATTTGGCAACATTTTATTGATTTGGAGAAATTTTTAATTCATTTGGCGACATTTTTAATTCATTTGGCAATATTTGACGATATTTTTAATCCGTTTGGCGACATTTTAAATTAATTTTGCGACATTTATTATTCATTTGGTGACATTAAAAAAATTATTTTGCAACATTTGGCGACAATTTTAATTCATTTGGCAATATTTGGCGACATTTTTAAATTCATTTGGCGACATTTTTAAATTCATTTGGAAACATTTGGTGACATTTTTAATTCATTTGCCAATATTTGGCGACATGTTTAATTCGTTTGGCGACATTTTTAATTCATTTGGCGACATTTACTCATCAGCCAATCAAAATAAATCGTTTATCCCAGTATTGTCGAAAAATATTTTTGGTCGCCAAGGTGATTTTTAACAATAATGTTATGAGGGGAAGATCGAGATGTAAATTTCCCATAGGCGTAATGTTAGAGAAAATGGAAAAAGTTCTATAACTTTTGAATGGTTGCAGATATCCACATGAAACAAAGTTCAGATTTTAATCTAAGAAAAGTTTGTTTACATGGTGCAAGTTTCATAAAAATCCGTGCAGTAGTTTTTGAGTTAAATCCGGACAAACAGACAGACAGACAAAAAAAAATTTAATGTGATTTTCAGGAATCAGTGTATCCTAATTCGTGGAGAAAACTCAAAATGAGGGGTTTTGTTCGATTCCACAGACAGACACTCCATTCTTATATATAAGTATTGATATATTTATCCTTTATTTTTTGGTATATAATTTCATGCCAGATATAATTGTAATATACGGCTACTGCCAATTAATCAGACTTATTGGCTGGATGCAGTATGTTGGCCCGATATCCGTTGCATCCCTAGTTTTAACATCAAATATATAAATTTAAAAAATAATAACACGATACTTTTGTATAATTTTTTTAACTAGCTTTTCCCAATGGTTTAATTCTTGTCGAATCACAGATCAAAAATTCTCATTTCTAATAATAATTTCAAATGACATTTTAATAACCGAGTTCAAACCTTATATAATGATTTATTATTTCCTCAAAACACAAATGAAATGCAAAAATCAGTAAATTCATTCATTATTTTAGTGTTTATGAATGAAAAATAAAATATAACAATTAATCTAAGAAATGTGTTTTACATTTAATACCATCTTTTTACATATGTATTTTTATCTTTTGCAAGAAGTTAAAATGATTTATAGGAATTACCTTTCCTTTAATTCTTTTTACAATAATTTGTACTTATTTATACCCATAAATGTGACATTCAATGGATCATCACTGTAAAAAAAGTATGAAGTATCAAAATAAAAAATAACATTCTTACACTGACTGCATCTCCAACGCTAGCTTTTCCATGTATATATGCTCTACACTGCACAGCACCTTTGAATGTCATCATGCACACAGAATCCAACACTTTTGGATCAGAAATATTATTGTTTTCCTAAAATAAAAATAATGAAGTTTTATTGTGCATCTTATGTTCGGTTATAGTTTCGTAAATTTAGTAAAATTCATTCAAAATAAATTAAATGTTTTAGTTTTTTCCTTTAAATCTAGAAAATTAGGCTACTTTTACTGAAAACTTAAAATTACCTACAAAATATATCCAATAAAAATATATTGACTTCAATTAGCTTAATGGATCCCTTTAAAGTTTCTTGTAAACCACCACTGGTTCACAGGCTAGATACTAAGGATCACTGACATAAACTGTATAAAGAATGAATGAAATTCTTGCCTGAAAACCCTTGGACCATCAGCCTTAAAATAACTGCCAGAAAAAATGTATTTGTCACTACAACAGTAATTGCCAAAATTAATTTAGGTTTTAATTGAGTATTACAAATACAAATATTGACGACCAAGCCCCAACAAAGTTGGTCCAGCTAGTAACTCCAAACTATCCCCCAATAAATATCTAACTTCTTCTTAAACTCCTTTTACTCCTGTACAATTAACAATATTCACTGGCAAGTTGTTCAATTTATCTATTAATTTATTATAGAAATAGTATTTTCTCCCTTACGATTAAAATGGGATTTGTTTAATTTAAACCCATTACATCTTGTTCTACCACACATATTAAAATCTAAACCCTCCATATCCCCTTGTTTAATAAATTTGAACAGTTGAATTAATCTCTTCCAGAGTATACATATTCAAATTTCTTAATCTATCTTCATAATTCATGTCTGAAAACTCTTGGACCATTTTATTAGCCCTGTGGTTTTTTTCTCTAACAAATCAATGTCTTTGATTGGTGACCAAAACTGTACAGAATACTCAAGATGAGGCCTTACCACACCTCTATACAAGGGCAAGATTATATCCTTAGTTTGATGAAACACTTTTCCTGATGTACCCCAACATTCTATTAGCTTTCTTGCTAGCCACTGTACATTGTTGACTAATTTTAAAATTATCATTTACTACGGAGATCAGTTACTATATCACGATTTCGGATTTTTGCTCCTTGTAAAACATAGGCAGCCTTTATATTTTTGATACCCATGTGCAAAACTTGACATTTACTTATATTAAAAGCAATGTCATTTTGTCACTTGACATTTACTGAAATTTTATTGTCTTTAAAGAACGGGGTATGTCTTAAAAGATGCAATAGAAATTAAATTTTTTTTGGGGGGAGGGGGGGCACTTCACATGAAAATAAAGACCTGAGAGACACAAATACGCATTGAAAATATAATATTATAACATAAACATCCTTACCAAAGGAACAAATAATTCAATATCATGCCACTGTGAAGACTGTTTCTCCTCCTTTTCTGTCTGTTTCTTTTTTGCTCGTTTTGATTCAAATGATGTGTCCAGTGGTTCCTCCATCTCCCTTTGCTGATTATCCACAAGAGCATGGGCCCCTTTTATCTTTTCCAGGAAGGAATGCAAACCCAAGTCGATTTGTCTTCTCAAGCTCAGGGTTCCGTTTTCGCTCTGGATAGGAAATTTAATGTCCACTGCTAATTGGCATCGCACACGCTGCCACCTCACGCTACCAGACTGAAGTTTCCAATCAGCAGGATTTGCAGAACACTTAATTGGAATATAAAAACATTTATTCTCCACAAATATATAAAAAGATAAGCATATAAAATATGAGCATAAGCGTAATGATTATATAGTGTCTACATGAAAATGCTTCTGATTAAATAAAATAAGGTTTGGGGTAGGTTAAGATTAACTCAAACAACCCTTCATTATATCAGCAAAAATTTTTTTAATAAAATATCATATATTCATTCTAGTAAATATGTGGGAAAAAAATAATGAGATAAATGTTATGATCTCATCAAAATAAACTGGAGGCTGTACAAGTGGTCTTCAGCTGCAACAGATTACACTTAAGTTTTAAAGAACTCACATAACTGAAACTACTACCAAATAAATTTATTTCTGGTAGAATTTACAATTAATATGATTCTTAAAGCTATTTTTATTTTTTCAGGAATTACAAAAAAAAAAAAAATCTAAAATAGTTATATATTTTTGACTTATTTCAAAGCTGTGGCATCAGAATTTTAAATTTTATTTTATTTCATTTAAATTTTTGAAATATATGGCTTAAAAAATACTAATTTTTTCCCCTTTTTTTTTCTATCAGCATAAACACATTATCTATATATGTTAATCTCAACAAAATTTAAAATATTCTATCAAAATGTAAAGAATAAAAAATTCTTCTACACATCATTTTGGATAATTATAAAATTAATAAAACTACAAATAGCTCATCCGGGAACTTGACATTTGGGCTCACAAAATGCTTTAACCTTATATCAAGATCTTAAACAATAATTCCATCTCAACACAAGATTTTACATTTTAAAGTTAAAATTAAAACAAAAGTTAATGTGTAGCATAACTAAATATACATACCTTAAAATCGTTAATGTCATATGTTCTGGAAACTATTCTTGATAAAATAAAATTAAGTAAAATACAAATAAACTTCAAACTATTCTAAATTCAAGATAAATCAAATATTATAACTAAAGCACAAAAAATATTACAGAAGAGGATACACTTAAAAAAATTATATTGAAAACTGATTACATTTATGCACCTTTTTTAAACTCAATCTTTTTTTCAACGAATATGGTTGACTTCATTTGGTTTTTCCGATTTGATTGGTCGATTCTAAGAATTTATAAACAATTCACAATTCTCAAAAAAAAATTGAAAGTTACTTTTTAGCAATTTAAAATAGTTTTAGTTTTTAATGTCAGCAACTGTCTCATTAAAATCCGAACAATGGCATACTTATTAAAATACAATATTAAAACTACGCAATAATAATACATAAAATCTTGACATATTTCGGTAGATACATGTCTATGCTTAACTTTTATAAATTTTTTAATTTGATGAGCCTATTTTTACACACAGTCGTCATTTTTTACATAATTGCGAATGGTGTAGAAAGTGTCGGAAAATGACGGCAAGACTTTTAATAAATGTCCATTGTTAATAAAAAAAATCGTATAAATTATAATTTTATTTTTGTTTTGCTTATTATCAACTCTACATTACCTGCTTATTATCTTACCTACTTAAGTAAAGCTGTCGATCTCTCGAAAGTCCTTAATAATAAAAAATTATTTTCAATAATTGCTTTTCAGTAAAATGGTGATAATTTTTAGAGTACAAATGAAACAATGCTTCTAATGCAAAAGAAACTTTGACGATAACAAAAATATCGTATCAGTTGGCAGCTTTGATTAAACAATCTGAACTATTTTAAAATTACATCTAAGCAAAACATTTTGACAACTAAAAAAAAAATGTGTAGGGCCAACTAAAATAATTTTGACAACTAAAAAAAAATGTGTAGTGCCAATTATGCTTAACTTTTATCTCCTAATTTCGAACCCTAGTTACGAGATTTTTTGCTTTTTTTTATGTTGATATGTTATTGTTACTTCAATCAAATAAAGTTTGTGCTGTTGATATATATTATTACATATTATTGGCTATTGTGTATGTTTTTTAGGATTTGTGTATTCTCAGAAACTTTATATGAAAATGAGTAGGTAGCTGCAGATATTCATACATAATGCATTAATACTGATAAGAATACCTGATTCAGAAACTCTTAATTATTCGATTATTTTGTAAGTAATATTTTTTAACTTGTTACAACAACCTTTCATTGAAACTAAGGCTTATATCATGTGTCGTTAACATTTCACTCATTTTCCATTCTAATGAACTATTTTAAAATCAAAAAAAAATTTAAGATGATATGTGATTCAATAGAAAGGAAAATTGATGTTTTGAAAACGTTAGAACAATATACATTTCATTAATGAAGCAAATTGTATTATAAAAATAAAAGGATACTTTGATGTTGTAGGACATATATTCAAAAGAATTCTTTCATTTGAACACAGATTTAAATTTTGATTTTTCCCCAAAGTTTTATAGATGGCAAAAAGGATCTGAAAAGGATCTGTAATTAATACATGTAAAACAATCTTTATAATAAATTTCAAAATCCGAATTAAACTTGGTTAGTTTAACATTATATAGATAACATATAGAATATAAAACATTTATTTTCAAATTCATTAAAACTTTTAAGCTGTATAAACCTGTATGCAAACTGATTAATTGGATTTTCCTTCAAATTTATAAAACACATTTTTCAAAATGTAACTATAAGACAGTAAAAGTAATAAGACAATAACAATTAGTACAAATAAAATAAAAGACATTTTCATTGTGATTTTGTTTAAAATTATTAAAGCTTGTTTACGGTAATCCCAGTTAAAAAACTAAAATCAAAAGTTGACAAGCATCATTTGTGTGCCTGAAATTCATCACACTTTAACTCTACAAACTTTTATACCTACCAATAATCATGTACAAAAGCTAATACATAAGAAAAAAAATCAAATTATATTTTTAATGTGAATAATATTTTTTTAATGCAATTGGTATTAATGGATGTGTTACATTAAAAAAAATATTTTAGTAAATTTGCTGCACCAAAAAAAAAAATACATTAACTAGTATGAAACAATAGTGTTCCCATTAGACCTTTTTCAAAGGGACAGTATTTTGATATTTTTTTAAGGCTGATGCACCCTGACTTTTTTTGTACAAAAGCCCCCTGCCATTTTTAGAAGTGAAAAATGCACCCTGTCCTTTTTCCAGCATCTACTTTGTGTCCATAACTTTTTTTTAATATTTTGCAGCAAAAACATAGTTATGTATCATTTACTTGCACTGAAGTGCCAATTGTGTCCTTTCCTTTTAAGAAAATGTCCATTCACTCCAACAGAAAGTGCTTTTTACAATAACTCCACCCTGCCTTTTTAAAAGAAATGTACATACTCCAAACTCATAATCACAAGTTCTGGTGATAATCTAAATAAATTATTCTCAAACTGTTTTGAGTGGACTCTCCACCCCTATCGCCCTCTCTTTCTCCCACCCAAAGGGAAAAGGAGTCATTCATGAATAGCTAAATGGTACATTCATTAAATGTTTAAAATTAATGTAAGACAGAGAGAAGAAGCATATCTACGAAATTGATAACTAATTCTTTGTCTAAACAAAACATATCTTTAAAGCAAAAATATCATGAAATTCAGTATAGAAAAGCTAAATAAATAAAAACGAAATTATATGATAATTCACCTGGCGTAACTGTGACTGTTCTTTAGTGTTGTAATCTGCAGATGCTGCTACATATAAACCTAAGATATCCAAGCCACCAGGTAGCGTTCTCATTAACTAAATAAAAAACATTTCAAGTAATGACTTTCAAAAATAACAAAACAAACCTAACAACCATAAAAACTTATTACAAAAGCAATGAAACTCTTAGAAATTGTAAAAAAAAAATAATGTTGCATATTTTAGGAAAAATTCAGCTTTTTACCATAGTGCACTATTAAAAAAGTCTATGTCCATTTATCTATTACCATGTTTTCTAAATTTGAAGTAATAAAGCTATAATATTACTATCATTTAACGTGTGAAAAATAAATTTATTTTCCAAAAAAAGCTGACACTACTATATAGTGAATTTTTTCATTAAGTATTATAAACTTAAAAAAAAAAATCTCACTGAAATTAAAACATTTTTTTTTTAATCCTTTCCAGTAATTCTTTACAAAATTATTCAGTATGGTCATGTGTCTAAAAACACTTTTGTAATGTTTATGTTACATATGAAGTGAAATTCATTCAGCCTTTTGGAAAAACTGTTGACATATTCTTTTTGATTCACATCAGAATGATTGATGCTTTCAGTTATTCGCTCAATTCATCCTACAGACGGGCAATTCTCCACAATGCTGTAGATCATCATCCACCATAACAAATCGGGCAACAAAAAAATTACAAAGAAATTCATTCCCTCAATTAGGTTTACATCAGTTACTATATGATAATCCTAGTTGTATTATTGTTGCAGAAAGAAAAGTATTGCTGATTTCGAATGTTCAACTTCAGCAACTTAAACTGTGTACAATTTTTTTTTTTAATTATTCCTTATTTTTTAATCAATATGGGATAACTATTCCAAGATAATTAGTACTTTCAGGAAATTAAACAAGTTCAAACAGACTGTTATTAGTGAAAACTGTTTTCACTAATAACTATGTTAAAATATTACAATAAAATATATATTTGAAAATAAAATAGAATCCGAGTCAATTTATTGTGATAATGCTTAAAAATAAAATATCTTCTATGATAAACCAATCAGAACTTACAACTATAGCAGTATTTCTTTTAATAAAATTGATTGCTATATTGTGGGGTCTTAGTAAAGCTTGTCTACTGAATAAAATATTGGTTCATTCCTAGTATACTGTGCCGCCACCAAATGTGGATGTGGCGAGAATAGGTGAGTAATAAAGTTTATAATTTGGAAACCTAATTATGAGCAGAACATGTGCGATTTATAACAACCCTAAATTGTATTCTCACATAGTTGGAAATTGATTCTCTACTTTATGCAAAGGCAAATATGCTGCCATTGATTAGTGTATAAATGCTGGATTGCTGGCGAAAAATTATTGCCACTAGAAATATAGAAAAGATATGGAACTTGCTTCACTGAAGTATGTTTCGGACGACTTTTGCTGGGGTCAAGAGTGAAGGCGAGCACAATTGCAAAGTAACTATCAGGAAGGGCTCCTGGTATGACTGAATTTTTATTGATTAATTACATAATTGTTTTCTATATATCATCAAGTGCTCAAAAGATTGCCAGTAAGCACCATAATCCCCTGCTCGAAGATACTA
Organism: Troglohyphantes excavatus; assembly: GCA_963932185.1. Lineage (NCBI taxonomy): Eukaryota > Metazoa > Arthropoda > Arachnida > Araneae > Linyphiidae > Troglohyphantes > Troglohyphantes excavatus. The sequence goes on from OZ010667.1 coordinate 38,710,320, forward strand.
GCAGCTTTGATCCCTAGTAGTCGGAGGCCAGAGGAATATTGCCCGGTTCCATAAATCAAAGTTGTGACATTAGCGCACGGTACTTACACTTGATTTTTTATTTTTTCATGTTTTTATTGATTTATTATGTAATTGTGAAATACAAACCATCACCAATAGCCTATTGAACAGCTCTAGTGTGACCTTATTTAACCAATCAAACATTGCACTATTTTAACTTGGCAAAAAACACTTATTTTGACATTGGAAACAATTTTTCAGAATCGCGCTAAATGACACTGTACACTAAGATATGAGTGGAAATGTATTTTTTTTTCTCTCTGATGATCATATCTGTATACCTGTTTAGCATGTTTCTATATACCTGTTTAGCATGTTTCTATATACCTGTTTAGCATGTTGGCAAATCCAATTCTCATCCAAATCAATGGTTTCTTTAGACTTATTCTTGGATTGTTTGGGAGCTTCATTTTCATCAGTGGGATCTGAAGCATCATCTTTCTTTGGGGTGGCACACAGATGTAGAACAAAGTCTTTCTGATCACTACACTAAAACATATTTTAAAAAGTGTAACCATATAACAATTACAATAATGCAACATACATATACTTTAAATAAAATTTATTAAAAAAATAATAATAAATTTAGAAAATCTCATTTTGGCAACTTTAAATAGTTTGCTTAGTAAGTGATGAAACAAAAACTTATTTTACTGAAAATACTAAAAAGCTGATTTAACAATTTGTACATTTACAAAACAATAATTTCTTTTAGCATAAAGTTTAAGCGATGTCAATTTTTTTAAATGGGATTTCAATGGATAAATCAAATTTCCATTTTGAAAAGGTTTATTTTATATTTTTTGTAAAAAAAAACACAAAAATTGTAACAAAATAAATGTATAAATAAAAGGCACATATATTTTTCAGGTTTTCAACAAATTTGCCAGGTATTAAATTATAATAAAGTACATACAAATACTTTTTTTAATATACATTTAATGAGAATTAATTTGGGATGAGTGATAATGAATTTTAACCCTCTGAGAAATTAGAAAAAAGACAAATTGTTCTTTCTGCAAAATAGTTTACTTAATATTTCCAATGCATGTATAGTATTTGTATATTTTAGTTTTTATTATTTTATAAGAAATAATATTAAAGAATGATCCAACACATTTGATTTGATAAAAATATTTCAACATTGAATATTTTTATGAATTTAAAATTTATGAGTATTGCTAGAAAAACTTAAGTTCATGGACGTAATGTGCTCCGTCAGATAGTTAAGCTGAATTTCTCCTTGAAGTTACAGACCATTAAGGCCAAAGTAATAAAAATATTTTATAAAAACAATATTTGATTAAAATGCATTGCGCGAAACCATCAGCAATTTTATTTGCAACATCCTTGGTGACAAAACCCAGTTTTGTTTTCAAACATAGAACTATTCCATATCTCCATCGGCTTATTGAAAAGGATAGCCAGATTTAGTGAAAAATCAGGGGGCCTGTCAATGCATTTTAACCCAATAATTAACGGCAAGTATTATTTTTAATAGAAAGTCGCTGATGATCTCACACTTCATTTCAACTATTTTTACATTCATATAAAACTACATGTATTAACCTTTCAAGTTTGTTTAAACAAATAAGTATTCGGAACAAAAAGACATTTGGTTGGCGTTTTTTTTTTTTTGCGACGAAAAATTGACGTTTAACTTATCATATGATTGCCAGATTGAAACTCGCCACAAGAATTGGAAAATACCAACAATGTCAGGTGGGGTTACCAAACTATAAATTTATCGCCCCTACAAAACACGCCAAAAAAATCCTTGCGCGCCAATTGTCCTATACTACATCTGTACCAAATATTCTTAAAGTACATAGGGGTTATGTACTTTAAATATAAAGTTTATAAAGTATATTGGTAAGATAAGTTAGTTGATTGAACATCATTACAATCTGTATTACACATTCTCAAATTCAATCACAATAAGATCATCACTTATTAAGAGTAACTAAAACTATTTTCGTATAGTTCTCAATTTACCTGTCCAATTATAAGTCCAGTATGGATTGTTTTATTTTTAATAATTGCATTCAAAGCCTCTTGCACAAAATTATCAAATGTTATTAGCCGTCCCATTTTAAAATAAATAAAATTCACTTCTACTAGCTATACCTATATAAAAAATATAACGTATATATCTATTATGTTTTATAATTTTTAGCACATGTTTACAATCAGATTTACACTCAAATAAACGTTAATTTAGAGGTTTATTATGTGGCATATGTATTACGGATTTGTTTTTGTTTGTCAGAAAAGAAGGAAAAGTAATGTTTAGAAGTGCAGCAACCGTCTCGGCCACAAAATAATAAAAAATAATATTTAAGTGAAAAATTAATATTGCATTATAACTACATAAAATCATATTAATAATTAATATATTAAAATAAGTTTGAAAATATACATTTAAAACCTCCAAAATCTAATTTAGAAAATAAATTCGTTTTTTTAAACCAAGATAAAGTTAGAAATGAATATCTGGCAACGAATTTTACATGGCAAGAAGCCTAAAAGTCGAATTTGTTGGAACTGAATTGAAATCAGGCGTAGTTGTTTCATTCTCAAATTGAACTGAAGAAATCTTTTTCCTAATTTATTTTCTTATTTATTTGAATCTCAGTTCCGCCAACTTGAGGACAAAAAGTCTTCATTTTTTACTTTATCGGCAAAAGAATTTTTTGCCGAAACAGGACGTCATGGATGCTGGCCATGCGTAGTCGTTAGGTTTAACGGTAATAACCTAAGTATTAATCATAAATTGTTAGCCCGAAAATCAAACTATGGCTGGTCAAGAGAGAAACAAAACCATACAAATACAAGAGCAAATAATATGCCTGGAGGAAGCGGGTGTAACGGAGCAAATTATCTACATTAAAGAAGAGCCCATGCCAGACAGCCCGGGTTGCTCAGACGAAAGTAAGCGAGATAGTCGCGATAAAGGATTCTCATGCGAAGTCTGCCTCAAAAGCTTTGCTACAGAAGAAAAATTTCAAGAACACTACCTTATCCACTCCGGCGTCAAGCCATTCGTCTGCGACGTCTGCCTGAAGGGTTTCGCCAACAAGAGTAATCTTCAACGCCATAAGCTGACCCACAGCGCCGAGAAACCCTACGTATGTGAAGTGTGCGAAAAGGGTTTCGCAGACAAATACACATTTCAGATGCACAAAATGATCCACAGCGGCCAGAAGCACGTATGTGATATCTGCTTCAGGGAGTTTACGCAGAAGTCAAATCTGAAAAGGCACTACACCAATCACTCCGAGTACAGACCCCATGGGTGTGGGCTCTGTGGCAAACGATTCACCGATAAGTATACATTGGAGACTCACTTAGCCATTCATACTGGAGAGAAGTATATCTGTGATGTGTGCTTTCAAGGTTTCACTCAGAAATCTAACTTAAAGAGACATTACGTGCTCCACTACGCGGTCAAACCGTTCTCCTGTGACATTTGCGGTAAAAGCTACGCTGACAATTACACTTACCAAATTCACAGGTTGATCCACACGGGCGAGAAACACATCTGTAACGTTTGCTCCCGGGGCTTCACGCAGAAGAGCAATCTCAAGCGGCACCAGACAACCCATTCGAAAGAGAAAAAGTACCATTTCTGTTTGAAGTGCCCGAAGAAATTTCTGAGGGAGGATAAGTTGGAGAAGCATGAATTGACACATCTTAAAAAGTATTTTTCGTAATTGTTTGAAATTAAGGATACTGGGCTCGGGTTTACTGTACGGTCACCCTTGGCGCGATTTTTCTACATTTGGCGATGTTTTTTTTAAATGGCAACCCCTCCGACCCGATAAGGAATTGCAGCAACCCTATTCAAAAACAGAATGTTGGCCGCCATTATTTAATTTTCGTTCTTTAGATCACGCTCGTGCAAAATGGTGACTTTTGGCGAGATTTTAAAAAAGTCGCCAAGGGTGACCGTACAGTAAACTTTTACCGGATACTGTGCGGCATGAATTCTTGTAATATTTCGGATTTTGTTGAATACTAATATTTGGTAATTGTACAGTATATTAGGAAGAAATTTTTTTTGATTAGTTAATTATCTTGTATGTCAATAAAATTAACTGCAATATAAAATGTTGTTCGGGAAATATTCTTTCAGTAAGATTATATCAAGTTTGCAGTTTGTTTCTTGCAGTGATTACTAAACGAAAAACTGCAAAGCACAATTTATATTGTAGATAGTGCTTCTTAATATTCTAACCTTTAGAAGGTAGGTATTTCGATTTAACATAAGATTCTGGTTGAAATATTGACCAGTTGTCCTGTAAAAGTTAATGTACTTTTGCAAATGTGAAAATTCTGCTTGTGCAACGTTTACCTTTTTAAATCTACAGCACCAATTTGAGATTAATCAGGAGTGCAATGAGGAAGAATGTAGGAATTTTGGGAGCGTTATATTCTCTTTTACTCTTCCAAGTCACAATTATCTGACGTAATTACACTTTTCGTATATAAACTATGCACATAGAAGTGAGCTACCAGTTTAAAAAAAAACATAATTGTACTAATTTTAAAAACATTAACATCATTAGTTCCTATGAGAATTTAGCAAAAAAACTTTTTGCTAAGTGCTTTTCAGTGTACCAACCAATACTAGGAGACTGTTGTCATTTATATAGTTAATTTTCATATATTATAACAAGTTATTTTAGTATATATAATAACATACAGGCTTAAATTTATTTCATGGGAAAACCAATTTCCTAATTTTTTTTGGCAGACATGAATTTAGGATTTGTTAAGGACCCTTAACAAAATTAGGAAATCGTAACCTTACTGCCCTTACACAAAATCAAAGGTGATGTCATGCACTAAGTAATGCTGTTGTAGGATATATGAGAATGAAAATCTTCCTTGGATTTTACGTTTCTTTCTCACAATTAAAATAAATCCTGCTTTTTTTTTTTTAAAGAAAAATATATAAATTTTGGTCCTCGATTTGCAACTTTAATGAAACTACATTTTTGCCCTTTTTAATCTTCGATTAGAGCACTACTGAATAGAAATTTTAACTAATGCCTGTTCATTGTATTATATTTTACTCGGTGTTTTAATATATTTTATTTAGATGTGTTTAATAATTTTTAAATGAAACTATTTCATACTTTTTTTTTTAGGTATGTGGCACTTGATAAAAGTTTTTAAAGCTTTTTTATTCTTACATAGGATTTTAACAATTATTTTTTTAAATTCACAATATTTTTTCATTAGATATCAAATCAACAGAAAAAAAATTATTTTGGCACCCACCACCGATTTTTTTAAAATTTGGTGAAAACGCTTTCCTTGTAGATCAAAGTAAATGTCCGAATTTTTTTTGCTGAATCTCAAATATTTTTTATTTTACAGCCATTCAAAATATCAGCTCATCTTGCACGTTTGAGATTTTCAAAATGAGTCTCCTAGAGATAAAAGTTCCATTTTTCAGTTTTAAACTTAACTACAATTTGAAAACATTTAACTAACCAAAATTAAAATTATCCTTCTGAGATATTCTTTATAAAAGTGTGACCACATTCCCAACTTCTTTTCTGTCCATCTCTTTCAACCATCTCCATGTGAACATTCTATAGCTCAAGTGTTTACATTAAGTCCCAATCAAATGTCTACAACACATGGAGGCCCTTATAAACAAGCACACACATTTATGAGAATTTTCCTTTTTTGTCTGTGATCACCATAAAAAAAAAGTTGCAAAATTGAGTATGGCTATAGGCTAGAAAACAAATTTCTTGTAATTAAATTAACTTCAAAATTTTTATTTAAAAATTATTTAATTCGAACATTTTATGAATGCTATCAGAATAACAAATAATTATATAAAAGTTTCAGAATGACAAAAGTGCAAATGTGTACTATAAAGCCATTAATTTTATTCTTTATTGTGATAAACCATGTTCCTACAATTATTTTCATGTATAAAAAAGTAAAATTGTGGAGGACCCTCTTTTTGATAATTTAGATTTTATAAAGTAAGTTTTTCTACAAAAAAAATCAAATACTTTCCTCTTTCAAATTTTTTCCTGAATTTTGATTTTGGGGAGGGAAATATTATTTTGTAACATCAATATGCCCTTATTGATATCCCAAAAAAATTTCATAGAGATACAATAAATAGTTCTGGAGAAAGAATTTTCCCGGCTGCACTAACATTTTCGACCACGGGCCGCCACTCCCTTAGAAAAGTTTAAAAAAAAACTACCCCCCCCCTCATAAATCCTCGGGCTTAATGGCAGATCAAGATATAGGAATTAACAATCGTGTTGAGGATACTGGGATGCATCGACTAGGACGTTTATTTACTCATTCCTTATTAGAGCTTTGCCCCGTCTGTAGGTGGTTGTTGCCTTTGACTGCAGTATGCGCTTCCCCCCCCCCCCCCCTGATAAATTACAGGAATTCAGCCTTTGCGGATAAAAACCTACCATTGTGTAGAAGAAGGTAAGCCGCGTCAACCGAGTTGGCCATTAATCCACTCTCGCCTTTGACCTTTATACGGTGGCCCAAAAGTATTCACGAATAAAATTTTAAAACAATTGATTATTATAATTTTTATTTCAAAGTTAAAAAGGATGGTCAAAATATTTACTCCCCCACTTCTCCACACACATTTCTTGTTTCCTCTTGAATATATATATATATACACATATATATATATGTTTAACATTAGCAAAATTGTGGATTTAACAAAAGCAAAAAAAAATCCCTATTTTTGGTTAGTAGCATACTGAACGTATTATAATTTTTTAAAAAAAACTTTAAGTCTACCTTACAAAAGCTTTAGACGTTTACCTTTGTGCAGAATTTGAAAAACTAGAAACATGTTTCACACTTATTCATTGTTTAGTAGTTTGCAATATTTTTCTTACTATTACAGCATTTTTAATAGTAATGAAATTTGCAAAATATTGTTAAATGTTATACTACGAATGAAATAGTTTTATACTTAATTTGGTTTTTGTAGTAAACTTATATAATGGTCTGCTAAACAAAATAGCGTAGAGTTTGTTTAAATAAATAGTCTTATTTTTTTCTTAATACTTAAACAATCACGGAGGAAAGAAGAAGATGGAGGTGCGATCCATCTAAAACTGGTTTGCAATGTGAAATAAGCAATCGCTTCAAAAGTAGGTTACTGGCGAAGTATTTGGTGCACTACTTTGTACCTTATTTTATTACTTAATTTACCTATGAAGTGGAAAACACAGCATTCTTTATGGATTTGGAACTTGTACTGCATCTGACAACTTAAATAATTGTTATTTTTTTAGTTTTTATACTTTAAATTTCGTGTGTTAAATAACGCAGTATACATTGAAACGCACTGCCAGCTGGATTTGCTTGTACCTACTTTAAGATTGCGACTATTTTTTCTACCTTCGCTTAAAAAGGGGTAAAGGTAAAGGTGTGTTAAAAAGGCGCTTACAAGGCCTTTATAAATAATGTATATACGTTTGGAAATAGGGGGGGGGGGGGGGGGGAAACAGAAAATAAAATAAACAACTTGTTTGAATGTTCTTGGAGGTGCACCACTGAGAATTCTTGCTATGTTAACTAACTCACGACTTGAGGATCTGTCTGCTGACTGGACCCCCTTCGCCTGCTGTTATGCCTTTACCCCCTCCCCCTGTCTACCCATATGATAAGAGTATCCAATGCAGCCTTGTGCTCATGTTATGTAACGATATATTTTGTTATACCGGAGGCGAAGGCCACTTCGTGGCCATGTCCTTCGTAAACCCTATTAAACTTGATTGAAGGTTAAAAGGTGTACCTTTGCTCAAAAAGGAGTAAATTAGTCGGCCACCCTTAGTTTCCTTTCCATCACTCATAGTTATTTTATTCTAGCTCAGTGGAGCCCAAAAGACCGGTGCCACATCTGCTAATTTAAAAAGAAGTAGTTATGTCATCACCACCGCGGAAAGAAGGAGGCGGAGGAAGTAAGATTGCAACCTTAAAGTAGGTACAAGCAAATCCAACTGGTAGTACGTTTCAACGTGGACCGCGTTATTTAACACACGAAATTTAAAGTATAAAAAATAACAGTTTTTACAGTTGTCAGATGCAGTATAAGTTCCAAATTGATAAAGAATGCTATTATTTCCACTTTATGGGAATATTAAATTACAGAATAAATTATCGCCAAGTACTGGTACGAAGTAGTGCTTAGGAATAGCGCCAAATACTTCGCCAGTACCTAGTTTTTAAGCGATTGCTTACTTCACATTGCAACCCGGTTTAACTTGATCGCACCTCAAACTTCTTATTTCCTCCGTGGTCATCACCAATCAAAGTTCAAGAAACAACGAATTGCCGTACTTTTTGTGAAACTACCAAACCGTACTCGCAAGTGCTATTATTCGGGAAAGAACACAACATACGAAAGAGCTCAAGCTCAAATCAAAATATTTAGTTTAAAAACAATAGCATAAATGGTCTTTTTAAATTTAGGGGCGGAAGTATGAACATATTATTTATATTCTAATTCCATACTTCAATTTGTAAAAATGAATAGAAAAGAAGGCAATCAATCTTTTTATCAGCCGACGTTCGATATATATGTCGGAAATGTTAATAAGAACATTGAAGAGGTATGTACCACGTGGTTTTATATTTTATAAAATTGAATATTTTATAAAATTTGTTCATTTTGGGCAAAAATTAATTAATTTTTTTTTGTGTAATGGATGATAAGAGTATTAACAGATGCTCAAAATTGTAAAAAAAATTATGTTTATACGCAACTTATTTTTGAATTATTCGAAATAAAAAAAAAATACAGTTTTAATTACATTTCAATGTCTTAAAGGTAAAAAAGTATTTGAAATTACAGGGAATATAACTAAGGTAGTATTTTAATAAAACCAAGCAAATGTCCTGTCCTTTTTCATAAATGCAAATAAACGACAAAATGTAATGATTCTGCTAAAAAAAACTCATGACATTCTTCAACAAAAGATAAGGAATATTGGGTTCACTGCCTGAAGTTTGTCACAAAAATTCAGCTTTTTAAAATGTAGTAAGAACTGTCTGTCCATAAATCATGTTGCACATTGTCTTCATATTTTTGACCCTCTCCATGTCCCCTGCCCCCTCCCACCCCCCCCCCCCTTCACGTTCTCCTACATAAGATTGAAATAAAGCTTGAAAGAGCATATCTTCACCCATCCGAATTTGTATGTTTTCCAACTGTAACTATATTTCTTACATTTGTTTACAACATCACATCATAATCAATTCAAACTGCACAGTTTATTTTTCTGATTTTTTTTTGTTGATTTGTAATGTTAGGTGGTGTCCCATTTCTTGTAACCCCGTCCTTTTCCGGAACAGATGTAGTATAGGACATTTGGCGCGTTTTTGTTTTTGGCGACGAAAAATTGCCGTTAAATAGCTGTATGACGTCAACCCTATGAGCAACCGTCATAGGGCCGTCATAGAGCGCAAGGTTGCCATACTATAAATTTATCGCCCCTATTAAACACGCCAAAAAAATCCTCGCGCGCCAGATGTCCTATACTACATCTGTACCCCTTTTCCTTGTCACAAAGTGTCACAGCTTCCTGAAACCCCTCCTTCAATCGAGACATTATTTGTGGATGGCCTCTAAGAACACACCATATAGAGGAATTCTCAAAAATATCACCAAGGCCATATGAATATTAACTTTTGGAATTGATTAGGAAATTTTTAATAAAACTCGTTGACCAATGAGTGAGGGGCCAAGTGAGAGATTACTCCAATAATAATCGGAGAGTTGCAGGTTCAAATCTTATCTTTTCAGAATGTGTAACGCTACTTATTGCAATCAAGACAGAAGTCTAAAGTAGCTAATATTAAAGATTTATTCTCTGTAAAATATGAAAATAGACAAACAAACACGGGCGCAGATTGATCATGTACACAGTGGGGACTACCTGAGGGTCACCGCAGCCGGGGGGCCAAGACGTGCGGGCACTGGGATCCTTCCAGAGTTGGTAAGCTGAACAGAGCACCTGGCAATTCACCTTCACAGCTGCGATGTCTTCTGTATCAGATCCGGAGCACGAACACCACCCTAGCCTTGGTGAACCACGATGTACATGCTACGCCTCTACGGCACCAAAGAGCTTCCTGGGCTCTGACCGAGCGTACTTAAAACGGAGACTGATTGAGGCCATATGAGACTTACGAGAGATGCGAGCGATCCCGTTTATAAGGTATCTCTGCGCATGTGCACTGTCTAGCTGTCGCGATTACCATATCAGATCTTCTTCGCTAGAAACAACGGCGGTTACGCTGGAACCAACCAACCAGGCCACGCAAAACCTAAGTTCAACGATGGGCTAAACGGAACCGTCACAAATGCAGCTAGCTAGTGATTGGAGGATTGCCAGTTTCTTTCCTTGTTGTCCCCCTAAAACATCCACATAGGGAACTATTGCATATTTAAGTTGTTATGGTCGAAATTTCCTTACATAGGTGCATGGGGTGCCAGCTCAGGTGTTGTCCTTGTATTTTGACAATGGTTCGAAATTGCGAGGAAATATTCCCGGATCCTTCCTTTGGGATAGATCTTAAACTGTCGCCATCGGCTCATTTTGCTGCTGCAGTACAAAGTTAATCCAACCAATCAATAAGAATGAATCGACAAGTATTTTCTTTTATACCTAGTTTTGTACACAAAAGTCAAAGTGAGTATTTCAATAGAAGCTAATATATTTCAAGTAATGAATGTGCACAGTGTTCACTGGATCTCTTTTCCTAAGACTTGTATTTGATCACACAGAAGACTTATATTTCTTAATGTTTCTGGGAGAATCATTTTAAAGGTTTAGTTTCTTATTAAAAATTCCTTGGGTGCTTACTACAATTTATCAATACAAAATCTTATCTTTATGCTGCAAAAATGTATGATTATTTTTATGAATGTACACCATAGATTTAAACCTTCCATACATAACACATGATTCCTCAGATATATATTTTTTAAATAAATATTCATATAATGCTATATTTTTTGCTTCTAGTTTAGATATCGCATATTGGCTATTGTTTAAATTCCTTAATCATTGTATTAAATATATTAGTGTTCATTCTAGGCATTTTTTAAAGAAAGATCCTTCTGCTTTTTTAAGCACGAATTGCTGCCCTACCTGAAAACTAACAATCCAGCCTAATTATGAAAGTGTCTATTATCACTTTTCTCATTTCAGTAGCGAAAATATTCGGTTGAATGTTGGGTAAATTCCTAGTGTACGGTGCCCCATTGGCGGCAAAGCCAAAAATAATTTTTTTTTTACGCCAAATTAAAAAAAGAAGGTTGCCGTACATCATGATAATGCTAGAAAGTCATGAAATAGGGTTACCAAACTATAAAATTTATCGCCCACCAATTGTCGCCAAATTGCATTTGGCGGGGGCACTGTACACTAAGAATTAACCGAATGTTGAAATTTTAGCCACTACAACACAATTCATCTCATCCACAATGATAATTTTTTTCTGGTCTTTCTGTAGTTTAGTTAAACAAATTTTTTACAGAAAACATGACACTTTGTTATGCAATTTCTCTAAATTTATTTATTTATATGTATGTAAGATATTTTCTGACCGTTTCCCTACTTTTAAATCATCCCTTTTTAATGTCTTTACTTTCATCCCTTTTTCGACCACCACTTTAAAATAACTTTGTATATTGCCCCTGTCTATACACTGATTTTTCCCAGCCCCAAAGCACCCAACATATCTCATGTCATGATGCGATTTCCCGCCATTAGATTTATGATGAGTCAACATTCCACATGTGACTGCTTTCTCTCCCAGGCATCTTCCCAAGCTTCCCACGTAAATTAAAAGGTGAACTGAAACTTTTAATAGCCAGTCAAATGTGTCCAGGGTGCATTCTCTTTCTAAAATTATCCGTCTTGTGGTCATGGATTCACGATGTAGCCTCAAGGCTGTAGTGTGTCGTGCTCTGGAATAATAAAAGTTTTCAACTTAAATTATGCCCCTTAGTTTTATACTTTAATGATTGACCCCTTCATAACGACTTCCCTCTAATTAAGGAATTATCACATATATATAAAGAGAATTTAGTGGTCTCACAACAGTGGCTTAATGAAAAAAAATTGCCCTAAAATAATGCCTTGTCTTTTTTCATTTATAGAATTAATTCTGAATATATTGGTTTAAAGCTATTATTTGGGAATGTTTGTAATATCTGTTCAATACAATTCTAGGTTGATCTAAAACAAGTTTTTGCAAAGTATGGAGAAGTTAAACAAGTTCTTTGTCGACGCAAAGATGATTATATTGGTTATGCGTATGTATACTTTTCTAAACTGATTATTTTTAATGTTTTACAGTTAGCAAACAACAGTTAGATTTTTATTTGAAATAATTCTTACTTTACTTAATTATAGATTTCAGAATAATTATATTGTATTTAAATGTAGATTATTTTAATATTTCATGGTTTGTGTGATGGTTTTTTTTCTATGCTTGTCTAATTTTTCAGTATTGTTAAGTTTGTGTACAAACTTGATGCAGAAAGAGTTCTTCGCTCAGCTGATGAAGTTATTTGTAACGGGCACATTCTGCCTGTTAAAGCTGCACGAAGATCTGATCAAAGGTACAATTCTTTTATAGTACACATTTTGTCAGTATATTTATGCTTACATTAGTTCCTTATAAAATTTGATTGCTATGAAATCTCAGTTTCAGTGGAATTGCATATTAGTTGGCTTCATACATCACAATGTTTCCTTATTGTCTACTTTCCCCAAAATGAAAAAAATTCCTTATTCTGTTTCCATATAATGGCGATTTATTTATATTACGATTATAATTTATTTCTTTTAAACTTGACTTTAACTACAAGTTTTATGTTTTTAAAAGAGAATATCATTTTAAAGCTCTATTTTTTTCAGTCAAACTAATGGGCCTATTGACAATAAAGCACTTTCTTATCCAGAGTCTAATACAAATGTAGTGCATTCTGGACCTAATTATTCAAATACAGGTATGTATAAATTTTATTGTTATTGCATTATCATTGACAGCATTCTTCATTTTTTTTTAAATCACAAAGAATGTTTTTGCAAACACCTCTGGGAAAAGGGTTTTATGTTTATTTTAATGATTCGGTAAAAATGCTGCTAACTTTCACAGAGCGAGATTTCCTCATGTGCGCAGATTGGCTGACATGTGGTGCAAGACCTAAAACAGAGTTCCAAGATGAAAATATTTAAAGTTTGCAACTTGCTTTGGCTTTGATGTTAAGAGGAATGTTATTTCACTCTTTGGCAACATATTAAACTTGTTAGCTATACCACTTGGCCAAATAAAGTAGATATAGTATTTTAGTAATAGAAAACGATGGGTTCCAGTAGCCCAGTGGATCTGCTGTCGTCTAGCAGTCGTAGGATTGAGAGTTCGAACTTGACTAAATGAACTTGTTAAAATAAAATTAAAACTGTAGTGATGTGATGAGGGGGTTGCCAGCTTCGCTACTAAACTGCTAAAAGTCGTCTAAAATATCCAATAATATATACTGGTGTGTATTTAGGACCGGTGCACATTAAATCTGATCATTGTTAAATGTGTTACCTCCTCATCCGACTAGTTCTAAAATATGTTGTATGTTTTTGTGTGCTTTGTCTGTAAGCATTGGTGTGCCGTTGAGCTAAAATTCTATAAGCATTGGTGTGAGGACTAAGTGTACGTAACCACTTTTCACCTCTTTGAGGAAAGGTAGAAAAAATAGTCCTTTTGCATAGGCTTGTGTGGATTTATAAACACATTCCTGGCTTTCAAAAATACATGAAATGTTTTAACATACACTCAAATCTGTTTTTGTGTGGTGGATAGGGACCACATAAAAAAAAGCATAAAAAATTTGCACAAAACTTCACAAGTAGCTATAAAAAATAGTTTTTGTAACACAATTTCAAAATATTTTTTTTATGCGGTGGATAGGGACTGCATAAAAAAGTCTCACATAGAAAATAACTCAAAACCTTACGAAATAACTAGGAATTGCTTTTTTAAACGAAATCAAGACACGAGGCTTGACAGCTACTTGGAATTTCGCCAAACCTTTTGGAATCTGATTTAGAAAATACACATGCGAATATTTTTAATATTTTATTTACATATGTACATATTTTACACATACAAAATGTATAACCATTATCCTTCGTAGTCTGACAATACGGGAACTGGGTTCAAAATCGCTTTCGACACTTGAAGATACTACCTCGCATTCGTTTAGAGTTGAATTTTTTTTTCAGTCACCTTGACGATAGTGATAAGTTTTTGCGACGACTGTTGTTTCACTAGATGCTTGTATATGTCTCGGTAGCAAGATAATAAATTATGTTCCAATTTGATTGAAATTTCCATATACCGCATACAAAAAATCGCACAAAAAAAGACAGTACAAAAACAGATTTGAGTGTACTTACTTTCTCACTTACAAGAAAAAGAAGACAAAATTAGTAATTAATCAAATACTCAAGACCAACGTAACACGACTAACTGTGTAATAGGCCCGGTAGAATGTTTCTCAATCTTTCTTGCGAATAGTATGCATCCACGCGGCATGTTTAAGTACATTGTCCCTCAAAGGGAGTCCTCACTACAGTTAATATATTATAACTCAGTGATCTGTTGGAAGGATTAAGCATATATGGAGAACAGGGATAAAGCAACCTAAATAAGGCAAGCAAAGATAACTTTAACAATAAAAAAATTAGAAAACTTAATTTTCAAATTGTTACTTGTACCACTTGACAACCAGCCATCGCATACCTTGACAACCCAACTCTGGTACGATAGTTCAATCATGGTGTCCTTAAGAAAACCAGAAAATTGTACTATCTATATTACACTCTTACAAATATGCTCATTCATTGTATATTTTTTTTTGCAAAATTATATTGTAAATATTCTATATAGAATTGTATGTAATGTGCTTTGTCATCATTGCTCATAATTCACCACCAACATGAGGCAAATCATTAAAGTTTTTTTTTGAGAAATATATATTTAATATTATTATTTATGTGTACATTTGACAATATTCTTTACTATTAATGTGTTCATATAATTAAACATGTATGCTCTTTTTTTTATCAAATACTTTAATAAATCTTTTGTGATCATTTTCGAATAATTCCGACTTCTAAATAAATAAAAGAATATATATAACTAATTTTTTTAAATGAAAATTATTTAAAAATAAGCATGCTTTTTTAATTTTTTTATAGTACATTTACCAAATTTGCTGTTCTACATTTAAACATTTTTAAATTTAAAAATATACTTCCAACTTTCTATGTTTGATAAATTTAAATCTTTCTCTTCTTAACTTCTTGGAATATAAAATATGTCTTTATACTTTAAAAAATCATTGAAGTGCCCATTCCTAAAATTACAATTCACTTCGTTTTTCTTTTGATTTGGATAGATATTGCATATATTTACTAAGATAAGAGTTGAGTTGAATGCGGAATATGCTTTTTTTTATGTTTGAAACTTCCGGTTTTTGATTAAAATTTTATTACATGTTAATGTAACGATTCAACAATACTTATAGAAAAGTATTTCCATTAATTTTTTTCTTTGATGTTATAGATTTTGGATATTTCCATCCTCCGATGTATAGTGAAGACCATCCGGTAAGTCTTACTTGAGAATCTCGTAAATTTGGAAAATATTAAGAAGTTTTGAATTAGTCGTTGAGAAAGAAAAGTAGATTTTGTTTTGAAACCGAACATTATAATTGAGGGTGTTGAAGTGCTTATGACAAGTGTCTTTCTTAAGAGTAGTGATGATGGTAAAATTATTTTTAGGTGCACTTTTAGAGTTTTTTCAATGAGTTAGCAGTTTCTTGTAGTACAAGAAACTGCTAACTCATTATTCAACTTATTATTCAAATATACTATTATGAATTATAATTTATATTTTTAACCTTGAGTATAAAATGTATTTTTAGTATTAGGTCATCATTTGGAAAAAAATATTGAAATATTAAAAAAAAAAAATTGAGGCAAAATATATATATTTTTTAGCATTGTTTGCAAATTTCAAAACAAATTTTAAATGCTTAAAAAATTGTAATTTTGGCTCTAGTCAATGCCTGCATTTTTCTTAGCTATTTACAAATCATCATTGACAATATATTTACAACTTAATCATTAGAACACCAATGATTGCTATAAACAACCCATATGTGTCTGTACCATTTATATATATAAAAATATATTAATTGCTTGAAAATTGCACTTGTTGTGATGGTATATATTCTTAATAAATAAGTTGATACATGCTTATAATAGTTTAACTTTCCTTTCCTATCTACCACACATTTAAAGGATATCTATTTTTCAGGTAAATAACTTGTTTCTATGCAAATGTTTGTGGGACAATACAATTTTAAAAAGATTTTGCATCATTTTAAAGGCAGTTTTGATTATATATGTTAAGTATTTTTTTATTATAAGACAGACATTTGAGGTACTGTTAAAAAAAATGTTTAAGTACAGTGTATGTTCGCATATTGCAATTTTGCAAAATGTTTCATTGAAAATCTAATACTATAGTTTTACTTTGAGTTGTATGTTATTAATTCAAATTTAAAATCTTTTAAAAATACCTTATAATGGATTTTGCCAAACTTCATTTCTTTCATTTTTCTACTATGGTACAAGCAAATAAACTGCTTAATTTGATTATATTTGAAGTATTAGATGTCTTTATAATAAACCAAATGACCGTGCCGGAATTTTGCTTTATTAGAACTTGGATAATTAGATTCCATGTTCAGATATGTTTCAATGGAATTTGACAAATTTTGAATTTGAATTTTCAACAGTCTTATCTATTAATATGTCAATTTCAAACACATGTAGGTCATTCTAAATTTACATGCAGACTTCATGTCCTGAAAATAATATTTTATTTCTCTTGTCAGCTTTTAGCTACTTTTATCTCATGTCATTATTTACTCATGAGCAGGGGTGCAGAATATGTTCGAACGAGGTTCAAGGGAAATTTTTACTATGGTCGATAAATTAAAAATTCAACAAAGATATCTCCTAACGTTTTTTTTCCAAATCCCTTTTATTATTAACAGTTAAAAGTGTAGTGATGGTATTCAGTCGGGGAGGCAAGGGGGACCTCTCACTTTTATTTTGCACTTTCTAAAAAATAAAACATACCTCCTCCATTTCTACAATGGACGCAAACCCATTCAACTCCTATTACATTTTTGTACCACGTGGAGGCAATTGGAGTCGTCCACAACTGTAGTATACGATTCGGCCCCAATAAATCATTACGGAACCATTTTATGGGCATGAATAGCATACCATCATGTACAGGAAGGTGAGCCACGTCCTCCCCCCACGCATTTCTTGTTTCCTCTGGATCTTGCCCCCGCTCTTTTAGCACCCAATCGCCATTCCCAATCGGTATTCATCTTTAAAATCAATTTTAAAGTACACATTTCATTACTTTATTTTTTAAATGTTAAAGAACGCCACATTCGTCTTCTGGCCACATGTTAGAGCAAAGTTTTCACTCCTGCCGCCCATCCCTATGACTGTTAATTTTTCCTATGGGAAAAAAATGAACCGTTACATTATTTGTTGAAAAAATTTTGATTGGAAAAAATCTGTTCGATATAAATTTTATGTCTATTCACAACTTCTTTATCCCTGCTCATTATAAAATGTATTACATTTGTTTAAAACCTTTTTTTAAATATATAAAAAAAAATATTATTTAAAGTCCTGCCTATTTTGACTGTTCCGAGGAAAGATTCTTTAGAAATGTATCACATATTTAGTAATGTAACAATTCTTTCCTCATTTGTAAACATTTGATCCTAATAGTAGATACTATGGTGAATTAATTATTTAACAAATAAACTCTTGAATACCATTTCCTATATATTTTAACTCGAAAATTGTTGTCCCTAATTTGTGTAACTTTTGTTACCAATTGTGCATATTTTTATTATTGTTCCCAAGAGGGTAGCAATGGACAGAAGTGAAGTTTAGGAGGGAACAAACAGTAACAGTAGTCAATTTGGAATAACTGTTGCGTACAACAGAAACAATTGCATTTAGACCCTATTTTACAGGCGAGTGTTTTTAGTCTCTGAAACTTTTGTTACCAATTTTTTTATTACATATTCAGATTTTGGAAATATGGCAAACCTCTTTTGTGTAGATTTGGTATCACTATCAGACAATGTGACAAAAAGCTTAATCCAAAGAATAGTTTCTTTAAAAATAAAATTACATACTGAATGTATTTGTTACTTGTAACCTGTGTTACTATTTGAAAGTTACAATATTAAAAAAAAATATCACTTCAGTAAACGTGAAAATCTTCAAGTAAATTTAGAATGACCCATGTGGTAATTCTACACTTAATGTCTTATCTCTGCATGATATTAATTAAAGGGTACATGGGATAAAGACATAATGTCGAACTTTTCTCAAAAATGAGTAGCGTCCGAAGGAAACTATTAAATTGTATTTTAATTTTGAGAATAAAGACATGTTAAGTGTAAATGACAAGAAAAGTTTTGCTGTACTAAAGAAGGCACATTGTTAATAATAAAAACTTGATTTATGTAAGAATAATTTTAGTTGACAATGCTTTTTTATCCCCTATACCTTTCAATTGTCTAACTTTTCCATCATACATGTCGAATAATGCCTTGACAATCTAGGAAGTGTCAATTATACTGCATATTTCAACAATATATGTATATATGTACATAAGTAGTTTTTTTTGCACTTGATTTATTGTTTATGTTTTTAAATTATAGATGTATTCCCAACCATTGATGCTGGAAGTTCTGTGCACTAATGTTGAAGACGGTATTACATTCTATGGTTACCCGTACAACAGAGCTGAAGAGCTTGCATTTCTTGGGAATTCACTCAATCAATTAAATTTGCAGCTTAACCGCTTCGATCGAAAACCTATTCCAAAAAAAGTAAGTGTTGTGTTTAAACTTTTTCTACTTCTTTCGTTTTAAGTCCTTTAACTTGTTAAGAGTCGGTGATTGATGTTGTTCCCATGTAAAGCATGCCTAGACTGCCCATACCATGTCAGAAGGTTGTGATTTGAATTAAAAATCCTCCCAAAAAATGACACAATTCAAGTACATCATTGGTAAAGAGAGTAGAAGGTTATTTTGACAAAAGCTTTGCAAAACTGCTTTCAAGAATGGAAACATAGATTGGATAAATGTATTCATCGAAAAGAGCACTTTTAAAAGGATTAAGGCTAGTAACTTATAATTATAGTATGTGATTAAAAAAAAAAGTTAACTTTTTATACAGAACTTTTATGCTTTAATTGTCAAAGCAAGTCTTTTTGGATCAACATACTGTAAAACCTTTGTCTATTAATTTATTGTTATGTATTTTAATATGTAAGTAGAACTTTATACCACAAATAAAACATTGAATCCTGTAACATAGGATATCTTGATAACAAAATTTACGAGTATTTAAAATTAAAAGTTGATTGTGTAACATAAAAAGATCTGATTATGTGTTTATTTTAATATTGGAATTTCATTTATTAAAAAAAAAATGAATCGGAAAAACTTTATATGTCTTTATGTGTCATATGTATTAATGTGATGATTTCTTAAATCATATTTAAATGTTGACTGTACATTGTTATAGGTGTATGCTGCGTTGTTCTCGGAGGATAATTCTTGGTACCGTTGCTCAGTTATTTTAACTACACTTCCAAATAAACCCGGAATGGTATGTGCCTTGATCTTTCTCTGTTTCTTTAGTTGCACTTTCCTTTAATTGTAAAAAGTTTACATATAATATTTCCCTAAATCTATTTTTATAATTATGTGTTTGGTATTTGACCTAGTCTTAGCCCTAAACAAATTGCCTGTGAGAAACTTAGTATACTTAGTACTCAGAAAAAGGTGGAGTTCGAAGTTTTAATTGCAGACATTTATTTTGGTTCTATCTAATGCACATTTTACTTAGTAAAAATTTCAATTTAAGTAAATTTATTTATTAAAAATTTCCCTATGCATAACACAGTGTTTACTCTAGACTTTTTTTTAAAGGCGGCCCGCCCTGCCAACCCTTTTTTAATCTCAATAGCGCCCTTATCCCTTTTTTCAAAAAACCCACCCTATTGTCCTTTTCAATTAAGCACAAGTATTCTTGTTACCCTAGCTATCTTTAAAAAAGGCAACGATGAATTATTTTTTTGTAAATTGGAATTAAGTGAATTCTGACCGTAGGAAAACAAACTTCTATTCCCGCAAATGAAATTTTAAGTTTTTTGTGTGTTTGTTTTCAAGAAAAGATGGTAGACGATTTTAAAGAGAATATCGCTACACTCATGCTAAAAATCGAATACCCATTCCTCCCCACCCTGAATTTTTTTTGTTTGAAACTAGCCTTTTAAAAACAAGTGCCTTTACAACAATGGGGTTTACTTTTACTGCTAACAACGCCCTGCCCCTTTTTATTTCTAGAGTGAACACTGTGTAACACTAAGCAAATTTATGTGCTGATAATTATCAGATCATTTGATAGTTAGCTACAAGTTGATGTTATAGTGTTATTGTTCATTTTTAAATTACTTACTGAAACATAATGCCTATTCCAGAAGATTTCATTTCACCCAAGAGCACAACTTTATTCTTACAACTCCTTATCAAAGAAAAACCAGAATATATTTACAAAGATTTGCTTAAATCGTTTACAAGTATAAAATAATACATTTCCCTTCCACCATACAGCAACTTGCCGATAATTTGGTTTGTTTAAACCACCAAATCCGACCACGGATTTGGTGGGGTTCCATTGATCCTTTTCTTGACCGACCCTACAACAGTCACTCAGTATCGTCACTGCTTTGACACTAACTTTTTTAGGACTCCCCTTCCGTGGGGGACTAGTGAAGGACAAAAGCTTTAAAGCTAAAGACATTTGTTTTCTGTTACATAACACTGTTATCTTATATATTTTAATCACGAATGCATCTTTAAATTTAATTATTTCTGTGTACCTTTAGTCATGTCATTCTCCAGAGCTGTTACAATGCTTATTAATTTGTATATTGAAAAGTATATCATAGAATAAACTTCAGAAGTTTTAATGGGCCTCCAGTGGGCCAGTGGATAAAGTCGTTCAGCTAGTAATCAGATGATTGCCGGTTCGAATCCATGCAATGGACAAAGAAAAGTAAAAAAAAGTAGTGATATTGCGATCGGAGGGTTGCCAGCTTCACTGCAAAAATACTAGAAAGTCGCCCAGAATATCGCAACAAATTATACTGCCATGTATACGAGACTGGTGCACGATAAATCTGACCAGGGTCCAATGTTGTGACTCCTTCCGGGATTTGTGTGTGTGTGGGAGAGAGAGATGGGCAAATTGTTGTGTCATGTGCCTGCTCGGGTGTTGTCCTCATCATCTGACTGTTTAAGAAATAAAAGGCATCGTTTCCAGGTCTTTCCTTCGAGATAGCCCTCGAACCGTCACCAATAGCCCACTGTGCAGCTCTAGTGCAACGTTAAACCAAACCAATCGGAAGTTTTAACTTTTTGTTCTTGGCTTATAGGCAAGTGCTATATGTTAATCTCTAAGAATAAAGGTTTATTGCTCTGTTACTATATTTTAGTGTTTGGTTCGTTATCTTGACTATGGAAACCAGGAGGAAGTTCACTATAGAAACGTTACTGATATACCTGAATCTCTGCAAAAGATACCTCCCTTTACTTCAAAGTTTATTTTATCCAACCTGGTGTGTGATGTCAAACAACCAAATAAGGTAAGTGTTATGTTACTACTAAAATAAGCTCTCTACTTAAGTTGCTTGTATTGTGTCTTATTTTATTATTCTTTCATTCAGCAAGTGTTTTATGACATGTAAACATACAATCATCACATCATTTTGAAAATATTAAAAGTTCTTTAAATTCCAAATTTGTTGAAATGTTTGTCATTTATTTAATGCTTTTTTTTATATAAAAACATAATTGTGAAATACTTGTTTTTATTTTAGAAAACATATCTTAATCAACTTGTAAATAAGCGCATGTCATTGTGTGCATTCTTATCAAATTCCAATCGTGAATACCAAGTCATTAAGTGTTCTTGCAATGGAAAGGATGTTATTTCTGAAACTATTAATAAAGGCTTTGCTAAGCTAAAAAGGTATAGTTTTATTTAAGTTTTATATTTAGGAATGTATAGTAGTTGAATGCTTCTATTATTTACAGAAGGATGTTTGTAATAGTACCTTACATTTTTATTAACCATTTGCACTCCGAATGCGCCAACACAACAACCAGTTATTTTTTCCCCTGTTCTTTAAAATAAACGAGAACAGCATATTGTGTTTAGAACATCAATCTTTTTTGCAACTTGTTCTCTGGCAAATACAAAACAGATTAGGATTTTTTCCCTTTATTAGTATAATTTTTTTTTATGGAAAAGAACATAGAGGAATAACTGTTCCATAGAAAGAACACACATTGCAAAGTGTTCGCGGAGTGCAAAGGGTTAAACACTTTGTTGAAAAATTTATGAATTAATATTATGCTAGAGCTCCAAATTATGAAGAAAAATGCAAATACACTTTTTCTGATGTACCCTAACATTTTATTAGCTTATTTGCTAAGCACTGTACATTGAAGACCCATTTTATTATCACAATTTTGGATTTTTGCCTCCTGTAAAACATAGGCAGCCTTTCTAATTTTGATACTCGTATGCAAAACCTGACAAGGTCTGTTAACAGAGAGTTCGAGATAAAAAAAGGGACAGATAATCGCGTTCTACTTTTAGTTCTAAAAACTGATTCTAAACAGTTTTGATTGAGTAAAGTCTATTCAACTCTACTATTAGTGTTAAGTATATATGAAAAATATATATACTTAACACAACTGAGCACTAGGGCATTAATATTTTAAAATACTTAGTCATAGAATCACAGAATTTTAATTACTTGTACAATACCTTTTAATTTGAAAAGTAATCGCGAAAAAGTGCAATTTTCTATACATTTATTTTTTATGTGGTTTTATATGTTTCTGTATTCACATCCAGTTAAATAGCAAAATACTGAACGTTTTTATTTGTTTGCATTTTATTTTTATGTGAGGAAAGTAGTTGTTGTAAACGAAAAGACATTTATTTACATTTTAGATCTCAACCAACTAGACCTGACACACAGCAAGACTTCATTCCAAAACCAAAGGCCTATGCTAGTGGTGGAGAAATAAGACTGAACAATAATTTAAATCCACCTGTTCATGTTTTGAAAGCCCATGAAATGGCAAACAGTATTCCAAATAGCAATAAAATATCACGTAAAGTGCCATTGAAAACTAAGCCCACCCTCCCAAAGAAAGAAGATGGCAACTGCAATGGAACAACGCATGAAGACCCTAAAAAAGAACAAGACTTTCATCCCATGCGAATCATCAAAAGAGGTAGCGAGCTTAGTGACGTTTTGAAGTGCAATGGATCTGTCAGTCCACCCAAGGAGAAGGCTGTAAGACTTCAGACACCTTTGTCTATGGTTGGTATAAGTTTAATATTTTTAGTAAAGCATTTTTTTAAATTTAAATTCCTGCGATTTTATTTTAACCCTCTGACGGATAAGCAAAATTTCGAATCAGTAGGGTTGTTTTTACTACAGGAAATTTTAATTTATATTTTCCAACACATTCCTTTCATTACAAAAATATTTTTTTAATTATACCAGTAGAGAAGGCTGTCAAAAGTCCTCCTAATGCTTTATATTAAAAAATTATTTCAAAAATTAGATTTTTTATAAACTTTTATATTTTGTGTACTACTGGAAAAACTAGAGATACTCGAACGGATATGCACGTTTGTATCTGTCAGGTAGTTAAACTATTGCATTTTATTAATAATTAGCACTGTGTTAAGGATAACCACCCTTAACACTTAAATTTTTTTTTTAAACTCATTTTGTACTAATTTTACATTAATTTGTGGTGAAATAAGTTTTACAAAATATAATTCCATGGACTAGCTTCATTAATATATATCACACTTTGACATGTTTAAGATATATTATTTTCTATTTAATTTTATGTTAAAATTAAACTTTTTTTATGTTTTAAGATGTCTTAAAAAATACTTTGTTCTTCTTTTAAATATATACATCCTATTGAAATTTAAGCATTATTTTTAGTTGATAATTTTATTAACTGTTATAGTGTCTTAAAAAAATAAATCCGCTTTATTTTTAAATAGAATATTCACAAACATTTAAAGTTAAATTTGAAATGTCCTTCAATATTGTTCTGGACAATATTAAATTGCCTGAAAAGAAATATCAGTAAAATTGAAAACATTTCATTTGTTTTAATTTAAAGCTTAGCGATAGGTATTGAATTATTAAATTATATGGTAAACAGCAACACAATTGCTATCAAAGATTAAATGCTTTTGTGTATAATATCCAATTCAATTGTAAATTCCCATATATAAATAAAAGAATTTAAAAGTGCTCCATTAAGCCACCGTGAGATATATTTTTAATGTAAATTTTGTTTTATTTCCAGATTGATACTGTGATTCCTAATTTGAAATTAATCAATAACATTCGAAGTTTGGTTTCTCAATCTTCAGACGATACCATTATTAATTGTGCAGTGGACTTATTGAAAGAAGAGATTAGCACAATCGAGTTGACAGAAAGTTCTAAAAAGTGTGTTGGTGATGCTTACAATGAGTATTCTGAAGCTCTAAATAAAACCAAGAAATGTTTAGATAAAGTAAGATTTCCTCTTCTATTATTTAGAGTTATTTAAAATTATTTAATGTGTAAGACCACTTCATAAAACTATTTCTTATGTGTTTATTATATTGTCATCGGCACGTTTCGTAATTCACCACTTTTAATGTCAATTTACATGTTAAACCATGGAAATGCCTGTTAGGAAATGAGCATATTTATGTAAAGACTAGATATTAGGGATGTAATATTTACATTCAAATAAATAAAAATCAGACGATGGAGCTTTTCTGGCCGTATTCTAAGAATGAATGCAAATGAAATTCCAAATGTTGCCCTCAGTTGAACGTTTGAGTGAGCTCGTCCCCAACTAACATGGCATAGAATAATGGAAGGCAAGAGAAACGAGGCTGGATGGGCGAGCTGGCAAGAAGCAAGGAATGCTGTAGGTGAAACAAGGCGCTGAAAATCTAGATTGAAGGCCTTATCCGCCTCTGGGCACGATAAGAAATGATGATGATGATATTGACAGTATTAGAATAATTCATTCATGATCTTGTTTGTTTTCAAAGAGATACTCTTTAAATTATATACTTTTTAAGAAATGTTCAGGCACTAATAAGCATGTTTTACCCTTCACAGTAAAAGTAAAGTTAAAAAAATCTGACATTAAATCTCAATTGTACGAAATCAGCTAGAAATTTCTAACGATAGTCACGGAGCATTGATCATTTGTCATTCAAAATATCTAGTCATTGTCTGTCTATAAAACAATTTAAAGGAGCAAGAGGACTGAAAGCAATGAAATCAGGCGAACATGTCTGAAATAAACTAATTTTAAAGAGCAAATATAGAAATGACTTACTCCTTTTCACTCTGTGCTATAATTCTCATGTTTTAATCATGCGGGGGAGCTGCGGTCACAAACCCAAGGTAAAGATTAAATATTAGTTTGAGTGAGTGTATTATAATTGAAGAGCAGGTTAGAAAAGAACAGGTTTACCTGTTATTTTTAAACTATGACAATCATAAGGATTTTGTTATTTTCTGGCAAAATTTAAAATGTTTGCTTGTGTTTGCAAGAGAATTGTTTTGAATAGAAAAGGTTAGGAATTTAACAAAAAGAAGTCACACAAATTATTTGTTTCAATGTTGAGTATTTTAATTATTTATTTAGTATGTCTCATTCTGTTTTGATTGTTTAAATGTTACTGAAACTAAAATAATTACAAGTTTTATCCATTAAAGTTTATAGATTTAACATCACTTAGCTTATTAATAAATTTTAGCTTCAAAGTAAAACATTTTTTTAACAAACAAAATAAATATTTAAAAATATTGCAGTTTTTAAATTTTGATAAATAAATTACATATCTTGCATTAATAAATGCATAAACCAATAGTTCGTATAAAAGATAAAAACCATCATAATAACAACAATAATCTATATTATATATAAACAAAACAGATTCAACAAATAACTTAAACACAATATCATTAGCTTCTATTAATAAAAATATTACTGTAACTCTGTAGTTTTTCTTTAGTATTCACATATTTTTATTTTTTTAAAAAGTATTATAACTACTGCAATAAAGAAATTTTATTCCCTTTTTCTAGAGCCTTTTTCCCAGTCTTAAATTGGAAAGGGATCTTTGCAGGAGCACCCTATGTGATAAGCTTAAAGCATATCTAGGAAGTTGTGATAGATCAATTTTTGAGCGAAAAGAGAAAATTCAGGTATTTTATAAAAGTTGTGAAACATGCAAAAATTATTGTATTGCTATGCATAAAAATAAATTGAATTGAGAATTGTTTTTTAATCTAAATTTTCTTATTTAGTTTAGAAAAAATATTTTTTTAAATTTTGAAATTGTTTTTATTTTTAGAAAACTATTACTGACCTGGCGAGTAACTCTAATGCGTGGATGAATGTGCAATTGGGCAAAAGGCCAAACAACCTTGAGGAACTTATTACAGAATATAATAAAGTAAAGGTTAGTATATTTAAAATAATTTCAAAAAAGCAACTATTCAATGTGTATTAAAGTGATAGATTTATAATGTTATTTACTTTGTTATTAACTTTCTTAATCTGTTATTAACTTTGATAATTTTCCATTCTCACTTAGTACATTTTTTTAAATTGTTGGCTTACAACTTTGTATACAACTTTTTCTAATAATTTAATCTAAAAAATATATAATATTGAGTTTAATCACTCGTCTATATTGGTGACATATTAAGTTATAGTGTCAATTTTGTCAGATGTATACAAGTTATGAATTAAACTCTGAAATTGAATGAATTGAAGTTTATATTAATTGCTAAGCCAGCTTATCTTAATTCAGTTTTCTAAAAGTGTTTCTTGCTTTGGCTGTATTTGCTTATTAATAAGAAATAATAAAATTGTGTGTTTTGTATGAAGTTTTTAATTTTTTGTTGATTATTATTATTTTATACAGGAAGAAAGATGGAAACTAGTTTCTGAAACCAGAAAAAATACCAATCAAAACCACAGGCAGTTTATGGATGTTTTTGCTAAGTTACAAAGGGTAAGGTTTTAGCACCTAATGAATGTGCAATAACTTGTTGAGACATTTACTATAACGTAATTTATGTGAGAATTTCATCTGTATATTTTTAAGCATTAATTGAAGGATGAAATTGTTTCTAGAGATAATAAGTTTTCTGCATAAGTTGTTAAATCTTTCTAATCTAAGTGTTGTATAAACTATGATTAAATTACGTAGGTTACTAGAGTTATATGTCATTTTTGGATGAACTTAGTAAAAATTGGCATTATACTACAACATTTTTCTGACACTGAAAGATATTTTTGAATGTTTAATAAAAAAATAACAACAAATCGTAGATCTAAATTTCCTTCATGGCTTTTTATTATTCTCTCTGAATTATCTAATGATTTTTATTTTAGGAATTGTATTTAAACACTTTGGAGGAAACAGACTGTTCAGAGTCTCATACAAATGACACCAGCACTAGTAAACCCCCTTCATATTCTGAAAGGTTAAATGAAACCTTGAATGACTTGGGCAAGGCTCTGGATAAAGAAATTCAAATGCTAACCTTTGTAAGTACATGTACAAAAAATTGGAATTTCAATTTTTGAACGTTTTATTTGAATGAGTTTCCTAATATTTTAACTATATTTCACTGTCATAATTAATTTCAATATTTTTCTCTTAACATTTTATTTTTAGTAACAGTTTTTTTTATTTACATTATATAGAACAAAGAAAGCAAAGTCGTGTCAGTAATTCAATGTCTTCTGGATATACTAGACGTCCACAAAGAAAAGGTGGATTCAGTTTGTGAGTTATATGAAAACCGTTATGCGATGTTCAATGAATTAAGTAAGTTGCCTGATATAGATGCAACTTTGAATGATCTTGCAACTGCTGAAGAAGAGGTTCACAACTTAGCTCAGCAGTTAGCCAACCACAGAAGCTCAATTAATGTAGGTATCTTTCTCTCTCTCTCTCTTCCAACTTGTTTGAATTATACATTGTGTGATTTTTATTGCTTTGTAAAGTTGTACTAATTCAAATTGCTTTACAAAACTGTATGGATCTCATGTTTTTTTTAATTACCTCGCAAGCAATGAAAATGTTTCCTTATAACTTGTGATCTAACTTATACATTATAAAAATATCACTCAGTATTTCAAATAGGCTCATTAATTATATGGATATAATTAGAAATCATTTTATATTTAAATTAAATAGTGTTAATTTTTAGTGTTTTATTTTTCCTATATTTGAAGGAAAAAAATTTGAGAAAATAATTTATGTAAATGCGTTTCTCTTAAAAAATACATGAGAATTCCAAACTTAATTAAATGTATTTGTGATTTTAGTTCTGAAAATGTGCATATCTTTCAGTTTTGTGCTTTATTACTAAAAAACATATTGGTAAATGTCGAACTTTATGTACTATTGGCAAATGTCAAACATTATATACGATTTGGCATTTATGAAAGGTTATTTTACATTTCATTAATGATAGCTACGCATTAAAATATTCAGAGTAAAACATCTTAGATATCTGAAAATAAAAAGTATTTTTATTTGGTGAAATAACTTTTAAAGATTTGAAAATTTAGGCAAGGTTTCTATTTTATTGATTTTAGTCTGTATATATGGATTTTATTTATTTCGATTTTTAATTTAGCAATTTGATGTTAATCCACAATTTAAAATTTATTACAAATACCAACAGCTTAGAAATAGAAGCTATGTTTTAGTGAATATTGCATCATGCAAACAAATACCATTGTTTAATAGTGGTTGGTCATTGTATTTGAACTGTTATGAAAAAAAGGATGGTACATCAAAACAAAATTATAAGCATAAATACCTATTGAAGTAAGTTGCAAGATAATTCAGCAAAGAAAACCAGCGATATACTAACAATTTAGAGTTTAATTATCCTTCACTATTTTTTGTAACAAAAAAGCAAGTTTATGCATTAATTTGACTAAATAGAATTTGAAGTTTTAGAAACATGCTTTTATTTTGATAACTGTGCTTGCTTGTTTGAAAATTTAATACCTCTAAAAAAATTCAGTAAATTACAAACACCTAAGAATAAAGCTTCGATATAGTTCTGATTTGTCTATAAGTTTTTTGTTTTTAATAACTCTTAATTTCATGTAAATAACTTTAATTCATTTTTATTGAGTGTATTTAATTAGTTACGCATAATGACTAGTCTAACCCTGTCATTGAAAAATAATGAATTTTTTGGTTGGTGGGAGTGTTTACCTTTCTGTTTGTGTTGTATTTTTGCAATATGATGTCTTTATGTCAACTATTTTCTTTTTAATCTGTTCAGCAAAGCAAAGTTAATGAGACTATTTTTTAGGAAATAGAAGTTGGTTCATTATCTCCTGAAATTACTGATCTTGGAAAAGAGCTTCATCGTACCATTATTAGAGAAGATTACTTAAAGGTGATTATTTTGAATGCTTTTTCAATAGAGAACTATATTTAGACCAACTTTTAAAGTACTAATTATTTATTGCTATTTCGCTATTTTTTATCTATAAATTGGATAATTGAGTAAATAAGAGAAATTTTAAGATTGAATTCAAAATGAGGTTAAATTAATCTTTGAACAAAACAACAATCTTGCAATTTGTTAATGCTTTAAATTTTTTTCTTAACATCTAATTCATTCAATACTTGCTTTCTTTTTACAGACAGTCTTGGCAAAAGTTTCGGATTCATATTTTCCAGAGTTAAATACTGAACATCCAGAACTAAGGTTATTTGACCATTCTGTAAGTATTATAAAAGGTTCAAGATTTCAAATTGCTTGTAATATTTGAAGTATAAACAAGAATTAGTCTAGTATTGTATTACTTTTCTAAGCATCTAAAAGCATTAATACTTTGAATAAATAGTTTTATTGTATAACTATGAGATTTATGAACTTACAATATTGGAATAATAGTTTGATTTGCAAGTTTACAATACTTTTCTGCTTCACTAACATTCATTGGTTATTTTTGAATGTGTATTTTACTAAAGTAAAATATATAATTGTGTAATTATAATGTTTTTTTAATATGAAGTTTTTCATTTGCAGCGAAACAAGTTTCTTCTGAAGAATTGGAAACTGGACTATTTTTTTAAGTTTAAAGTCAATGCTAGAAGAAATTTGTCATTTGCCTCAAAATTACTTGAAGAACCCATAGTTATAAAAGTAAGTAGTTATGCATTGTATAATAAGTGTAATTACAGGGTTCCCACGCACCTGGAAAACCGGGAATTGTCAGGGAAAATGAAAAGAGGTTGAAAAAACCGGGAAAAGTCAGGGAAAATCGCAGAATTTGAACAATTTCTGGAAAAGTCAGGGAATTTCTTTTCAGTTGGCTAATTCTCAATCTGTCACCGAAACCGTTCACCGTCGTTCAATATGTTCCGTAGTGATGATGTCATACTTAACTCTTCCATCATTTTTAATGACAGGAAAAATGTGCGCATGCAAACGTCTAGCTTAGCTGTGCGCTTTCTATAATGATTGTCACAATCTCCATTACGTTAGCTAACGCCGTACCCGTACGTTTTTTTCTCTCGTTTCTAGACGTTCCTGTAGCAGATTTTTATTTTCTTTACACTCTTTTGTCTTAAACTCCATAATGTTAAAAAAAATTATGCTCGTATTGCCGAATTTTGTGATGTATTATTTTGGAAGCGATGTAGATATAAATATTCTTTTTCTGCGCATACTCTTTGTAGGTGACGTGTTTCTTTACTCCGTGGTGACGTGCGCACCGTGATTGTTTCTGCGAGGGATCACTTTCTTGTTGCCGAATTTTTTAATGAATCTTTTTAGGGGTCATGTCTTCCAAACATTAGTTTTCTGCAAACGTTTTTGGTTTCTAATACCATGCAACAAGAATATTTCAGCTGCCTTTATTGCCAAATTTCCGAATGCAATCCTTTTCAGACGATCCTTTGCAGATTTTTATTTCCTACCATAAAGGTTTTCTTTAATTTTTAATTCCATATACTGCGAAATGGATAATTTTTTTATTGCAGAATTTTATGATGCATTATTTGCGTGGGCATATCATGTAAATAAATTTCTTTACATCCACCCGTTTCCTTGAATGGATCGTTCCCCTATTGAATAATTTTGTGGGTGAATTATTTTTGTGGCAAACTCTTCAGAGGTCCTACTTTTCGTAGTCTAACCCGGAATTCCGTTTTTTTTTTTTTTAATTTGGAGACTTTATTTTAAAGTTGAGATTGTTATACCTCTAAGGCTATGCTAAATTTCGTTGTGTCTGGCAAATGCGCGACCTCAGTAAAGGTCGTTTTTTTTAAGAATTTTTTTCCATTAATGAAAGGCATCAATTTATAGAAATTCACGAAATGCGATTTGCTGCGAGGTCCTTTGAAATGCTTTCAATCCTTTTGCATCTCATAAATAAATGCTTATTTTTCAGTACTTCTTAGTTTATTAGGATTTGCATTGCACTAGTTAACGAAATTGCTTAAAATTTTTAAATTTTTCCACAAATGAAATTTATTTTACTAAGTTGAAGTTTGGGACTTGTCTTTTTATGTTAAAACGTTGACTTTTGAAAGTAGCTTGTCTGTTTACGTTTGGATAAAAATTATTTTAGGCATTAATATTGGGTTGAAACTTTTATGTGTTTAATTTATTTTAATAATAAAAATTTAATTTTATTTAACTTTTTGTAGTTTTTTTTATACAACTATATATTTAAAGGGATTGAAAAGCGAACCTTGCACCTTAATTCAAATTGATTGATAGACGAGCAAATGCATTTTGCGTATTTTCGTGTGTGCTTTTTGAAATTATTTTTTTTAGCAGTAGCTAATTTGACATAACTTGGGTATTTGCTTGCAGTGTAAGCTAACTGATGTTCACGCATGTGCTTAAGAAATTTTGTTGATGGGTTAAAAAGTGCTTAATACAGAAATTTAACTCTGCACACACTGTTGCATAAGACAGTATTTGGTTTTTTTTTAATCTACTGGAAAACAGGGAAAAGTCAGGGAATTTTGTTTTAGGTTTTGAGTGGGAACCCTGTAATTAGTATTATTTAAAATAGCCAAGTAAGAATATAATAAACTTAAAACCTAAGGCTTTGGCCAATTAGGCATTTAAATGCAGCTTTTAACACTGATTGTGTCATTATGTATTTTGTTTAATAATCTTTTCATCTTTTGCTAAATTCAAATAACAAATCTTAATATTTATCATACTGAAATATTATTTCACATTTAAAAATTTTAATATTAAATGTTTAAACCCTGTAAACAGTGTTGGAAATATTAAAATTGTAAAGTTTTTTGCAATAAAATTTAATTTATGTATGATGTATGTTTACAAAAAAAAAAAGACTTTTTTTTTAAAAAATAGGTATGGATATTTTCATTAAAATTATTTCAGATTTTCTTTAATGCATATTTAGTTTGTTATAACCAAATTATTCTGTAGGAATACTCATATTCAAGCTTGGAGGATGCAAACACCTTTATTAAGAAAGCAATTGCTTGGAATGAAACTAAAAGTGATTCATTGGTAAAGATTAAAGCATTGTTTCCTGGGGTAAGTGCCTGGAATTCCTTTTATTTTCTATTAAATTATGGTGATTTATATTATAAAATAAATACCTGCTACATGATATTTTATTAGTCTGAGCATCTAAAATCTGTAGTTGTGCAAACAATAATTTATTGTTAAAAAAATACTTAATTTTGCCAAAAAAAAATACCTGTTTATGGGTTGTTAGATTGAATCACTATTTAAGTTGAAATTGTATGCATTGCCTCCTTCTCCTCTTGTTTATTATGAAATTATTTTACTAAGCTAAACAATGAAGCATTAGGGCTATTTTAGGTGTAATATTTTATGTACTTACTTTCCAAAGAGACTAACAAATGTAAATCTAAAAAAAAGTTGTGTTTGAAGGTTAAAAATTATCCTCTTTTTTTTTTCAAAACTATTTTATGTATCAGATAAAACATTTATAATTCTGTTGCTTATAAACATATTACTCATACAAGCATAAGAGGTAGAAGGAAGAGGTATTGCATAAAACAAAATCCCCATTCTATGATTTGGATAGCTGTCATTTTCATGCATATGAAACTAAATCAGTGGTTCCAAACCTCTGAATATGTCAATGGACAAACCAGATAAATGTTAAATAAAGCATGGACCACCATTGAGATGACAAATATTTTTATGGTAAATATAACTCGTGTTAAATTTATAATTTTTGCAAATAAATTTATTAAAAACACAAAAATGGTATCGCATTTAAATGAAATTATATGAAGTATTTAAGATATAGCATTTCAAATTGATAGGCATCTATTTTCAAATAATAAAAAGATAATTGATCTCATGTTTGCACCTGTTTAAACAACTTCAATATTTTTTATTAAAAGTATGGGAGAAGAAAAGAAAAATACACCTTGTCAAATCTGAAAGTGGAAGAATTTCTTTAATTTTTTCTTCTTCAATTGCGAGTTGGGAACGAATGAACTAAATCCAAATTTGTATAATTTTTGTTATGTATATGAACATTGTTAAATTTTTTTTAATAAATGCATTTGATGTTAAAAGTAACTTATTGTCACAGAATGAATCAAATGTGTATGTCATCCTGCC
The DNA here is from genome assembly GCA_963932185.1 of Troglohyphantes excavatus. Taxonomy (NCBI): domain Eukaryota; kingdom Metazoa; phylum Arthropoda; class Arachnida; order Araneae; family Linyphiidae; genus Troglohyphantes; species Troglohyphantes excavatus. The sequence goes on from OZ010667.1 coordinate 38,744,361, forward strand.
ACCTGTTCCAAGCACTCTTCTGGAGCGTTCCCTGCTCCCATCCCCTTTCGAAGCTGAAAAGGCCTGCCGCATGCTTCGCAGCGTGCTCACTGGCTTGACAGATATTCACAAGCAGGGCCTTGTTCATCGATGTTTGCATCCGTTGACAGTGCTGGTCCAGAATGATAAAGCTCTGCTAGATTTTTGTTTTGATTCTGTAAGTAATGACACACTTGTAATTCTACTTTTCCAAGTGTCACAAGTCCATGTACCTGAAAAATTACATTTTGTATTAAATTTAATAATGCTTCACTGAAATTATTTTTAATTAAATTACCTTTAGAGGATTATTTTTTTGTTCATATCTTGTAATATATATATATATATTTTACTATTATATGTTAGTAGTGTCATATTTTTTAAAATTTAAGGTTGTTTACAGTTGCCATCATTTCACATTTAGAATATAATCAATTTATAATGTGACATATTGAAAACCTGTCAACTTGTATGGATCATATGTACAGTGTATGGATTTAAACCATTTTGTATAATTGTATTATTAGCATTTAAAAGTGAAGATATTTTATTTCTTTTACAAAAATGTACTATTTTGGGCTACAAAAGAGCATCAAGAAGCATAGAAACAACAATGATTCTTAAAAAGATTAGCTATTCCATTGTTAAATTGTGTTGTTTTCATTAAGTTGTTAATTGGTGAAAATACTTTTGAAACTTTAGCTGCTAAAATATTATTTCTTTGTAAAGCAATGTCTTCATTTGTATTTATATGACTAGTTAGTAGTAAATAAGAAACAAATTATTGATTTTTAAAAAACATTTATGAATATGTATATATATATATATTTAAACAGTTATTTTTCATACTTGACACCAATAAAATTAGTCTTTAGTAATGTTACACAGACAGTCTTATGAAATTTTTTTCATGAAAAAAAAAATGGTACATATTTAATTTCTTAAAAGTTTGCAGGTATGTGACATAATTTTGAAACAACTTTGAATATTTTAGTTAATATACAATGTTCCTAATTCTAGAAATATCTGAATGGATTATCAAATCTTAAGGGTATCAGTTTTGATCCACCAGAGAATAGGACAATGCATGAATCAGCTGACATGTACAGTTTTGGTTGCTTAGTACTTTGGGTAAGTAACTGTAATGCTATTATTTTACATTTGCTTTACCAGTGATAGTGAATTGATATTGCATATATATTTGAACAAAAGGATTGAAATTTTTTTTAAATTGCAAATAATACTTTCAATTTAGTCACTAAAAATGTGTAGAACGTATTTTCCTAATTCTCTTCACTTAACTGAGTTACTACTTAAAGTCATATAATTTTAGTTCTCTTTTTATACTTGTAAAAAGTATAATTGATATTCCCCGAGAGAATAACAACCTGGTATTTTAAAAATTGGGGTTTTGCTCATAATTTTGTACCAAACCACTAACTGGTAGCACATTGTTAACTGCAATAAATTTATTGTTAAACTTTTTGATTTCTTGGAAGTTGCATTTCCCATGTGGTATTAGTGCACTTAAGGGTTTAACTGAAATATTGCCTGTGTGTAGGTTTCAATTAGGGTTGAACCGGATAGTGGTTTTGCCGGATATCGGATATCCGGCGCACATTACAAACCGGATATCGGATATCCGAACTGGATTTTGCCGGATATCCGATCAGATATCCGGCAGTTTCTTTTTTATGAAAATATCTTCTCAAACACACTAGAAAATACGGAAATCGGTCAAAAATTACGAAATATTTTTTTATTCTATAATATTCCCCAATTACTTACCCTTAAGGTGATACTAAGATTGAATAAATATTCAAAAAACTTTTTTATTTACAAAGGGGTAAGTCTAGGGTGCTGCTTAGCAATGGGCGTATGTTTTGTCCACTTTAAACTCAATTTCTGAATAATTGTATTTTTACCATATGCTCTTTCATTCCAAACATAAAAACTCAAGTTTGCTTAAACTTTTGAGAAATTTATTTTTATTTTAACTTTATATTAGTTGTGAGATGTTATGACCCTCCACCATAACGATTCATCAAAAAAAAAAAAAATTAAAGTTAAAAACTAAAAAATTCAAGGGGGAATCTGCACACTGTTAATACATTGGTAGAATTTTCAGGAAAATACTTAAATACCATATTCTTAGCATGGATAATTGACCGCCACAAAAAAAATCTTCGATGTTTTATTCATCCGGATATCCGGCTTGGAAAATCGGATATCCGGCACTTTACTTCCAGATACCGGATAGTTAAAAGTCGGCCGGATACCGGATATCCGTTTCATCCCTAGTTTCAATAGAATATGTAATACCTTTGTAATTGAAAAGTGATTTTGAAAACGTTGCCAGTTTTATACTACCAAATTATATAAACTGAAAAGGTACTTACTGGAATGATATGAAAGATACTCACACTAAAATATAATGGTGTCTCCAGTATGCAACTCTCACTAGTTTAATTGCTAAAATCAAACACCCGCCTTCTAAAGGTTAAATTTATTTTACTGCCATGACATCATTCAAAAGAATTTTATTAATATTTTTGCAGCTATATTTGATGGTGATCAGTTGTAGATATGTTTATATTAAGGTGGTCATCGATTATAATTCTGAAAATATCAAAATTTGACTTCTAGCCATGAAATGTTAATTGAAATATAAAATTTGTACTAAAAAAACTACTTTTGTAAATATATAGAATTTTATTAATGTATTTTTATTGTTAAATAACTATTGCTTATAATAAAGTTGTAAGCAATCTATATTTGGAAGGAATTGTTTTTATTGTAAGAATTAATGTTTTGGTAAATAAGTGTTTATTCCATTGTTTCTTTTGAATATTTGCTTTCAGGCTCTCTTCCCAAATTTGTCTTTCACTGCAACTGCAGATGGAGTTCCTAATATAGCCGCATTCAGAAGTATTGTAAGTGAAGAATTTCATGAATTATAAATTTTACTTAAGTTATATATTTCTGCTTCCGGCTCAAAATATTCCAATATAGTCAAAAAATATTATAGATAATAGATTTTTTATTGATCTGCAATTTTTTTTAAACCTTTTATATGCCTCTGCTATAATTATTTAAAATTGTACATTAATTGATTCAGATATGTAACAAACTGTTTTTTTTTTTAACTATTTCAACTCACAAATGAATCTGACTGATTTGGAATTAAAACTCCTAACATATAAAACTTTTTTAAAAGATAACAAATTTTAAAACTACATTACTTAAAATTAGCACGGACTATCCAACTCTTAACTACTTCTATAACTATGATTTTTTGTGTCAGTGGATTGATAATTGTTTTTAAATATTTCAATTTAATTTGTACAATTAGGTTTTTTTTCTGTCATTTTTCTAATAACCTTTGTAGTTTTATAGGTAAGAAATACATTTTTGCAGGTCATAGGTATTGTCCACCTACTAACCATATAAAGTATTTTTTCTGTAAACATTTATTAATCAAAATTATATACGTTTTTACAGTAAATTACAGTTTTTGCTATTTAATTTTTTTTATTGTGTTGTATATAAATTTGAAATTTATCTTATTTGAGTTTCTTGTTTTATTCTTGTTTAAGTTTACTTCAAGTTGCATTTTTTTAACATGATTCTTATTACAGGTTGAACAGCTGATACTTCCGAAGGATTATGCATTGCTTTCTTCGCTGGTGGATGCTAAACCAGAAAGAAGACCCACTTCAAGTGCATTACTGGGCAAAGGCTTCTTGTCCAAATACGAGGCCTACTGCCGCTCACAGTGCGAAGCTCAAAAGGCATAGGTTTGCTTCTAAGTACAATGGTGCCATGTATGAAATAGTCACAGCTATTAGTTTAATTTAAAATACTAATATTTTATAATGCTAATTATTTTTAAGTCTGGAAACTTGACTATTTTCATGTGCCATAACAAAGATTTTCTCATTTATGGGGCATGCAAGGTTTAATAACGACTATATATTTTTCTTTTATCCTGAGTCAAGGATATATTCATTGTTATATAGAGTTAAGTAGAAAGTACCTTCTCAATTTAAAGATATTTCGGGTATTAATGACCAAAGGAAAACTGTTTGTATAGAGGTTTTTGTGTAAAGTTTGTAAACAAAGAAATTATTTCTGGTAATTTTGATGCTGTGATTTTTTTTTTTTATAATTTTTGATTTCCACTTGTTTGATATATGTAATTTTCTGTAAGTCTCTATTTTTCGAATAAATTTCTATATTTCTGTGATATTTCTTGTGTTTATGTAAAAGTCTACTTTACTGAACATATCCATTTGAACCTTTTTTTTCCAAAGGTATTTTTTTTTTAAGTTATAAAAAAGTTTTAGAAATCGTAGTATTTTTAGATTGTTATTCTGGTAAATAGTTTTCTAAATATAACAATACAGTTGGAAAATTATTTTTCAGAAAAGAAATCTATTTCAACCTAATGAAAATAAATTTAAGGTGTTTTTACAAATATTAAAGTGTTTTAAAATATAAATTCTCAAGAATTTGTTTAGTAGTTGTTTTCTTCGCCTGTTTAGTGAATCAATCTTAAGCAATTTGGAACTATCCAAACTAGATCTTATATGATAAGCATTTATATGCTTATTGCGTACACATAAAATTTAATTGAACTTTATTAAATTCAGATTAAATCAATTAAACATTTAGTAATTTATAAATTTTAAAGCATAACCATAAATATAAAAAAAAAAAGTTCAGATCACACCTGTCATTACAGTTTTACTAAAAAATTACAATACCTTAATTTCTAACATAATTCAATTTAGCAAGAAGAAAAGTAGTTAGGATAAAATTATACAAAATAATACACATATGAGGTTTGTAAATTGTGAATAGTTCGAATAATTATGTTTATAATAAGAATCAATATAATTTAAAGTTTAAACTAAATATGTGTACACATCTAATTTATGATTAAGTTAAAAAAAATTCTTGAAGAAAATTTTGCCTTAGAGTCTGCACCATCTCTAAAAATCTAAATGTTTATGTCATGCTTCTATGATCCAATTAATGAAAAAGTAATGTGTTTTATGTTTAATTCCAACTTTTTTAATTATTTCATTGAACATAGAATACAATTTAAAATTATTGTAAAGTATAAAAGATGTTTTCCAGTTGCACTCATATATAAGTAACTTTATTACATTGCTTTTTTTACTGAGGTTTTCCCGCTTGCGCTAATGTTAAAGTTGATAGAAAAACCTGTCAAAAATAATGCACTTGCTTTGCCCGTTTTTAATTTTTTCCTGTGTTGTTCGGCATTCGTGTGTTTTTGGCTTTTCCGCCATGCTCCTTCAGGTTGTAAATAAACCAGAGCTCTTTTCACTTCTCTTCAAATAAACCTATTCAGATCTCCACAGATCGAAATGGATTTATTTTACTGACTTGATACAAGTTTTATTAAGTCATTATTTGAAGTATTTCCCCCGTTTTGACTTGTTATAAAAATTACGTGAAGTAAATGTAATTTGTTTAGTTTTCCTGATTTAATACTTGCATAATTTTTCTCGTTATATGCTAATGATATTTGTGTATCCACGCGAGTTTATGTAAATGAAGTTCGTATAAAAGCAAGTGCTCCACTTCATATCCAACCGGCACTTTCGTCGGCTCTTTTTGATCAACTTGCGATTTAGCTATGTGTATTTACATAACATGGCTGCTTTTTCTAAAGCTATTAGCCAATTTATGCAGGAAGGTACAGCCATGTGTAATGGCTGTTTTTCATTTCTTGTAGTGTTGTTTGTTTCATTTTTTGCTGGATAATTATTTTATAGTAAATTCTCTAACTTTTATTTAGTATCCGATTTATTTAAAGTAGGATTAAGTTTAAGGTAGGTTTGGATTTAAACTTTTAAAACTTTGCTAGGGATGTTCATCATTTCAACAAAAGTAACTTTATTACATTTGTATTTTTTTAAATTCTTGCAGCTTTTTTTCAATTAAAAATATAAGATTTGGTAAAAATAAAATTTTGATCCTATTTGAAAATACACTAATGTGAAATAAATTTGCAAAATTGTGTACTTGCCCAATATGTAATTATAAGAATTTTAGCCGATAAATTAAATATTCAATATTACAAGCTCTGTTAACATTTCTACACATTAGCAAAGATTGAAATAAAAAAAAAATCAGCAATAAATATTTTGAATTCCTGTCATAAAAAAGCAAAAGTTTTATTTCCGACAATACTTTTTTTTAATATTAAAAAAAAATGATGTAAAATTAATGCTCAATGAAAATAACCATAAAACCATTTCACACTAAAGAAACATGTTTTTAGAAACATGTTAAAGAAACATGAAACTGCTTCTTTCAACCATATATTGGATATAGCCTTCAATATTTTTTTAAACCTCAGTTGCTATATTTTTATTTATTTCTTTTTCTGTGGTTTTCATGTTTATACAGGGGATACAAGTTTCCGAATTTGTTCAAAAATATTTAGGCAAGTGCATAGAAGATGCATATTTAAGAAAACTTTGATAAAAGGCCAGGAATTTGTAGTTTTAAGAAAAGCATTCTTCAATTTTATCTTGTTTACATGCGATTACCTAAAATGAACAGGCGCTACACAGTATGTACATTTCAAAGTTTATTATATACATTTTACACAAATAAAAGTATTTAAAAAGTTTTCCATTCAGTACTTTAAATAGATTTTGTCAGCATTAAGCACAACAATTTTTACAATGTACAATCCAATCGTGTCCTTTCTTTGATTACAATCGTCCATTCATCCATTTCTTCAACATCTGTCTCCAACTTTTAGACTTCATATATTTCGGTTGCATCCAATTAGCCATTGGATTTTTGGTTGTCCACCTCCTCTTATTATTCCCTGGCCAAACAAAGTTTGGTGGGGGCATCCCCTTAGGCCATCCCTTGTATTTATTGACAGGCCCAGAAATTTTCTTTGGCTTCACAGGCCACTGATTAACATTCCCACCTATTTTGTCTCTTCGGTTTTTGCTTCCTTTTGGATTGCCCTTTCTAGGTGGGAACACCCATGACTTGCCAGGTGGTTGAGTCTTCGTGTCGTCTTTAGTATCGCCTTTATCAGCTGCTGTTGGCGGACCAGGTTTGGGCCCACCTGGTAATTTTGTTAGGATTATTATTTGAGGTGGACCACCATCGTCACCAGTATCGGGCTCTGCTGTAGGCCAAGTCACATCAGTGACGTCCTTGCAATCCGGTTTAGTTGGTGTTGGATTCGTCCACATATCTGGTGCAGGTGTTGCAATGGAAGGTTGCCAATTCTTACCAGGAGGAGGCTTCCAGCTTTTATTCGGAGGTGGTTTCCAACTTTTGATTGCTGGTGGTCTCCAGCTTTTGGTTGGTGGTGGTTTCCAGCTTTTACTGGGCCTTGGTCGGCGTTGTTTCCATTGTTTTGGGGCTGGTGGCGAGGCAGGCCAACTAATAGTCGACGGAGGTGTTGGCTCAGTCCAAGCCATCGTCGGAGGAGGCGTCTGTGGCATGGTAGGAGGAGGGGGTGGCGATGTAGGGGGCTTCCAGCTCTTTTTAGGTGGTCTCCAACTCTTTGTTGGCGGGGATTTCCAGCTTTTATTTGGTGGTGGTCTCCAGTTCTTGGGAGGTGGTCCCCAACTTTTACCTTTGAATTGCTTCGGTGGCCATGCTTGTGCAAGGGTAGTTTGAGGTGCATCAGTAGGCGCTAGGGATGTTTCATAAGAGACATCCGGAGGGATAAATTGGTTGCTGCTGTCGTCACTCTTGTCACTTTCCGTTGATCCACATTTAATTGCCATTTTGCATCCTCCAAACATCCAGTAGGGAAAGTTGTTCGGATCTCCTCCGAACCATTGACCTTGGTTCCATATCGGAGGTGGAGGTGGACCATTCGGAGCACTTTCGTCGGGTTTCCATTTAACACTGATGAGGTTGCTAGTTTTCGGGGGAGCGTTATCTTTCCATGGGGATGCAACAAAGTTTTGCTCAAATTGAGGGTCTGCATTCCACTCGTCAGTTTCCCAACCTTTACTGGAATCAATCTCTGGCGATGAGGTTAAACTATCTGAAACAGATAAATATGAAAAATCGTTAATTTGGGTGAATGCACCAGTTATCGACCATTTGGAAAACATATAAATCTAAGAGCATATCATTATGTTTTTAAAAGTCACTTCAATCAACGTTACTCGAAGGCTTTTAAAATTTAGGTAAATTTCATTTTACAATCTAATGTGAGTTTAGTAGTTACGGAAATTTTTTATGTTTGCCCCTGGTTGGAAATTGGTACTTTCACTCTACAAGTTATGTAAATGCAGCAGCTTAGCCAAATTTGGCTCTTGCGCCATAAAGCGTTATATAAATACAAACGTATATAAACCAATATCTTAAATTTTAATCGGAAACATAAGAACAAATGCTTGATGTCTTTTTGTTTGATAGTTTTAACAATTTATTCTTGTTTCAGATTATTTAAAGCTTAAATTTACAAATAGTTAGATTTATTACAATATTTTTTTTTGAATATTAATGAGAATAAAAAAATTAAACCAACCTAATAAAAAACTATCATAAATAATCATATAAAACGTTTAATCTTTTTACAATCTTATTTTTGCTTCTCAAACAATTTCCAAATTAACTTCATTGAAATATTCTAATACAAATTTTAAGGAATATATTGCAAAATGTTGGGCATGCAGTATGCTTGATTCGAGGCAGAAAGACCGACTAAACATATAGATCAAGTGCTTTTGTAATGTCATCCATAAGTTTATTGGGAACTAAATAGAGATTGTCTAAACGCAGACCTTCCAATTAAAAATAGTTGTAAAAATGGTAGTACCTGTTGAAACTTCTGTTGGATTCGTTTCTGTTTTCTGCACTTTCCAGACAACGCCTCCTTCGCTGGAGTCGTCGCCCCAACTCTCCTCTTCAGTGCGTCTGCTTGGAGTGGTACTCCATCCCTTAACGACATTCGATGTCCTAGTCGGCCATTTTATTCGAACGCCACTTTTAGTCGGCGCCTTTGTGCTTTTCGAGTAGAGTGCAGCATCTTCACTTGGTATTTGTTGGGACCACACTATTGTCTTCTCACCCCCTTGGTTTGAGTCGTCAGCGTTGTCTTGATTGGGAAATACCCACGTGTTGTTTTCATTTGTCCAAGGCAAGCCCCCGCCAGTTTTCCAGACCACATTGCTGTCCCATTCATTGCCGTTCCATGTTTTACTCCCGTACCCTGTTCCCCAACCTCGAATGGGATTTTCTGTGTTCTTCGCATTGTCATTTTCGATTTTTGCATTACTTGAAACATCCTGAATACCTTTGGAAAAAAAAAAGATACTACAGAAGCTGCTTAAATTTTTTGCCTAATTGCGTAATTTTTTTTATAACTATTTCCCGGTCCAAATTCATTAGCCGCAGTTGCTTTTGTATGTTTTTAAAATTATTCCAGTTTATTTAAAATTAATTTTAATTAAACAATTGGCAAATTCCTTCAGACTTTTCGATTAACCGTGAGTTACAGTTTTCTATTCGATTGTTGTGACTTTGGAAGGGCAAGAGTCATACGTATAATGTTTCTTGATAACAAAATCGTCTCTGGTAAATATTCGAAGTGTTTCTTAGAATAATTTATCAGCTCTCTGACAGTAAATAACTCTCAAGTCTGAACAACCTTTTACAATTAATTATATTTCTTATTTGGCAATCCTAGCTCCACCAGCAATTCATAAATAATTTACACATCTAGAAAGGAACATTCATTTGAAACTTAACAGCCAGGTATTATTTCAATTACGTATTTCAACTTATGCTTACTTTTACGAAAGCAACACAATACAATTTTAATTTTTGTAAAATATATGGTTAAAAAGACAACGCTATTACAAATAAACGAGGATTTCACTACGTAAACATGATTTAATATAGTTGGAAACCACTATCTTATAAAGGAAAATCGCGCAACTTAATTGGTCTAACGAAATTTTGAAAATATCTTATAAAATAACATGTTAATTTCTAATATTCTATCAAATATTAATTTATCACCTTATAGGAAAGTCTTAAAAAATTATCTATACATAATTTGTTTTCCTTTTAAGTTAAAAGAAAACGTTATTTTTCATCTATTCAAAGAAACTAAAAATTAGGTTACTTCTGCAATTGATATTTTTGTCAAAATTCAAAATATCTTACCAATAGTTGGTTTCGGTACCCACGGTTCTGCAGGAAAGTCCTTGTTCGCCGTTAACCATGATTCACCACCGAATCCAGAATTCCATCCCGTATTATCTGCTTCCCACGTTTTACTACCGTATCCTTGAACCCAATTTTGTCCATCCTTTCCAGCTGGTTGGATCGAATTCCATGACTTTGTTCTAATGACGTTCTGGTCTTTTCGAGGCGACTCAGCCGCAACATTTCGTTTGTCATCATCCAACGAATCATTTTGTTCGTCATTACGATCTTGAGCCTTCGAAGAATCTTTTTCGGGGGCTTTGCGACGGGCTCCGAATTTCACCGGCTCCCCTGCTATTTGCTGATCGTTATCAAAAGTTCCAGGTTTCGTCGCTGAAAAAAAATACATTTATCAGATTTTATGAAACAACTGGATGAAAATGCTTGGTACTTTAGAAAACTATGATTATATCTGTGGCTTGGAACAAGAAGGATCAATGTCAATTTTATCAAATTAACTATTTTAAGCATATTAATTTTAAACTTCAAAATTAAATATAAACCAATGTCGTCATATTTCTTAACCCTTCAAATCAAACGTTTCCGCGACATTGCAACAATATTGCTAAATACTTAAGCCCAAATTTTAAATTTTATCTACTTGTGACAGTTTAGTGACCGAACCTACCTAGGAGCTAGCGAAATATCGAAGTTGTAAATTTCATTTCATTGCAAGAGGTTTATCTTTCCAACAAATTTCTATTTTTAAAAATATAATTATTTTGGTTCAAAGGTTTTTAAGACAAAGAGTATTTTTACGAATTTAAAAATAGGTGATACACAGATGGGTATATTCGTCTACTTACAAGTAGCATAATTTCTAGCGTTTAGGGGTCTAGTCATCTCACCTGTATTTGATGTAGCAGTAGAAATCTTTTTAGCTGGATTTTCATAATTGTTCTTTGGCCAGCTGTGATTTCCGACACCCCTCCCGTACGTCCCAGGATCTACCCATGGGGTGTACGCATAATCATCGGCAGCCCACGAATTATACTCGTCGTCTTCATTCAAGGGACCATCTGCCGGACCCCAGACATAATCCGGATCCACCCATTCTGCATCCACTGGAACATCTCCAGTGCTCGTGACCTTCCATTCGCCATCGTCGTACTCGATCTTCCATTCCACGTCGCCTTTGTCGCCAACTACTTGCCAGCCTTCGTCGCCACCTTCTCCAATTACCTGAAACGAAGCTTGTTATTGCCTTAACCTTTTCACGTGGGCTAAGTTAAAGAAAAGTTGCCCTGCCTGTGGGCTAACTCCTAAACTGGATGAGAAAATGTCGCTTTGGGAGGCAGGACAAACAGTTCTCAAAGCATTGTGGAAGAACGACTTGCCTTACAATAAGAGGCGTATAACTGCCTAACGTACGAATCATTAATAATTCTACCTCTAAGCAGGTAGATTCGCAGATTGGGTAGGGTCATTTGAGGGGGTGAAAAACTGAAAAGCCAAGCTGAAGATGATTTGTAGAAACCATTAGTCAAGCGTCCCATGTCCGAAACCATGTAATTACCTGTTCTGCTGCAAACAGCATACTTCAGACCTCACATGCTTTAAAAATTCCTTGCCTCCCCCCGTGGTCAAAATTGCCCTAAGCCCATCGCTAGACCTGTAAAATTTATGGGACAGAGGCTGTCCCAGCCCATACCCAAACGTAAAAGTTAATGTCGATATTATGTACATTGATGCAGTTGTACATCATTCGATTTCGCACTTTTTTTGGACTATTAGTAGGTAACGAAATGACAACAACGACTACAACTGGGATAGCTTCTTTATCAGGCCAGAATTCGGCTATTAAAATAATAGGATTTTATTATTATCCTTTCTACTGGACAGGATGTAAGAACGTTTGATTTAATTTAGTTTGGGGAGTTATAGGTAAATAACGCATAGAATTTTTTTCTCCCTAAATACTATTAAGAAAAACTCTGTAAGCGGTGCTATGTTTTTTTTTAATTAAGTTAGAGAAATTATAGATTATTATATTATATTTCATTATACTACAGAAATTAGAAATATTACTAAACATTGAGTTTATATGGCGTGGATGTAAATAGATTACTCTTTGATATATGAAACTGCAATTTTGCAGACATACTTTCCATTTGGTACCATCTTTGGGTAAAAGGTTGTCAACAGAAGGCTGTATTTTGATCTTTGGAACAGCGACATCGTCCAGCGTCCAACCACCAGAAGAACCACCATCGTTGTTTGACCAAATAACGTATCCTACAAATGGAAAATAGATCACAAGATTATTAAATTTAAAGTTTTCCAAATTAAACTGAGAATTTAACATAATCTGTTTTAAACTCAAAAGTATTAATTGTTTTTAGAATTACGCATATTATTTAATTTGTGGATACTATGCACATAATTATTTTAACAATGCGGTTTCTTTTTTTTTAAACTTTTATATGTTTTTTAAAATTTAAACATTTTAAAATAATTTAAATTTTTTATGTAGTTAATTTGTGTTTAATTAGTTTAAATGATTAATTATTTTAAATTATTAATAAGTTTAAATTTAAATCCACTTGCTTAACAAATTTCACATCATTGCAAATAACATAAAACAACTTAACCAACCTTTAAATTTATGTACGTTTATTATAAAGATAGGCCATTTTCATGTATAATTTAATGTATATTCTTTTCTAATGAGTTATTTACGCTACTTATTTACATTATTTACGCTGCTTTTAAAAGTATTATTCGCTTTATATTTTATATTTAATTTACGTTTTTATAAAGTACCATTTACGCTATTTATAAGGTTTAAGCAAAAGAGCACCTCCAGATTTAAAATATTACCTGTGGTATCATTTTTTCCTGGATTTGAACTATCCGATGGTTGTAGTGATGAGTTTGTGGTAACTGCAAATGTGTCATCAGCTAAGTTCCCTACAGCAATCACATCTTTCTGTGTTGGCCCCACTTTCGCGAAGTTTTCTTTAAGATTCGGTTTCACCCTCAGAATATCCTGAACTTTGTTCTGGCCATCTCTTCGGTCTACGGGTAGCACGACATCCTTTGAGTTGGTCCTGTAGAAGTCCCAACCTTCTCCACTCATGTGCGCACTTGTGTTGCCCCTAGTTTCGTAATTGAAGAAACTGTCGCCGTTGGTACCTATTAAGATGGATATAACTTAATTACCTGCACCAAATTGCTAAAAAAAAAGTAAATTTTCGTTTATCTCAATTTTAGATTTATAAAATGGAGGCCGAAAAATTGACGTTTAGTAAATAGTGGTGGAAATATATTTCGGTAAATATTTTTTGTTAAATTTTAGTTATCGGCCATTACTAATTTTAAAGTTAGAAATAGGTCTTTAGCTTATCATTATCACTCTTCTTTACAATTTTCAAACTATAAATATGCTATTAAGAATAACTTCAATATATTTAAATGTTTTTTAAATACATTTTTAGTCATTGATTCATTTAGTTTACAAATTTATAGCAATACAAAAAAAGCTAAAAGACACTTTCAGTTTATTGTACTTTCTGGGCTTTTTTTTATCGTAGCAAAGCCAAGGTTTACTCTAAGCAAAGTTTACTGCTTCACAATAGTTCAGAAATCTTACGATTGCCAATTTGCTTAAAGAATTTGACTGTCCAATTGCGATCACGAATTTGAAATCAGCCATCATCAAAAAGCAAATCGTCGGACACATTTAAATTTTTTTTTTTTTTTTTTTTAAATACACTAAAAAAAAAAAAGTGTCAAGCTTTATATTTGCGTAAAGACGTTGATTATTTTGGCCCCAAGTTAAAAACCGTCTCCTTTCGCCAGAATTCCTAACATTCTACAAAACTTATACTTGATTCATATACACGACATTCCACTTCAACTGATGAGCAATTTTTTTAAAAAACTTTTTGTTGCAATTTCATTTGGAAATTAACTTACATGTTTTCTTATAACCTTTAATATTACAGAAAAATTACAGAATTAATTTTATACGACTGCCGATTACAAATTTACGACTGCCCAATTAAGTCACTGCCTTTTAGATTAGACCTTGAGCAAAGCTGAAGAGTTTCAAACTCCAAACCCATTTTAAAAGATATCTCAACGATTCTATCAGTAGTATAAGGCATAAAATTCATCAACCACTAGTAGCAGCCATAACTGTTCATTTTATTTCAAAATTAAAACATGCCGAAAGAAAACGAAGTTAATTTTCAATGAAGTCTATTTACCTTTTTAAAAATGAGAAAGTCGTCTGTGGGTGGAAAGAAAAATTATCAACCAGGGTTGTACAAACTTAATAAGATTTAAATGGGGTGCCGAATACGTTATTTTTACCATGGAGGAATGATAACAGGATACATTGAGAGATAAGTTTTGATTGGTTGGTTGGTTAGATTTTAGTGACGCAAGGGCCAGTTTTGGCCATGCTGCGCCAGAGATGAGTTTTGAATCGGATCAAATGAAGTTTGTATAGTCATATAAATCATATTTGAAGAAAGCCTTGTGTCTAGAGCAACCCTGTACGAACCAATATGGCGGTCGTGCCAATTTCATTAGGGGCTGTATATTAAGTGCTTCGCTTAATTATGAAATTAGATTGCCATGGAATCGAAATTTTTAATTCTTTTTTATATTGTGCTACCTGGATTCTGCGGTTACGATTTTAGCTTCAATGAATGCGGTTGATTTTTTCCTCTTGTAATTTTTACTCTATGGGTGTTTACTTATACAAAATTACCGTGCTTACCTGGTGGACGGTTGTAAACTCGAACCCAAGGGCTGGATTCGGCTGTGTCAAAAAGAGCAGCTCGTCTTTCGGATTTAACTTTTTTCTCGTCACTGTGTTCAGTTGAATTTCTTTCTTCGGCGAGCACAGTTTGAGTAGAAGCTTCTAAAGTGTTATTTGACTTGTGTTGTGTTTCATTTTGAGAAGAAGATACCAAAACTGTCAACGTCCATAGGGTCGCAAGAAGCTCCACAACCTTGCAAAAAATTTGATGTTATTGAATTCTTTATTAAAATGTGTTTTATTTTAAAAATCGTTTGCATTTAGTTTTCCCACACGTTAAAAGTTTAGGTTATGGAATATTGTATTATTCATATATCGGCTTTGTTTTATACGTATCAAAGGTTACTTTTTCCCATCATTTTCGAATATCCCACAATGCGAAAAATTCGATATATGTTTTTATATGATATTTGATAAAATGTAGTACTTTCTTTGTGATCATTTAAAAATCCCTTTCAAAATACAAAATGAGCATAACACAAACTTTTTATATTTCGTACTATGGGCTTCCCGTAAAGACATCTTTTAGATTAAGAGTTTTTTTTTTTAAATCATATTCAGAGTTTTGACATTCTATTTGTTTAACGATTTGTACCATTTTGTGAATATCTCCTTGTTGACGATTTAAGGATTTTTGTAAAGTGCTGTTAAAATATATTTTAAGGTTATGGATAATATACAATATATAGATATAAACTTTTGTGAGTTCTTTAATTCACATTTTCTTGAGAAATGTTATAATTTTATTAAAATTAACTAATAAGTTATTTTTTTAAACAAATACTTTATGTAATAATACTTTAATAAATAATAATGAATATGTATTAAATAAAAAGAAGAACTTTAGATTAAAGGTCGCTATTAAACCTATGAATTATGAAAGTACTAAAATGTTATTATAAAAATTATGTGGAAAACCATCTTCTGAACAATAATTTTAAGTGTGTCAGGTCGCTTTGTAAGATGGCTTGAACAGAAGCTAAGATTAGAAAAATTAAATCACACTGCTCCTTTTTGAGAAAGTACGGTTACTTAAATTTGAGTACGTCATCGCCCATTTACGATGCAATCGTACTCAAAGAAAAAACGAGTAGGTTCAGGTACGCATTTTTAAATATCTTCTTTTACAGTGTAGTTTATGCAGGAAATATCATATTGTCAAACAACATTATATAAGTCATAATAGCTCCAAAAACACACACGATGAAGCTCCTGTTTATAGGGACGATTTTCCACACTGTAAAGTGAACCTTTTTATCTACGCAAAGCAAGAACTTTTGCTGTCTTGATGTAAAATCTGAATCCAAGTTCGCAATGGATGTTTTTGTTTTCGTCCACATTTTAGAATACGCTTCTGAAACAAGGCAAGCATGCGTTGTCATGACGATGAAAAGCACCAAGCTGTTGACCGGAGGACAGAGGAAGGAAATGCTGTCAAGGCAATAGAAGCAATCCTTAAACAAATTCCAATGGAAAACCCCCGATGTGGTAAAAAGCAGCACGGACGAGGTGTAAAGAATTTCAAATAAAAAAAATAACGACAACTCATCGTCGAGAAATTCCATTTTCTCTTTAATTGAGTTATAGGCCCGAATGACTTTGGTAGAGTTAATACATTCGTTAGATGGCTTTCTTGAAAACTTTTCCAAGACATATATGACATGATGGCACACTGTGACATAAAATATTGCAAATGTATTCATTGGTAGATTCATTAAGATCGAATCGTGAAAGGCATAGAAGACTAGTGCTAGGTGGTAGAACGCCTTTCTATCCAAAGCGATACCAAACAGATTGTAAAGTCGAACGTTTTCTCTGTTCATGTGTATTATGGCTATGAAAGTCAGAATGTGACTTATTGTGCTCAGTGCAGCCCAGGAATATAAACACCACTTAAATCTTCTATCTTCTTGAATTTCGAAACGACTCATGAACTTTGCAATCGATTTCAATGCAATGATCTTCCTGCAGAGCCAGTAACGGTGAGCGAATACGATGACATTTGTAATGATGTCTGCTATGACTATAGTCGAAATGGGCACTGAAAAGGCGAGGTAAATCACGATATAAACGTTAAATACCAGTATCAGAGCGTTCAATAGAAATATTAAATGTTTAAAAATGAAGCTCTTCAAATCACCAGTAACTAGAGGAGATTGGATGAGAACAGCGCTAACACCAAAAAGAATGAAAATCAATTTGTAATAAAATTTCATTTCTGATACCGAATTAGTCTTCAAATATATATGATTAAACTGAGCCGAAATAGGTAAAACAGTATAGATCGGATGGTTTAATACATGAATTAAGCAGAAATGAAGAACCAGTATTAATTTAACAAGATTTGAAGCAACATCACACCAGGCAGAGTGAGTTAAATAAAAGCATATCATGATCACCTTGACTAAATGATTGTCTGTCATAAACATAAAACTTTAAAGTTTTAGTAGAAAACCAAAAGTTAGAGATTTTGCTAGAAAATCAATAATAATCCGTTTCGAAATTTAAGTTATAAGCTAAAATAAAAATTCTTCTTTCTTTCCCTCTCAAAAGTTATTGATGAATGTAATCAAAATTTATACGACATATCATCCATTCAAATAAAATTTTGATTTTATATTGCACAATGCATGTAAGGGAAAATGACTTTATAATAGTAATTCATCAGAATATTTAAAAGAGTCTTGAATGATTGATAATAGCTATAATTCTTTTTAATATTTTTAACATATTTATAAAGATTATTGATTTTAAAAAGGACGTGATTGATTTTGATGAATAAAGTGTAAAATTTGTAGTTATATTCCTATTGTTGTCATTTATTATATAATAGAGCGTAAATCCATTATGATTTACACCATAATGGATTTACGTTCAATGACTTACGCTCTATCTAATTATTAATTTATTTATTGAAATTATATTGAAACAGCCATTTTATGTGTCAAGAAATTAAATATAAAATCTAACTGAAAAGGAAATGGAGGTTATTACTGAAAAGGAAATGGTCGTAAGGATAATATAGAATTTATAAAGTTGTTTTCACTGTAAGAGAGTTTATATATATTTCAAACACAAACGTTATTTTTAAATAAAAATTTCAGTTAATTGAATAGATACAGCTTCTAAACAATGCCCCAACGCTTTGATTTTTTTTTTACGTGTAAAGCATTTTTATAAATTAATTTTTTCTTTATGAATTGCTTGAAAGCTGGAGATTTACGGCGACCATAGAATTTTTGAACCATTTGATGGAAAAAATTGTAGTCTATTTTCTTTTGCTTTTAATTCCACGGCTTTTCAATTTTCGTATGGCGCTCTTGTGTGTCGTTATTCACAGTTAAATAAGATAAAAAAAAATAGAATGGCCGAGGAAGTTATTTTGGTAGTTGCTTTAAAGTTTCTTAAGTCACGGAGGCCTGGTTGATAACAGCAAAAATTTTTAATATGGAAATAAACAATATATCGTTTTTCAAGCCGTAATTCCATTTAACTTAAAAATCTCAATTTTCCAGGAAACGAAAAAACTTTCTATAGTCTTTTAAAAAGAGCTTAAAATCTTTAATTTAGTTAGAAAATAATCAGTCAACTATTAGCCAATATTTAAAATTATTTAATTTGTACCATAACTATTATATATTTAAAAATTCAAAATGATTTGGGGCTTTAGTTGTCCTTTATCTACATATGTGATTCTGATTTAATAATTTAAAATATTAAACGCTATACAAATGATAGTCTTTTTTCTTACAATACAGTTTTTGCATGTAATCATATTGTAGAAACGATGGTGCAAGTTAACTTACCGGAATTTTCATTTGTTCAAATAATATCCAAGGGATGTGACCTTTTAATGAATCAAATCATGTATATGCTTCCTAACTTTCAATAAAAATTAAATGTCTGTCGTTGCAATGACTTTCGTTATTTTCCAACGAGTTATAGTTCACTTTTAAATCTCAAATAAATTTTTAATCAAAGATTTTTTTTTACTATGTGCGAAGGTGAAATGAAAAAGTTAAAGTTAGTTTTATATATACTTCAAAGATTACTGTTAAAAAGTAAATATTTATATATAACATTATTAAGACCATTTCTCCAAACCATTTCCATGGCTGTTTGATTCAGAAGTTCTTATGACTTACCCCATAACTCCTAATAATCATATCCAAATGCTGTGTAATCCAATAGGGTGGAAGTTTTCCCACAAGAGAACAAATCGAAAGTGTGGCTATGCAACAGCTCAACTCGGGTTATATATCCGACAACCATGTGACCACGATCAAACCTGAGTCCCAAGCAGCAGAATGCAAGTCATCAGGTCGGGATTCCACCAAGGGTGCTGGAAGAATTCCTTCCAATTTCTAACCGTGACCGTCTGGAATCCGGCAGAAGCACGCAACTTTGGAACAAAGAGACATGGGCGTGGTGGCGATCGAGAATTTTTAACATTTCGATTGAGATGCGAGTGGAACACATAAAATGGAGATGATATGTGAAACGGTTCCAAGGCCGTGCTTGCGTGCCAGAAATGGAGACGTCTTCAATGCTTAGGTTTTTAAGATTATGTGTGTCCCCGTTATTCATTTATTGGGCGATTGGCAGCATATTTCTTTAGGTTTTTGTTACAGGAATAAAAAATTAAGTAATTTCATGTTTGGTCATCGTTCCGAAGAATTACTTCATTCCGAAGAATTGCTTGATATATAGACTTGATGTTTTCCGAAAATCCAAATTTGTCATTTCACGGGAGTGTTAAAATAAGGTTTGTTCTCTTATGTTAGAAAAATTAAACCAGAACTGTATTCTCGTACTATTGAGTAATTTCTTCTTTGGTCATCGTTCTGAAGAATTATATATCATTCCGAAGAATTACATGGTATATAGACTTGATGTTTTTCGAAAATCCAAATTTGTAATTACTCTTCATGGAGTATTAAACTAAGGTTTGCTGGCATTATTCTAAAACTACATCCATAAATTTATCCATCAAATGTGTTTCTTAATTCATAAAAAAGACCTACTCTGGAGGAATTGTAAAATTGTACTTCGCTTTCTTACGTGGCGACCATATTGAAAACATAAAACCGGCCCAAACTATAATTTATTTTTTATACATTGGAAAATCAAGAAGAGGCACCTCCATTTTTTTAGCACTTCCATGTTACACTCACAATGATTAAATAGTAGAAAGTATTACGTTGTTGACTGCATGCAACAGAAAGACGACTTATATATAGGAGAATAAAATAATGATGTAGCAAACACAAAACACTTGATTTTATTGAATAATAACAAAGATATAGAACGAAATAAGAATATTTAGAGCTAGTGCCAAAACCACGGAAGTCTATTTGAAAAGTTTTCAAGTAGAAGATAAGGTTTCCCGTTTTCGAATAGGCATATGCAATGTATATGCCTATTCCCCCCCCCCCCCCCCACATTAGCCCCCCACATTAGTTAAATAGGCATGCATATTATGCATGCCTATTTAACTAATGTGGGGACACTATCTACACATTGGAGGACTCAGGGACACAGCGCCCCCCCCCCCTCTCCCCCCCTCGACAGGTCTACTTCTTTTGTTCCCTGTGGAATCGTGGAAGATAAAGAAAATGGCACAATTTTTGACACGTTCTACAAAATCAGGAAGTCAAGGACATTAATAAACTTTGGCCAGCCACTAAATCATTCTAACATGCTGTGATCTCACTCTCCTCTGAAATAATTACAATATTACGTCTGTGGTTGATAGCCCTTACGGTTTTAAAGACATCAAACATAAGCGGAATGTTATGTAAATAGTAACTGAACTCTCTTGCAGCAATAACAATTTTAAATCTTCGACATTTCGCTGTTAAAAATAGGTACTTTGAAAAAAAAAGTAACATGTACTCATATTTGATTACATTCGATGCTTATCATAGCTCCGAATACATAAGTTTCATTTATGAAAAAGACATATACTCAAAAATGAGTACAGTGAGTAAAAAGGAGAAGTAGTTTGCCTACATTGGCTGCCTTCATAAATCACTTACAATAAATATCGACAATTACAACCAAGACTTACTGTGAATCGAGCACATATCCTCAGGCACCGCAGTCCAGCGTCTTATCCGTTTTACTACCAGGGCAACGAGAAGAAGTAATAAACAGAATAAATGTTTAAATAATGTGCCTAAAGAATGGGATATAATGTCATGAATTGTAATAAATCAGTTTCCATTTAAGCAATCGACATCAAATAATGTGGAAAACCATCTTCTGAACAACTATTATATGTGTATCAGGTCGCTTTGCTAAGTTGGCTTAAATAGAACTGAAATTAGCAATATTAAATCACACGGCTCATTTTTTTTAAAAGTACGGTTGCTTAAATTTTAGTACGTCATCGCTCATTTATTATGCAATTGTACTCAAAGTAAAACGAGTATGTTCAGGTACTCATTTCAAGTACCTATTTTTTACAGTGTTTTCTCGCCCGTCAGAGAGTACAATGAAACTTATTAATAAATAAATTAAATATATTAATAATCAAATAAAGAGGCCGAAGAATTAAAAATGCAATTGTAGGTTGAATGAACAATGGTATTTCTCTATACTGAGACATGTACTTTTAATAGAGGAAACAGGAATATCTTCTTCTAAAAAATGCCCTTCTAATCTTTCACAAGACTTTTATCTATGCTCCACTGACTATTTCAGAGAGAAAAAAGAGGAAAGACAGTAACTTACAATTAAGAAATGTGCATGGTTAGGAGATCCAGTTAACAGTTGTGATTCACCTGTTAATTAAATACCATAAAAATAAAATTTCTCTTTCGATAAATAAATCGCCTGTTATATGTTAATATTACTGAGTTCTAAATTAAAAATAAAAGGCATCATTATTTACAGGATTCGTCTCGTTGGCAGAATTTTGAATCTTGAGTATTTTATTAGTTTCAATTTATTTTATTGTAGTTTTATAATATATACAGTGGGGAAAAAAAGTAAAATACGTTAATTGTTAAATGGTGATTTTAGTTTATCATTAAATTGAAAAAATTTCTAAATCGTTTGACAGCGATCTGAAAATTTTGTTTACGTGTGCACTCAGTTTCAACAGATATATGAATTAATAGAATCCATCAACATGTCATTCTTATAAATTGTTGCTATGACAAATTGCAAACTTTTATTAAAATATATGTATCGAAACTGTTTAGTGAAACTATTTAATGAATTTACTTAACGAAATTATAAACAAAACTGTGGAACAAAGATATTTTTTGTTAACAGTACTTTTATTATATTTTCTGTTTATTATTTGTGCTCTATTTATTTTAAGCATCTTTTACGTACAATGAAACTCTAACTAAACATTTGAGAGCTTCTATATAATTTTATGTTTGCATAAATGCAAAAATACAAAATTTAATAAAAATGCATTTATAACTATATATTGTTCTTTATTATTATGAAATGAGCACTTTTCTGATTTAATGAAAAATGTTTCTTTAAATGAAGCAAGTAGTGACATAAAGAAAGTCTTTTCTTTAGTTGTATAAGACATATAGCTAAATTTAGGACTAATTGTTTGATTTTTTGTCCATCAAACAATAAAAATATTTAACTAAAGCTGAACTACTATTTAAACATTTTATTATATGAATATAATTCAGGGGATAAACTTTTAACGTTCACTTAAAAATTAATCCTGTGTTCTACTTTGTTGTATAAAAACAATTTCTTTATATAGGACTTCGAACATATAAACATTTCGTCAATCTAGTAGAAAAAATGACTCTTTAATATGCTTTTAATTTATTTATTAATACACAAAATTTTAAATGAGTCTGTAGTAAAATTTACAATAAAGTATTTTACTGCAGAATAACTTATAAATTATGAACATTCATATTTTTTGGAACTTGTAACTTCATGGAAATTCATTATCCTGGTCGTTCAAATGGATAACTTATATTCGGACCTACAACCTTTACAGGCCAGACCAAAAGAGACCGGAAAGAAAAACCTTCAATCAAATATAAAGAGAAAGGCATAAACTATAGACCTGCACATTCCAAATCCTGGTGGTCTAAATGTATAATTTATGTTCGAATATACAACCTTCACATGGCAGCATAATATACACAGGAAAGAAAAGCCTTTCTACACTGTCCACGTATAAACTACGCAGTATTTTAAAACAAACTTTAAAAACTCCCGGAAAACATAGGAACTTTGCTTTCTATAAACCGCATGCGAAACACACTTGAGTCAAAACTGTCAAATTATTACTATTTTAAAGCTCGCGAGTTGTCATCAGCAAAATGTGCAATTTTGTTTGAATTTTTTCATAAATTAACATTGGTGTTAATTTCAAAACGAAATTATAAACGAAAACTAAAGATGTGTTATATTAAGATCGTAATGATGATACAATTTTGTTTCACTTTTCAAAAAAAAAAATTAATTTGTAAAATTGTTTTTATTGTATAAGATTGAACTAATTTTCCAAGAATATATAAAAATCTTAAATATTTTTAAAAAGAAATAATAATATAAAAATTACACATAAAAACATTTTCTCAACCATTTACCAATTATTTTTAAATATTCTGCGTCCTCAAGAGAGTCGAAGTTAGTAAAACAGATGCAACAAAAGTAAAATCTTACAGTGATTATTTCAAAGAAATAGAAACATAATTTAAATAATTCGAAATGTTGACTTAAGTAAAAGACTTAATTTTTAATTTTATTTATTAAACAAATAAATACGCAACTAAAAACCTGAATAATATTTAATATCTAAATTATATTATTAAATGTTATTAAAAATATATAGCTTATCTAAACATCTAAAAGTGGACATCTAAAATTTGGGAATTACTATTGTAAATGCCATTGCAACTGGAAAACAACCTGATTAGCAAACTTTCCACTAACACCCGTAATATAGATTTGCTAATTAGCTGGAAAATTAGGCATGGATAAGGAAGAAGAAATTCTCACATGCAATAATGATGTGGGAATATATAAATGAAGATAAATGAAGACACATAATATACATCAAGGAAGTGTATTTTTCTATACTTAAGTCAAGGTATAAAAACAACCAAAAGCTAGTTACTACTTTTCTTAATTTGTATATTTTATAGAAATAATTTAAATTTTGGAAGACTTTTGTGTGAAAACTAAAACCACCGTACTTGAATAAAATTAAAAACATACTTTTAAAGTCCTGATTTATTATAATTTTTTGTCTTCATTTTTTTAAAAATAAAAGTAATTTAAAAAGAAATTCATAAAACCTGGGGGGGGGGGGGGGGGGGGTAGGATTTTTTTTATAATTCTCTTCTGAGGTTCAAAATCGATACAATTTTCGGAACTTAACTTATAAAAGAAGAGTAGCAAATAAATATTTTTTTATGTAAAATATCTAGAAGAAGGCTAAAATAAATGGTGTAGCCATAATTATGATAAACTAAACAATAAATAAATCCTGCGTATTAATCGAACCGATTATTATTTTTAAATTGTGTCTTATTTTACGAAATTTACACTTTCCCCAACTTCTATAAAGCTTTCAAAAAGCGATCACAAAAGTTAAAGAGTTAAAATGTTTGATATACAATTTAAAAGCTATCTATTTTTATAATTAATTTAATTTTATAAAAATACATTTAAAAACATATTTAGCAAAAGTTATTAAAAATTCCAACCAGTGTAAACAATTTTACGATTGTAAAAATAACTTAAGCGTCAGTAGATAAAATTATGTTCTAGGTAGTTTTGTTAAGACATAATCAATTATCATTGAATCCGTTGACAAGATATCCTTTGAAAAGAAAGATATCCAGAAAAAAGGAGGGTACATGTGGACATGGTCCAAAAAGTCCTCCCAAAATAAATGTAAATAATTTTCTTTTCATTAATATTAAATCATCATTAATTATTTAATTATCCTCTTATAGTTTAACGGATAAGGCTCTGGACTGTGGGTCATGAGGATCTGTGTTCGATTCCTGATAAGTATTGGTTGTAATTGTCAACATTTATTAAAAGTGGTTTATGAAGGCAGTCTATGTAAGTTAGCATCTGTTCTTTTTATTCTTGCTTAACTTTAAAAAATTAAGTTAGCTTAATCGAAATATCAAACCAAAAATGTTAACTATATTTAACATTCATTTTCAATGTTAAGCCTTTTAAAGTGTATTTTCATATTACTTTAGTTTACTATGACGAAATTATCTACAGCCAAAAATTATTATAAATCAAATTATTACTTCTGAAAATCAAAATGACTTAAAAGGAATTAAGTTACTATTTATCTGAGATAAATGACATTTTAATCCTTCTTTTAAATAAATTCTCTTAACATTTTAATACTATTGTAAGTATATTTTTAAATTTATTCAACTAAAAAAAGAGAACAGTTTATATTATAGAATTAAAAAAAATCACATATGTCTTTAAAATAAAATATGTTAGATCAAAAAGTATATTCAAAATTTCTTTTTATAGTAGTTTGAATTGTAGATACATATATAAATAAGACAAAGATACTTTATAAAAAACAATTTTTATTTACAACTTCATATAATTTATACTCATGCTTTCGAAAAGTCTGCTTTCACACCATGGACATTTCAACGAACGCTACTTTTATTCCTTTTAACTTTTTATACAATAAAAACATTGAAACAATTATTCGTAGTTTAATGGTGGAATTAATTGAAAAGTAAATAAATATAAAATTTGATACAAATTTATTTCTTAATACGAAAAGTAATAATTTAATTTGAAAGTCAACAAGGATATACATTTACAAAAAATCCCCAACATAAGTAATTTCTACATTGGATAAAAGTTAATCCGCTATGGAAATTGATACAAATTCACGCAACTTTAAAAATCATTTTAGGCACAAAACAATGAGTAAATGTCCAAACGAAATTTTATTGTCCATCCAAGGTGTCCAAACGAGGGTCTTCCTTTGACACATCTTCCATAATCCCAGATCTTCTATTTTTGACGCTTCTTATGATTAACTCAAGATCCTTTCTGTCAATAGGACTTTTCTTCTTCTGCCTTCCTGCATAGTCTATCACAATGATTTTCCTGTTCTTCTTGGATCCGTCCTCGTCGTCTTCAATCTCTGTTTCGCTGCTTATGACAATTGGTGAAGGCTGATTAGGCTTAGACAACCTCACTCTTTGCCTTTGCTTCATCGGATAAACTTCTGGCGAAGATTCGTAAGTACTTTCTTCAGGACTTCTATACCGCTCATATCCTTCAAAAACTTGAGGTTGCTTTCTTCCATCAGTCATAAGCTTTTCTGAAGAAGAGTCAAGTGAATATCGTGTACCACTACGCACATTGGAGTGTCCAGGTTTACCACTAGACCGATGTCTTGATTTCCCTACTTGAGGTCTTTTTCTTCGATTCCTGGAAGTTTGATACTTATCGTTGGTTGTATACTTTTCGTTGCTATTTTGGTTAGGATGAGGATTATTGTTTTCGGTATGTTGAATGTGTTTCATTCGATCCTCAAGATTTTGATGGTGTTCCCGAGGTCGACTACTTGGTGCTGCATGAAATCTATTGCGCTTGCGTTTTGGTTTATTTCTTGGGACTTGTCTGTTCACATTAAATAATTGATTATCTGTACCAGTATCAGAGTAAGTACTTCTTTCGGCGTCATTACCAGTTTTTCTTCGGTGGCCTGGAGAGTCAAAGGGCAATTTTCTCCTAATTTTGTATTCCTCACTTGAGGAATTAATATCGCTGTCATATTTTGATACTTCATGATTTTTACTAACGGTTATTCTTTGCTCCTCAGGACTGTCTTCAAAGTTTGAAAGTTCTGGACTATTATTAACATTAAAGTGACGAAAAGAGTTTTGATTGTTCCCATTTGGTATACTTTCTGTGTTGGGATTTCTTTCCTTTTTATGTTTCGACAGCGAATTCATTTGATTAGCCTCAGGTTCTTCAAAAGGTCTGGAGACTTGATTGTTGCGTACCCGAAATGGTAAATTATCCTTAACATTTTGATCTGCCTTCCCATGTTCTTGATTATAGATTATATCCTTATTAAATGTCCTGAATGGTACATTTTTGTCTCTCGCAACTTCTTCGTTTTGCCAATCGACTGTATCCAATGGAAAGTTGTTTTTAAATCGAGAATTCGTGGGGAGTGTTTTTGGAGTATTACTAAACCTTTCTTCAGAGGTTTCACGATTTTGTTTGTACTTGTCTGAGTAAGTTTTATGGATATCATGAATTTGCTCATATTGATTTTTAGAAGGGAATTTGTCAGGCTCGGGATATCTCTGTAATTTAGAGGAGTCTTCTTGATTTCCAAGCTTTTGATATATGTCATTATTATAGTCTCTTACTCGAGTGTCTATTAAGTCAGTTTCTCGTGTTCGATTTCTTACGTCTGGATTTGTTTTTACTCTAAGTGTTAAGGAAGTCAAATTCCTGTTAGTTTTTATTAATTTTAGCAATTGAGATAAATCTACAACGGCTCTTCCATTAGCTCCCTTTTGGACTTTCTCAAGTTTATTTATTAACATATCAATTTTTGCATGATCTTTGTGATGAAAATTCGATTGACTGTTTGGTTTATTTTCATCTCCTTTGTCCTGGTTTTCATTGAAATGGGAACTAGTTTCATCTATGACTTGAATATTATTGTTAGAATTATGTTTAAATGTTCTCTTTTCTTGTGATTTGTTATTTTTTTCAGAAGGTCTAGATCTCGAATAAGTTTCTTTGATATCTGTTTCTGGAAATTTCACAAAAGGTTCCGAAGTTGCACTCGTCTGTTTTTTCCATTCTGAGTTCTCTGTTGATTGCCTAGCGATTGCATGTTTGTAGTTAAAATACTTTCCTGGAGTTTCCTCGAAGTTTTCTTTAGAGTTCTTCCAGTTATCTTGATCTACAATTAATGACTTCCATGATTCAATGGCATCTTCTTTTGTATTCGCCGATTCTATTCCACCAACAAGTTGCTGATTGTTAGATTTACCACCAGGATGTCCAAGGACTATTTGAGTTTCTCCTGCTCCCCAGTGTGGGCGATCGTCAAACATTTCCGGTTGTGATGGTGGGGAGAAGTTATTGCCCGAAAGTACTTCATAATCACCATCGTCATCGTAATAGTCATCCTCCAGTTCATCGTTCTGATCGTATTCGTATTCACGAGTCGGAATCCATTGTACTTCTGGGGATTCCACTTGTATTCCTCCCTCTGCGGATAGAACTTTCCATTTGTTATAGTCATCCTCTAACTTCCAAATTTTTGGAGAATCTAATGTTGACTTCTATGAAAAACAAAAGCAAAATATGAATGGGTAGTAAATTTCAAGCTATCTTAATGACTACTTTTAAATAATAAACTCAATAATTAGTAGATTGTTTATGGATATGGTGACAATAGTACTAATATACTAAAAATATGCGCTTTAAATATGTAATTTTGAACATTTCTGTTTCAAGATAGATGAACAGTATAATTTTATGACTAAGTACCGACGAGTAATTTTTCCATCTAATAAACAATTCTTTTAATCTTATTTAAACAAGATTCAAAGCAATTAGTCAAGTTTATGATATTTTTTCTAAAGCAGATAAGTCTAGAAATACTTTTAAAAGGGCTTCATTGCAAAAAAATAAGAGTTTCGAAATACGTTCGCCAAATACTTAAATTAATGTGAATTTTAATACTCGAAATTGTTGTAAAAGGTTTATGTCTTATCTTTATCCTAATTTATTCAACGTACTAATAGAAAAACCTGTTTTAAGGTAATTAATAATAATTATTAAGAAAGGCAGTCTCATTTTTGATATCAACATTTATTGAGAATATAAACTAGAAGTTATATTTAATTTCATTTAGCCTTTTCATGTGGGCTAAGTTAAAGAAAAGTTGCCCTACCTGTGGGATAATTCCCAAATGGGGGAGGGGGGAAGGGAGAGAAAATGTCGCTTTGGGAGGTAAGACAATGAGTTCTCACAGCATTCTTAAAAAACGACTTGCCTTACAATAAGAGACGTGTAACTGTCTGACGGACGGATCATTAACAAATCTTCCTCAAAGCAGGTATATTCGCAGATGGTGGTAGGACCACTTGAGGGTTTGAAAAACTGAAAAGCCAAGCTGAAGAAAAACAAAAGCAAAATATGAATGGGTAGTAAATTTCAAGCAAAATTCTCCCCCAGCCCCTCCCTGCTCAAAATTGTACCAATTCCATTGCTAGACCTGTAAAATCTGGGATAGATGCTGTCCTAACCCACATGTAAAAGTTTAAAACGTTAGTTTTACAAAAATTTCAATGACAGAGAAACTACTTAACAAAAGAAAATATACTATACCCCATTTTCTTGATTCAAATCTACTCTTTCATTCCTGTCATCATCCCGAGCTTCCTGATAAGGTGATGAAACTTGAACAGGCAACTTTAATAATTTATCACCACTTACAACACTCCACCTGCCATTCATATCATGAATCTTCCATTCCAACTGCCCATTTTCTCCGAGCAAGGACCAACCTTCCTCACCCCCTGTACCCACCACAGTCCAACGCTTGGCGTCAACAACGGCTTTGGCGAGTTCTGGCGGTATTCCGGACAAATCTCTCACTTGTTGGTTGAATTCTTGAAGAACATTGTCGGTGGAATCAACATTTGAACGAATTTCTTCCACAAAGCTTTCTGGAACAGCTGAAATATCGAATGGTGGTATTTCGTCTGTTTGAAAAGAAGGTATGGTTGATTTCAGGAATTGATTTTCGAGTTCCAATCCGTAGAAACTTTTCAATGGCGCAGCTACTGTGGTTGGTAAATTCCATTCATCGGAAGTTGTGGGGGGTTGTGTTAGGTATTCTTGAACATTTATTTGTTCTTTACCGTGGATTTCGGTATAAATGTTTCCGTTTTCAGATGTGTTGGGTAAATTTATAGACGATGTTCGATTTGTTAAAGTATATGCTTCTGTTTCAATATTCTGATAGTGTGCGTTGGTGCCAAATGCTGGTGCTTCAATGTTCTGTACGGGATAACCAGATGAAAGATTGTTTTCTGCATTTTGGAAAATAATTGGACTAAAATCTGTGATTCCTGGAGGCAGCGGTGAATATCCCCTGATATCATTTGGAGATAAAGTTTTGATATCACCAAGCGTTGTTAGTTTCAAAAATGTTTCGTTTTTGTAAGGAATGTTTGGCATATACGTAACAGGAGTCCAATAGTTTGTGTTGTGAAAACTTTTTTGATCATTTGTATAAGAAACCTGTTAAAAAAAATAGTAGTTGTTTTAGATAACTGAAATATTAATTAATCACGTAACATACACAGAGTCTATTCACAAGTTTTATCTTAAAGGGGTCAATTTAATTTAACTAAATTATTACACAAAAACTGAATTATTAGTTGAAAATTTAATAATCAATAATTGACTGAATATCTTTTGCTAATATTTATTTATTGATAAGCGATTATGGAAATGGCACTATGTGTAATTTTTTTTTTAAATTATATAAATTAAGAAACTTCTACTATATATTTACTTTGCAATGCTTTTAACAACTTTTCTGTCTGCATTCTTTCAAAAATAAACAATTTTTATTAAATTCTGAGATATTTAATTACTTAGCTATCGAAATTCGAGAAGCGAAATATTTTGAAGTTTTATTGCTTTTACCTGCTTATTCACTTCAGTGTCTGGGACTACCCATTCTTTTGTCTTATCAGTGTACGTGCTGAAAGTAGTATTTGTAGGGCCCCACACGGCAGGACTTGAAGTGCCTTTCTCTTCTGCTCCCTGAACTGACCACCGGTCTCCTTCGGCCTGACTGTTTTGTGCCGACCACTTCACTTGACCGCCTTGCTTTTCGTAGGACCATCCGCTGCCGCCCTGGCCCAAGCTCCAGACAACGTAGGCGTTGGTTCCTGGGTCAATGGTGGGCGAAATAAACGGAATCGTCATTGAAGGTTTTGGTGTGGTGCTCCTTTGAAGTTGCACTGAATGTCTTGAGATGGATTCTAAATTTGAAATAAAAAGCAACATGAAGTTTGGAATTCTAAAAAGAATGTATTGTAAATGCGTTTAAATATAATAATTTTGCTGTTTTGTTTTGTTTTGTGCTTTTCTTTTCCTTACTTCCATAGGTTATTCTACTTTTTTGATAAACAAGGTGGTCACAAATTGTTGGGCAATGGTCATCGTTTGGCTGTTTAATTAACCATTATTTTTGCTATGTTTCAGCTACTTTGTTTATTGCTACTAAAACTAATTTAAATTAGTTTTAGTAGCAACAAACAAAGTAACTAGATGATTTTTTTTTAATATTAACGAAATACTTAGACATAAAAATAGTATTTTATTATACCAATACAGCTAAATGTGATACAGCCAAACAATGACCATCGACAACATATTTTTAACTACCCTGTTTATAGTGATACCATATTCATGTACCTACAAAGAGAGTGAATGAAAGAGAGATAGATAGAAAGAGCGAGAAAAAGGGAGAGAAGGATGGATCAAAAACTGATTAAAAAGTATCAAAATAAATATTCATTCCAAAGTTTGTATATGGTATTAACCATTTTTATAAAACAAAATATTTTATACATGGGTTTCGAAAATGAAGTGTATTTACCTGTAATAAGAATAACGATATAAAATTTTCTGAATGTTAAGATAATTTACTAATTTATACAAATATTTAAATGATACTTAATTCTTATAACTAATAAATACGTTCAACGTATATATATTAAAAACTGAAGAATTTCATACTAATCGATTTCAATTTATACATGAGAATTTTGACAGTCTTACAGGAAAAAATAATTACCAGGGAATTTGAAAGATTCATCTTTTGCTGAAGACTTCAGATTATTGTCAAGGGGCAATTCCGTTTCTCTATTAATTGTGTCAATTTTTAAATCATTCACTTCTTCGCTTTGTAACTTTTTACCGTCTTGTATTTCTGCATACAATTCAGTAGCTGGAGTTGAAGTTGTCGTGCGATTTGGAATACGACCTTTCTTACGTCTAACTTCAGGTATGGCTGTCACAAGTTCTCCATAATCTCTTGTAATATAAAAAGGTTCGGCAGTAGATTTAGTACTCAATTCAAGTTCTGGAGAAATATTTTCAATAAACTCAAACTCTTTGAGTGGTTCATGAGTTGTAACGGACAAATATTTTTCTTGTTCTTCTTCCTCAGTTTCGCCGGGAATTAGATTAGGTTTTAATCTATTGAATCTATGAACATTTCTGTTCCTCAAGAAATTGGTTGGGCCTTTAATTATTGCCGTTGGTTTCTTAGCGTAAGCTTTAGAATCTGATATAATTACAGGAATTGGAGTTGAACTTTTAGTCCTTGTCCTATGAGGCAAGGATGTTGTTTTGTTCGTTTTTGTTCTTGATTTTACTTTGGATGGTACTGTGGGCTTTCGAGTTGATCGCGAGTAACCAGGAGTAGTGACTTTTTTAGGAGTCGTCTTTGAACTTTTTGACTGAGGAAATGGAGTTGTTCTTGAAATCTTCAGCAAAGAGTTTGTTGTTGAATTAGAAGTAAAACGCCCGCCATCTTTTCTCCAAGGAACCCGTGTTCCATTTCTTAACCTTCGACGGATACCCGAACCAGGCAATCTGACACTTTCGTAAGATTTGTTATTTATGTTTTCTATCGGTATATCGTCACTGATTGAGGAAACGGTACTTATCTCTTTCGCAGTAATATCTTGTTCACTTTCATTCAGTAATTCTTTCTCGATATCAAGTTCTTTGACCTCTGGAACTGCAGTGGTTGTGGTATTTCTGGAAGATTTTGTAGTTTTCAGTCTCCTTCTGAATGCAATAGGAGGTTTGGTGGAATGATTCCGACCAAGAACTTTAGGTTTGCTGTTTAAGGTGTGGTTTAATTCGGATGAGTGTATAGATCTGGGAGTAGTGACTGACTGAACAGAATTTAATATCGGACTTTCTGTAGTTGTATTTTTGATTGCCGTAGTCGATGGCTTGGATGGAAAAAGAGAACTTTTTCGAGATCCAGGTCGTAAGAGAGAAGATGGCTTCTTTCTTCGTGAAGAGTCAAACCAAAATCCAGGTCTGGAACCAGGTACAAGTGGATTAATAGAAGGTTCTTGTTGTGTATCTAGAAACAAAAGTAAAAAATAATACATTTTGATAGATATTTTTAATATGCTATTTGGTATAACTGTAACATATTTAAATGAGTATGAAGACTTAGTAAAACAAAATTCAAAGCAGAAATACTACTTATTTTCTTATAAAATTAAAATATATGCATTTGGTTGACTTCAAAATTAATGCCTTTTCAAATATTCTGTTTTAGTATTTCACCTGGAAGTATAAATTCGCAACAACTTACGTGGATTTTAGCAAGAAATATATAAAACAGAATATTTCTGTTTTAATAGATATATTTGTTGTTTAGAAAATTTAAAAATATTTTTGTTTATTTAAAGAATCTGATTTTTTTATCAATTTAAAAAAAATAACCCGATTTATACAAGTAAGAAAAAACACCAAGAAATTCATTTTAGTAACATTTTCCAAGAGCCATCGGAACACACAAAAATAACTAAGGACTCAAATGGAAGGAAAGAGGCAGAATCACATATTACTATTATAAAAGTAATAACTTACTTCGAAAATATTGAAAGGGAAATATTTAAAAAATACATATTAATACGGATAAAAAGTTTAAAAAATCATGTACCATCATATAATTATAAATTTTTGAATATTTATAGCTATTTCCGACTTAAATTAAGGGAATATAATAATAAAATTAAAACGATAAGAGTGTTGAAATTTCCATTACGCAATATTACCAGTATTGTGTATATTGCAATTTTTTTTATTAAAATATATGTTATTATTGCAACAAGGAAATGCAAACATAAATATTATCAAACAGACAGATCGGTGATATTCGGTCGTCAACTTTTCAGATTTCAGGACCTCACTTAAGAAAATCACCGACGGCCTCTCAGTTGTCTTTAATACGCCCCAAGGAATACCTAAAAATTACTACTTAAAAAAAAGTACGTCTTCACATTTAGAGTTTAGTTTATATCCAATTAGTAAAAGTTATTGATTACCTTCTGCAAGAACTGAAATATCTTCTTTTGAATCTGCCATTTCAATCTCTTCTTCTTCTTCATGTTCTTCTTTGTGTTCTTCTTTATGTTCTTCTTCACGTTCTTCTTCGTGTTCTTCTTCATGGGAAGCTACATCCCGTTTAGTTGTCGACTTTCGAGACAGGGTTGATCGTCGCCAAGTGATTGGTGTTTTGGTTGCAGACGGTGTTGCTTCTGTTGAGGTAGTATGGATGGCTGTCGGTGTTGTTTTTGTGACACGTCTCCATTTGATGGAGCCATTCGCCACAGCCGCGAAGAGGATAAGAAAAACCACCAGTCTTGTTGAATTCAAGATCTATTGGAGAAAAAAAGCCAAATTTTTAAAATTCTGAACATTATATAGAAACTGATTTACAATGTAAAAGAATTTTGCGTGAAATGTTTGTAATTTATTTTGACTTTAATATTATTCGAGCATTATATTGTTACTTTTTGTAGCACAAATATAATTTTATATTTAGTTGAAAAAATACAAAAAATGCCTTAAACACCATAAGTTGTAGTTAAAGTATTTTAAATACCTTTGATATTGTTAATGAATAAAAATTTATCTTCTATAAAAATAACATTTCGTTTAGAAAAAAATATTTTTAAAAAAGATTTTAATTATAGACATTATAGAAATGATGATGTAATGTTATAAAAAGGTCTTTAAAGGATTTTTTTTACAAAATACAAGAAGCTTTGAAATAACACCTAATATAATACAGTGATATCCATGATTGTATGATTTTTTTTTGTTAATGCCAAAGAGTAATTTTATGTTTAATTTAATTAAATGGTTTTCGTAATTAGAAAATTTTAATTTTACAAAATTTTGAAATAATTTTTTATAATTATTATTAGAATTAAAAAAAAAACTCGTGCAAAAGAAAAATTTATTCTATATATCCGAATTAAATTATCAACGAAAA
Organism: Troglohyphantes excavatus; assembly: GCA_963932185.1. Lineage (NCBI taxonomy): Eukaryota > Metazoa > Arthropoda > Arachnida > Araneae > Linyphiidae > Troglohyphantes > Troglohyphantes excavatus. The sequence goes on from OZ010667.1 coordinate 38,779,475, forward strand.
ATTTATCCGACGAGACTATTATCCTCTTCTGGGATGGATAAATGAATAAATCCTGAAATGTTTTATAATAGCAATATGCTGTATATTTTTTGTTAATGCGAAAAAGTAATTTTATGTTTAATTTAAATAAATTGTTTTCGCAATAAGAAATTTTTAATTTTAAAAAAATTAATAATAAAAATACATTTTTATTATTATTATTAGAATTTTTAAAAAAATTCGTACAGACGAAAAATTTATTCTCTAAATCCGAATTAAATTATCCCGGAAAAATTTATCCTACGAGAATATTATCCCCTTCTGGGATGGATAAATGAATAAATCCTAAAATGTTTTACAATATACAGCTTGATATATTGAATATTTTTAAGAATATTTGTAATGCAGAAAAAAAAACGTCCTTAGTATTAGTATTGTTTTCAATTCAAAATATAAAAGCAATGAAAGGCAACTCCTTGCAATTTTTTTCAACGTACAAAGGATCAAGAGTGACAAAAAGTGTTTTATGATATACGATATCGTGATATCGTGACAAAGCATGAAACTAGGATTCCGGTTTTTCTTATGATATGGAGCTTCTTTTCCTAAAGTTGTGTCGGTCAAAAGGATTCAAGAAACACAATAGCCTACTGACATGCAAAGATTTCAATTTTATGTTTGTGAAATTATTTATTTAAATGGAATAGCAGGAATACCTAAACGAAACTGAAAGCAAAGAATAAAAAGCAAATGTTAATATTATACTTCAGGATTGTTTTTAATAAGAAAAACGATGTTAATTTTTCTAAATCATACGATGTTTGAAATAAAATTTATATATTTTGAAGTATTACATTTTATTTTGTAAATGTATGTCTATTTTTTAATTTAAATAACTTATAATAATAACAACATTCGAATATTAACAAATTAAATACAATAAAAAATTTAAAGCTATTGACTGTAGTGGATATATCGCAACCTCAATTTCATAATTGTAATTAAAATGATAATTATATCATTAGTAACATATGTATAATAATAAATTCTCTAGGACAATCAACACAAATACAATCGCTTCAAAAAGCAAAATATGTTTAGATAAGAAATACCATAAGTGTTCCTTAAGATGTAGATAACTTATAATAGTTATCAAAGCATTATAAACTGAACAGAAAGTATATACTGATGCCAATATTTGATGTTTATATAATAAAATACTAATTTCTATTCACAGTAACTTTAACTTTTCTTTTGTCTTAATTAACATAAATTAAATTAACTAATTGATTGCACATTTACATAATTTCAGTAAAGGTAACGAAGTCAAATATGTTTCGTCTTCGAGTTTAAAACAGATATTTCTTTTATGAGCGTGAATTCCTATGACAAAATATTCATGCATCAAAAACAAAAAAATATTATTTCGCAAAAATGCATTTTATAAAAGAACTAGAGTAAACGTGTTTTCTCATAAGTGATCCATAACATTTTAAAAACTGTTGAAAATGTTTATTTTAAATATAAAGTCCATTACCACATGCAAATGATATTATTATTGGAAGTTAGTAATAATGTGCAGTAATTAAGATTTTCAACAACAAAGAAAAACAAGAAGTTTTTTGCACAAAACTACTGTATTTAATTTAACAAATTATGTATGTTGGTACATATCTCCTTAAATCCCATTAAAAATCATTTTAACATTTTTATAAAATATTGAAATATTGCTTATTTGAAAAAAAAATGTCAGAGATTAACTTATAGGGTTTCTCCTTTATGATTTGAAGCTGCTAAAACTTAATTATTTTCGATGGAACTAATCTTCATATAATTATGCACATTAATGAAGTACATTTGAATAAAAACATCGGTTGTTTTCTTTAATATTATTATATAGCGGGATACTCACTTTCACCATTGTCCACCCTCAAGACACCACCGCCGAAGAAGACATGAAACTCCTGAGCGAGAGCCGTCAACCACTCTTTATGTCCTCGCCCTATGGAATCCAAGTGACAGAAAATGACTCCCACGCCCTTGTCGCCCACACCTTGGGAATCTTTCTGGTCGAAGACGAAGGTATGTCTTCGCATTACTCGGACCACAAAGGGGATGCGCCGACACGCTGCACTGGCATCGGGATCAGAGGATTCCTTTTCGGCCAAGGCGGAGCTCCTTACACTCTCTGAAAGGGATTCATATTCATGAGGCATTCTTGTGGAGGTCCTGGACGGAGATCGAGAATGGTGCGATTGTTGTGTTTTGTTTTTTCGAAATTCCGTTGAGCCGATAGTTTCCTAGGACCTGTTATTTTTCTGAAGGATAGAAACCCTTATGGTACGCTTTTAGAATGATCCATTCCGATACTATGACTCGATGGTAAATAGCACGAATGACATACAATTGATTTCCTTCGATAGGAAATTTTGCACCGATATTTGTCAGATCTTGAAATAAAGAAAAGGATGTGCGAGGCATAGATGGAAGTGACGAAGAACTCAGACTTAATAGCTTGCGTATCCACTTCCTGTTGGCGACCAATTCCTAATTATATAATTAGTCGATATTCTAAAAATGATGATACTTCTAGAAATGGGGATATTTCTATAAATAAAGTTTTACACAAAGCATTTTTGACCGAGATATTACACAGCCATACCCATTTTTTTATTGATTCTTATTTGTTTATACCATCTAATGTAGAATCAACAACATTTCAGGAAAAACAAGGTTATATTTATAATTAAAAATAAGTGGGAAAGAAAGACTTATTTCATAAACATCTCTTGTAAAATACAATAATTTCAACATAGTGACCTAAAAATTTATATAAACAAATCGTCCTCTTTGAAATTTGAAATCAACATCTAATTGGCTCTCCAGTTCCGAAATGTCTCTTGTCCATATACGAGTATAATCGATTTCAATATTAAAATTTTTTTAAAGTGTTATTATTTTTTTTTTTTTTTTTAATATGGCAACAACGCTTAATAGTAACAAAATTTGACTCATTTTAAACGAGGCAACATAGCAAAAAATACAATCAAACATAACCACTATTTGTATGTGTGTTATATTAAACGTATTAGTTTTATAAAGAGTGAAATATTATTTTAAATATTAATTTTTAGCAATATTTTTTGTGTTTGATCGAAAAATGAAGATTTTTCTTAATACTACTACATGTAGTTTGTTCTTAAGTCGATGCACAATCTGCACCTGCGGTTGAAGGTAATACAAGAAAACGTTGAGCAAATCATGACAAATGGAAACAAAGTATATCTTGTCCATTTTGTTCACTTTTAAACCGCCTCTCGTCCCTAATTCATTTCCAAAATGTCATATGCAAACATATTTTCAATATAATGAGCAAAGTATTAATTTTACAGCTGTATTTTGTTATTTAAAGTATATTCGGGTATTTGCTTTACATATAAAATAACAAACTTTGTTTACTACAGTTGTAGAAATAAAATTTCATACGAAAAGTGGGATTTACCGCAAGTTTTAAAAAGTGGACAAGAGTCGTTTTGGAAATGGGCGACAAAATTTTGGTGTTTATTTCGAATTGACTAATCAAAAAAGTTCGTCTCAATATTTAATTGTAAGAATAGAGACAGCCATATAATATCGCGTAGTGAAAGAATTTTTGAAAACTTTTCAGAGATAATTGTTTGACAATAATCTTCAAAACCACTTGTAAATACTGCAGAGGAAAAAATTCTTTACTAAATATGGGAAGTTTATAATACTGTTAGGATTCATCGTAACTTTTTAACTAAATTAAATATAATAAAATACTCTAATAATAATAATTTTTGAGGATTGGCGATTATTTTTTGCTGTAATTGGATCATACATACGATTCATATTCATGATACTAAATATGTTTTATTTTTGTTTCCACACATTCAACGAATAACTGAGAAAAAATTTAAATTCCCAAAATTAAAATGAATTAATTATATGATTTACCACAATGAATATTTTTACCACAATGAATATTTTTCTAGGCTGTTGTAATTTACAAATACAAATTATAATTAAAAAATATATATATTAATAACTTATACTATTAAACAAGAGGGATATTCGATGCGATTAGATTTGTACAAGTTATCGATTATATTTAGTACAATTTATCAATTTAATGATAACACAGTGTCCAAAAAATAAAAATATGATGGAACACTTTAAGAATTCCACGGAAATTTCTAATGAGTTAAAACACTTTTTTAATAAATGATTATTTTGTTTAATGCGTTCTAAACAGACGACTAGTTCATTGAGAAATTAAAGCAATTGTAGAATAAACGTTATTAAATAATTTTGGAATAAACCATATATAATAAATATATATTATATTATAATAAAAATATGTATATTAATCAATATAGAAAAATATTTAATATTATAAATTTTTATGCCAAATATCAAATCAACTAAAACTCGTCTGAATTCCTTAATTACGGCAGTCATGAAATCAGCAGACGATAATTAAAAAATACTACACAAGAAGCAGAAATTAAATAAATTTTTCAAATTCGAAAGAATTAAAAATAATTCCATAACTTTTTAAGTATTTTTGTAGTTGTTGCAATAAAAATACAGCAGTGGTATTTAACATACATCTTAAAACATCATTAAAGAACTTTAAAAAATTTCAGTCATAAATAAACACGAACAACTTGGAATTTGACAATTAAATTGAATTTGATTTTTGGAATAGAACAAAGTATTTTGATTTCGGTAAGTACTCTCAAGTTATTCAGAATTTATTGTTGATTTTACCAATAAGATAAACATTATTGATTGTAATACATTTGAAATACTTCTTTTAAATAATTGTGTTCTTTAAATGTAATTTTCTCTTTAAAAAGTTACATTTTTGTTATGTATAATGCACGATTATCAAGCTAAGCGTATCCGTATTAATGGAATGGAACGTTAAGCCTAATATAAATGTCGTACATATGTTTACGTACTGTGTATTAAAAACAAAATTTATTTTGAAGTTTAACATGAAAATTAATTAAAATTATGTTACAATCATTGAATACGTTTGATAGCTCAACAATTGGATAAAAGTTTATTTTAACAAAATTTTGAATAAAACTACAAAACATTTTATTACCAGTGAGAGGTCAATCATTACCTATATTAGCCTAAATTGTGTTATGCCTATTAATTTATATATATATATATATATATATATATATATATATATATATATATATATATATATATATATATATATATATATATACTTTCGTTTATTTATTTTTTTCAGTAATAACTTTGTTTATTTACGCATTTTTTTTACTATTTAAAAACAAATTATCTGATTATGTATGCCATTGTAATATTAAAAAAAATCCTGATAAGATATTTTTTATTTTTGAAAGTATTTAAGTTTTTATAAAATAACAAATATAGGTTGCAATTAAAGAAAAAGTATAAATACTTAATGTGAATTAAATTAATACGGTGCGTTTACAAATAGAGTAAAAGTTATTTAGTGCAAAAAAATGTCGATTTTTTTTGGTTATAGTAGCTTTGGCTTTACTTTGTTTCCACAAGTTCTATCAAATGGGCTAGCGTAGTATTTAGAAAAAATTACTCTAATTTAAATCATAATGTAATTAATACTGAAAAACTCATTATAAGCACTGTGTAACAAGATAATTTCGAAGAAAATTTTCAGTTAAATTCTAGACTTTGATAAGAAATGATGTCCCACTTTCTACACACAATTTATTTCTTTGTAGAGAGCATTCAAAATAGATGTGTACATTTATTGATATATTTAACAGAACAACTCAAATAAATTTGACATTACATTGCACTAATATAAAGTTAATTTTGTGAAGGAAATTGCTAAAACCGTTTATCTGTAATTAAAGGCTTTCTTATTCATTAAAAAAACGTAAAACTTCTTATTTAAATGCGATACTTATACAATAATATTTATTAGTAGAGGGACTTCGTTAAAATGTATGAGTTTCATTTTATACATTTTCAAATAAACTTGACTATTATTTGAAACTGCTTAAATTTTATTAAAGTTAATTAATTGATTAAAATTTAAAGTTTGATACAAGTTAATTTTAATAATCTCCATACCATCCACTTTTTTCAATTAGGATATAATTCTAATATCCCATATATGCTATGGCTACTCAACTAAAAATTGCACAATATTGACTTATTGATAGTCAATGTAGCCAATTATTAAAGTCTAATAGTCTTTGATGGATAGTTCAGAAGTAAAATGCATTGTTATCAACACAGTGGAGTAGGTGAATGAAATTTTGCTTATAAATAATTTAGTTATGTTTTGAAAATAAGGTTTTTCTCGAGATATGCGTAACATAAAATAAAATAAAAAAGTTACACTATTTTTCGTTATGCTGTAAAAATTGCACGGTTTGACTTTACGAAGAGCAAAAAGTGTAATTTCATTACATTTATAACCAAAATTTAGTTGAAAAGCGTTGTTTATGTAATTTTTATTTTCTGTTGGGGGTTTGTTGTTTTAGAATATTATTTTTATTTACGCTTATTTGCAAAAGTATTGCCAAATCTTTAGTTAAAAAATATTCTTCTTAAATTACTTAAAACATTCTTATAGACAGTAATTTATAAATTTCAAACACTAATAAAAAATTTCCTGTTCTGAAATGAAAATTTCCTATCTACAGCATTGATAAATTAAATTTGTATTCGTATGTTCAATAGATAAAACTGACCATACGCCTAAATTCTTATTAAGCATAACTGTCCATATATAACTGTACAGTTTTGCTTCAACTTTGAAGAAACTTTTCAAATTAAACCTGAAGACACTTTTAAAAGAATAGGATCGGAATTGATGATTCTGTTACTAAAATATCCAACTCTTGAATCATCTTAATTTTTTTAAATGTTCCATTGCTGTTTGTAATCTGTATCCGTAATCTTTGCGAAATATTTCTCAAAAAATGTAAAAATTTACAAAAGATCATAGCAACAAACACATTTATAACTAGTTATTTAAGTTATATTTTATTAGTACATCCACCTCTACAGAGGAGAAAACCAATTAATTAAATAATATCTGATATTTTTTATTAAATATATACTTTCCATGAGCATATCAATATTTTAAATATATATTCATTTTAATATAAAACAAAAAAAATTGGATAGATTTACGAAACGATCATATTTTGAATTAACAACACGAAAAAGTCCAACAGCTATACAGATTTCTTGCACTATCATAAAAAAAATATATGGATTATAAAAGCAGGTTTTTCGGTAACTTGAAAGTTTTTCAACAATAAATGTTTTTTTGGAGTTTTTAAAAGTTTCAATACAAAAAAAAAGAATTATTTCTTCAAAATCATTTGGAATCGCAAATAATTGTAATTCCATGATTTCTACATTTGTTTTAATTTTATTTTCTATAAATATAATAAAACTTTATTGAATCTAATCATATTGGATCTTAAAAATGAACATATTTGTTTTCTATTACATTGAGCGTACAAAATTAAGCTTTTTTTTTTATTAAACATGTAATTTATTTTATGAGAAAAAGGTGAAGGATCGTAATTGCCTAATAAAAACTTTTTTCTTTGTGTGACATTAACAAACAATTACAAATAATTTTATGAATTAACAAATATTTTTTATAATACCTTCATTGTCTAAAATTAAAATGATATTTTTACAACATAAATCTTAAATAGTACCCGATTATATGAGAAGATGATCTTAAAAAAAACATGAACTTGATTTTTAAATCATGATTATTAAAATGTAAATCGAATAAAAAAAAGCCAAGTACTTTATTTACAAATATTACAATTTGAAAGTATATAAATTTTACAAAACTATTTATTGTATAATTGAATCTCAAAGTTAACATAATAACTTTACTACTTTAAATACCACTACAAACACAACAAATTAAATTTTTTTTTAGGAACTTAGAAAGTGTGAACATCAATACAAATTATGAAAAACATTTCAAATCACATTTACCACTAAGAACTGCTGTCCTACAAAATAAGTAAAACAGTCCAAACCTTCAAATTAAATCATCATTTACGTTATATGCCTCTTCATTTACTTTATATGCCTCAATATTTTACAACAGTTTCTAGATTTTTCTGGTATAAAAGAAATTTCAAAACTTTATATCACCGAAGAAACAGTATATTGTATTATGTCACTGGTAACCCTAGTGCACTATAAACGTATCACTTATTTAGTTGTCCTATGAAGTTTTAGCTTAAAACTACCTCCCCCATTGTTGCTGATTCTGTGGTTGAACCCCACGTTTCCAGACAGCTGTTCCCTGGGAACCAGCTGCCTTGGCAGATCTCAGGGCTTGAATGACGGATTCTATATCTTTATTCAAACCGTTTTCTCCTTTGGCATTACTACCTGTATAATCCAAGATAATTACTTGTCTCCCCTTTTTTCTTCCATTGGTGTTAGGGTTCTGTCCCCCACCAGAGGAATTTCGTTTGGAACCAAAGACAAACACCATTTTACCGCCATTCTTTTTGTTAGATCTAGGTCCACTTCCAGTTTGTCTTTTTGGCTGGGCATTTGAAGGTGTTGAATTTGTTTTGGTGGGTCTCCATCCGCTGTACATAGTGCCTTTGTCACTAACCCAACCACCGTAACCTCCTCCAGATCCCATCCATCCATCCGTCCATTTCCATCCTCCACTCCCTCCTTGTGGATTCCATTGCCAACCACTGCTACCTGCTGGATTCATTTTAAAACCATTACCTCGACGATTGTTTTTTGGTTTGTTACCGTTTCTACTTTTAGGTTTTTTGGTGTTCACATTGTTACCGTTGTTTGACCAAGAATTAGGTGCACCACCTGTTGCTGTAACGTCTGGTTGTTTAATGACAATTATATAAGGCACGGTTTGTCCATTCTGACCAGCTGCTGTTTGAGGAACCCCTGGCCAACCTACAGTTGTACTGGCTTTATTACCTGTATTTTGCCAAATTGGTATTGCTCCAACGTTAGAATTATCAGCTGCTGGGGCTACACTGGGTGCTACACCACCATTCCAACTTCCTTGTGTTGTTGCCGCGTTACCTTGATTCCAAGAATTTCCTCCATTTTTGTTATTCCATGTTCCTTGTGCATTATTTTTATTCGAAGACTTATTCGGCTGCCATCCATTGGAATTTCTGCCTCTTTTTGACTGATTTTTCGCTCTTGTCTTTCCTTGATTTTTTCTACCATTCCCTCTGGGAGTCCATCCACTGTTCGATTGTGAATTTCCTCCGTTTTTCCATCCAGTTTGAGGAGAAGGTGTTTGATTTATTGAACCTGTGTTTTGCCATCCTACAGAAGTTTGAGGAGATGTATTTCCTCGATTCCACCCATTAGCTGCTGTAGGTGACTGATTTTGCCACCCACCATTTGTTTGGGTATTAGGATTAGAATTTGCCCAAGAATTTGTCTGAGGTGCTGTAACCACTTTATTTTTCCTTCCATTTTGTTGGACTCCACTTCCAGCTTGCCAACCTCTACCATTAGGAGGTTGAGAAGGCAAGCCAGCACTTACAGATGGAGCTGGACCTCCGTTTTGCCAATTAGTATTTGTGGGTGACCCTGGACCTTTAGCTTGCCAATTGGGATTTGTAGGTGCCGGCGCAGCTAAATTTCCATTATTCCACTTATTACCTGGAGGTGCATTTTGGCCTCCTGCTTGCCAATTTGAGTTCACAGGAGCAGTTTGTCCTCCAGCCTGCCATCCATTACTTTTGGGCGCTGATTGACCACCATTCTGCCAAGTGCCGCCTCCGCCATCTGCCTGCCAGCCACTATTTTGAGGAGGATTGCTTGCTCCTGAATTTTGCCATGTGCCAGCATTAGGTTTTTGTGCTGAATTTTGCCAACTACCATTATTTCCGTTCCATCCATTGTTTTTTGTAGAACTTGTTGAACCTGAATTAGTATTTATTCTTGTACTTGTGGCCCAATTTGCTTTTGCATTATTATTATTATTGTTATTATTCATATTGTCACTTGGATTTAAACCCACCGTTTCTTTCCAGTATTGGTTATCACCTACAGTCCATACTACTGGCTCGGCACCATCACCATTAAAAACCCGTGCCTCGCCTTTTCCATTTTCCGAAAACTTCCACACAATATAACGGCCTTGTTTAGTATCATCCCAACTGGGTGCTAGTGTTGTCGTCATCATAGTATCATTTGCCATGTTAGATGACACGGTTGTAGTGTTAGTTTCCTCGTTTGAAGGTGTAGTATTATTCTGAGATGGCAAATCATCTGCACTTACAACTTTCCACTCCCCATTAACATTTTCAATTTTCCATTCAATATTTCCATTCTCATTTACAAGCTTCCAACCATCTGGACCTCCATCGCCCACAACCTTCCAACCAGAATTATCATCCAGGTTTTCCATAGTATGCGTATCTTCATTGTACACTTTCCAGGACATCTCTGGGTCTTGTATTCCACCCTGTGCGTAGGGGTTAAAACTTCCTCCATTTTTCTGGCTGTCGCTCCAACCAACCACAGGCGCAGCGTTGTTCCAAGTCGCAGGACCAGGATTCGGAGGCTGAGGGTTGTTCCATTCTCCTCCGTTTGAAGCAGACCAACCACCTTGAGCAGAATTTACTGGTGGACCACCCACAGTCTGTTTAGGAGTTGGTACCCAGCCGTTGCCGCCATTTTGTGGCACTGGTTGAGGTGGAGTCCAACCATTTCCACCATTTTGTAGTATGGGCTTAGGTTGCGTGAAGCCATTTCTACTATTTTGTTGCACCGGCTGAGGTGGAGTCCAACCATTTCCGCCATTTTGTTGCACTGGTTGAGGTGGAGTCCAACCATTCCCGCCATTTTTTTGCACTGGCTGAGGTTGTGCCCAACCGTTTCCCCCGTTTTGTTGTACTGGCTGCTGAGTTTCCCAACCACCACCACCATTGTTAATCACTTGACCACTTGAACCACCATCCCAACTCCCTACTGGTGCATCACCTTGGGGTGTCCAGCCAGGAGGTGGGGCGTTTCCCTCAACAGGTGGAGGTGGTTGACCATTTTCCAAAGAAGCTGCATTGCCATTAGGTGGGTTCCATCCACCAGGTGCTGTATTGGTCCATTCTCCTTCTGTGTTGTCTTCAGGTGCACCACCTTCTTCTTCAGCCCATCCCTCTTGAGGGTCTTCATCATTCGCAGGCTGGTCATCTGACCATTCACCTGCGTTCCAACCTGCGGCTCCTGCGTTACCATCGCCTGTGGCATCACCTTGATTCCATTCAGCGTTGTCTGGGACAGTTCCAGCAGGAGGCCAACCTTCTGATCCTCCATCTAAATGAAGAACATTTTAATGAAATATGTAGTTTGCGAAACAAATGATGTTCCACAGTAATATGTTTTTAAAGATAAATTATAGATAAAATGGCTAGATAAAAAGTTAAATATTTAGCAATTAAAAAACTGTGAAAAAATATTACTTAATAAATAGTTGAAAACAAAACTTTAAGCAATGTTGTTTTTTATAAAGGAGATATATAGATATAATTTAATAGACAGAATCATGTGTATTCTTTAATAATTTAAAGTAGTTTGTGTTATCCATATTAAAGATAATAGTTTTTATTTATCATTTTTGAAATTTGAAATATCAAGTTTTCTGGAGAATGACTCATTCGCTAATATAAAAATTATTTATCTTTTGCTGTGTTCGGTCACACACTTGTATTTTTAAAATGGAAGTTTAATCTGAACTAAAACATAGTACACTAACTACGTAATTTACTAAATTTTCAATTTTATGAAGTATTTGTTGTATACCAGCTGCAAGTTATCCGAAGCTTTTACTAACTAAATTTCATACAATTATAAACTGGGTGATTTCTATAAAAGTCAGACTTACGATTTAATTTATAAGAAACAAGTTTAGGGATTAATCTGTTCTGGAATTACTAAATAACCATAATAATAACTTAAACATAACATATGTAAAAAACATTCAGAATTAAGTTCTAAAAATTATTGAAATAAAATTCTACAAATGCTAGAATTTAAAAAGAAAACATTCGCAAAAGTTTTCAAATGCCGAATGCTGTTGCAACAGCAAATGCTGTTTATGCCGAATCAGCTACTAGTAATGTATTCAGTTACTTTAATACAAGCAGAATGACATAAGTTGAATATGTTTTAGCGGAATAACTCTTTCTGACAATATTAAAGTATTGGCACAAATCCACTGAAAATTCTACTTATATTTCAACGGGAAAATTAACGAAAAAGATAACATTTGGAACTGTATATGATAGTAGGAATTCTGACGGTAAATATATTATTTATAGTAATTTTTTATTTGTTTGAGCGACCTTCTTTAAGAATATATTGTCTGGAACATTTGTACACGTTTCAATTACAATGCAGGAGACTCAAACTTTAAAGAAATAGCTTAAGGAAAGACGTATTTTATATGAAAATACATAATATTTAAGAGACTTTAATTATTTAAATCTTTGTTTATTGATGTATTCCTTTGATATACAGTTCAAAATGGTTCGTTTGATATAGATAAGTAACTTTGAATCGATTCTAAACAATAGACTAGTAATTTTGCCTTCAAGAAAAAAAAAATTAAAGGAATATGCGAGAGGGAGACGAACCAATAGGGATACATTTTTTTAACGTGTGTGAAACCTCGGGTAATAGCTAGTATATAAATATTGTAAACATTATAAAATATAAAACAAGAACCATACTCAGCGACCATCCGTTTGGGGGACTTCCTTGCCCTACACTCCACACTATGTAGGCTTGTTGATCATTGTTTTTTCCGTTGGCATCTACAGCTCCGCCTACTTCTGGTCCGGGTCCACCTGGTAGAGGGACTCCTTTCTGCCATAAAGGGTATCCATTGTTAGCAATGGGTCCAATGGACCATCCGCCCTGACTGTTTCCACCGCGTCCGAATTTCCAGGCAGTTTTCTTCTCAATATTTTTATCATTCAATTGGCCATTTGAGTTTCTCTGAAAGAGATTCAAATTAAATTTTATTCAATAGATAGAAAAGGATACCAATGAGTATTTTCATGCAAGTTTGTACTTTTATAATTATTACGAAAGCACGATAGTTTGTTCAATAATAGAAGTAATATTCCATATTTTTATGAAACATCTGGACGAAGAAATTAAACTAATAAATTGACAAAAATAAAAATATATGGACTTTCTGTGTTCTAAAAGTATGTTTCTAAAATTATTTTTTTTACAATTCAACCAATTTTAATGTTAATTCATTTGCTGCCATATGAGCTACATATAACTCATGCCTTGTTTGTTCAAGAGGTTCCGTGGGTTAAATGCAACTCATATGACAGACTGCGATATTCATACTGTGAATTGTAAGTAATTTCAAATAAACCATGCAACTCTAATATAAGCACATTCAACATGGCTTCCCTGACAAATACATATCTTGTCCAGGATTTTTCCTTGAAAGGTAACATTTTGTATGCGAGTCGGATATTTTACCGCTGGGCTGCCACCACCCATATCGAACTTGACCCTCCGTGAGTTACATACACGCACGGTATTTTTTTCCCTTCAAAATCTCCATACATGTTGATACGTTTAAATCGTTTTAAAAGCAAATCAAGAACAAAAAAATTGCCACTTTAGGCACCTATTTTTTTTACTATTGTATTAGCAAATGTATTAATAAGTGAACTTAGTCATTATGGTAATTTTGTAAAATTCTTATATTAAAGTTTATGCAAAATTTTATTTCGCTAAAGCAATTTTGCATCTAAATTAAAAAATATATATTATTTAGTTTTTCAAATTTGATCATGCTTGTAAGTTTTATAGTTTTTCATATTCGGGATGGTTTTTGCAACTATTTATCAGAGTCGGATCTACTTTATAAGTATTTCGTTCTACTCTTATGGGAAGTAAACAGTTCCAAATCGCCATGTTTGCTGTAACATCTATGTAAAACACTGAGTAGAAGAAATAAAATCTCCAATGTCCATCTCTAACACAACATGAATTAGGTTTTTTGAAACTAGAATAAATATTTCTAAATGGTATTTCACTCCCCTCACATCCCCAACATCAACTTGATGTACACAATATAATGAATGAAATAAAATTCTTCTAAGTTTAGCTGCTATAAAACTACAAAGTGTATGAAATGTCTTAGTCGCATCTCATCAAAATACCTTTAGCCACTTTAACCATGGAGGATATGATTTTAACTTTAATTTATTAATTGCATAGAGTACATACGTTTGGAGTTGGCGTTGTCACCTCCAGGTTATCGAACGGCTTGGTTCTGGTCGACTCGAACCTATTGTAGCTCTCCTGCCCCTCAGTTGTTGCTTCGGAGCCATCGTCGTCAGCTGCGACGGTCGTCGTGGGTGCAGCTGAATCAGCTGCTGTGAGAGTGGTGCCGCCACCCTGTTCGACAGTGGTGGAGACATGGGTGGTGGTTAAGCCTTCTATGTAAGGTTCTAGGGTAGTCAAGGGAGGGATGGTTGTTGTTTGTCCTAAAATCCCACTGAAGGCAGCGGTCAGTAGTAGGCATGGCAGTAGTTGTCTCTGTTGGAGAAAGTTTGACAAAGAGGTTTTGTTAAGTATTTTAAGTATTTGCATAAATCAATTCGATTACATATAAAATTGAGGGATTACGAAATATGAACATTTAACTTCTGTGTACCTTCGGTTTCTATGTGTGTTGAGGTTTCCTAAGTCACCCTAATTTTTTTTAAAACATGTGCTGTTTGCGTATTTGTGAAAAATATTTAAAGAGTAACTAATTTATTATAGAGAAGAACTTTTGAAGAGAGGATGGTAGGTCACTTTTAAATTGGAGCAATTTTGAACATTAAAAGAATTTTTCGTAAATTATTATTGCTGTGTAATTTTTCATGATATATTTCTTTGAGTTTGAACAAGGTTTTGATCAATAAATGGGATATTTACGATTTGTAAAATCATCTAAACTTATCAAATTAAATATAAAAACTTAAAGTTTGAAGCATTTTAAATTATTAGTTAATAAATAAGAAATGAGGAATGCCAAATTAATCTACAGACTATTATTTATATTACAATCATCGAGTCCCAATTGAATGCAAATTAAAAACTATAAAATGCATGGGATAGACTTCCTTTGAAAAATAAAATTTACAATAAAAATTATAAAATTTACTATATATTAAAAATTTACTTTAGTTTTTCAATTTCGTTAGATATAAAGAATAATAAAATATAAAGATATTAAATATAAGTAACATGATAAAAATTGCAATTGTATTATATAAAATTATAGAAAATAAGATTGAATACTAAATATAAAGGGTCTGGATTAATCTAAGTTGGTCGTTGTTAACCAGTTAAAAATAACTAAAATTATAGAAAATAAGATTGAATACTAAATATAAAGGGTCTGGATTAATCTAAGTTGGTCGTTGTTAACCAGTTAAAAATAACTATTTCATTCAAACCAACAAACATAATTTACAGTGTCAGTCGATAAAGGAAGGGTCGCTTATATGTGGGGTTGTTATAAATTCTTATTTTTTGTTATTTATTATATATCATTTAGAATTTTGCTCAAAATATTTAAATGAATTATATTCGAAAATGTTCTTCGATGAATAATGTTCTTATTTAAAAGGCGTAATATAAGACAACTAGATTTTGAATACGATGTACAAATTTAAAAATGAAGCGTTCTTAACAAAGGTTGCACTGAAACGGAAGCATTTAAAAATAAAACTCAAAATTAACTTTCGATGTATCTCTAAAATAAGATTTTATCAAATACTTCATTTCTCAAGCAATTATGGATTACATATTTGAATAAAACTTTCTTATCTTACGAACTCTATTTTAGGTTCACTATGTAAAACTTATGTATTTTTATTATAGTTAAAAAAAATTAAAAGAAAATATTCAATAGAATTTGAGAAAAGTGTACCTATGAAAACGTACTTGCGTCAACGGAATTTTATACATGTATAAACAAAATTATCTAAATTTCCAAGAACTAGGTAACGGTTGTTAATTTGTATAAATAAAGTATTATTACCCTTTAGAAGTAATTAGTTTTTAGTTTTGATTCTATATTTGTTCAAAGGTACCTCATGTTGGTTCATTGAAAACAATATCTATATAGTTTAAAAATATTAATATTTAATCGTAAGCAGTAGAACACAGCTCAAGTTTAGGGATATGGGTTAAGAAAAGTATTGTATACAATGTGCATGATATGCGCCATATATATCAGATCAAAACTAATACGTAAAAATGTCCATTAAGGGTAGAAAACAAAAATCTGTCATATTTCATTCACCTTAAAACTACTCCAAACTATTTAATATTTCATATAAAAAATTAATATAATCAATTACTAAATATGTTTTATGTGTATTACATTACAAAATTTAATTTTGTGTAAACAATTTTAAATAATAAACCTTTTTTGATAAACAGAATTTTTACTTAATAAATTTTGGTTTGGTACACTTTTCAGAATAAATATACATAATTTTACATAAAACTTTTAACAAATGCAAGAAAACACTCCAATTCAAACAGTGGACTTAATTTTTTACCCACAATTTTTTCAAAAATATATGAAAACAAAAATTATTTTTCATAGGCAAAAATTTATATTTTGTCACATAAATATTTACACAATAAAATAAAAATGTCACATAAAGTATTTATTTTTTATAATTTAATACATATTTTATGTTCACTATGTAAAACTTGTGTATTTTTATAATTTTTAAAAAAAATTCAATGAAAATATTCAAAAGAATTCGAAAAAATTGTACCAAAGAACTGAAAATATCAATTTTGTGAAAAACATAAAAAACGTTTATTATATAAAATTGTTTATACAAAGCTAAATTTTTGAAGTGTAATAACTAACTATGTAAAATTTATATATTTTTATTATTGTTAAAAAAATTAAACGAAATTATTGAATAGAATTTGAGAAAATATACAAATGAGCTGGAAATATCAGTTTTGAGAAAAACACAAAAAAAAAACCGTTTATTTAAAATTGTTTATACAAAACTACATTTTTGAAGTGTAATAATCACAATTTTTTTTTTAGTTATTCACTGTATTAAATCAATTGATTTTTTAAATAAAAAATTAAATAATTTTAAGCAATTTGAAGTTGAATGAAGTTGACTTATACGATACACACTTATTTTTTCATTGCACTCACTTAGTATTTGAATAATATAAAGTTTTTTAACTACCATTCGCTTATTTCCGAGCGGATCTACTTAGAATGAACTTTTCCGTGCATTCCTATTTCGTTTGATTTATGAATATAGGAAATGATTTTTTTTATTACCTTCTCATTTCATTTCCTTCCCAAACTCATCAGAATTCAGTTAACATGAAATCAAAATCAACATACTATGAAGCGTACTTAATTGTTTATTTACTAATATTTATTGCCTTGAACATTTAAATTCTTTAATTTTTTATATAGGATAATTAAAAATTTTAATGAAACATATATAAGCATATATAATCATATTTTGTATTAATATTTTTTTAATTATGTTTTCAATTAAAATTCCGAATGCTTTAACGAACCAAATATATGCTTCATTTGCGTTTTGAGTTTCACTCCCAAAACAATACGCAATTATTTCGAAAATCAAATTTATAATTATTTGTATAAATTTAAAACTGATGTTCTCGATAGTCTGTGTTTATTTATGAATACTTTATAAACTTAAGTAAAGTCCTGAAAAAGTATCATAATAATTGGAGACGCGGGACACTTTTTTCTTATTTACAATTTTTCGCTTGTTCCTATTTTAAAAAAAATTCTAATGATTGATATAAGAACCAGACAACTCTAGGCAATGACTATGGAGATATTAAGGAAAATGAGCTGTACTTTTGTATTATACGCTGCAAGAGACGTACTTTGTTTTTCGTCCTTCCTGACAATTTTGAAAACCTGAGATGCCAGGTTAAACTGGAGATGTCTGGTTTATGATTTCTAAAACTAATATTATAGATACTCTATGCTTTTTAAAATACTTTATATTAACTCAGGTGCAGTTTTGAAAATAATATCAGCATTACTTGTAAAAAAAATACTAGCGATATCTCGAATTTCAAAATTTAGCCAAAATACAATTGATGACTTAATAATGATCATTACAAAAAAAAATGATGATAACTTTATTTGTAACTAAATTTTATTTTTACCCATAGTTCTAGTCATAAATAATTTTTTTAGTGTTCTAGTCATAATACTTTTAAATTTATCTTAAATGATATGACGTAAAATTTCATATGAATGTAATACGACTAATGAAGTCACAAAAATAACATGTGATTCATAATGATAAATTGCAATATAGCAACGAGAATCAAGCTGTAAAAGCTTATATTAAAATTTATTATCAACGTTTTATTAAAATAAATAATAGTATTAATTTATTAAATTACCATCTAGCTCGTACCGGTAATTTATTTGAGGATTGATAGAATAAGATTTCCTTAGTGTTTGTAGATGAAAAATTTGGCCATCTGCATGTTCTAGTTGAAATGGCAGATACACTACTGGCGGGGAGAAATAGAAAGTGTAAATGAAACGAATCACCAATTACTTCTCTAAATTTGGTCTTATAGTACCATCTGATCTTAAGATTGAAGCCTTATTATTTTTAATTCTACATTATTACAAAAATAAATTGATAAAGTAATTGAGTATATTCCCACGTAGGTAAAAGAATCGGTATTGATAAGTAATATGAATATAAGTGTTTATAACTCAAATACTTTACCCTGCATATTGAAAAAGTGCATTTTCTGTTAGTTTGGAATATAATTTTAAACCTTTGAAACTTTTCTTTATATAGGATATCTTTAAATAATCTAAGGCGATATTAGCAGAAACTATTATTCTAACTTATTATAGTACGATATAATGGATATTTTCTGTTTTAGACTTATACGATGGATATATATATATATATATATATATATATATATATATATATATATATATATATATATATATATATATATATATATATATATATATATATATATATATATATATATATATATATATATATATTACTATTTAGTGGGATATATATTATTTAAAATATAAATATTAAATTTCATAAGGTAAATACTTTACAAAGTTGTTCAACAGTTTTCTATCTTTTCAACAAAAGAGAGATTTTTATGAGATAATTTTTTTTATTCGTAATATTTTTCTAATGATTTAACATTGATGAAGTGGCTTATAATACCATTTGAAAAGAATGTATCTATGTTTTTAAAGGGGTGTATTGAATTTTTTTTGTATTACAATTATTTTAATTTCATTGTAGATTTTTTTTATGAAATAGTTTTCACAATTAGACGGTTTTGATTGTCTGTAAAATAGAATAAACATATACAGTATGCATTAATTATTTAGAGGAATTTTTTTTTAGATTTCACAGTTTAGAATCTTTTATTCCTGGATAATTTCATATTTTGTATAATTGTATTTTTAAACTTTTGAAAAAAAATGTCTACTGTAAAATTTGTGACAAAAATGTAATTTCGGCTTTATTTAAAAATATTCAAAAATATTTTTAGCCTAAGTTTTGCAGTAAACACAATTAAGAATTTAAATAATACAAAAAATTTAATTAATTTAGAAGTAAAATTAATGCATGAATTAAGTTATAATGTGTCTATATCAAAAAATAATAATTGATCTTTGAATTACCTAACATGTAACATACTCAAACAAGATTTATAGTTTAAAAGATGAATGTTTATTGTAATTTTAAATTTTATTTGCAGAATAGTATTTCAATTTTAGTGTTAAAATGTCAATTTACCCAAAGTTATCATTCAAACCACCCGTCTTTGAACTATTACAAGTATTAAATGAGCCGGAGGCAGTTTGACAAGTTGTGTAATTCACTAAATTCCGAAAGTGAACTAATAGCATTTTTCATTACTAGTGAGCTAAATCTATCATTTGTCCAAGTAGTGTGGGTTCTAATTCAATAGGTCGCCTAATGAGGAGTTGAATGTCACTCCACTTAACATTATAGCCAAAGCGAGTTTTGAACTTTAAACGTTCTTATCTCGAAACTCTGTGTTTGGACTTACATTACTTGATAGTCTACCAGCCCCTATATAAGTTGAAGGACTTCATATTGAAAACTTACCTTCATCTTCAAAGATATCATTTCCCTCTGAGGATCTTCTCAGAGCCCTGACACGTCCGAAATTACCAAACCCGATGAGCTGTATATCCACATTTAGTCCATAACACAAAGTACTGTCCAATTGGTATTCCTATGCTTGTCTTGGCTCCTTGGTTTGAATAGAATCCATAGAAGAAAATATCGATTCGCCTTTCCTCGACAGAGAACGCAGATTGAATGATCAGGTGTCCAATCCGATCGACGATTTTTGTACCAGGTAAATGAGAGCAGGGGGTTGTCACAAGGGAGGAAATTTATGGTAGACTCGTTGCGCGACGTCTTTAACGATTTCCCGCCATTACATCTCACCCCCTTCCCCTTCGGATTGTCCATTGTGAAAAGGATCGCAACTTTCTCTAATCGTGCGAAACAAATAATTTGGTCGGTGTGTTTGGCGGGGTTTTGTTTTTTCACGGCTAAGGTTTCTTGGAAGTTTTTTGTTTGGTTTTTTTGGGATCCGAAATTTTTGAAGGAAAATAGTGAAGGTCAAAAAGTTTGAACTTTGTTTTGTGGAACGTCTGATGTGGAACGGACTTTTTTAAAAAAAAAATTGACTCTATATGACTATTTATTAAATTGACTATTTATATGACTCTATTTATAGTATTTATTAAATAGATTTTTTTAATTAAACATCATTTTTACTTTTTGTAAAATTAAATTGTAAATTTTGTAGCTAACATATTTATTCACATTTAGTATGGCTTATTCGAAAAAAATCATATTTGTTTTCCGTAAAAAAAACCTATACAAGGAATATCACAAAAAATAGTCACAGTTTTTATACATTTTAATTTAATATTAATTTTTGTGTTGTGAAATATGAAATATAAAAATAATGAAGCTTTCTTTTGTGATTGTTTGACGCGATGTATGTATGACCCACACTGATTCATTCTGTACAATCTTTGGCTTTACGGGAATATTACTAGAAAATTATTAAATTGCCAATTAATGCAAATATAACCATTATCATCGAAAAAAAAAATCCAAAAGAACATTTTAAAGTTATTTGACTAATTTTATGTAAAAAAATACTATATTGAATGTTATTTCTATTTGTCTCTAAAATATTAACGCATCATTCTTGAATATATTATATAATTTTTTCAAATTGTAAGCAATATATAAGTTAAAAATATGTTACATATTATTTAATTTGTCTGCTCCTTTGATGGCCCTAAACGGCTTAAATAAAAGATGCGATATAATCGTAAAGTAACACCTAAAATATTTCAGAGTTAATTTTTTATTTTCTTCTCGCTGATTGCAGAATTAGTTCTTTGTCGGTTGTCAAAAGTATCGAGTTCCACTCCCATGCATCAAGATATCTATCTGCCATACAGTTTGAAATCCACGTTAGCATGCAAGATATGCCTGCTATCTGGTGTTTTGATTAATCAACCAACCCGCCGGTTGAACTAACGCTAGTGTCAATTGTATTGAGGGTCCATGGATGATATACGAAAATTATTAAAAATTATAATATTCTAATTTATTTGAGAACATTTATAGCTAAATTTGATTTCTCAAATAAAACACCCCAAATGCCATTAGATGGAGAGATGTTTTAAACAAAAAATATCTCTTCACATCAAACATTATGTATTCTCAAAAATTTCCGATTGCTTGGTAAAAAAATTATTAATTATATGTATATTGATTGACAAGTACATTTTCTTGTTTTATCAGAATAACTCAGTTTTCGGGATTTCTATTTTAGCCTTGTATAAATATGATGATCAGACAATTATTGTCATAAAAATAATCTAACGCAAAACTAAGAGCTTCGAAACTAATATCCCATTACAGAACATTTTAGAACTCCGGAATATTCTCTTTAATCGTTTTTTAAATTATTGTTTTCTCTAACAAATATTAAAATTAATTGTAGTATTGAATATTAAAGAATTGTTATATTGGTTATTTTAAAAGGGTATGTTATTTATTTTTGGAAATCTTTCACCCACCAGAACAAAATCAGCAGGTTTTTTTTCGCGTTCAATCTAAAATTGAATAATTATAATCCCAGTAAATTTTTCTGTAATAAAGCATATATTATACAATATATATCAGGAACGAGATACATATCATCATACAATACATATCATCATTGAACGAGCGTCCTTATCTTAACTCGACCGTTCGGCATATTTCGTCTGTTTGTAAATTTGTTTGTTATGCAGTCACAATCAAACACGTTGTTCGATTTTCTTCAAACTTACCATGAATGTTCCTTGAAGTGATTAAAAACAACGTATGTGTTCTTTCAACAAAAATTATTTAGATTTTTTTTATTCCGTTTCAAGGTGGCCGTTTCTGTGGTTTCGTTTCCTGACCAGTTCAGCTTTTTTTTTTGTCGCAAGGTCTACTGTTCCCAGAACTACTAGTATGGTTGTGTAGCATTAGTGGAAGGGATGGTGTGTGTGTGTGTGTGGGAGAGACTTAAAAATAAAAAAAAAATATGAACCAATACTTCAGAATAACCTATTATTTATTGTTTATTTATATTAATAAAAATTCACAATTTGACCCAAACGGGGTTAAGAGGCGTACAAACAGAGACAGAGCTTTCCCAGCAGCGACGATGAGTTTCGACACTGGGGATCACAAGTCACCGATATGCCATTACGGAGTCGTAAAAAGAGCCAGGCATGAACGATTCTGAATTGAATTCGTGCTTAACGACGCGGTTATGCAAATGAGCTACGACGTTTTCCGCCACAGCGGACACGCGGCGGTTCTTCTGGAGTGAATCGACTTATCGTCAGAAGAGTTTTCGAATGACCAAAAACATTCTCTTACACCAATCCTGTTAAATTCGAAGTCAGAGAAATAATGACACTTTTGAACTATTATGTTTTTTTTTAAATTAATATCTAATTTCTTTGTAATTCTCCCAAAAATGACTAAATTTTTCAATCTTGGATTCAATTGCGATTACTATTAATTGTAATATTTTTACCGATTCCTGTACAAATGTTGACAAAACCTAGTTCAAAGTATTCTTTATTGATAAACCATACAACATATTCAGTTAAATGAATTAAGGGAGGGGTAATTATTATTCATATTCCAAAACTGTAGAAAAGTTGTAAATTTAAAAATCAGACGGTTCTTTATTCTAACTCCCAAAATATACACATTTCTAAGTTCAAAAGTTTTCCTAGCAGTAAAAATACGTACCAGAAGTACAGTAGGAAATAAGAGATATTTGATTTTAAAATCTGGAGTGAACAGGAATTTGTTTTGTCATGTTAGCAACTTTAATTTTATATTACTGTAGTTGTCTACAAAATTTTATACCGGTATCTGTTGATCCCACCGCAGTGGGATAAACTAATAGACCATGCGTTTTTGTTAATCCGTCAAAATTTTAATCTCAAGACCATGTTATGCATAATGTCTATAAAAATGGTTTGTTTTATATTCCACATTCTAATTAGTAAATAATTACTGAAAATTTTAAATAGTTTCAAATACTATTTTTTTTCTGGAAAACTGACACTTGTAAATTTGTCACATTCTGAATGTAAAAGTAACATTCCTATGACCTTTTGTACAATATTTATGTATTATTCTACACTCATAAAAGCAAAATAAAACCAAGAGTTTAATAAAACTTTGAACTTTTTAAAACCATAGCGGTTCTAATATCAATAATTTCACAAATCGTCATAAAGATAGATTAATACAGTAGTGTAATTGTACCAGACAGCTCCAGTTTCCCAAATTGCTCTGGAAGGACGAAAATCACGGTACGTTTCTTGCATCGTATACTACAAAAGTACAGCTCCTTTTCTTTATATCTCTATAACCATTGCTTAGAGTTTTTTGGTTATTGCACCAAACGATATAGATGATTCTTTTTTCTATGAATAAATGAAAAAATATAAATCAGAAAAAAGTGGAGATATCTGGTTCTTGCACCGATGTTTCAATTTTTGTTTTTTAAAGTAAGGATAAAAAGAGTTATTAGATCAAAACTTTTACAAATTGTCATAAAGATTAATATAGTAGTGTCATTTTGTTTGCTAATGAAGGATATAAACTAAATCCTATTTCTTTTGGGTTATTATACTTAACTACACCTTCGACCGAAATAACTAATAGCAGAATTATAACCGAGGTATTATGGGTATGCTGATATCGGACATAAAGTTCTATTCTACGGCAGTAAAATCTTTTCAAACGAAAATATTTTTTTGTACTTTTCACGATAGAGTGACTCTTAGAGTGAGAAGATTTACGATTTCAAATTGCCTCAGCATTTTGAATATTAATCGGATGACCCAATTTCCCATCCATTGCATTCGGGCGATTGTTCGGGTCTTCCAAAGTTCGAACAATGCGACCGAGATGTTTATGGGCCCCTTCTGACCCCAAAACTTTTCCCACGAGTTTCCGAATCCTGCTTTTTTTCTCACTTAAGGGATTGGAAACGACCGTTTTATGTAGGTGGGATTATTTACTTTTTTTTTTATTCGGATCGCTTGAAGGGAAAGTGTGTGGTGCAATTGAAACTTTGAGAGCGCCACATTGTTATTTGCTGTCAGGGAAAATGAGTTTGAGGATCGGCACTGTTTTTTATATGTTATTTTTAAGAAGGGTTTTTCTTTTACCTACTCGTAACTGGTTACATAGAATGGAAATATTTAAATTTTGAAAGTGATATTAAAAGTTAAAATATAATTTGCTTCATTGTAAATATAAATTTTAAAGATTTTTTTTAAAGTATTGAGTGAAATACTTTAATCTTAATTTGATATGAGATGGCGCAAAACAGATTACGAAAAGAAAAATTAGGATGTTCTGTAACTAGCTTTTATTCTAGATTATACAACATCAAAATGATAGTTTGAGGTAATTTAATTTTGATATCTCATGATAAGAATACTATTTTAAAGTATATCTCTAAGCTTAATAAAAGTTCATATACTTTAAAAATTCCTTTTACTAGTTATCAATACATAAGAATACACATGGAAAATACATAAGAATATAAAAATCATTGATCTAAACACATTTATTTTAATGACTTTCTAAGCATAAATGTAAAATTTCGTTATTAAACTAAGAAATGCACTGCAATAGTTCAATTATTTCATTGCGTATTTTTTACATTTAAGATAAATTTTAATCCTGTGTTGTTTCATTGGAATATTGTACATGAAAAAATTTTGATGATTGATACTATAAATTTTTAATTCAGTATTAATATATTTAATAGACAAATATAAATAGACTATTACAAAAATAATACCATTTACTATTTATAAAACTAAGTAAATAAAATAAAAATAGTAAATAAAAGTAAAATAAAAAAGTTTATATTTTTTTCGTATATAGTGATTAAAATAATTTTATAAATTTAAAGCTATCCGACAGATAGCGTTGGATATTTAATGTTTCAGATGAAGATCTTGTTTTGATATAAAATGTTAAAATGCTAATGCAAAGTTTTGTGATACAACCGAACATTTACTGAAATTTAAAATCTTTAACATTAATCGATAGAGAACATGTGCTTTTGTGATTAATATAAGGCTGGTTTTTTTAAAATTAAATTACAATTATCTTTGAATTAACTCATTGATGTAAATAATATTATGGATTAAATAAGTTCTACAAAAGATTACAAAGTTAACTCTGAAGTGCTTATTAAACGTGCCTGTTTAAAAATACGCTTCATATAATTAAGAAGTAAACAGTTTCTTACATTTATTTGGAATATTTTTGAAATTTTTTAAATCAAAAGATATTGCTTATGTTGTTTATAACAGACGAAATTAATTTTTAGAAGTTATGGCTATTTGCTGATTTTTGTTTGTTAACTACAGAGCTAAATTACAGAACATATTTTGATATCACTTTCACGTTTGCATAGAGTACAGGTCAACTAAAAAAATTATTATACTTTGTTTTATTTCAGTTACAAGTTCCTTTAAAATAAAAAATAAATTATTTCAAACACTTATTTCGATGCTGTAGAATCACAGACAAAAGTAATTTTGATGCATTAACAATGTAAATAATAAATATAAATAATTTTCAGATTATAATTTGTGTTTTCAATTGCCGGGATTTTTAAATAAAATACGTTGTTGATTATAAAAATCTTATACATAATCCTCATTTTATTTGTTACTATGTCGAGTTAATTAATAACTTTTTGGAGAAATTGATTTTAAATAATCTAAATAAATTGTTTATTTTATAAAGGATTTAATTGTGTAAATAATAGTGAATTTTCATATTTTTGAGAATTTTTTTAATTTACAAAATACTACATTTACATATATTTTAAATATTCAAATAAAAATACATAATTCCATTCAGTTATATTTAAAATAAATTAAATTAAAACTGGAAGGAAAAAGTTATTTATGCACAATATTGGCTTTTTGAAGCATACTCGCTCTTACACTTGGCTTTTGTGAAATCTTTTTGTTGCATTGCGTCAGTCCCTTACCTCTATGGCCTCAATAGGGAACATAACTGCTTGATGCTATTTTAAGCAGAAAAAGAGTACATTTTGCTCATTTCTATCTATTCTATTTTATAGTATAAAAACACTGATAGCAAAATATTATAATTTCAACAAATTTTCCATTACTTAAAATTCCTTTCATATTTTTAGGAAGCTGAACAACATACGCCTGTTTGATTTTTGGAAAATTAATCTTATTCCAACAACAGTAGGAATAGAAGGACTTCCGATTCCGAGAGCGAAGTATGCACTTCGTAGATTAACCGGGTCACTGTAGGAAAACGAAAATCAAATTCACTTTCATAAGTAATAATTTATTGTCATCTAAATGTCTTATCACTCGCTTCAACTATTTAGCTTTTTCCCAAAATAATAAGAAATAAGTTTTTTTTTAGTTTTGTTTTTAAGGACAAGAGCGCACATGCAAAATTCTCATTGAAAACTCCGCTAATTTTTCATAGTAACCTCTGTGTATTTTGAGACTATTTCATCGATTCGTTTTCATGTTCTTGACTTTATATTGATTAAATTTTCAAATTGAATAACGTTTTTATATTACATTTAGTAATTTTAAATAATTTTATAACTGTATTTTGGAATAAATAGATCTATTAACAGTAAACTAAATTATAAACAAGAAAAAAAATATCATCAAAACCGTTTAACTCGTTTTAAAGAAAAAGTATATCTTAGTAAAGTTTTGTCATATGCACAAAGACAGGGTTCTTTATATTTATTAAAATTTCTAAGTGTACCAAGGTATAATAACGATCAATAATTGTAATAATTAATAAGGTTAATTGAAAATAAATAAAAGAAATAAGTAAGATAGTAAGGTTATTTTTTATGGCTTACTTTTCTTAATTACGTGTTGTTTCACTGAGTATTATTTTTCTTACAATATTTTTGTTTAGATAGGGAAAAAATCATTTGTTTGCTAATAATTTTTCATAAATGCTAAAAGATGTATTTGAAGTTGTTTACATAAACTTGCATTCACTTTTCGTTGACGCTTAACAGTAATGATTGACTTTTAAAAACGATCAAGCACTAACTTTTTTTTAAAAAAAGGAAAACTTATTAATCGATAAATTCTGAATATATCATATCGTCGCTCATAAGTTCTATAAGCGTATCATTTCTACATTTTCACAACTTCTCAAGAAAACGATTTTAAACTTTTGCTCTCCCTCCATTCGATTTTATTAGTTCTCTGACAAATCGTTATATCACTCGGGTTCAAGTATGGTTAAATATAGAAACATAAAATTTCGCCACAATATTGTACTCAAAAATAATAATAATATTTTATAAATAACCCAAAATGGTAATGTTTATGAATTGAGATTTAACGTCTTATGAGCGACAACATAGTTTTAGCTTTTTTAATATTAATATCTAAAATCAAATATAATACGTACTTCAATTAGTTTTTGTGTGTTCCGCATTTTATCAGACTGACTCACATGG
The DNA here is from genome assembly GCA_963932185.1 of Troglohyphantes excavatus. Classification (NCBI taxonomy): domain Eukaryota; kingdom Metazoa; phylum Arthropoda; class Arachnida; order Araneae; family Linyphiidae; genus Troglohyphantes; species Troglohyphantes excavatus. The sequence goes on from OZ010667.1 coordinate 38,807,702, forward strand.
CAAGTGACTCACATTACGTACATAGTATAAAGTTTACCGTGTATTATTACAGCTTTTTAAATATTTTTAGAGTTATATATTAATTATGTAGTGTTCATGGTGCAAAAATTATATATAGTACTATATAGTACTCATAGTGGAAAAATTTACTAAGTCATTCTTGACTACTTTGAGACAACACTTTTCTTTAGGGCCACTTTACGGTATTTGTTCCCTCCGCAATTTTTTGTAATTATTTTATTATTTGTTAATTAACGTAAAATAAACCCATTTTTTTAAATAACTAAACCCACTAAAAAAATTTATTTATTTTACGTTAAACTTATTATAAATAATAACAAAAAGTTACAGAGATAAACAAATCAAGGACAAATACCGTGGAATGGCCCTGTACAACTATCAAGAACTTTTTAAATAAATTATTAAAAAATAGTAACATAGTGAGTTTTTTTCACCATATGAGATTTTGAGCCTTAGTGAATTTATTCACTAATTGAGGTATTGAGACTTAGTTTACTCATCAAGTGAGGTTTTGGAACTTTAGATAGTTTTTCCACTAAGTTAGGTTTTGAGACCTTAGTGAGCTTTTCACCAATTGAGATTTTGAGACTTAATGAGGGTTTGAGACTCTCTTAGAGATTTTATTCACCAAGTGAGGTTTTGTGACTTTAGTGAGTTTTTTCACCAAGTGACGTTCAGAGACTTTGTGAGATTTCACTAAGCTCACGGCATCATAGATGCAGAATATAAATCGGCTTAACATGATAATGTCTTCTGCTAATTACAAAGAAAAATGTACGTTTTTCGTTACTTTAATTACATACAAAACCTATATTTATAATTGTTGCTTATGAATTAATCCATTGACCATTTTGTATAATAATTATATTAAAGAAGCATCTAACCCCGAAGTTGATTGTTGTTTGTGGCATTCGAACTTTTGCTTAACTGCTCTATGCATTATTAACACAATTTGAAATCACTTAACTGCACGCTTCCATCAATGAATATGAATATAACAGCTCTTTCACAATCACTCCTTGTCACCCTACAATCTCACACATTTCAGATTACCTACTATAAAACTTATTGCTCAATAGCATTCCATTCGACCAACATCGCTTTAAACATCTAGTATTCATCTTCCAACGCAATAAATCACTATATTACACCAATAAAAATATTTATCATTGTAACCTCAAAGTCCTGTGCCACAGAATTCCGAGCGGGTTTCTCTTTCAAAGACAAATACATTTCGCGACGCCGGGCGTCACGAAGCGCTGTCATTCTGTCACGCCTAACGGGACGCGACACCTTTTCGGACACTGCTTCCGTTTTGTACCGATTTGCTTTAATGGGGGGCTGTTATGCGGCGTGTAACCTGCCCTGGATGCCCAGATGGTTTCTTGCGAAAAAGGGTGCGTGCGGTCGTTTCTTCCTGCAATTCTTTTCTAACTGAGAGAAAGATCGGCTGTAAAATCCGAAGAACAATTGCGCGTAGCTTCGTGAGAAATTTTAAGGTGTACGTATACACTTGAACATTTTTTTTTTATTTATGAATTTAAAAATCTAGTTTTTTCGTGTAGGAAAACACCTTAAAAATAGTGATGAATCATTTAAAAAAATTCTGAAAAATATAAAATACAAATTACCTAATTAGCATTTTATATGTTAATTAGCATGTTCTTTCAAACGTGATTACGCAAGTTGTAATTAATCTAGAAGCATAATTTTTGTTGGAAATTACTCGCAGTATCTTTCTTAATGTTATGACCCTCCAAAAAGATTACAGCATTTAAAGTGTTTTTTTAAATAATTTATTACCTCGATTGTCCCTAAAAAAACACTTTTTTATTCAAATTTTCAACTTTAAAATTCTATTAAAAATTATTTTTTGAACGAATCGTTTTGATGGAGGGTCATAACATCTTACAACTAATATAAATTTAAAAGAAAACATAATTTTCTCAAAATGTTTAAGCAAACTTGAGTTATCATGTTTCGAATGAAGGGACATATGTTAAAAATACAATTCTTCAGAAATCAAGTGTAAAGTTTACAAAACATATTGCCATTGCAAGCGCGGCCATAGAATAACTCTTTGTAAATAAAAAAGTTTTTGGAATATTTATTCAATCTTGGTATCATCTGAAAGATACTGAATCGGGGAATACTATAGAACCAAAAAAATATTTTGGAAATTTTGGCCGATTTTCGTTTTTTATAGTGTGTATGTACACCTTAATGTTATATCGCGTTGGAGTAAGTACACGAGATGGTTTTGATATAGATCTTCAGAAGTTTTATTGGCTTTTCTGGTTTGCTAAGAACGGTTCGAAGTGGTGTTTGAAAGATGGCAAATTTCAACCCTCTGGCGCTCATGGGTGTGATATCACGTCCATAGATCTCCAGTTTTTCCAACAATACATTCAGTTTTTAAACTCAATTTTTTTTTTATAAATACAGTATATAATATTTATTACAATATTGGATTCGAACAAAACCCATCATTTTGAGTTTTTTGCATCAATTTGGATACACTGATTTCAAAAATTGGATTAAATTTTTTGTCTGTTTGTTTGTTTGTTTGTTTGTTTGTTTGTCGGATATATAGTCTCCGGTCGCCAACTGGTACAAAAACAAATTCAAAAAATTCGATACATTATTTCCATTTGGTAGAATGCAATATTTTGTCCTTTGATATATTATTAAATAGCGTATTAAAACTAATTAATGTGAAGTTTAATGCATGCATTGATTGTCAGTAAAAGATTCACGTTTATACAAAAAACATGCAACTTTTAAAAATATAAGTTTACGACACCAATTGGCATTGAAGCAACATCACCAAGGGTTTTATTTTTATTTTTGCAGAATACATTATTTTTATCGACATAAATATAGATACGATAAATAACGAATTTTATCGACACAAGGTTAATATTCGCAAAGGCTTTTTTAATAATTAATTGTTTTATAACAAAAAACCCATTTTACAAAAACATCAATTTAAATAGTAGTCGTAATAACATATAAAATCATAATCATAAAAATGAAAAAGTACTAGGTTCAGGTATCTCGAAAACTTTTCAAAGTAATTGAATAAATCTAGATATAGATAAAGTATATTTTTCACAGTGCACAACGAGTGATATGCGACTGCCTACGCCAACAAAAAAAAATTGCGAAGCTCTTACTTCGCAAATTGACCACGAGCGACGCCATACTGTATTGCTATAGTTCCAAATAAATGCGGTAAATAACGTTGGTATTGGATTGCAATTTGTTAATTTAAGTTGGCGAATACGAAAACATTGATGTCGATGATTTGTATTCGCTTCGGTTGGAATTTATATAGTAGCTCGAAATTATGCGATCCTTCTCAAGAAACCATCATTTCTGTAAGCGTCGTAAAATGAACGTGAAACGGATGAACAAGACTCTGTCAGAAGCGATTAAAAAATATGATTTTCACATGTCATACAATTGTACACAAATTTATAAAGAAAACAAATGAATTATTTAGCTAAGACAATTAATGTAGTACTTATACAAAAAACTCCTATACACACGCTTTTAATGATTTCTAATGGACTTATTTTGTTTGTTATTTTTTTAATGCAATTATTAAGACTGCATATTTTTACTTGTCTTTAGAACATAATTTTATTTCTGCAGGACAGAACGTAACAGATACATTTTTCCGAATTGCATCTTTCGAGCACTGTTAAAGCAACTTTAATGTATGTCTAATTTTACTTTCATCTTACTTAACCGTTAATAATTTGATGAACTAAAGAATAATGAAGATAATTTCATTTTATGAGTTTATTTTAAAATTTAGAACCACTAAATCTGAGGCGCTTAAACCCAAACCTACTTAATAAAAAATCAAGTATTGTCTTTTTTTAAGAAACTACAATTTTTTAACATTAGACTTATTTACCTCAAAAACTCAGAAAGTAAATCATAAAATTTTAATTTTTGTATTTCGATAATATTTTGGGTTCTTCTTCAACATAGTGGATATGTATGAAAATATAAATCGGTCACAGCAAATCCTTTTCTAACACCTGCGTGTTTTGATTCATTCACTGATAATAAAAATAACTACTTCGAATGAATACGAAAATTTTAACCTTAAATTATACGAATACGAAAATTTTAACCTTCGAATATTATTTTAACCTTAACAAAAGTAACATTCATTACCCTTAGAAAAATATTTTTTTTAAGTTTAGATATATGTGCTGTTTTGAAATCAGTATGTAATCTTGTCAATACATTGATTTGCATATTATTAATTTATACTGAATTTTGAAGACCATAACGCACACACACAACTTTCATATCACCATAAATTAATAATAAACACATTTTTATAATACATAGAGAGAGATTTCCTCATCTACGTCAAAACACTTGTCAACTTCATTTGAGGAAATTGGAAAATAGTTCACTGGCAGGCAACTGGTAGAACTCCTGAAAAGATAATCGAAATTCAATTTTCACAGCTTATTTGACAGAAATTCTTCCTCCTTAAAATTCCTTATGCATATGAATTTGGTTTCAGTAAGTGATTATTGTTGAATAAGTTACACAGAACAATCACGAACAAGACATGCATGGAAAGTTATTCATAAAAAATTGCGAATAAAAGTGTAAATGTGGGGAGGGGGAGAAGAGGGAGGGGCGGGAGTGTATGGAAAATGGCAGCATTGTCAACGTTTTTAATAAAAAAACATGTTAAAGTGAATTATTTTTAAAAAATTAAATCCGCTGACATTTATGACAAGAAAAGTACCATTCGGCACTGGTCCATGAAATTATCTTTTTTTTATCCTCACTTGCTAACATTCGTTGCGTCTAAGAGATATTTACAACAAAAAATAATATATATGATTAATAGTTTAAAATTTCAAAAATTTTTTTTTAATTTTTCAAGACTTTTTATTTTCTGTCTTTTTGTCGCATTTTAATTTAATAGGGAATAGAAAATGAAACTTGTACAATATCTCAAAATTTTATTTCTTTAAAACAAATTTGATGTTTGCAACTGCTCTCTATAAATATAGAATATTTTTGCTTATTTCATATGTATTATTATTTCAAACCTACATTGTTCAATTACATTCAAAATAAATTCATTGAGATTCTTACTATAAGCTTACACAAGTAACTACATTTTACATTATTCTTATGAAATATGTAAAAACTGTGAATGTTTTTAGATTGACTACTAGTCAATTCATTTAATTATCGAAAACAATCTCAGCTTTTACTATTTATACATAAAGTTTTGAATATTGAATATGTTGAAGATGATGCTATAGTAAAATTATGAATTTTATTTTATAGATAGTCACAAATTCTTACTAATATTAAGATTTTAAGTAACATGCTTCTATTTCAAGTTCTACGATCGAGGTAGAAAAAGTTCTTAATTTTTATATATTTAAAGAAAAAACACCCACGATATTTTTTCACGACTTTCCTGAAATCAGATATTTACTCAAACATTTTTTGCTTTCAAATGGATATTTATGGGATGTAACCCCAACTCTCACACTGTAAAAAATTTTTTACTTAAAAATGAGTACCTGAACAGAATTGTTTTTCTTTGAGTACAATTGCATCGTAAATGAGCGACGACGTACTCAAATTTAAGTAATCGTACTTTCCCAAAAAGGGGCAGCGTGATTTAATATTGCTAATCTCAGCTTCTGCTCAAGCCATCTTAACAAAGCGACCTGACAAACTTAAAATAGTTGTTCAGAAGAGGGTTTTCCGCATTATTTTATGTCTATGGCTTAAATGGAAACTGGGTTATTACAACTCAATTATCTTACTTTCCATTCTTTTGGCACACTTTTTTTCAAACATTTCTTCTGTTCATAACTTTTTAATGTCGTCCTTGTAGTTTAACGGACAAGGTATTGTATTCTAGATTCGATTCCCGTTAAGTTTTGGTTTGAATTGTCTATATTTATTGAAAGTGATTAATGAAGGCAGCCTATGTGGGCAAGCAACTGCTCTTTTTATTCAATTTTACTCATATTTGAGTACATGTCTTTTTCAAAAATGAAAATTAAGTATTCGGAAATAAGCATCGAATGTACTCAAAAATGAGAACATTTTACTTATTTTTGAGTACTTTGTTTTAAAGTGCAGTTTTAAAATCTGGCTGAAAACATAATTAATCAGCACCCCAACCCTTTCCAAAGTTTTCATTAAGATTTTGATTCATTCTAATGTATCGTCTTGTAATCGAGTAAATTTAGAATTTAAGGATGGAGGTTTATTTTGACAAAATACTCTCATTAGCTAAATTGGTCATTTCAGGAAGAAGAGTGGTGTCCGACTATCATCTGATTGCTTCCCTCTTCCGTTAAAATTAACTAATCATTTGAATTTCTATAAGAAATGTTCCCTTTCTAGGAAATGAAGGCAGTTTTATTTAGGTTTTGATCTTTTCCATTCGACCTAATTAAACTAACTAACATTCAACCTAATTCATGTAACACGAAATAAACGATGGACTAACTCACTCGTGTTCCGGACATTTGCTTATTTATCACTTTGTTTTGTAAAAAATATTATTGTATTAAAAAAAATCTAAATTAATTGTATAAAAATTCGTTTTAACGAACATTTATTATTTTGCACAATGCTATTTTAAACCACCAGTAAACCTATTTTATGTTGTTAAAAGATAACATTATGTAATTATGCACGTTGTAAAATTTTCAGTTAGAAGAATGTGCGTCACAGAACAATGTTTAAGGCAATTTAAGGATAAAATATAAAGCAATATTTAAACAAATTAATTTTAATAATGGCAGTCTTAAATGTTAAAACAGTACAGTATGTTTAAGTTATTAAAATTTTGTTTAAAATATTGCATTATACTTTATCATGGGAGTTAGTTTACTTGGTTTTTGGAAAAAAAAAAGTAATAAACTTCTTAAAAAAAATTTATTCAGAAAATTAAAACATCCTTAACAAAAAAATTATTACTGAAAATCAAGATATTATTGTTTTCGATATCTTCATCGCTGTAATTTTGACATAGATGTTCGTTCGCAAAACGTAAATAGTTGCAATTTAATATTCTTTATATGTTTTTTTATCTTTATCTTTAATCGATCATGCTTTAATGACACTATAATCTTAAAGTAACAACCCAAGTAGCTTTCGCATCCATTCAACTTTTTTATCTCTTTGAAAGTCGCGCTAGTACTTATTATTCGAGATATATCTTAGAGAAAAGAAGATATATCAACGGAAAATTTAACATGAATGTTTACAGTAAAAGAGTACAATTTCGCAAATGAACAAAGAAATGCTTACCAAAAGTGAGCGGCGAATAGGGGTGGCTACCGGGGACAAGTGCCGCCTCACTTTTCGGAAATTTACACAAATTAGTATGCGGAATATTGTGGGCTTCGCAATAGCTACCCCACATTTTATCCCAATAATTATTTTTTTATTTAAAATATTTTATTTAACTTCAGAACTTATATTACGTTATTATTTATTTGCTTTTAATTCAAAGTATTTTTTTTTAAAAGAAAGTATATACTTTCTGATTTACGACTTTTGAATCTCCTAAACTTAAAATATTAACTTATTGTCATTTAAGACAAGAACTAATACATCGCATTTGAAGTGAAAGACTTCAATATGAGACATATTTATCGATAAAGTAAAATTTCAGATTTTGATACTTCCCCTCTAAGTGGGCAGCAAATTATCGAAATTGTAAGCTTCCTTTTTTCATTGGACTGTTTAAATTAAATATTTAGAATCTTTTTTAAATCTTGATAATTTTTAAATAGATATATTTTAATTTATACCTAAAGGGTTTCATTTGCGTATAAACCGATCAATTTAAAAATTAGATTAGATTAAAAAAATATTGAAAAATAAAATATTTATATGAATTTTTAAATGTTGTGTATCGGAGAGCTAGAATATACCAGAGATTTTTAAGTTTTGTAAACGAACTAAATCTTCTTCTATAATCTGAAATTTCAAATGCAAATTGCAGTGTACTTTATATACAAGATGGATAACACAAAATTCAGTATTTATATTATTGTGACTGTATCCGTTCAAGAAGTACATAATTTACACCGGATGTGGATTTTAAATTTTGTATTAAAAACTCCCTCGAATAAAAAATCGAAATACGTCCCTGTCGAAAAGTTTAATCAACCATATTCTTAATAATCACTGTCGAGCAATAGTTAGCATAAGGTTAGCATAAGCAGTAGCTGCATTGAATTATTTAATTTCAACTTTCATACATAGATGTCAGCACTAAAAGTCTTAGTTAAGTCTGTTTTATGTAGATGGCAGCACCATAACAGACTGTGCAACATCTCCCTGATTTCTATTTATTTCTGTCAAAAGTCATATCTTTAGTAGCTTTACCTCAATTTTGATAATAAAGCAACAAATATTCATTTCAATGTGTAAATTTCCTATAAATGTATTCAAAAAATCTCATTCAAAATCGATATGTTTACGATATCTACATGATTGCATTTACTGCACATTCAAAAAAGTATCTTACAAAGTAATATAATGGTTTTCCCGTTAATTGAATATCTTAGGCTATTTCTGCGTGATTTATAATTTTATCATTGGTCTCTCCAATGGACACCAGTTACTTGAATACCACATTTAGTTGTTGAAATACATATACACATTCATTTTTTAAACAATATATTGTTATCATCAAAGTTTCGGAATCATTGAAATTGCACAAAATTCTCATACTCTCTACAGATGTCACCTACATAGACTGCCTACATAAATCCCTTTCGATAAATATCGACAATTACAACCAAGACTTACCGGGAATCGAATTCAGATCCTCAGACAATGAGTCCAGTTACGGATAAGTCACCGCAGTCCAGTTAATTACCCGTTAAACTACAAGCGCGACATTAAGAAGTTTTAAACAAAAGAAAAGTTAAAAAAGGTGTGCCAAAAGAATGGGAAGTAAAATAATTAAGTTGTAATAACTCATTTTCTATTTAAACCATCGACATAAAATATGGTGAATCGTCTTCTGAACAACTATTTTAAGTTTTTCAGGTCTCTTTGTTAAGATGGCTTGAACAGAAGCTGAAATTTGCAATATTAAATCACGCTGCTCATTTTTGACAAAGTATGGTTGCTTAAATTTGAGTACGTCATCGTTCATTTACTATGCAATTGTACTCAAAGAAAAACGAGTAGGTTCATGTACTCATTTTTAAGTACCTTTTTAACACGAAAAATTAATAGCTAACTAATAAGCTTTACTAAAGGTATATGTCATTCATATTTTTTTAATTTTAATTATTATTCAAAATATTTGAATATAGCGATGGAAATCAACAAAATATCGTAATTTCTCTGCTCTTAATAAATTCTTGTAAAATCCATGAATAAAAAATTCCAAACAATAACGAAACACTCTTCATTTAATGTAAGCTGATATTTCTAAATTCTTTTTAAAACTTGTAACTGTGCACATTGAAAATCTTTAAAAATAATTACTCAGTTTGAGCCAACTCCCGTAATAGCAAAAAAAATTGATACTCTCTAAATGTTTAACTATTAAAGTGTTTTTATTATTTTTTCCTGTCAATATTATTTTCTTAAATCGTAAAATAAGTCACATCATGGTTAATATTGAAAATTAATTAACTATTCATTAATATTGTATAAATTATTGAACGTAATATCAAAATATAGAAATAGAACCAATTTTAGCTTTAAAAAAAAGTTCATGCAGTAGACCGTCTAAAAAACTACCCCTCGAACAAACGTCCCCCTCACTCGTATAACGACCACCGCTACTGAAAATTTCAATAGGTTTATCAGGTTGTAAAGTGAGAATTTTTTTTATTAGTTATAACGCCCTTTTTGTTATAACGTTCAATCGCATTGGTATCGTAAGGGGTCGTATACAATGGGTTGCATAATGATACGACCACTTATTTAATTTGAAATAAATAAACGTAAAATATTTTTAAGCATGAGTTTGTAACACTTATTAAAACAACAGTCAACGATCTGACTTACAAGTATGATATACAGCTGTAGATTTGAGTTTGTCTTATTAAGCGAATGTTTTATTTTAATGGAGATATTTGCGGTTGCAAAATTATACACGACCACCGCCTACTATAAAGTGAAGTATTCTGTACCAGATAAACATTTGCGGTTAAATTCTCGCACACGTATTCTTTTTTTCAATTTAAAACCATTTTTCATGGTATTTATTACGAATAAGATTAATTATGGTTTTATATTTGTGTCATCGGAAAAAGATAAGAAAAATTCAATAACAGATTTGGAAAAGGGACACATTTCAGCTTACGAAGCAAACAGTTTATCGTCACAGGAAGAATATAACGTTCGCAGGTGCATAGTTAACATCCATTTAATATTTAGGGTATGATATGGGAAGTAACAATCACCTGGCAGACCGAAGAAACTTAAAACGCAACTATAAGGATAGTCAAAAAGAAACTAAAATCCGGTGAAATACTAGAAAAGCTATCCCAAGATCCCACCATCAACCTTTGCAAGTCTACTTTATCAGGATTTGTTCGACAGAGTTTCGCTGTTAACTTAAACTCTTATCTTAAACACAAAAATAAAGAAATCGCAGACGTGACGAACAGAGCTTCACAAGAGAAACAAGAGTGTAATGGAATAAAAAAAGTGAATAGGAAAAAAACAGTGAACACAAGTAGCGTCAGTGAGGGGAAAGAATCAACCTGGAAGGTCCTGGTGGGTGGTCGTATAATATCTTCCAATGATGGAGATATTTCCTCTTTACAAAGTTATTCTTTTAATAGTTTGAACCCCATAGAGAACGCCTGAGACATTCAAAGAAGAGTGGAATAAGTAAATTTAAAGCAGTATGATGTTTTTTAGCTTTTCAACAATTGAAAGAGGCTTTATCTCAGAATGGGAAAATAACGATTTAGATGTATTAAAATATAGCTAATAGACTGCATGTTTAGCCGATTTTCTCAATTATACATTTTCAGAATATGTATTAATATTTTGAGGGAATTTATTATTTTGGAACATCATATTTACGTTTTTATTTTTTTTAACAACAGGTATTTAAACAGGTCCATGTAAATAAAAACAGGCATACAATTTTTGTTACGTTATCTGCATTGTTATTTACTAGGTTCACAATCAAATTTTAATTTAATGCTTTGCCTTGAATTATCAATATGTTAGGTTGGAAAAAAACCAAAAGGTCGTATCCTTATGCAACCACTGTATCAAAGGTCTACTGTAGTTTAGAATTTATAACTTGTACAGCTTTACACTTCTAATTTTATTTTATATAATGGTTTTTGCCTTATCTAAAGGTAATTTTAAAATGTTTAAAGGTAGTATACAATAATTTGAAATATTATGTTTTTACTATATTTTTCGGCTGTATTTTTTGGTGAAATAGGATAGTTTGTTTACACTTTGGACTAACCATTTGGGTTTTTTATTAATAAGATATGTACCGCAATGTCAGACAGTAATATTATAAATCAATATTCAATTTCTGATCTAAGAATTTGTTTGTTAAATAGTGTTTCTATTTCTAAACTTCATATCTGAGGTACTAAAAATATATTTTAGTTAGAAAGTAGAATTTTCTTAACTCTTCTTAGATACTTTAATTGAAACAAAACTATCAGTAAATAATAGCATTTACAAGTATAAAATACCATTTATTAGAAAATTATTGAATGTTCTCTAAGTTAGAATTTATAACTTTAATATTACAATTTGTTATAATTTGATGAAATTTTACCTGTAGTCCAATAATTGTATTTCTTACAGTTTACATATGGGCTCATAGATTTGAAAAGCAATGCTAAAAGCTAAGTTTCAATGAACTCAACAACACCGATGCCAACGTTTTAAAATAGTTGATAGTTTTAAAGTTCACCTACTTGGTACATACTTTTAGTAAAGAGTAGGTCGAGTTATTCGTAGTAAAAAGAACGTTTGTCGTAAAGCAAACAGTAAAAAGTGGTCCGACCTAGATACTTAACTGCGATATTATTATATATTAAATGAATCCGGGAAAGAGTTTCAAAAGAAAACAAGAATGTCCCAAAGCAGTTTTCTTTTTTTCTAAAAAGAACTTATTTCATTTTATTAACAAAACTAATTACATTACAAATATATATACAGGTACTGAAATATAACATATTACAGTGTACGACTAGTTATATACAGAATAAATTTCAATCCAATTAATGAGTTAAATGATACAATGGAGCCATAATCTAGAGAGATTTTAAGAGAAAGAGATTAACTTAATTATATTGTATATAACGTATGTATGGGTATACGGGTCAATATCCAGAAAGTGACAACTTTTAATTTTTACAATTTTTCGTCTTCTAAAACGTACGCTTTCTGGATAATATATCAGTTTATATTGACATATCAAGTAGCACCAATCTTTATAATGTTCGAATCTAATAAATAATTATGTTTAGAATTTTGTTCAAAATATATTGTTGATGAATTTATAAAAAAAATGCTTTTGTATGTAAAACCTTCCCAAAACAACTGCATTTATTATATTATCTAAAATGATCATTATATTTAAAATAAAAACCATTTCTGAATTTTCTTTTTGTTAAGTATTTAAAATGTCAGTTCATTAAATCCTTTCAACAGCAATAGTAATAAAATGCTTAATTTACAAAATTAAAATAAACTAATTCAATCAAATACCTATCTAAATTATTGTTATACATGCACTAACTTTATTTTAATTTCTCTTTATGAAGTTTTAGATGTAAACCTTGACAAAAAAAGCCATTTTTTATATATGAGCGCATTCGAACATTCTTCAAAACTTTCAAATAACAAAAATAAACACTTATACAGATGAAGAAAAAGTATATTCTCATAATTTCTATTAATTAAACGAATAGCGGTGAGCAAAATTCAATGGATTACCCATTTCTTTAACATTTTTTTTTTCAAGCTGAGATGAAAAAAAACGTTCTTGTTGAATGCCACAAAATGAAAGCCTTTTTGTTCGAATCGGCCCTGTTTCTGTTTCGCAACATCCTTTCCTGACTTTGACCTAAAAGTGTCTCAGACACTCTCTAATAATATCGAGTGGCCCCCTTCGTGTGGTCGATGGTCGAATAACTCGGCGATGCCTGGTAGCTCTGCAGATTGTAATGCAACGACGTACTTCTTCCAGCACCCCCGCCGGCATACTTCGGTATAATCGGCTGGAACCCAGAACTGTATCCGTGAGACGACGATTTACCGACGGCCACTTCACTCTTCACAGGGAACGTCGGGGGCCTGTAGCCTTCACCTGTGTATTGTTGCTGTCCACCCTGGTGCCTCTGGAGAATGAGGGCGATGGACTTTGGTCTCTTGTGGGCGGAGGCTCCTTTGGATTGACCGTAGCCGGAAGATGTGTGTCCTCCACCTCCATAGGATTCTCCGTGGCTGCTTGACGAAGATTTCTGGTTGTGGTTACCGCCACTGTACGAGGAAAAGTCGGCTACGCTGGCATGGGGGTTGATGACAGGGGTGGAGAACTTGTAGCTTGCTGGCTGGTAGTCAGTTCCCTGAGGGAAAAATATTATTCATTACACATAGGAATGTTTCGGGGGAAGAACGATGACGGTCTCTATAGATTTTACATAAATTCTAACTAATTTTCTTTTCTAATAGCGTTCTAATCTTTTAGCCGTATTGTCATTTTCATACGTCTCTTACCGATGTATTTCCATGTATTAAAACGATATAGAAATTTTAAGAATAAAGCTACCCTCCCACTTACAACTATTACATCGCAAAATATAATCAACTAAGCAATTATAAAACCACACGCCAACTGCTAGCAATTATTTAATTATTCCAGGTCTCAGTGAAGGTGAAAATCTTCTAACTCTATTACCACAATCCATACACAAAATCGCCAAATTGTTAATTGTTTGCAAAGCTATTAGCTTGTTAGAGAGCGAAATTATATTTTGTGCAATTAAAAAGTTGCTCACTGAACCAATACAATTTGAGTTTTCCAGTTATGAGCAATTAAATAGTATAATTATATGTCCGGCCAGTGCTCGGCTAACCTAATTGGAAACAGGGATTTTGGTATAATTTTATACAACGATGAGGGTGAAAGGAGGTCTTCCAACAAATTAAACTTGAAATGGGGAGATAATTAACTATTTACATGATCCCCAATAATAAACAGCGATTCCATAAGTTTAAAATAAATATACGGTGAGAACATGGTATCAAGAGATTTTTCTCAAAATAGAGCAAATAAAATATAAAGCTACAATTTAAAGATTCAAGTCAAGATAGATGCATTGAACACAAGTTTTGTTACCTTCACATTGAGTTGTTTCTGTGATGTAGCTGGGCCATAAGATGCGATGCTGTGACCTCCGTACGGTTGTTGCTTTTCGTAATCATGGCTCTGACTGATGTATTTCACATTATCAGGAATGCCCACTGCTCCACCGCCGTGTCCGTAGGAGGTTTGCTCGATTTGTCCGTGATCGTAACCTTTCGAGGAAGAAGCGTGGCCTCCCTGGAGTTGATAGCCCGATGATTCTTTCATGTAAGGGGTGCCCTTTGAACACAAGGTTATTGTTATTGAAAAACAATCAATTAATACAAATACAAATGCAAATATTGATGACCAACAATAGGCTCAAGGCCCAACAAGGTTGGTCCAACAAGCTAGTACCTCTTAACTATCCCCCAATGCATATCTAACTTCTTAAAATCCGTTACTCCTTTACAATTAACAATATTCACTGGCAAGTTGTTCCTTTTGTCTAATACCCTATTATAGAAATAGCGTTTTCTCCCTTCACGATTAAAATGGGATTTGTTTCACTGAAACCCCATTTTACTGGCTTTTATTAAAGAAAATCTGGCCGTGCAACATAACATAAGATTCTATTGCAAAAATACATTTGTCGAGAACCGTTTAATTTGATTTTAATAACTAGTCAATGACCTTTCTCTAGAATTTTTTCCCGGTTTCCTATAAAAACAATTATATATATATATATATATATATATATATATATATATATATATATATATATATATATATATATATATATATATATATATATATATATATATATATATATATATATATATATATATATATATATATATATATATATATATATATATATATATATATATATATATATATATATATATATATATATATATATATATATATATATATATATATATATATATATATATATATATATATATATATATATATATATATATATATATATATATATATATATATATATATATATATATATATATATATATATATATATATATATATATATATATATATATATATATTCTGAATTAAATTCTTTATTTAAATATGTTTGTTCTTTATTGTGGTATTTTAATCAAATTAGCAGCGAATTTGAAAACTAGAACTAAAAACTTTTTCAAGACCACTTTGGCGATTTCTAGGTTGTTTTACTTATATCAATCGTAAAAATCTATGATAATCGTAAATGTATAATTTAAGGATAAACCTTAAAGCGCGTTGCCATTATAATTGCGAAACAATTGTTAATATATTTAAGAATGATTCGTACAAATAACGAACTGAACTAATGGTTCACTTTAATGTTGCTGTTCTTTTTCTTTAATATTGCTGTTAATTTGACAATATCGTTCTTTTAACACAAGAAATTTGTATGCTGAATTTCGTAGTTGCATCATTATCCGTTCTTAAAAATTCCATTTATATCCTTTTTTATATAATTAAAAATACTTAATTGAGCGCACTGGATTTAAACCGTATATTTATATATATATAAACTATTTTTTCTCTCATTTGTTTAAGAAAATGTAAAGTAGTAAAATATTAAGACTAATTATTAATAAACGTATTTAATTTATATATTCGGTTAAAATAGTTTTGAAGTTCTAGTGACTTAAAGCCTTAATAAAGAAATCCCATATGTAACCTTTGTCTTGCCCATGAATATTCAAAGACTGTTTCAAACTTATATTCAAAAATTAATACTATTTTACAAAATAGAGACATACGTACTCATAGAAATCTATTTAATTAAAAAACGATATCGTTTAGCCCCTTTATTTATATCTAAGATTGTATTAAAAAGTATCTTAAAATTCGCAATTATTTGCTTACTTTTCCACTAGGCTGATGCTGTTGCGCCGATTTTCCATATGACGAAACATCGTGACTTGCATACTGTTGCTTCTGATATTCATGCGACGGAACGTATTTTACATTTTCGGATAAGATTCCGTGACCACCTTCTGCTTGACCACTACTGTGCACTTCGTAGATCGGGGAACCCTTGTGGGTGTACGCTTGACCACCATGAGTAGGATACTCCGAAACGTAAGAAGTACCCTTTAGAGTTAAAAAAAATTTACCTATTATGATCTGATAAAGTAACATGCATGAACATTGAAAGAAGGTAAGTTTATATATAATAGTTTAATAATAACATTTAAATTATATGGTTTTAATTGCTTGTAAGAATGTGCTTCGTATTCTAAAACTGAGTGGATATAATAAAATATTGAAGTCAAACAACGGGAACATCCGAAAGCTCTTCTACCCTCAAAGTAATATATCTTAACATCCACATTACTAATTTTGAAATACTATTTCTTTTATTCTCAAGGGACCTCAGTTTGGAAGTTTCTTGTAAAATAATTCCAAACTCACAATATTTTTTTTTATCAAAAACAATAATTCCATCGTTTTTTCAGCAAAAAGGTCAGCATAAAACCTTCATAAATTTTTTTAATTAAAGGTTTTTTTATGGTTTTATAAAGGATATTGAAACAAAAAAACTAATTTTTTTTTAAGATTCTAACTTTAATGCATAAAAACTTAATTTTTTTTCACATTTTCCCTTCAATGCTTCAAGTTGAAGGTTTTCTCGTAGTTTTTTTTTACAGAATATAGATAGAATATTGAAATAAAAAACTTTAATATAATAGATATTCAAAAATAATTGCAGTTTTCCTGCAGAAAACCGTTAATTTTTCAATTTTTATGAAGTTTTTATGGTGATACTTTTTGTCAGATTTAAATTACAAATCTTTCTTCGGAACATATAAACGTAAAATTGTATAAGTTTGTAAATAGAATATTTTGTTACTTACTTTTGGACTACCTGAATGAGTCTCGTAAGAAGGATGCCCTTCAACCGCATACGCACCATGTCCAGTAGACGTCAACTTTTGCCCTCCATGTCCTCCTAGACTGTAATCGCCTTCGCTGCTGTAGGCAGATTTCGAATCGCCTCCGTATGATGCACCGCTTTGTCCGTAATCTGCAACGTTGCTGTAGGCGGACTTGGCATCGCCTCCATAAGAAGAAACTCCGGTTTTAAAGAACGACGTGAAAGAAGCTTTTCCGGCTGTTGTATGAACCGGACTGCAGAAAATAAAAATAAAAACTTTTATTTTAGAATTTGTTAATGATAAGAATTGCATAATGATAAAAAATTATAAAAACAAATTTGAGAATATATACACGTATATAGTATGTTTTTCTCAAAACTGGTATTTTTATTAAATAGTAACATAAAGGGAATTTTTATTGAAAGATTACTTTAAAATATTTTTTTGCTTTATCGCATTTAAAAAGGTTATTAATGAATAATTTCGTATTTGTTTAATATAATTATTAAGTAATTGTGGTAATTGTTTTAGAATAAATAGAATTTAGAATTTTTTTTAAATATATACAGTACCAAATTCTATTATATGCCAAGGCTTTTTAAAATAAAATTGCTTTATTAAACTCTTTAAATTGTATTCAAAACTAATATAAAACTGAAAGCCCTTTTGCACTTGATGTGACGTACCAAGAGTTTTCATCCAACAATGCCTTGAGTCGTTGTTAATTGGTTAAATCAAAAGCATATTATTTGAATGTTATATATAATAGTGCAATATTATTTTGGTGAAAGCATTAATTTATAACTGGTAAAAATTGGACTTGCCTGCGATGATAATCATCCTGGGCTCCACTTTTAAATCCGCTTCCAGAGTAAGAGCCAGTAGTAGCAATTTTTATCTTATCACTTTCCTTGCCTGGAACCACTGGCAAAAGAAGGTAACCATGGCGTTCTCCACTTTTGACACCATAATTATCACCAACTTGAGAATGGCCCAACTGCTTGATGAATACAGAAACTTTTCCATGATCGGAACCTCCGTGCGATTGGCCATGGTGTAAAACTGATGATAGATCAGATCCCTTTGATGGCGTACCTTGGTAGTAACCAGTATCTGTATGGCCAGAACCTCCTTTGGAATAGCTTACTTCTTTAGATCCGCCAGAAATGTATCCGGCTTCTTTAGGGTATACAGGGAAATGACTAGATTTGCCACTGGAAGCATAATCCGCAACACCAGTTGCATAACCGCTGCCTCCAGACAATGATTTGGCACCTGAAGAATAACCCCCAACTCCAGAAGAATAAGAAATACCTCCAGATGAAGACTTTCCAGATGGCGAATAAGCTCCAGACAAATAAGCTCCTGATAAATAAGCAATCTCACCATCCGATGATTTTCCACTAGAGGGATAACCTGCAGATCCATAAGAAATGCCTCCAGACAAAGACTTTCCAACAGAATGTGCTCCTGATCCGTAAGCAATCTCTCCAGACGAAGACTTTCCACCAGAATAACCTCCAGATCCGTAAGCAATATCCCCAGATGAAGACTTTCCACCAGAATAACCACCAGATCCGTAAGCGATATCTCCAGATGAAGATTTTCCACCCGAATAACCTCCAGATCCGTAAGAATTATCTCCAGATGAAGACTTTCCAGAATAACCTCCAGATCCAGAAGAATAATCTGTCTTCTTAGAAGTCTGTTTTGGAGGAAAGCTGAAAAATGTAGTATGGTCGATTTTATACATATTTTGATTAGCAAGAGGGTGCGTAACAAGTTTAATAAAACCCTAATATAAATAACTTATTAATATTATATTTGATTTGATAAAGAATCTTTTAATTCTTCTATACATTGTTTAAAAAACTAAGGAACTTATTGCAGTAAATCATAACTTTATTACCACTATAAATATTAAGTGAGCTAAAATATATGTAATTTTTTTTAAATTTATATTTGTATTATAAATCAAAATAAATGTCGTACGATACTCACTCGTAGGTTTTGGATCCCGTGTCATAAGAAGATATATCTTCGTATCCTTTACCTTTCGAAATCTTTGCGTCTTCAACGCCATAATTTGCATGGGTGCCAAAATTTTTCAAACCATAAACATCCTCATGTATGTACTCCTCCTGCTGTGTCTTTGGTTCATCGTAAGCGTAGGCCACCTGTTTATCATTTCCATCGGAATACCCCTGCACATAGACAGCTTGCTTGTTACCATCATTGGAATATCCCTGGGCGTAAGCAGATGCGTCTTTGCCGTATTCTTCTTGCCCGTAAGGGACTTTCTTTCCTACTTGTGAATAAGAACTACCCTTCCCTCCAGATTGGTCATGGTCTTCGATCTGACGTTGTCCATAGTTTTCAAATGAATCTGCATATTCCGAATGATGGGCGTCTTGATTGGGGTGGTGATAGCTATCAAGGGAAGAGCCTTTGTATTGTCCACCTCCTACTCTTTTACCATATTCGTATGTTTCATCTGTAAAATAATTTCCTTTGTTCTAATACTAGTTGAGCGCAGCATATTATACAATAAAAACTAACTAATTTGTAATTTAATTTCAATGTAATTAAAATATAATTTCCAGTCTTATTTATCTAAAGCTATTTTAACTTTCAACTTCAAGCCACTAAGTTAAAGCAACCCAAGTTTTCAATACCTTTGTAAGTTTTAAAATAGAAAATCGTTATTTTTAGTGTTTCTAAAAAATAATTCTTTATATTCCAATTAAAATTATATTATTTTTGTTGGGTACTTTCATAATCAAGAAACAAATTATTAATAAAATTTAGCATGTATACCAACTCATCATTTTAACATGAGCACTTTCTTAACTAGTCAATGTATTTAAATCTTATCATGAATAAAAAATGTCGCATATTAATTTTTTTAAAAATTAATTTTAGTCTTTCTTAATTTATTGTATGCAAATTAGGTTGGATCTTTATTGACTATTTGAATTTAGAATAAATTATATCGTTCTCAAGAAGTCGAGGTTTTATAAATTATAAAATCGGAGAATTTTACTCCTAAGAAATCTCCATTTAATTCTTTAAGAATACTTAATTTAAAATTTCTAAAAGATTAAAAAAAAGTACTAGAAATAATGTAAGTAATAACTACAATTACAAAATAAACCCAGAGTGATAAATAAATATAATATAAAATGATATATGTCAGGTCTATGTTAATTTCTACTGCATCAACCAAGAAATAACGGCCACTCATTACAGCCACTTAAATATGTTTTTATAGTTAGATGAATCTTATTTTACGCTTTGATAGCGAAAAGGCACTTGACGAATTCGAAATGAATCTTCAAATTGCTCCAAATTAATAAAACTTATAAAGGTAAGAAACTTTGAAAGTTTTTGTTTGAAATATTTATTCAATTTAGATAGATTCTGAAAGAAAAATAAGAAGACTTTTTATGATCGCTATTGCTTTAATTATTTTTGAAAAATTTTATGATTTTTTTTCCGACTTACCCTTCCAATTAATATTTACTTCAAAATAACTACCTGTTTTTCAGTGAAAAAAAATTAACTTTTTTCTAACTTTACACTGTAAAAATAAAGGTGCTTAAAAATGAGTACATGAACGTACTCGTTTTTCTTTGAGTACAATTGGAAATTGTAAAGGAGCATGACATACTCAAATTTAAGTCTTCGTACTTTCGCAAAAATGAGCAGTGTGATTTAATATTGCTAATCTCAGCTTCTGTTCAAGCCATCTTAACAAAGTGACTTGACAAACTTAAAATATTTGTTTAAGATGGTTTTCCACATTATTTTATGTCGATTGCTTAAATGGAAACTGAGTTATTACAATTCAATTATTTATATTCCCTTTTTTTTGGCACACCCTTTTAACATTACTTCTGTTTATAACTTATTCACGACGCACTGGTAGCTTGACAGATAAGGCTGTGGACAGCGGTGCCTGCAAATCTGGGTTCGATTACCGATAAGTCTGGGTTTTAATTGTCGATATTTATTGAAAGTAATGTTTCGTACTTTCGTAAAAATTAGCAGTGTGATTTAATATTGCTAATCTCAGCTTCTGTTTAAGCCATCTCAACAAAGTGACCTGAAAAACTTTAAATATTAGTTCAGAAGATGGTTTTCCACATTATTTTATGTCGATTGCTTAAATGGAAACTAAGTTATTACAATTCAATTATCTTTATCCTCATTCGTTTGGCACACCTTTTTAACATTACTTCTGTTTATAACTTCTTCACGTCGCACTGGTAGCTTAACAGATAAGGCTGTGAAGAGCGGTGCCTGCAAATCTGGGTTCGATTACCGATAAGTCTGGGTTGTAATTGTCGATATTTACTGAAAGTAATTTATGAAGGCAGCCTATGTAAGCTAGCATCTACTCTTTTCATTCACTTTACCCATTGTACTAATTTTTAAGTACATGTCATGAAACTTAAATTGAAAACTAATGAAGTAAAATTGAAACATGTATTCGGAGCCAAGATAAGCATCGAATGTATTCAAACATTTTACTTATTTTTGAATGCCTATTTTTAACAGTGTACCTTCGTTTTGTTGATGGCCATAGCTGGGCTCTTGGGCCAGATACCCAGCAACATTCTCCGAGTAGCTGTATGATTTCGATATCGGCTGCGTTTCCTGTCCATGCAGATGAATGGTTTCTACTCGGCTTGTTTCAGCTCCTGACGAACCGGCATCGGCTTTGGCTGTCGTCGTTTCTGTCTCGTTGGTGGCCTCTTTGGCACTCGACACAGCACACAAGCACAGAAGCACCAGCAACTGTAAATAAAGGTTCCTTTAGTTAACAAAATTTATTTGAAGACATGGGTGCAAGAACCAAACAGATCCATTTTTTTCTGATTTACTCTTTTTTACTTATTCCTATAAAGAAAAAGAATCCGCTATTGATTGGTGGAAGAACCATACAGCTATAAGCAATGGCTATAGAAATATAAAGGAAATGGAGCTGTACTTTTGTCTCATACGATGCAAGAAAAGAACAACGTTTTTCGTCTATCCTAAACAATTTTGAATAATGAAGCTGTCTGGCTCTTGGAATATTCCTCTTGAGAAAAAAGAGTATGTATCTTACTTATATAATTTAAATTGATTACAATTACTTTCAATCATACTGTACGATAAACATCGAATAGGTAACATTAAATATTTTTTGTATATCTAAAAATAAGCTGTGATACTTCAAAAAATATGGGAATTTTTTTAAACAAGTGAACCATGTAGAGGAAACAAAGGTATATAGAATATGAGAAATATTGGTGCAATTGAAGCATTTTCTTGAATAAGAACATTTAAAAATATGTAATATATGTTTCCTACATGTGTGACAAGACTATGCCAAATATTAGAGTCGACACTTATTTTGGTAGATAGCTACCGGAATTATTTATTAAAATCGCTAAAAATTAATATTGAATTCTAGTAAAGGTGTACATTTTTAATAAAACAATTTTGGTTAATATTTGTAAAAAGTTAGTTTAAAATTTTAGAAAAAGGTAAGTTCATTTTTTATTAAAATAGTCAAGGTTACATTTTTGTAATCGCGAAATAAATTCTCTCTTCTTACAATTCTATCTGTGCATTACTCAAAATTAAAAAAATATATATATTCCAAAAATGCATTATATTTTTTTTAATAACTAATGTAAAAAGTATATCTACTATATAATTTGTTTATGCCAAAAGGAGAATTAGTGGGGAAAAGTAATAAAGAAGTTAAACGTTTTTGAACTTAAAAAATATATTATTTTAAACTTTTAAACATTAAATATTTGGAAAGTATCATAAAATAAGTAAGCATTGTTTTGCTCTCTGCCAGGAGTTGCTATAAATTAACTTCATAGAAATGTATTTTTTTTATTGTAACTTTATTTAAGTATTTATTTCGATTTCATATCGTATTAATTTCCAAAAATAATAATTTATATTAATCAAATTCCTCATAAAATCGTATTTATTAAGCAATTAACTTAAAATCTCAATTCATGAAAATAATCAGATAAACCGGTTAAGAAATGTCAAAATAGCTCAGATTTGCTTAAAATATGAAAAAACAAATTTCTTAAAAATTAAAATGGTAACTTTCTCTTTCGAAAACTTCCTTATAGTTTTCGGAAATACTCTTCCTTCCCTTACCTTTCAAAAGTTTTACAGCTTATTTCCTTTCCTTATGAAACGCATCATGAAAATATTGGTTTACAGATGAGTAATTCTGCCAGTGTTGCAATATTTTTTATATTTCTTTCTCATTGATTTGAAAAAGTTCGAACGTTTAACCGAAAGTTTGTCAGGCTCCGTTAGGTTTTCAAATAACTATGAATTTTTTAATATTATTAGTAATAATTCCATAAAAATATTTTTTCGGCTGTTTGTCCAAAAACATAAAAATTGGTTAACTTAAGCACCGGTTAAACGATTCAAATGAACTTGTAAATATAGTTTTTTAAATATATATATATATATATATATATATATATATATATATATATATATATATATATATATATATATATATATATATATATATATATATATATATATATATATATATATATATATATATATATATATATATATATATATATATATATATATATATATATATATATTTATATATATATATATATATATATATATATAATATATATATATATATATATATATATATATATATATATATATATATATATATATATATATATATATATATATATATATATATATATATATATATATATTTCAAAAATTAACGACAATGCGTTTTGAATGGATTTATTAAAAAACAAAAATAACTTAACTAAAATCCAGAGTTACTTATATTCCACGTTGTTATTTGGATTGTTTATCTACAATAATCATGAAGACTCTGTCTCTTTCCTAAGTTCAAAAACATTATTAACTATTTGCAGGGGAAAAATTGTTTGGTCTCCTAACGTCAAAGTTTCAACAAAAATCATTTAAACGTATTAATAGTGTATACAAATTTTCTTAAATGGGAAGTATGTGTTTAGTTGATGAACAGGCTTTCAGAACGTATACAAAACAGTCTGATTATTGAATGCAATCTTGAACTTGACATGGTTTCAAAAATACTGAATTCTAAACAGTTATAAATCGTAACAAGGATCTAAATATAGTGCCATGATTTTACATCGGAAATAAACACTTTAGGAATCTATAACATATATTTGTGTTTAAGAACTTTAATTCATTTTAGGTTTTCTGATAAAAAAAAACTACCACATAAGGGTGCTACAAAAAAAGTTCCTTCCAATGCCGATAGGCATCAAGAAAACCTATAGTCGTTTATACAAAATTTAAATCGAATTTACTTAGAGCTATTAAAACTGGTCAGTTTATTTTACTTTTATGTGAGAACAGCTTTAGAAAAAGAAAAATATTTCAACTGGAAGATAAAGTTAAAATATTTTTGAGAAAAAATGCTTACAAAAAGATTTAAAAAAAAGTTAAATATATACTTTACGTTTTGAAAACATTCTTTAAATAGCCCATTTGAAGGTCTGTTGGTTTATTTGGTGTATTCTTATCTTCAGAATAATCTTGTAAAGTTTATTTTAGTACTCAATTATTATGTTTCATTTAATTGCAAAACCATTTCACATATAAACTACATTATTTTAGTTTGATAGTTTAAAAAATATGTCTGTAACACTTTTTTTTTTCAAACCAGAAATATAAACCACTGTTTGAATGTGGTAATTCGATGTAAATATAATTTCTTTAAATAAACAGTAGCTGATTAAATGTTATTCAAAAAAAATAATTGTACCAAACCCATACAATATATTACTCCTACAAAATAAATATATGAAAAACAAAATATTTTGCATATTTGTTTCTCTTCTACATGCATGCATGAATAGGCATATTAAAAAATTTGCTTGAATGGTATTATTACAAGTTGAAAATAGATTTTTGCATCTTTACAATTCATGTTAATTTTTTTTTTTGCTGTCATTTATTTGAGCGATAAATTGTAAAAACTGTAAAATCATTATTTTAATATAATATTTATTGAACGTGAAAAGTTTGTTCAGCCATGAATTGCAATAATTTATTACTTATTTTGCGTAAACTTACATCAAAATGTACGTATTTTTTTTAATCACTAACGAAATTTTCTATTAGCCCTAATATTAAAAGATAGTTTAAAACTTTACAAAAACTTTAAATAAGAATTTGAGGAATACATAATGTACATCTTTAAAAAAAATACAATAGACAAAAGCAAGTAGGTATCTGAATATAATTGCATAATAAAAAATTCTAAAAGAGTAATAAAAGATTCGATCAAAATAACTCATTACTTTATAAAAGTAAATAAAAACAAAATATATAACTTCTCAATAAAAAATAAAAAAAACAGTAATTCAATAAATGAATTTTAAATCTAATTAAAAAATACATTTAAATTATAAAAAAAAACGATAAAAATACCTTTTAACAAATAAACTACTTAAAAATTAATTCTTATGAACACATTTTTTTTAATTCAAGAAGATTTTAATAAAAGCTATATTAAAAATAACACTTTAATTTCTCATAATTTTCTAGATATCTATGAGTTACAAAAAATATAAAGTAAATTTTCTTAAATTATCCAAAAAAATATTTATAAATATGTCGATTTTTGAATAAGCTAAACTAAATTCTTTATACAATTTTGTAAACTTTCAAATAATAATTCTGACTTTTAAAATTTTAAGAAAGTATTTACAGAATTTCCAACAGTACGAATATTCTTTTAAAATCTTAATTAAACAAGTTTCTCATATAAAAGTTTATTTTTCGAAATATGTACCTCTTAAACAGACTTTCGAAAAACACCTTACCTTACAAGCGAACCTCCCTGGACGTGACATAATCCTAAGCATCACTGTGTATCAATTGTGACCATTATCCGCACACTCGGCCATTTAATACAAGTTCAACGTCCGCCAACTTTGGCACGATGTCGCCAACACTCGGTCGCCATGAGCCCAAGTGGCTGGCTGCCGACGGGAAGATGATCTTTTGATCCAAAACGTCTTTCTTCTTTCACTTTCCCAATCGCTCCATTTTTGAGTTTCCCTTTTTTGCATAACTTCTTACAGGTGATTGTCACTGTAGGAAGGAAGATATTATAAATGGAGTAAATAGCCACTTTCGTTTAACGAATTGCACGATAAATTTCATATGCCATTAGACAAGTTTTTTTTCTTGTCGGCGTCCATTAGTGATTTCTTCGCGTATTCTGCTTCTTTTTTAAAAAAAATAAACGTACGCTACGGAATGAAGACCGTCTTTTATGAATATTCCGAAAAATTGCTTCCTTTTTGGAAGTTTTTGGATACACTTCAGAATCCTAATTACAGAATTTTATTAATAATGCACATACTGAAATGGTTTTGAGGATAAATGGAAATAACCCATTTTAAATGTAAATAAACGCATAACTTAAATGTATAACTTTCGTAAAGTATAACTTAACTTATCGTATAACTTAAATGTTATTCATTTGAAATTTACTTTTTTCGTTTATCTTTTGCATTTCATAACTTGAAAAATACTTAGCCCATTTTTCAAGTATAATTTTACTTTTCATTTGAATGGGGATAAACCATGACTTCTTCAAATATAAAATATTAAGTAGTTAATTATTAATAGTAGTAAAAATATTTGCCATTAATATGATAAACTATTTATTTTAATTTGTAATTTTACACTTAAAATTGTTTTAAACCTGCAAGTTTCCTTAAATGACTGTTGTGTAACGTATATATAAAAAAACATATACTAAGTTCATCTGAGCTCTAAAATACATATTTTAGTAAATAAATAATATAAAATTGGTATTAATCATAGAGTGATGATATAAATAGAGGAATAAAAATGCTGATTTCCGTGTGTCCAACATTGAAACCACGTGATAGGTGGAAATGCCAATTCATTCATGCGCCAATATTACTTGGCAGGCCTTGGCGACTTTAAGAACTAAACGAGATCGAAGTATTGTAATAAGGTTTTGTGTTTAATTTTGTATTTAAATATCGTTTTTTTGAACGAGTGTCACAATTTAAGGGAGTTTAACAGATATATTAAGGATATTTTTCTTATTTTGTAGTTTTGAAATAATTGCGTTACGTTTTTATGTAAACAATTTAATATAAGCGAAGTTCTTTCAATAGTTATTTTGTATACTTCAATAAGAAAATATAAACAATAAAACCTGAGACATTTAAAGAGTTTCGCTTCTTCGAGTATTGAACACAAATAAAATATTTTCGTTTCGTTAATGAAGAGGAAATATTTAGCGCATATTGTTTGAAAATAAGTAAATACGTACATATATGTTAAAAAGTTGAATACGGGCAGAACTCCTTATCATCAAAAAAGAAGAAAGTGCGCCAA
This sequence comes from Troglohyphantes excavatus, assembly GCA_963932185.1. Classification (NCBI taxonomy): domain Eukaryota; kingdom Metazoa; phylum Arthropoda; class Arachnida; order Araneae; family Linyphiidae; genus Troglohyphantes; species Troglohyphantes excavatus. The sequence continues at coordinate 38,835,395 of OZ010667.1, forward strand.
ATTTGAAACTCCTGCAGATGTCTGACCGCCAAATGTGGCTGCGCTATAACCACGTGATTAGGTTTTTCTTGTCAATGTTGACACCGCGGCCTTACGAGAGTCTGGCATTGAAGGCGCTCTCTATTTAATATTACAACTCTCTGGTATTAATAGCTAAAATTTTAATACAGCTTGAATTGGTATCTAGAATTTTTCTAGTTTTTTTAATTTTCTATAATTATGTTTCAGACATGTATACGACATTTTTTTTTATTAAAGTATACATTTGTTTAAAAAGTGGTATTAAATCCAGAAATCACCATTCTGGTGTGACCTTGAGACAATCTGATACAAGCAAACAATTTTCTCAGAATCATAAAGTTTCTTTAACAATGGATACAGGGATTCAAATCCTTCAATAATTTCAAATTTAGAAGAAAAAACATGAATTTCGTTTTTATTACCACGCCCGCCGTTAGTAATTTTAAATTTTATTTTTAATTTCGTGACACGTGCATGTCAACCAAATTACTTAACTTTCGTTACCTTATGTATGGTCAGTCACTCTTTTTTTTTGCAGACTTCTGTTCAATTTAACTCAAGAATTTCTAATTATAAATGCATGGAACCTTCTACGGGAATTTTTGCATCTATTACGTCTTAGCGAATCGTCTATCTCTTAAAAATTGTGGAAATGTTATAAATTTTACAATGTGCTTTTTAGTAGAATTTTCAGTTAAATATTTTTTAAAAATTTTTTTTATATAAATCGCAGCTATTTGCGTAAACTTTTTAATATTTAGATTTTTTATAAACAACTCGAAAAAACTTTTCAACAATTAAAGCGTTTTTATTTCAAAGTAAAAAATAAAAAAGATTTTATGTTTCTTAAAGTTTATAATGTTGGATTAGAATAAAAACGAATTATACTTAATCCACAGGTTTAGCATCGGAATTGGAAGCTGTTTGGCGACTAAAATCCAAGCGATTCACTTTTAAACTTTGAATTGTTTAACCAAGAAATCGTAATACCTGAGCTTGTATTTAGTCGTCATGCAGCTTCCGATTTAGATTTTAAATCTGTGGTTTAAACATTGCTTATTTCCATTCTGAGCCGACGCTAAAGAAATTTAAATTTCACTGTACAGTATTGCACCTTCCTGTAAAATACAAACACATTTTCACACATTGACTGTTTACATTTGTATCTTGACCCTATCCCTAATTAAAATGTGTATCTTACAAAAAATAGTGATTATGTTTTCAACCGAAAACTGATACTCTTATTGGTCATGCCCACATCAAAAAATGACTTCAATGTTTTTAATAATATGACGAAAGAAAGTTTCAACTTTAGTTTTCGGAGAAATTTTCGATCCATCACGTCCTCGAGTTCCCCCAAAATAATTAATTATTTCAGAAAAAATACCAAAACTGAAAGGTAAAACAGATTAAATATCTTACTATCTATAGTTAATGCGTTCATTGTACAACCAAAAGCGGGAGATTTAGTGATAACGCTTTCTGTCGTTGAGAAACTACTTCCTCGACTAGTACTGTCAACCAAGTAATCTTAAGAGGATAAAAAATCGGCCACATACTATCGCAGTTTCGAGAAATCTACTTAAAGAAGAATATCTTACGTAGTGTTAAAAATGGAGCGCCTCTTTGGATAAGAAAAATATTCATTATAAATAATGGTTTTAAATCATATAACGAGATTTTTTGCTCAATGTCCTCTTACATATACTATATATCTTAATCTTTGTCAATGGCTTTATGAGGAAGCAAGTGACGTGTTTTGACTTAGAAAAACTCAAAACTTTCTTAAGATAATGAATGAAAAATGATTAACTGACTAACTGCTTTCTTGAGAAATGTCACTAGCCTGTGTTCTATATTAAGGATAATTTATTAATTAAAATGACAATCAATTAAAATATTAATATAAAAACCGCTTATGGTTTAATTAAACTGAATACATTTATGACCATACGTGTACATAAAAGGACTTATTTGGACGTTGCTTTAGATAAAAGAAATACTTTTTGATAATTCCAAGTGTTCTTAAATATAAAACTAACGATGTTTTAAATTGAAAATGGGTAACTACATAACTCTGTAAACTCAGCGTCTGTTTTAAAGGGAAACAACTAAAAAGATAGTATAGAATTTGCCATTTGGTATTATTTAAAGTTCTTGTTATTTGATATTTCTAAATATGTCATTTGGTATATCTCACAACTTCAAAATTTTCAATCATTCAAAATTTTAAAGAAATTAATAACAGTTTTCTATGTTATTTTTAAAATATTCGTTGATTTTGTTTTTTAACAAACAATATACCAAATTTAAAGTGTTTAGCTTATTTATTAATAAAAAAAATTAATAAATGTTTCCTTTCTTTTTATTAATTTTATTTTTTATTTTCTAGGGGTCTCTGTCCCCTACTTGCTAACGCTCGCCCACCCTAGCTGATTTATTTCTGCACAAAATCGTTTCGTGTTCCGAAGAGGAGCGTTACATAGACCCCTTTTGAGAACAATACAGAGATACCATCTATTATAGACTTATTTCTGTGTGTTATTTTTTTATTTTTATATATTTCTATTCACATTCTCTATTATTGAATAGAGCAAACACTACAAATTACGACCAGACAGATAAATACGGTAATCTATATTTATATACTTTCACAATATTAAATATTGGATTGTTAATTTTCCTGTTATTACAGCAACTAACAATATCTTTGATTGATTCACTTAAAGTCAACGAACCGTAAATAATAAATAAGTTTAAAATATTCACTCTTAACGGCCATATTAAAAAAAACGAATTTCGAATCCTTTCTTCGATAACTTTGCAAGGAAATGAATTCCATTTTTTAAGTGACGATGTCTTCTTTTGTGTTCTACAGAAATACATCATTTAATTTTTTTTAAATAAAATGGAAGTGTCATTTAGAATTACTTCGTTCGTGTAGTGAACAGGCAATGGTAACAGTCTCCACACCTTCTCCATTACTAAGAAAAAAGATGTCGGTCATCGCTCTGAACAGTTAACATATCTTTTTGTGTATATGTGAAGTAGTTAGAGAGACTGTTCTACATATTCTATGGAAACTTCTAAATCGCATATTCTTTTCCTTTTAACTAAATGATGGATAAAGGAATGTTTCACTTGCCTATTCGAAACGTTTCAAAAGAACAGAGACGCGAGCTTTTGATTTGGTTATATCTACTAATGAAGTGTCTGGATTTTTTAAATTACCTTGAACAGGAAGTAAATTCCCTTTAAAAAGAGTTAGTTTCTTAGAAACTGTGTTAAACGGTTTTATATAGAAGTGTGACGCTTTAAAACGTTGTGGGATAATTTTTAATAGTATGACAGGTACCTAAATGAATGCGAAAAATAGATGTTTGTCATCGTTAACACGATGTATTTAATTTATAGCTTTAGTAGCGAAATCTTTATTGAAATTTTATTATTAAATCTTAACATATTTATTCTAAAGTGTGTCCATTTCATTGTATATTTTTCCAGTAGTAGTAATTAAACTTATTTTTCGAACATTCATCTTCAAATTGTTTTACTGTCCTTTTTACTTTACTAAAAGGTTTGATGGATTCTTTAATAAGCATTCGAATGAAGTCTATAAAATATGAATATATTATATTCGTATACGTCTAAAGTTTATTTTATAGACAAAATTTTATAGTGGCGTCCATGGCATTGCATTGTTTAGATGACAAATGCCGATGACTATTTTATCTATTTTTAAAACTAATTATCGAGGATAATTTATTTAAATATAAATATTTTTTTAATCTGAGAACTCTAATGCTACAATAACATTGCAAACTCAAAGTTTTAATCTATATAAAATTATCCTTAAATTAATTAATTTAACAATAAGCAATTAACCTTTTAACACAATTGTTTTAATTATGGCTCTAATTAAAAAGCTCAAGAACCATAAAGAGATTTGATTTAAATAAAATACTTGTCAATTTCTTACTACAAAACATGTACAAGAAAATCTAATCTAATTCACCATTGTTTTAAACTTCAAACCTTTACAGCAAATTAGAGTGGCAACTATAATTAAAAAAATAAAATCCCAAATCGATCGATCAAACCCAACGATTCAAGATTTTTTTTTTTTTTAATAAAACCGAACTTTTGATAATTGATATCAGTACTGTTTCTTAACTTATGCAATTTAATTATATATCATTCGAAAGCTTGCATTCCATTCGATTCCACTATGGCAGTTTTTAAAATGAATAAATTTGTATTTTTTATGTATTTATTGTGATTTAAAAAAAAGCGGTGAACATTTTTCAAATTTTAAAAAGTTCATAACTTGAATAATAATAAATATTTTTTTAAAGCGATATGCATTAGATCAGATATATGGCTACTCTACTACAAAAAAAATTTAGAATTATGGGATATTTGCTTCTAACAACACTGGACACAACGCAAATACATGCATTTTTCGACCTTAACGTAAAATAACTTTTCGCATAAATACTGTATTACAATAAAAAATAACATCATCATATTTCCCAAACATTTTTAAAGAAACTCAGTAAAATAATTTCATTAATATTTTATAGTTACTTTTTGAGTCTTGATTTAGAATATGAAACATGAAAGAGGGTTACCGTCTGCTGACAGAGGCGGTTACTTTCTTTTACAATAACCATTTTAAGATTTTTGGCTCCGTAAACGCGCTTACAATACATTAAAAAAGTGTCACACAAATGTACAATAATAAATACGAGTTATTATGTGCATGTCATATTTCATAGATCACGCTCGAAATTCAGATAAAGTTGATTAACTTACGAGATGTAATAGAATGCACTTAATATCAAAACAGTAAAAAAAAATCGATTTATTAATAAGTTAGATTAAAAAAAAAGAATTGTAACCCCCAGCAAAATATTTGTTATTAACCCTCTAACCCGTTCGTGTATCTCCAGTTTTCTCAGCAATAGAAGGGTAATTAAATTCATAAAAGTAATTTAAAGTGCGAATTTTTTTAAAATTTAAAGCATTTGGGGAACTTTTTGGAGCTATCAACACTAACATAAACAAACAAATTTATTTTAAAGAAAGTCAATGTGTTGGATATATAAAATAAAATATTTTGCGGGGAAAACAATCTTAAAACTTTGATATTTTTCTCATCTTTCAAAAGGTTTTACCTCTATTATTTGCTATTATAAAGCATAAAATAAATATAGGATATTTTAAAAGGAAAGAGACAAATCACTTTAAAGCATTGGTGTAAAAAAATATCAGCTATTAAGCAAATCATGAAGTCTACCATTGAGTCATACCGCTGTAACCATTAAATCATTAAAATTAATAGAATCACCAACTGTATTTAAATATGTTAAATTTAATTAAAATAAAAATAGTTCAATCGAAACCGAAAAAGAACCTTTTATCACTAATGAACTCTTACTGTACAGTCCTGACTAAGCAATTCACTTTTAAAAAATAATTGGCGTAACTTCTGTTAAACCTTAAAATTTCAAATTAACCTTACTTTACATTGAGACTATACAATTAAAATCTAAATTCGTTGATATGATACTTTTTACAAAGACTGCATATTAAACAATACAATTTAAATAAATTACTTTTTCTTTCAAACTCTATAAACCTTTTTGCGATTTTTATAAGTAGGTTAAGTGCTAAAGTAATGAACCTTGCCGCATATTCCACGTATATACTGAGCAAATGAATATGACCCGAAAATCTTTTCGATATTTGTATATTTACCATAAACTTGATTCATTAAAGATAAGTGTGTTTCTTCCTTTTTTCTTTTCTACTTTAAGTTAATCATTTGAAATAATAATTCTGCCTCACTAAAAGCAATTTGAAAAATAAATAACTGACGAAATAATGATTGTATTTTTAGTCAGAACTTTTCGGCTCTGTTGTTTAAAGCTTCCTTATTAGGTGGATAAAAGTATTTTTAAATTTGTAACATGTCAATTAGAAAAGTAGATCAGTCATTGTATCCGTCATTATTGATTTAATTGTATTGATATGGGTTAGTTAATAGCATACACACTCTTTACTAAAATAAAATAATTAGATTACCACCTAGTGTGCCAGTGTGTTATGACCCTATGATCGGCTGTCCCGCAATTTTCGCCATAGGATCACCAGTTTTTACAACACTACACATAATTTTAATTCATATAAAAACTTTATTTTTCAATGTTTTCAAATATGTTTGATACGCATCTCTTAAAAACTAATTAAGACTTTTTTTTAAATAAATACATTTAAAAAAATATATTTAAATTTTCTGAAAAGAAAAAATATTTACAATTGAAGAGTGGGTGAAAGAACCAGACAGCTCGACTTTTTTCTGACTTATACTTTTTACTATTCTATAAAGAAAAAAAATCCTCTATCGATTGATGCAAGAACCAGGCAGCTCTAAGCAATGGCTTAGAGATATAAAGGAAAATCATCCGTACTTTTGCAGTATTTTTTTCAGTATTTTTCGGCTTTCCTAAACAATTTTGAAAATTGAAACTGCCTGATTCTTCCACCCACATGTTCATGTTTGGTAATTTACCGACCTTACGTAGGGTTTTAAAACTGTGAATATGCTGAAAAATATATACATCTAAAACCAAATTTTTATGAAATTGCGTCTTTTTGTATTAGTAACTAATAAGAATTCATATTTTTTATACCATTTTAAAAACTAATATATCTAATTTTAAGTCCTTAACGTCACTATATTAATTACTTTTTTAATATTACTGAAAATTTAAATATATAACCTAATTGTTGATGACATATTAAAGAAAAGCATCCTTTAAACATTTCACCCAAATATAGCAAGTAATTATTAAATTATGGGAATATACAATCAATATATGTGACGAAAATCCATTACGGGGGAAAAATCGGCTTTTAAAGTTTGAAGATAAGTAGATAATGCATATGTTATTTCACTAAATCCCAGGCATTGAAAGTTCTGATAATGATAAACCTAATATTTTTGGTGTCATTTTATTGAAAAATGCCTTAATATGTCGCTATATGTGTCGGTAATTTATCAATTCATGTAGTACCAGATATAAGGTCAAAATGCGGCTAGTGTTAATGACCCATACTTGAACTATTATAATTTAATGAGTGAGATTAAAAAGGAAAAGATTCCATTGAAACCCAATTCATATTAAAGAAAAGTATCCGTTAAAAATTTCACCCAAATATAGCAAGTAATTATTAAATAATGGGAATATACAATAAAAATATGTGACGAAAAAAAATTATACTTCAGAATATATGTAAAATATTTTAATATAGAAATCCATAACATAAGAAGTTATGACAATAATTAAGTGCTCTATCATGTTTTAATTTTAAAATGGCTTATTTTAATATAAATGTGACCTCTATTTGAGCTATAAACACATATTTATCTCACACAATTGAGTTGAAACTGAAAATCAAAACGAATTAATTCATAGTTTAAACAGCACAAACTTTTTAGCTATAACATAAACAACAAATACATTCAAATGGAAATAAGAGTAGGCACCACGCCCAAGTAAATAAAGAAGTAAAGACAATTTGTAGACTCTGAGAGAGAACAAACAAAATGTGGAAATTTTCGTATTGAATCAAAAAAGGAACCTTTACACCACCATCTTGCAAAAAGAATAATCCTTGATCTACTTCAATCATTTAATATTGATTCCCTAACACAAATAAATACGATTCCATCTAAAAATATATGGATAAACAAATATAAAACATTTTTATCTGCGGAACAGGATCACACAATCAAGTAACAAGGGCAGAAAATAAATTTTAAAACACACAACATCCTACTCAAAAAATGCATATATATATATGATAGTAAACGTATTTTGCAAATCACACAAGGAAAACGGACTCTATTTCCTAAGATATATGCTTTTACTGTTTATAGAAGACAAGCATTTTTTTTAATTCGTGTTTTATTATTATTCCACTCAGGATCGCCCTAGAAATGGGGTTTATTATTCTAAAAGACGCCTTTCTATTCCTATTGTCAGATGTCACTACTGTCAGCAACATTTTTTTTTTAACGAAATATTGCTTTAAGTTCGATTTTTCTGTCAACATTCATTCAATACATCCTTTCTTCGTCGTGTGATGAATAGATTAATCTACATTTTTTTTTTGATATTGTAGTTATCTGTTAAAATGAAATATTATTTTTCTCTAGTTTTTATTGATACTATTAAGCTAGGTATTCCAATAATGGTCAAATCCACCTCTGAAATTGTGTGGATGACGTATTGTATTAGGAAACTGGATTGAAAATAAAAGTACGGAAATTAGCTTAAAAATAGAAGATTTTTTTATTAAATCTCCACATTTAGATATTTTTTTTATAATTAAAAATATATAAATAATTATAATACGCGCAATAAAAAACTTACTAAATTAAATATTTATTCGTCCAACGAACTTTTAATTAGATAAATAAAATTTTTTAACAAGTGATTATAACTTGTTTTTTCTTCTCAAAACGGTAAGTTTAATTAAAAATTATTTATTGTATTGTTTTACAATTCGAATCTACATTATATTTTTATCTTAATATAGTCTTTTAAAAATAAAAAATATTCATAGTTCATAAAGCATTAGATTTTAAACTATTCTCGGTTTGATTAATTGCTTCTGTTATCAAAAATCACTTGCGCTTTCGTCTACATCTTAATGTTTATTTTAAATAGCGAACAGCTAATAAAAGTTACACAAACATAAAGCCAACCAAAAAAATGTATGCGAAAATATGAGTAGAATTAACTTACTATATAAAAACCATTAAATTTGTTTGCATGTTTTTTATTATTTTTAAACAATATGAAGAAATGTATCTTAAAACACATCTTTAAAAAAATCCGCATTGATACAAGAAAATTTCTGGCATACATTTCAGTGAAACCTTCTAAAGAAAGAAGTGGAGGGAAAAAAGGGTAATAAAATGTTTTTTTAATGGTTATTAAAAAATAACCTTCCGATGTATATTTAAATTAAACATTCGACATCAAAAGCTTGACCTGATAACGAGTTGTAATTATATATTTTATAAAATAGGTATTTTAATTATTACTATAATATAAATTCTAAGAAGTTTTAAAAGTGTATATGGTAAAAATTTATGTAAATATATTTTTTAAATATAATTTCTTTTAAATCTTAATAACTTGAACGCGTCATTGAATACTATGTAATTTAAACAGATTCCAAGATAATATGTACCGATTGCAATCGTGATTGCGTACATTTTTAAGCACTCATACACTTTTAAAATATGTACTCAAAAATAAATAAAATGTACTGATTTTTGATTGCATTCGATGCTTAGTATAGCTCCGAATAAATATAAGTTTCATTTTTGAAAAAGACATGTACTCAAAAATGAATACAATGAGTAAAAATTAATAAAATGAGCAGTAGATGGGCTACGTAGGCAGCCTCCATAAATCTCTTTCAATAAATATCGACAATTGCAACCAAGACTTACCGAGAATCTATCCCATATTTTCAGACACCGTAGTCCAGTGCCTGATCCGTTGCACTACCAGGGCGATTTTAAGAAATTATAAACAGAATAAATATTAAAAAATTATGTCAAAAGAATGGGAAGTAAGATAATTGATTTGTAATAATTTCCATTTAAGCAATCGACATCCAATAATGTGGAAAACCATCTTCTGAACAACTATTTTAAGTTTGTCAAGTCGCTCTGTTAAAATGGCTTGAACAGAAGCTGAAATTAGCAATATTAAAATCACACTGCTCATTTTTTAAAAAGTACGTTTGCTTAAATTTGAGTACGTCATCGCTCATTTACGATGCAATTGTACTCGAAGAAAAACGAGTATGTTCAGGTATTCATTTTTAAGAGCATTTTTTTACAGGGCAAAAGATGAACTGATAAGGTCAAATCACCAACAGCTTTCAATTAACAAACACGCATTTTCATTCAAATATTTCCATTGTAAAGCATGAATTACGAGTGCTCCTCACTACAGCCCTTACACATAAAGAGAATGCAGCTACAAATAGGAACCAAAGGGACGAAACAAAACGCATTCTTCCTGCTGTCATGCAAATGATACCATGAATTTCCTGCTCGATATTAAAGGACGTTCCAATGAGCGATTTCACACAAACGGAGGATTCCCCCGGCTCTGGGTATTTTTAGAAAGATGTCAGTAGACAGCTGACCGTGTTACAAAAAAAAAATGGTGTAGTGTGAGAGAAACGGAGAAGGAAAGTCGTTAACTTTCAAAGATTTAGCGCCTATTACTAAATTAGAAAGGACGGCTGCGAACATTTGTAAAGGATTTACCTAGTTTCAATGACCATTAAATGGCCAGTACAGGTTAACGAAGTTTGAACGTGTGTTGTAACTAAGTTTTACTAGATTTTGGTAAAATCACACAGGGAAGTTTTCGGATAAACTCGTTTAATCCCCAAGGCAGCAGCATTCGCCGTTGTTTAATCCTTAAAATAAATCGTAACAGTTGATCGCTAGACTAATCGAGCTGTTGTGAAAATGAGAAATGAATATACACCTTCAGTTTTTTTATTATGCAATAGTATAAAGCACATTTATTTTAAGTACTTCTTACAAAATAGAAAAGTACAAAATAAAGAAAATGTACCATTAGGGCAGACCTTGTCCATAATTTAACAATCATTACAGTATTCCAAAATATCATGAGTTTTTTTTCCAGTACAGTTTTTTTATAGACAACATGAATACCTTATTCTAAGCCGTTCGGAAAATGCCGCTCCACTTGTTAGTATTTTAAAATACCGTTTTTTACGCAATCCTGATATTAAGCGAGAGCATAGATTGATTTATTATATAACTTAAGTACGCACATTAACCTATACCACTTCAAATCTCATTGAAAGCTAAACATTATTTTGATTTGAAGAAAAAACCAATGTTAATATATACAGATTAATCTATATTAGTTTAAATATCTAAAAAAATAACTAGTAGTTCTAGGAACAGTAGACCTTGCGACCAAAACAAATATTTAAAAAAAAACATATGTCGTTATTAATGACTTCAAGGAACATTAATCAAAGAAAAAAAAGCGTTGGGCTGTGACTGCGTAACAAACAAATTTACAGACGGTCGAGTTAAAACATGACATCACTAACGGTCGTTTAAAAATGAATTTAAATATTTACATTTAAAGTCCAGAATTAAATTAACACTTAAGAATGCCGACATATAGCATAACCATAAAAATCAACATTTAATATAAATAATAACTTTAAAATTTCCAATAAAATCAAATTAATATTGGGTATTTGATTAAAACATTTATCCCTCAAAACAAAATGTTTGTTTATCTGGGTAATAAAAAAATAAATAAGCTTCAAGATGTTTTCTCTATCTTGATTCAAATATACCGTTTTGAATCTACATTTGTTTTTCTGAAACTTTAATAATATTGTATATATTACTACAAAGAAGTATCTTTTTGGATCAAGGCATAAAGTGAATTAAAACAACGACACGCCATAGAAATCAATTATAAATATATGTTCTTGTTTCAAGAAATAGCACCGAATTTAAACATTTGAAGTATTATTAGATAGTTTGAATATTACATTTAAACTATTTTGAATTGCAATAAATTAAATATTTTTTAAGCTTTGCACATATTTTCCTTTTAAAACTTCGTTAATTGTCCATTAATTTTTAATCTAATTCTCAAAAGATAAAATATTTGTTACAAAAAATGCCCCTTTAAAAAAATACAATTCCTTAATAAGAGTCGAGAATTTTTAATATTTTACTGTAATATGTTTTTTAAAAAAATGGTTGGTTAATTCAATATTTATAAAAAGAAAGTTATCTTAATTTAAATTATTTTCATAGTTTTGTTTAACCTTAAAAAATACATACAAATTTAACCTATTCCGATGCTAAACCGACTAAACGTTAGTATAGTCATTTTTAACTAATAACAAAAGCTCGAGAGTCCTTTTCCTTGTGCCGAAGCTATTTTGAAATTCTAAATACAAAGCATATAAATTTAATTTAAACCTATTAAATAAAAAGCGTTTTTTCTTTAAAAGTAGTGCGAGTCAAAGTAAAGACCAAATCTTTTACTAGAAATTATTTGACCTTCATTTCAAGTGTTATACTTACTTTCTCGGTCAAACCAGTCGACCACTAAAACGATTGTTGACCCCACAGACGAAGGCATTTTATTAATTTCTCCTTAACGTTTTTATTTTGTGTGTCTTGAATTAAAAATCTCACTAAAATGTTTGTTATATCATAGTAAGATAACACTTAGGGAATACTAAGTCATCAAAAGTTTTTTAGAATTAGTTTTTTTCCCTGTAGAAACGGCCATTAATTGCCTACTTATTGTGGAATTTACATTCAGAAAAGATATCGCCAGACACACATTTTACAGCCTCAAACTAGTTTTGTTTCATTATCTGTATTACAGCAGCTTTGTCTTAAGATATATTGTGTCTTAAAGAGCATTCCAAGATCATAATTACGGGTGAGATATTTTTGATGGACTTCCTCCTCAATTGTTTTTTTTATTTGAAATTTCTAGGTCAAGTCTATGTTACGTTTAACAAAAATGTAAATAATGTGTTGTGCCCAATCGCCCAATTGCCCACAATGCCTAATTTTCAAGAGCTACCCTTAAAAAAACAATATATATATATATATATATATATACACATTCAAATGCATTCTCAATGGCTTGTTTAAACAAAACTTTTAAAATTAATTATTTTCAGCCTATTTTAAAGAAAAACGTTTGTATTTATGAGTTGAAAGTACGATTCGTCCCTGAACCATGAAATTATTTTTCTTTTGACACCACTTGCGTTAAGATTCGTTGCGTCTAAGGGATGTAAAGGGGATCTTTACTAAACGAATAATATAGTCCATATTCTGAGTAATAAATAACTGTGTAAAGTTAAAGTAATTATATAATTAATTTCACAGTTTTGTCTTCCCTTATTCACATTCAAACAAAATTTATATATATATATATATATATACACTCTCAAAAATACGCTTCCATGAGCACATATGAAAAAGTAGTCCCCGGTCCTATTTCTGTTTTAGCTAGGTGACCGTGGCTCAATGTTAATTGGAAACCTCTGCTCTACAAAATGTATAACGGAATCTATATTTAGAATAAATTTTGAACTATAAATTAGATCCTTTTACCCAATTTTCAATTTCATTTGCGAATGTCCTTTAATTTTTTTGTTCACCTTCAAGCAATCGTTTTCCACAACTGGATTCTTTCAAACTTGAATCAACTTCAAACCTTTGCATTTGGAACACAAACAAGCTATTCCAATTACACAAAATCAAAAACAATTTTTCAAGAATAACAATTCGGTTCTTTTCAACCGATCGCCAAAACATTCTTTCAACAAAATAGGCGTAGGTCGTCAAATAGAACTAGCGGACATCTTAGTTGTTGAAACGAATAAAAGTAGAACAGACGACTATGATTTAAAGTCAATTACATTCGTAAAAAGCGCCGAAACTATTAATAGAAATTCTTTCATGGGAAAAATAATAATCTGTAAGGGTGGTAATAAAACTAAATGGTTTACATTAAATTGCAGTTTTAAATTTTAAATCGCTCAATTATACTTTTTTTTCTCACTAACCAAATCGTTTTCTACAAATACTTCTGAAAAATAAACGGCAACGAATCTGAAGCATAGAAAATTTTTAATCAGAAGTTAAAAATAGTTTTCCACTACTAAATAATTCAATGTTTTAAAAGTGACCTATATTTTTTTAATAAATTTTTAATATTGTAACTTAAACTATTGTTTAGAAAACAGATTTAATACCTGTAAAATAAATTTAAAAATACTTATTTTTATTAAATGTACTAAGAAGTTAAATAATTCATTTTTTGGTTGACTTAAAATAAAGGCCTCACAATTTGTGATCATAAAAACATTTGTGAAAGTCAAACTATTTTATTTTTAGTCAATTAAAAAAATAGCACATTTATAACAAAATGTTTTTTAAAAAGAATTTTTTAAATATATTTTACAAATACTAAAAATTAACTTTTAAACTTCAGTCGTTCGTGTAATGGCACGTTTGTACGGGCTAACAAATTGGATGGTAGATTAATTTATAAAATTAAGTATTAAGAGCTTTTTATTAAACCTACAAATTGTATTATTATCAAGATTAAGTAAATATGCCAAGCTTCAAATCGATATAACTTTTAAAAAAAGAGTTAAAATTGAGTAATAATCCAATATTGATATTTAATAATCCAATTACAATAAACGAATATAATTTTCAATGATAAATAATTTTGGGATAAAATATTTTAAAGTATATTTATATTAACTTTCCAATTCTTCAATTACAAAATATGGTTTAAGCTCTAAAAATAAGCAAATTTCGTGTTACTACTCTCTATAATTATAATATATCTATAATTATATTAAATATATAAAAATTTTACATTCATGCCTAAGCATGCAATAACAACTTGTTCAAACTTTTTAATCGATCTTAATGCAAATTTAGTAAAAAATAACATACTTCATGTTTTTAAATAGTAATACTAGTATTAAACTAAATTATTATTAACCTCGGTCTAATGGTAATCGATAGCTCATTTTGATTATAATGGGAAAGGGTCACTGTTCAGTTAAAATTTGAAATTTTATTGTCATGTACTGTTAAAAATAAATAATCATAAATAAGTAAAATGTACACATTTTTGAATACATTTTATGCTTATCATGGCTCCGAATGCATAAGTTTCATAATTGAAAAAGTCATGTACTTTACAATAAGTACAATGGGTAAAAATGACTAAAAACAGGAGATGCTAGCCTACATAAGCGGCTTTCATAAATCACTTTCAATAAATATCGACAATTACAACCAAGACTTACCGGGAATTGAACCCAGATATGCAGGCATCGCTGTTCATATCCTTATCCGTTAAGCTACCAGTGCGACGTAAAGAAGTTATAAACAGAAGGAATGTTAATAAGGTGTCCCAAAAGAATGTAAAGTAAGATAATTGAGTTGTAATAACTCAATTTCCATTTAAGCAATCGACATCAAATAATGTGGAAAACCATCTTCTGAACAACTGTATTTTAAGTTTGTCAGGTCGCTTTATTAAAATGGTTTGAACAGAAGATGATATTAGCAATATTAAATCACTCTGCTCATTTTTGCAAAAGTGCGATTACTTAAAGTATGTCATCGCTCATTTACGATGCAATTGCGCTCAAAGAAGAACGAGTACGTTCATGTACTAATTATTAAGCACCGTTTTTTTACAGTGTGCTTTGGAATTAGTAATTAACTTGAACACTAGAAAATAAAATCAATGAGACGGAAAGAATTAACAGAAATATTGCCAAAGAACATGAATAATTTTCGGTTTGTTTGTCAATATCAATATAGTTCTCATTGTGAATTAATAACGTTGTTTGTTTTTTATGTTTCATAAAATCCTTTTCTAGATTAAAAAAATTATAAACGATAATAAGTTTTAAATAAATTTAATTTCTCAAATTTCATTATTAGTAATAAATAATAATTATATGGGTGATTTCCGAATTCTTGCAAACTGTTCCATTACTTTTTGTTCTTATACTTGTTTAAAATTTTTAATTAAGTATTACTTTTTAGCAAATATGTTCCTCGAACCAGGTTTTTCTGTTTTTTAGCTTGTATTATTAAAATTAATGAAAACTGTCTATAAATTATTCCTTTTATACATGCAGCTTTTTTTATAATTATCAAACCTTTAATTAATAAAATAAATACTTTCATATCAATGTATTAAATATAAAATAGGAAATAATGACATATTATGAAAATGAAGAATTTTCACGATTTTTGTTTTTCACGAGAAAAAGTTATATTAAATAGTTTTTTAAAATACAAATACAACGTTAAAATACGCAATAAAAATCCATCAAATTTGGACATGTTTCGGGAGATACGTCTCCCTTCATCAGCAGAGAGCTTAGCTCCTCTCTTAGATCTCTGCTGATGAAGGGAGACGTATCTCCCAAAACATGTCCAGATTTGATGGATTTTTATTGCGTATTTTAACGTTGTATTTGTATTTTAAAATTCTATAATGCAATGTTTCTATAAGACGAGTTTTTATCTTATATTAAATAGTGCCTTTCATTTTTCCTTTGTGAATTCGGACAATTTATTATAAAATTTCAAACTTGTGTTTAGGATTTTGACGCGAAAACGCTATTTTTCCCGGTAACGTCACGAACTCTTACTCAAATTGTTGCTATAGTCTGGCTCCGATTCATTAGCGGATGCGCAACGTCCCTTTCAGCTGGTCACAACCAGTGGCGGCCATTCGGAGGGGGGGGGGGGGGTTGCTCCCGCACTTTTTTTTTAGATGTTGCCCCTTCATTTTTTTAATATTGCACTTTTTAAAAATGAAACGTAACCCATCAATCATTCTATGGGAATAAATAGTATATCATTATGTAGAGGAAGGTGTACCGCGTCGACCAGTCATATTATTCTGACCTTTAAACCACGTAGGGGAAATGTCGCCCTCATTATTCCACTGGATTAATGGCGAATCAATAATCAGGCTATGAGAATAAATGACCTATCATCGTGTAGAGGAAGGTGAGCCGCGATTTAGGTTGACCATTTATACATTCCTCTTTTGTATCGCGTCGGGCGTATTTCCGAATCAAACTTTAAGGTACAGTGCGACCTTCTCCTACTCGATGTTTTTTCTATCTAAAATTGTTCGAATTTGATATAATTTTAATTTATAATTTTATTCTCACAGTAGGAAAGGTTGTAAAATATTTAATCCCCCTCCCCAACCACATACTTCTTGTTTCCTCTTGAACTTGCCCCCGCACTTTTAGCACCCAATCGCTGGTCACAACGAATCAGCAATCGAGTTTGAAGAAACAACAATAAATTTATCTAAACCCTGTAAACAATGTGACATCACAGCAGCCATTTAGCCGGAGCCAAACTGTAATGTAAGATTCTCATTTTCGCGTAACAAATACAACAATTCTTTAAATACAACAATAAATTTGCAAATTAGCTTCTTTTCAACCGCAATAATTACACATTTTATGATATTTTCGTTCAGACCGTAGTTGTTTTTATTGTATTATTATAAAGTATAAATTATCAAAGGTCAAGTTTGAAGTTTGAAGAGATTTTCAGAAAAAAACGAACGGACTTTATTTTAATTAAAATATTTTAACCTACCCAAATACAACTGGTCATTTACTCAACCATGTAGGTTTTGTGCGGTCTTGAATACCGTTTTGTAATGATTAGTTAAATTATATATGTTTTATAAACATTGTTATTTCAATCTTTAAATGCATTAGGTTATATTCATATTAAAAAAAAATTCAGTAGTAAGGAAAATATAATTTCATTAAAAAAATTAATGATAGTTTCATTACTCTTTCAAGTCATTCAGAGCATTACTTAATCATAACAGCCCAATTAATGTGTCTGTTTGTTTATTCTAGTTAATAGATTGAAGGTAAACTATTAACAATGACCCTTTTTGTCATTGCTAATAACCATTTTTGTAAAGCGATGTCACGGTGATAGCCATAATTAGAAAACTTAAATTTAGGGCATCGTTAAATAGTTTAGGGAAACTTGATTAAATTAAAAGTAACAAAAACAATACACTTGTTAATTATGCGAATTTAATTATCCCAATTTGATTATAAGAAAATATGATTAAAGGGTAAAGCTGACTGTGAAACTCTCTTAATGAACCCAAGAACAATATATTTTTTAGCCAAAACTGTACTGATACATTTAAAAACAAATTGAAAAAAGTAAGTGCTACTACACTTTCTTTTATGATCCTTTTTGAAATGACCTAATTTCTTTTATCATATAAATATTAAATGCAAGCTGCAACCCGCGATTTCACAGGTGTTAAAATTTTTTTATCCTATTGGTTCGTTTTCCTATTTGATTCCTTCTCTTTTATTCACGAAGGAAAAATAACTGGTGTATTGTTTAGACATATCTGAGTACATCTCCGAATGTTAGCTTTTCCCTTCATTTCAGTTGAAGCATATTTATCAGAAAGTGATATTTCGCCAAAGCAATTTTTGATCGCCAATTTTCAATTGTTCAAAACAATAAATATATATGAATTTATTTTAAGTATTTCATTGTTATCAAGGTCTTATGATTTTACAACAATGTAATTTTATAACATTGCAGATACTATTTTTTAAAAAACCATTTAAAAAAATAGCTTTTAAAACCGTTATAAACGGAAAACAAAACGGTATTTTTTAAATTTCAGACCTCAGATGCTCAATTAGAGGTTGAAAAGTATCTATATTTAAATTTTCAGACATATCCGAGGAAGATAGTGGAGTGTCACATACACACAGACTCTTTCTTTTATTTTTGTTAATAGTTGTAAAAGGTTTTTAAAGTTTCAAAAATTTATTAAAAGTCATACATTGATATTAACTCGGCATGGAATTCAAAATATGGGTACATTAATGGAACTATTAATGTCAATAACAAATACTCAAATCTATGGTGTCCATATCATTGAGTTGAATCTTTTTTAACTGTAGAAGATATTATACTTAAAATTAAAAATTGTGTGAATTTAAATCGTATAAAAGTTCTAATTTAAAATAAGTATTAAACACCAACACAGCATTTATTAAACCTATTTTATTAGAAAAAATTGTTCATTTTTTTCGTATGAAATGTTAAGAAAATTCTCTAATTATATACAAGTCATCACATCTTGGAAACCAATTAAACCAAAAGTTTTCTTAACATTATCTTTAACTTAACGCTTACCGAACCATGTAGCTCGGAACATACCTCAGCATATTATACCCAGCTATTTTAGTCAGAATGCCGCAAGAAGATCAAATGCCTTCTTGTTTGAGGAACAATATGATCCTCTTATCTACACCAGAATCATCCACAATTCATGTACCATTGTATGTTCCCTTTCTCTCTAACGAGAATCTTCATTTATTAGTCTACATCCAGACGGACAAAGCGGCTTTCTTGTAGACTTTCCGGTCCCTTAGGAGTTCACCTAAGATTGACACACGCATCTACCGCTCTTTATATTCAAAACAGCAGGATTCGTCTTCATAGGGTTCTCCATTTTGGGCTTGACGTTTGTTTTAATTAGAATCTTTTCCATTTCATTGTTCCGCGTATTCAACAAAGAGCTTTTCTCCCATGTGCTGCTGATTCGGACACTCTGGTCCCGCTTCTTAATCTCGGCTACTGGTAACGCAACTCAGCAGCTGTACAGCTGTTTGGAGGAAAATAGTTTTGTTTTTTAAATTTGTATCGTGTTTTGTTTTAGATTTGTATAAGAAAGAGGAACCACTACTTACTTTTAATGTTTGCTCTTTAAAAGTAAAGTAAACCTATGCCAATTTTACTGATGCAACACCTCTTAAAAGTTTCTATGCCAGCCAGTGTAATGTTTAAGTCAATAATAGAAGGGAAGGAAAACATAATTCATAAATGGAATAACATTAAAACAAAAAGTTTTAGGCAGAGCTACTTGACAAAAAACTATTTACAGCATCACACATCAAAATCTACGCTCGAAGTTTTAGTTTGCGATTTTGTTTCCATAACAAAAATCTTCCTCTGCAAGAGCGTGTGGTTATTTATAACATTACAATTTTTTTCAAATTTACTATTTAAATGCATTTAGTGAATTATAAAATAGTAGCTTAGATTGGTATAAAATAATGTTTCTAACATTTGAACCATTTAGCCAATTTTTACGTATTTTTTAAAATATTACTCCTTCGCCTATATTTTAAAACAAGTCGCTTAGGTTTATTAGCGACAAACAAAGTAGTTAAAGCATAGCAATAAATGGTTTATTATTTGTATTTAAATTGCTAAACAGTGAAATTTGCGATCATCCTGTATAATTGACTTTAAAGTTATATTTATGCAAATCAACATTCGAAATGTAATCCCGTATTTTCAGCGCACCTGAAAATTAATGACTTTTTAATAAAAATCGTCACATTTCTGCCTATATTTTCAAATGTTACGTTATCGGAAGAATATCATTTACGTTTTCAGAAGTAATTATTTTACGTTTATGACATTAAATTAATGATATAACAAGAAGACTTCATTAAAGATTGCGAGGTCAGTGAGCTTTTATTAAATATATATTGAAATGTTCTGAATAACATAATTTATGCTCATAAAAAATAACCGTAATTGTGTGCGACTACTTAACACGGATTTACTTTATGTTCCAAGTCACATAGTAGAGTTATGAATGGGCGTAAAACGAGTGTGACACCACATTTGAGCACTTTAATATTCGATGCACGTTCTCCATTTAATGGCATAGAGCACATTGACCCACTTGTAATTAAAACTATTTAATATTTGACAAGCGTACGAAAAATTCACCACTTTCTGTGATTGTATAATTAACTCTTTCAAATAAGTTACAGGTTTTAAATACTTCCGAAGTCTATTTTTAGTTTATTTTATGATAAATTATTGATTAATAATAAAAAAGTGTTTACTTTTAGACATAAAGACAACGAATATCTCACAGTTGGAGGATTAACGATCTCTCTCCCCCCCCCCCCCCTCCATATTCATTGATAGTTTTTTTAATCCATTTACATTATTTATGCGATGTAAAGAATAATGAATCGATATGAAGAAACAATGCATTTTAATGAATGCAATGAAAAAACGCAATTTGTGTTATTTTCTAATACAATACATCATTGTATACGCACACACAGCATTTTTAAATTGAAAACTTTATATCAATTTTTTTTAAAAAAATTAATCGTTTTGTCCGATGTGTTATAATGCTTATTATTTATAGCTTATTAGATGTTTAAAGATCTAATGCTATGTTAAAGATCTTACATACCTTTTAACATCTCATTTTTATTTAAAAAATTTCTTAGTTCATTTAAGAAGCTTTGTTTTTATAGCAATATTAGTTAATTTTTCACTAAATTAAAATGTACTGATTAAGTGTGACATTTGAAGCACATCCCATTAAAAATCTAATATTATAAGTTAATAACAATTATTACTTGCTACATAATTATCTGTTAATTACCAACTACTATTTTACTGTTATATTATAAAATGAAAATGTTTATTCTTTTATAAGTAATATAATGTCTCCAATACTGAGACTAGAAATATTTTTTACTATATAAAAATATATTACTCAATAAATTGCATGTAAAATAGAAGTGAAACTTTGATATAACTATTATCTACAATGCTTAAAAGAAGATAATAATAATAAATATGATAGTAGTATTTTTTTTATTAAATAAAATATTTAAGTATAGCAAGATCTCATTGTAAAAAAAATTACATTAAAGCAGCAATCTTGTTGAAATAGATTTTTGAAAACATTTCCCTAAATTATTAAATGTCATTCCAAAAATTATATTTTCTGTTCTACATTACGTTTTTAAATACTTTACACAATACTTGCCCCTTTTCTCGTATTCTAAAAATACTCTAAAAGTCGTTAAATATGTCAAGTAAAATTATAAATAACGAAGGAAAGAGTTCTACAAAAACATTTGTAGTTATTTTAAATACTAAAATGAAGAGAACAAAAACTATGCGCAACTAATCAACAGAAACTCCAACGCCTCAATCACTTAAAAAAAAAAATTAACATCAATTGTTTTAAATTCAGTTTTACAACTAGCTATTTTAAACCATTAACCACACATCTAATTTGGCTGGGATTTATTATCTATTTGGTTAGAGCAATCCCTTTATCTAATCCATTTTCACTCATTACTCATTAGAACTTACCGATCCAATTCAGATTAAACAAATACTTCGATAGAATAATTTATAAATAGAAACAATGAGCTGGAACGGCATTACGCCTCCCATTATTTAATCAATCCCAAAAAACCCGTTTCCCTCCCTCAAAACTTTCTCAAGAAGGAAACTGAAATCTTCCAGCGTGGCTGTCCAAGCAGTGCGGTTCGAATCGGCGTTTTATTTATTTCTCATTTGAGTGGCTCTAACCTGATATTACGGTTTTCTTCTTTTGTCCATTGATCTATTTGCTGTTCTGCCTTGGGAGCCACCTGTTGTTAAGGGCGGACGACGAACCGACCCACGGTGTTTCTTTGGAGGAAGAACTAGCTAATCGTGTAACATCTCCCACTGTTCCATTTAGAACATTCGTTACACAGAAAAGAGTCCGGTTGAGCGGGAGGTGACCTACCGATTGAGCATTGCCCATGGCTAAGATTGGCTCTTTCCATATATTTGAAGGGACCAGGGAAAGAACCCCGACGGTTTAGCGGAAGTCATTTTGCAGAAACCGCAAAACAGAATTCCATGTATCGTAAACTCATATCCAGCATTCTGATTTGTAACAAGATTCCTTAAGGACTGTCATCATTCTTCCATTTCACAACAACAAAATACGTAAATAAATAATACAACAGTACGATCGAAATGTCGTTTTAAAACCAAATCTCGACTTTTTTTTTTGCCTTCTTCTGTCCCTACATCTCATTACAAATCAAACTTGAATTGTACGTGCTTCAAAATAGGGATTTTATTGACAGGCCCAGAAATGTTAGTTCAGTCAAATATCTACAAAACATTTATATAAACGATGTAGATCTGTTTTTAAAATCTACTTACTCTCATAGAATTAACAATATTCATTCGTAAGTTGTTTTATTCGTTTAAAAAAGGTAGGGACTTATAACCCCCCCCCCCCCCCCCTTTTCCTCCTTCGCATAGGATTCCAAGTGAAAATGTTCTACAAATATCCCAAATAACTCAAAAAAGTTTTATATAATTTGTGAAAATTATGTTAAACTTAATTTAATTACTAATTACAAAAATGTTATTTTTAATTAATGTAAATAATTATGTAATTAACAAATTATTGATAGTTAACTAATTGCGAGTTAACGGCTCATTATTAATTAAGGTAACTGTTAATTAGCGTAGGTTTTTTTAATATTGGTAAACGTTCTTATACGGAACTAGTTGACCCCCCCCCCCCCCCATAACTTTCTAATTGCTACACCCCTTTCGTAAAGTTCAGGATTATAAAACATAGTGCTCTTTTTCTGTTCCCGGTTGCTATCGGATTCGTATGATTTTAATCAGTGGCAGATTTGAAAGATGGAAAATGAGTAATTAACACCTGGGAACTGCTTAGGCCGCCTAACGTGCCTTATGAAAAATCGGGCCCTGCTTATCATGTTATACAACTCTTCCTTGCTCGTTGCCTCAAGAAGATCAACGTCGCCAATAGCCCACTGTGCAGCTCTAGTGCGACGTTAATTAATCAAAACCAAGAAGATCAACAAACCTATGCAAAATCACCAGAGAAAGATAAAGTTTTCTTCACTTTTATATCGAAGCTAGAAGAGCACTAGTATTAATAATGTCAAGATAGATATACACTATAACAATCATTTTAGCAAAGGAAGTGGCTTATATATCGCCGCCTCACATATTCCAATAATCTTCTATATTGACAATAACTTGATAATAAATTGTCTATTGATTTGTAAATTTGGGTATAAATCAATTTAAATATAAATGATTACTCTAATTTCTTTAAATTTGAACATGTTTGGCTTACATAAATAAAACATAAAAAATATATCTAACACTATGCGTATTTTATTCGAAGCACTTGTATCAGTAATGATAAAATCATTAATCAGTGCAATCTATAACAATCCTTTTCGCAAAAAAAGTTACTTATTCACCTCTGCTGTGCATTATACAATAATTTTGCACATAGAATAGACAACAACTTCAGAATTACTTGTCTATTGAATTGTAAATTTCACTATAAATCAATTTAAATATAAATGATTAGATTAGTTTCTTTGAACATATTTGGTTTATTATATGAATAAAACATTAAAAAATATTCTCTAACGCCCGTGTGTTACCATTAATAGTTTGCTAATCTCAATAAATCATATTTGATAGTTGATCCATTTTTTTAAGTTTTCCCCATCCCCTGCATCATCTTCTTACGTTTGCATCGTGTCAAAACTCACTACGATTCATCATTAATTAATGGCATCGTGTCAAAACCGCCATTGTTCCATACGACCCTTTCATTGGATTCTTACCAAAAGGAAAGTAACCCGACCACTCTAATTACATACATCACAACAAAAAGCATATTCTCCATGCTGCTTTTAATTCCGAAGGGATCAAAACTTCTCTATTAACGGCAGCTTTCGACCACAGAATGGACGTTCCCACCCGGATATGATCCAGTTTATGGTATTTTTGCCATCATCCTTGTCGTCACGACGGACCTTCTTCTGATTTTTCCGCGTGGTCTGTGCTACAACTTCGCTGCCCGGGGCTGCAGGTCATCTTTTCGCTTTCTTCCAAAAAGAATTTTCTGTCAAGAAACAGTAACGGCTGCACCTTTTTTTCTTTCTTCTTATTTTCTCTTTGCTTTTATTTATTGCGTCGAAAACAGACCATCGATTGGCCTGTATTTCAGGTGTAGTGTAAAAAGGGTGTACCATTTTTTTTCAGGTGTCTTTATCGAAAGATTTCCGTCACACCGAAACGATAACATGTGAAAAACACTTCCTCTACCGTTTTATCAACGTTAAAAATCAAAAATGCCGAAGCTTTTAATCATAGCAACTTAATTCCTTCCTTTTCAATCTTGTATCTGAAGTATAATATGTGAAGGATGAATTGCCGTGGGGTATTCCCATTTCATATCAGTGGCGTACGCAGAAAAATTATATGATAATGAAAGGTGTTATTTTCCGATAAAATCACTTCCTAATATTTAGTTGGTTAAAAAACTTCGCACTAGAAGTGCACGATGGGCTACTGGCGACGGTTCGGGGTCGATCTCGCAGGAAAGACACAGGAACACTGCCTCGTATTTTTGAATTAAAATCAGATTCTGATTAGGAGGAAGCCACCCTAGCTGGCAATCGATGCACCTCAATTAGCATCAGGACATTGGACACCGGTCAGGTTTAACGTACACCAATCGAATTAATACTCCGGTGGTAATTAAGGATATATTTTGGACGGCTTTTGTAATTTAAAAGCGAATCTGACAACCCACCGTTCGCAATATCTTTACATCTTAACTTTTGTCAAGTTCGCTTCAATTCGAACTCACAATCCTTTTATTGCCAGCCGGATAATGTTCCTCGGGGCCACCGGGTCCCTTTTTAAACCAACAGCACACTGTGTTCACCTCCAAGTTTCTGTGGAACTAAACTAAACTATTTTAGTTATCTAAAACACTTTTTGTTCCATCGAAATTGACTTTCAGAGATTGAAATCTTTACAGGAGTCAATGCATTGAGTTAAAGTTATTTGCGTTTTTCCACCAATACCCTGAATGTGATAAAATACGTTTGGAATGTTTTCTCCTTCGATTTTTAAAAGTTTGGCATTTACAAATTGATGAGAAGGGTTCTGACAATTATCTTCTGGTCAATTTCAAAAAATAAAGTATTGTTCTTATAGTGTGTATTCTCATAGTGTGCATTCTGATACTAAAATTCTCGTATGAATTAAACATTTTAAATGGAAATGTTGGAAGATTAGATAAAGCCTTCTTCGACTATTCAAATTCAAAAATTGGAATTATTTTTCATTTTATTTCCTTATATATCAATTTCTTCATCAAAACTTAGAATTAACTTTAAAATTCCAATGAGAATATTTTGAAATAATTTATTCGAATTTCGTTTTAAAAAAAAATCTAGAAAACGTAATCATACCATGCATTTATATGTTCTGAAACTAAAATAGAATTTACACATTTTCATTCATTTCCTAAGAAAATATGCATTTCTTAAATTCCAATAAAAACTTAAAATTACCTTTAAAATTCCAATAAGAATATTTTGAAAAATTTATTAATTTCGTAAAAAGAAAATATTTTTTATGTTATAACGGTTAAGCATGTGTTAAAAAAATTAACCTAACAAGCATTAGCCTTTAATTTCAGAGAAAGTTATAATAAATCTATAATTTTATTATTGTTGTTGGCTACATAAAGAACACTAATAAACTTTGCAGTTAAAATATATAGTCACGAGGCCTTCACATTTATAAAGAACAAATCAAAACGATAAAATCTTTTTGACATACACTTGAGTTATTTTTAAAACCAATGACGCTTTTTGCTATTCTTAAAAAATAATTTTCGTTGTTTAATGACTTTTCAAAAAACCGAACAATAATTGGGAAAATGTTGGAGGACGACGTGCAAAACCACGACATGGTTGAAGTTCAGCGACAGTTTATGCAATTAGAATTAGGTAAAAATGTCTTTATATTTTTTGTAAAAAAAACAGACTTGCTAACAAAAGCGATTACTCGTTTTAAAATATGTATAGATAAATTCATGACAATGATTTAATGTTAAAATTTGTATTCGTCTAGGCACAATACCGGTAATTCACTATTTAATAAACTTTACAATTCATTATTTATAATTTTCAATCGATTTTGTGATAAAAATTAACGGAGTTACGGCGTTTTAAAAACATAGAACAGATGTAGTATAGGACATTTGGCGCGTTTTTTTTTTTTTTTGGCGACGAAAATTTGCCGTTAAACATAGCATAGGGTTGCCAGATTGAAAGTCGCCACAAGAATCAGAAAATACCAACAATGTCAGGTGGGGATGCCATACTATAAATTTATCGCCCCTATAAAACACGCCAAAAAAACTCGCGCGACAAATTTCCTATACTACATCTCTACCAAAAACATTAGTTAAAATGTCAATTATTTGTTTCATGGCATGTAATTTTTAAAACATGTTACTGACTTTAAAATTGCATGAGTCTGAAGGGAATTGATTTTTCGGAATTTCTTTAAGTATTTGATACACTTAGCGCATTTTATAACTTTCAATTAAAAAAAAGTAACGTGTATACCAATAATTATCGAAAAACCGTATTTAGCTTGGCAATCGCCAAATGGCGTTAAAAATTAAAAATTTGTTATTGTTTCCATGGCGAAGAAATGTTAGATGGAATAAGGGAATACTGCTCTAGCAGTGGACTGACTGAATGAGCAAAGCCTGATCAATTGGGTTGAGAGTATATGAATAAAGTAGTTATTTTTAAAAATATCGTAGACATATTTCACATATTAAATCATGAGCCGGTTGCCTGCAATAGCATATGCAAAAGGGAATGGGGAGTGGAGGGTTCATAACCAATTCCGTTGGTCAGAAGATAAAAAATAAACTTATTTAAATTTTTAAAAAAATAATATAAAAGTTTATTGATGAAATCAACATCGCACCGTACTAGAACTAAACAATTCGTATCGGCGACTGCGTGGAATCAAGTAATTCCCGCGACTATAACAATTCAAGAGACATTTGTGATGTTTTGATTTACTTGCATTGCAGATTTGATGTCTCCGGAAAGTCCTTCTAGATTACACTCAGGAATAGAAGGAGATGCAGAGGGAGATGTATTTAATGCCACGTTCGAGGTTAGTTAATATTAATAATATTTTTCATGCACTCTAGTTAATAATAAATTATTTCCTGACATGATTAACTAAATTAATTTGTGTAAGTTAAGGGGTGCTTGGACCATGAAGGAATAATAAGAGGATTCACAATACATATCTATAATAATGAAAGAAAGTGTCTGCCTGTGGCACGCAAAACCTCTAATTGCTGTGCACGGAAATGTCTGAAATTTTCAACATAAGTACTATTCAACCTCTAATTGTGCACATGAGAACCAGAATTTTAAAATTTTAGTTAGTTTTTTTTAATTAATATTTAAAATTTCCATCTATAAGAAATCGTAGGGAAGTAGTGAGGGTATACATGGCGCCATCTATGTTTGCTTTCTGTAGATTTTTTTTCTATTTTGCTAATATTTTTTATGTAGTTCATTCAAAATTATTTTGTTAGATCATTACATCACTGAATCATCTTACGAATGTTTTATCAACCTAAATTATTTTATTAATCCCAAACACTTTATATCCCATTGAAATTAACCTGCAAATATTTGAATCTGGATAGTCCCACTGGTAAAAGTTAATTGCGTTTTCCCGCGAATCCCACCTTACTCTGACAAAACACGTTTTAAATGTTTCATCTTCATATATCAATGTGCTAAATTTAAATACTAAACATTTTCTGTTCCAGCAATAATACTTTCTTTTTAAGAGGTTTTTTTATAAATGAAATACATAAAATACATAAAGGAATTTTTTTTAATCAAAATTTATTGTTGATTTTACAGTAATTTCACGGACTACTTTAAGCCCTTACGACTATCTCGCGGATATAACTGATATAAATTTATTGAACTTTTTCTGAAATAACCCTCTTTTCTGCAGATCAAGTTGTTTTGCAAGTATCCTCTATTACTACTACCCTTTGAGAAGACGTTGAAAGTGCACAGAGACTGCACACTCCAAGATGTCACAAAAACTGCACTTACTGTGAGTCGTATCTTTGGCTTAAGATAAATTTATATTTAACCTGTATAGTGTTTCTTACCTTAAGTAAATAACAAAAATATAATATTTTCAACAGGGCCGTCGATAGAAGTTCGAGTTTAGCTAAGTGTGATTCTAGAACATGGCCTTTTTCGTAGAGGTATACATGCTAAATTTTGACCCCCCCCCCCCCCTTCCCCGCCCTACTTATTAGAAAAGACTAACTTTATACCTATAGTAGAAACTATTTTTAATTCAGAATCTTTCTATCTGTTTAATGCCGACAATAAAACTATTCATTAGCTGACACCAGATAACTTAGTGAACAAAATTACTCTAAATATACGAGTAAGCGAAAATTTAAAAAAAAAAATCGAAATTGGGTTTTTAAATAAAATAGCACTTTATTTAAATGAAAAACTCTTACTTATATCACCTTAGTAGGGCGCTGGTGACTTATAAAAGTGTGGGACCCTGTGGCAGTTCTCACATATCAATAAAAACTTTTCTTACTTTTAAAAATTTTACATCTTTGTACAGTGTAAAAAAAAAGTGTTTAAAATTGAGTACATTAAAGTACTCGTTTTTTTAGTACAATTGCATCGTGAATTAACAATGACGTACTCAAATTTAAGTAATCGTACTTTCGCAAAAATGAGCAGTGTAATTTAATACTGCTAATCTTAGCTTATGTTAAAGCCATCTCAACAAAGCGACCTGGCAAACTTAAAATATTTGTTCAGAAGATGGTTTCCCACATTATTTGATGATAATTGCTTAAATGGAAACATTACTATTAGTTATTACAATTCATTTATCTTACATTCCATTCTTTTGGCACACCTTTTTAACGTTACTTCTGTTTATTACTCTTTCACGTCGCCCTGGTAGCTTAACTCAAAAGACTTTGGACAGCGGTGCCTGCAGATCGGGGTTCGATTCCTTGTAAGTCTTGGTTGTAATTGTCGATATTTATTGAAAGGGATTTATGAAAACAGGCTAGCATACCCTCTTAGGCTAGCATATCCTCTTTTTATTCATTCGAATACTCGAATGATACTCGAATTGTACTCATTTTTAAGTACATGTCTTTTTCAAAATTGAAATTTATGTATTCGGAGCCATAATAAGCATCGAATGCATTAAAAAATGAGTACATTTTACTTAATTTCGAATACCTATTTTTAACAGTGTATGCTCCTTAAAACTAAAATGCTTTATTAACTGCTTATTCCAGTGAAATATATATAATTTCCAAATCGAAGACAGGAAATATTTTTTTTTGTGAACACTTTTATTGGGGGTATTTCAGGCGTGGGTTATGTACAATTTGAAAGACAGAAGGATTAGGTTAAATTTGATACAACTGTTCAAATTTACTAAACAGGGGGATGTTGATGATTTGGATTTTAATATGAGTGATAGAACGATATGTCAAGGATTTAAATTAAACAAATCTCATTCTTATCAGCACTATTTTTATAATAGAGCAATCAACAAAGGGAACAACTCACCATTTTTTTTAAATATCTACCTCAAATTTACCAAACTTGTCAAAAAATAAGTCTCAGTTTTATGCATGTATGTTTCATCGAATCTTTTTAAAAATCTCGAATCTCTTCCTTGAATTTTAAATGTTGTGTCTACTTAATTTTTTTTTATGTTCTCCCTAGATCACTGGGCTAGAAAATTATGTCCCTTTGGACCGTTGCCGTCTGGTGAAGTATCACGAAATGTTTGATTTCATGGAGTGCTCGTATGAAGGGAGGGAGCAGGAGAAGATGTGGGACTTACTTGGGGGAGGTTGGATCTGGAGCTGGAGTTGGCATCCTTATTTCTTCCTGGAAGTCAGGGAAACGGGGGAAGAGTTTAAGGAGTACACACCTGGGGGTGAGTTTCTCAGTCCATTCGATTTCTTTCAATCAATCAGTGCTTATGAAGCAGTTTTACCGTATTTCATGACTGTGATACGATCGTTTCATTTTTTTTTCCATTTGTGATAATTGAAAAGCTGAAGTTGTATGAGTTTTTAGACAGACCATTTTATTAAAAAAATATTACTTAATGAAAAACAGCAATCTTTAAAAGGTGACAGTAGTTAAAGTTTTTAATGTTGTATCAAAATGTCTTACCTGAAGTATGACAGCTGAATAGCCAAATAATACTTATTTTTTAGTGGGATATCACTCCTTATAGGTTTATTTAAGATGTTTATATGTTATGATATAAAAATGTCTGTCATCACCAATTATATCTATGATTTGTATATGGGTAATTTCACGCGTGACTTACACTACATTTGACAATTTATACCACATTGTAAGCTTAATTAAAAAAAAGTCATTTGTGTTTTAAAAAAACTTTTTATGTCAGTTGACATACCAGACATATATTCTATTTTTTGACAATGTAAACTTTTTTCATTTTGTTTTACTTTAATTTTTTAAATAAAAAATTTCACAGTGTGAATTACACTACAAGAAAGGACAAGATTTTTTGGATATCATTTCAATTTACGTTTTCTTCCTCATGCTTTGATATAAAAAAATTATGTTATGCCAGTTTCTCGTTGTATAGGATTTGAAATTTAATCAGGTAAAAAATATATTTCTAGATGTCTTTTCAAAATATTTTAATTTAAATTAATCTGTGTCACTTATTCACTACAACTGAAACGTGACTTACACTACACTCACAATAACCAATGGTAAAATGATATAAATAAAATAAAATCAAAACCTTACATAACTTGAAAATTTATAATGTGAAAAACTATAATAGAATTTACAATCAAAGTTTCGGTCAGGCAACTTTTTTATTTTTTCAACAATTACAACATTTGCGGCACCTGCTTTTTCTGACTAATGGAAATTATTCCTTGTGCATTGCAAAAATTCACTTTTATTGTAGAGCTTTCTTTAGAAATGAATTGTCCAGCAAAATTTTTTACTTTTTTTCTTCCTACAAATAAAACCCAGGCCCGTCGCACCGGGGGGTTTGGGGGTGAGTCCGACCCTCCCAATAATCTGGAAACCCTGAAAGTTGGGAATTTCAACTTCTAAACCTCCCAATAATCTGGAAACCCTGAAAGTTGGGAATTTCAACTTCCAAACACCCCGAGTTGGGAAAATTTATGCCTGAAGAAAATTAATAGTATTAACAAATGAAAGCTAGGGAAGATTATAAATTGCCCAAATTATAAGATAATATTTAAATTAGCCCTCAGAACGGACACTGCAATGAAATATGGGTACAACAAATCAATGCTTGTGAGATAACTGTTTAATATTACCTAAAATATATATAAAAAATCCTGAAAAATGTCGATAAGTTGGAATTGCGAATTTTCAGCACTGTTGGGAATTTCGAATAGTAGGGTTGAGAATTTCGAATCGTAAAAGTTGGGAAATTTCTTGTTTCAACCCCCCAAAATATTTTTTGTGTAACGGCACTGATGAAACCTATACCCTATTGCCACTTTTAAGTTCTTCTCGATTATTATCTTTTTTCTTAGGACTTCTCCTTTTTTGTTCAGTTCTCTAAGAAAATCAAAATCCTTGATTTCAGGAGTATTATATGCCTCTTCATAAAATCTTTATCAAAGATTTTACTTCATTGCTTAGTGCAGTAATTTTTGAATGTTGAGCAGGCAGGTTGAGCTATCTCCGGTGTAAACTGATGTGCTAGTTTCTTTACAATGGCCTTACATTTATTTGGGCTTTAAGGTAGACTTTTCTTGACTCTTGCAATATCTTTACCAAATGAGCTACAATTTTTATAGGCTTTCTTAGGAGAATCTACTGAATTTGGATTAGAAGTGCTTGGTTCATTTAAAGCGGCTGCGGAAATTCTTTTTTACCTGTATTTTTTTTATCTCTTCCTTCTTATTTGCTTTAAAAATCCCATTGATCAACTTTCATTGTAATTTCCATTTACTTACACCTTTCCCTTTGCTATCTAGATTAATTATCTTTAACTGCTCGAAATATTCCATTTTTATTTTCTTTCTCTTTCTTTCATTTTGCTACTTTTTTCCCCATTTACTGTTTAAATAAGAAAAGTATAATAAATAACAATATTTAAAAATAAGATCACTTGTGATGTTATTTTAAATTTTGTTACTGTGCATTTTGTAATCGTTGTTGTTCTACAAACACAGCATATAGTTGTGACTTACTCTACGCTGTGACTTACACTACAGTTTTAATTTATTTAATATTCACTAAAAAATTTAATTCTTTTAAAAATCAAAACTGCAGTCTGTTAGAGAATAGTATAGAGGAGGAAATCACTGATTTTTTTTAATGGTGGCTCAAATTAAAAAAATTAGACAACTTTTGTTCTTTTTTGTGACTTCCACTACAGTTGAAAAATCCTTATTTCATTTGGTTCTAAATCAATAATTAAATCAAGATAAAATTTTATTAAGTAAGGAATTTGATTGTACATTAGTTGTATTTCTCAAACCCATACTCAAAATATTCAAAAAATTTAACTTATCTTAGGAATCAAGGAGTACAAATAATGTAAATGTAAGCAAGTTCAATTTCATTACAAAGCAACCATTTTGAATTTGCACCATTGTCACAAAACATGCGCAAAATTTCTATTAATGCAAAATATAATCATTATAAATTATTGCATTAAAATGAACGACATTATAAATTATATATTAAAGTATATTAATAAGTAATGACTCCCCGCCCCCCTCCCCCAATATTCAGCATGTTTTGAGTTATTTTCTAATATTCAAAAATATTAAACACAGTATGTCAGGTTTTTTTTACTCAATTTTGTAACGCAAGCTTTAAGATAAATTGACGATAAATATTTATCAATTTCAATATTTATTAAATATTTATGACGATTTTAGCAACGATAAATAATTATATAATATGGGTAATTTGGGGGCTCCTCAGTAATATTATAATCCGTCCCCTTGCGTTGATTAGTAGTACACACCAAAGTACACCGTTGATCAGTGACCAAGTGTGTACCATAATTTCACAATCGAAATTCGATAAACAATTATTATCCTTGCCGAACCTGTCGCACCGCCCCCCTCCCAATAATCTAGAAACCTAAAAGTTGGGAATTTCAGATTATAATAAATATCCCCGTGCTGGGAAAATTTATGCCTGAAGAAAATTAATATTATTAGCAAATGAAAGCGATGGAAGGCTAGAAATTGCCCAACTTGTAAGATTGCATTTAAATTAGACCTCAGAACGAACACTGCATTGGGACGTGCGTTCAACAAATCAATGCTTG
The DNA here is from genome assembly GCA_963932185.1 of Troglohyphantes excavatus. NCBI lineage: Eukaryota > Metazoa > Arthropoda > Arachnida > Araneae > Linyphiidae > Troglohyphantes > Troglohyphantes excavatus. The sequence goes on from OZ010667.1 coordinate 38,869,248, forward strand.
TAAGAGAACTTGTCTATTATTACCTAATACATAAAAAAAAAGATGAAAAATGCCGATAAATTGGAACTCTTCACTGTTGAGTTGAGAATTTCAAATAGTTAAGTTCGGAATTTCGAATCATTAAGTTAGGAATAATGTCGAATCATTAAGTTGGGAAATTTCTTGTTTCATTCATGGTTTTATTCTCCCTTTGCAAAGACGTCCAAGTGTGGGTGCATGTGGTGAATCTGGAGGAGGAGACGGTGTCTGGTCAACATTCCACCACAATTCGCTGCCATTTGTCCAGCACGGTGGAGGACCTATGCTCACAGATTGTTAAGGTAAGAACTACCACTAAAGCACGGGGTGAATTCATACAATGTATTTAAATTTATAATAGTACAAGTATATATATATATATATATATATATATATATATATTGATTTACAGAATTAAAAAATAAATTCATTTCTGGTTACTTGATAATTATTCTCTGAACAAGGTGTTTATCTCATCCATGGTTAAATGGATAAGATAAACTCATCCATGGTTAAATGGATAAGATAAACTCATCCATGGTTAAATGGATGAGATAAACTCATGCATGGTTAAAACGAGTAAAAATGCATTAAACATTATTATATTATTATTTCATGAAAATTAAATCCTTGCATTCTTTTTAAGGCCCTAAGTATCACAGGTGGCAAGATGAGGGTTGTCCATAAGGTATTCAGAAATGGTTATCGGCTTCTCGAAGTTCCACACAACACCTTGGATAGTGAGGGGTTTGGGAAGTGCGACAGAGTGAGTATTATTTAAAGACCCTAATAAATATTTATAGTTTGCTCGTGTTGTAGAGCAAGTATTCAATAACTGGCATTTGGATTTGTAAAACATCAGTAAAATATTCTAACAAAAAGTAAAACAAAGACTTCAACGGCAACTATTGTAGCAGAATAATAGGGTTTTGAAGTTTTAGCTATAAAAAACGGGAAATCACAATGTGTGCGTGTTGCACACATAAAAATGAAGTGACAAGTATAAATTGCCTATAATATGTACAATGTACAGCTGCGGAAAAAAAAAACGAACCACCAATGATTATTTCGTTAATTTTTATAGTAGAGCTAAACTTAATATACCATTTTGTATAGAATAAAGTCTACTACACATTGGTATACAAAAAATTTGCATAGGGGACTATCTTCATATTAAAATACGCACCAACTTTAAAATTTCCAATAGCAACACCCAATATTGATTCAATATTTAGAATCTACAACAAAATTTATCGCTGAAAATCAATTTGCAAGTCATTTGGTTAAGTAGTTTTTTAATTATGAATTTCGAAAGTTTAGAACTCGTAATGTTAAATGAATTTCTTAAACTTTTAATCATATCTTTCGAAATAATAATTTTATTAAGCTTAAATTTTTATCCGTGTTACTTCTAAACGACCCAAATAAAATATACTAACTTTCATTACTTATATGTATATTTTTTAATTTTATTTAAATTAGGATATTAATATTCATAAAATTTATGAATAGCAACCATGCTATATTTTGATAGCGATGGATTCAGAAAATCGCTTTATATCCATATCTAAAATTTTGTGATTTTCCCCTTGTAGTTTTTTGGCTATATTCAAATGTGTAACAAATGATCATTTCTGGGACAAATCATACACAAATTTAAAATCAGCAGAAATTAACAGAAATCTTTACTAATTTTGAGAATTAAAAGCGCTGTGATCGCATTGGCATAAAATTATAAATTCTTATATAAAGGCGAGGGGTGTACGGGAGTGGTGCACGTTAAATATGATCAATCACATTGAAGTAGTAACATATCTGTAAGAATAATACATACTGCATCATATTATTTGAACAATTTATATGCTAGCCTTATCTTATCTCTGATCTGACCACGAACGGAAGAACCACGGCTAACGCCAAAACGTTTTCTACCCGCTTCATTCATTTCTTAGTTCAACTTTGTTCAATGTGGAGGTAGCCCCTCAAATAAGATCGATACATATTGTATAATATATCTGCATATAAATGTAGGAAATTAACGAAAATTTATATTTAGATTATTTTGAGGGCGGGGAACATTTCTGCGCTATCAAAAGTAGGTGTTGCTATTGAAAATTTTAAAGTTGGTACGGATTCGAGTATGAAGATAGTCCCCTATGCGAATTTTTTTTTATATTGTTGTATAGTAGACTTTATACCCTACAAAAAGGTATATTAAGTTTAGCTCTACGGTTTGACGGTTACATAAAGTTATTTTGAAATACTAGATACTTCGCCAACTCTCGAAAGATTACCACGTAATCCTCTTTGGTTTGCTTCGCAAACCAATGCTCGCTGCGCTCGCTGTAGGGTATTACACAATGACAATTTGTCCTAGCAACAATATATTTTTAGCTATATAAATCAATATAGGAAACTTTAAAAGTTGAAACTGAAAATCATAGCTATCTCTTCAACTTTTATTCAATCTTCAAAGATGCTTTGTTGCATTATGCTTAAATACCGCAGCAGCATGATTTAAACTCATTCACAAATACGCAATATCTTTAAGACTCACTCTTCTAGCAGATGATTGCCTCTCGGCCTTCGTGGTATGAAGTGAACAAAATATATCATTAAATTGACACTAATCATAAATCTACATTTAAAAAAATCTGTCTGAATAACAGCAAAATATAAAACTCAAAATGTCAAACTGACAACACATTTGCAAAACAAATGTACACGAAAATGGATAAATTCTCTTGGAATGGAAATCACTTGTTTTCGAAATTATTACTTTAACATTAAATTACGTCTAAAATACTGATCATATTAACACAAAAACCTTATTCTCTAAACATTTCTTAACAAACTTATAAAATTTCGTAATTTTAGAACATTTTTTTTTTTAGATGCAAGCTGAATAAGTAGTAAAAAAGTTGCAAATTAAAATTTGAGTTAAAAATCCGAAAAAAACGCGTTTCTTCTCCGTTTTTAATACCTAGTTTAATTAACGATATTTAATTGAATTGCAAAGATAAAAATATAATATTTACAACATCGGAAAGGTGAACCTTTAATGAACATTAATATTTTTTTATAAGAAAATATGTATTTTAAATTACTTATTGCAGTTTAGAAATCGTTTCAAAAATGAGGGTAAAAATACTTCAAATAAATGAAAAGTGGTTAAACGTTTAAAAAAAATTATGAATTCAAATCTAATTCGAATTTAAAAAAATTTACTTGAATTTATAATTCAAACCTATTCCTACATTCCCTAAAAAATTTGGAGTTCTACTCTAAATATTGTGGGAGATACTAGACGAACAAAATCCCTTGTAAGCGAAATATAATGCAACAACTTTAATATTAGCCAACTTCTAACTAATAATCGTATTGAAACAAAATAAAATTCGGCTATTTCCCATATATTTCTTAATAAACTAACTTAATTTCATAATTTTAGGACTTTTAGGTTTTGAGATACGATCTAAATATCGGAAGAATTGAAAGTTCCCCCTTGGACTTATGTTTTTTTAAATAGAGGGATGATGGTGTTGCATAAAATTGTTGTTGTAAAACGTCTGCGTTTTTATAAAACCATTCACTTTGAAAAGCATCTGTGCTTTTATAAAACCAGTCACTTCTTGGTTCAAAATAAATAGTAAACATTTCAGAATACAAATACTGGCAAGTATGCATTTATTGATATTTTTAAACTAGAAATGGTATTTAACTTTAAAAAAAAAAAAATTGATATGTACAACTCATCTTGTAAAGCTCTAGAGCTAATGTATTTCACCTTTGCAGGTATTTGTAGAATTCAAGGATCCTGAAGATTCAGATTTGCCATTTGAAGAGTCGAAACTGTGGCAAGTGTTGCAGACTTTTTAAATAAAATTCTTGATGTATGTAAAGTTTTCATTAGTATTCATATTCAAAAATAAAAAAAATTTTAGGTCATGCAAATAAAAATTTTCAAACACACTATACTTCTGCATATTTTTCTCAATAAAAAAACTTTATTTCCTTATGTAAAGCTGTCTATCAAACAACTGTGTATTGTGATGAACTAGTCAAATATCCTGTTTTGTTGTACACATAGCTTGAATTTCATGATGCAATTCGCATTTTAGGTAATTGTAATAAAATATCTGAATTTCGAAAAACAATGTGGTATAATTAGGTAGCACAGGTGTCATATACCCAAAAAATATTTTTATTTTTGAAGAACCTGGTACGTATATTCAAACAATTTGTATGACCATGTGAAACTTTCAAACATTCCCAAGCGTGTGAGGCATGGAATTCTCTAAATTTCATTTCATTGAAGGACTGGCTTCTTCAGCTAAGTAATAGGCATATCAGTCAAAATAAAAATATTTCAGCTAATACTTTGTGTTGACTAATCACATGTTTGATTCATATTTCTTTAAAAAAAATAGCAAAACTACAATAAAAATTTTAAGTAATAGCATTCCAAACTATTTCGTATAAAATGACATTGTGTTTGAGTGTTCAAATAATTTTTAAATTTACTATTGAGTGATGTTTCTTTTATTAATTATTTAGTCTAACTAATTATATTTAATTATTTGATGTTTCATGTTAAATATGTATAATCAGTATTTTATATATTGTGTGTTATTCACTATTATGTGTTTAATATTTAGGCGGCCGTTTAACACTCTTATACTAAATGTTGTATTTAAACTGCAAGAGGGCTTGTAATAAAAGCTGAATGTAGATAGTGATATTTTGATAAATTATTCAATATAATATTTTATACATATTATGGATAGTTAATTTTTAGGATGTCTTAATTTTACACAGTTTGAATGTTGGGTGGAGGTATCAGTCAGAAAAATGTTGGGGAAAAATTGTATTATTAATGGAAGATAAAATATTAGCAAAAAATGCAGGTTAAAAAAATATTGGTGTTTTTTTCCAACCCAAACACAGTATAAGACTCAGAATTAGACAATATCGAATTCAAGGCTTGTAGAGTACAGACAAAATGAAATATTAATGGCAGGCATGACAGGGTACTCCACAGGAAGTTATGAAACAGCTGCTTGTGAAGAATACCACATATATTTAAAAAAGTTTTGATTTAAATTATAAACAGTAATTAAAGTTGCTTGTTTTACAACATCTCTAAAAAAGTTCAATATATATATGGTTTGTAAAGTAATTAATGGTTTTTGAAGTAAATTAAAGATTGGTGAAGCAAGCATTGGGAAAAAAATTATGTAGTTTTATATAGCTAAAACCAAATAAAGCATTGCCATTGTCTTACTAATAAAAAATGTTGTTATTATTTTAACTTGAAGATGTTTTTAGTATAACTGATTTTATTGCGTGAAGAAAAATATATAATTTAAATATATTCTAAATTGTTAAATACCATTTAAATAATTTTAAATGAACTTTTAAAGAGAATATTTGAGCTTTTCATGGACTAGAGGATACAAACCACTAATCTACTACCAAGGGATTATTGTACTTTATGTACTTTTAGCTCTATTTTTCTATTCATAGTTTATATTAACTTATTGGCTGTTACTGTGCAATGTATTACTAGCGATTAAGTGATATAATTTCAATATTCGAAAGCTAAAACTCTAATTGCTATTTCTTATTTATTTTGGTATACTCAATAAAATGACTTTGAAAAGTGGAAGCAATAGGTAAGCAAAATACATTTATTGAAGATTAATAAAATGTTGCATATTATTTTATACAATAAACAAAACAGGAAATTATGAATATATCAAGAATAAAAATGAGTAGCCTACCACCAAAATTTTATACAAGCATTGATACTGAAAAATATGACACATTTTCAGCATGAGTCTTAAAGAAAACTTATGTCATGCAATCTTAATTCATTCTAGTCATAATACTAATAATATGCATAAATTAATGTATAATTAAACATTAAATTTTCAATATAACATACTGTAACCTTCCAGTAGTAAAAATGCCTAACACATCCACAGATGATTCCAGGAGTATTGTGATAAAAAAATGTACAAAATTTAAAAGATTTTACATGATTGTATAAAACATCAGATCAACTATTACTAAATTACACTTGAATGCCAGTCGCACAAGATCTACTTTCGTTTATCTTTCGCAAAAGCTGGCCTTGTTCTGGTAGAGAGTAAGTCAGTGTAACTTTCTGGTAGTACTCAGGAAATAGTCGTAAATTGGCAATTACTGTTTCGAGGTGATGAGCCTTCTCGGCTTTAATTGAAGTATCTTTCTCCACGGTTTCAAAGAACACATGCAATGGAAAGGTGACTGGGGGATAGTAAATGTAGCTCTCAATCTTGGATGTAGGAAGTTTGTATTTTTTACATAGTTCCTCCTAAAATATAATAAATTCAGTGACAGAATTTTAAAACATATTATTCAAATACATTTACAGAAATAGCATCTAATTTTTTACTTGGGTACAGTCTGATTTTATTATAAATTATATATTATGCAGTCAATAAAATGAATACTAAACACTAAAAAAATATTTCTCTTAGGCCTGCTGAACTATAAAGTTTACATATATAGAAGTATGTGAAGCAGATTTAAATTTAAAAAACACTTTAAATAACTTATTAATTGAGTTAGTCACGGATTTATGCGTACCTTACTACTAAAGTCCAGTATATAAAATAAAGTAAAAATCCACTAAAAAATTACAAAAATGCAGTGGAGAATTGTGTATAAACTGGCATGTACTAAGGTTTCAGTTTGACATTTATTTAAGGATAAACAAGTATGCTTTTAATTTAAAGTGAGATTAATATAAATAAAATAAATATATTACAACTCTAATAAATGAAAATTGACTAAGAATGTGTACAGGCAAAATCAAAAAGAAACTTGTTGATTCCAACTCTGTGATAAACACTGCAAAATGGTTTTCTTGTTCAATATTTTACAGTTACAAACTTTAGATTTTATTTGGTTTAAAACTGCTTTGACCTAAGCAAACATCAGAGAACTAGAAAGTCTTTAAAAATTTACACTTGGTCATTAGAAGCATTTGCTGGTCATTGATATCATAAGCCCTTTTGAAGAAGGGAGAGGAACATACTTTAACAAGTTCAAATTCTATTTTTTATACTTATGCAATGATGGCAGTTGATGAACATCATTAATATGAGGAGATTTCAAAGATGGTTTAGATTAAATTATATTAAATCCTCGAGATTATTATGCAATAATTTTAAATAGTTTATTGAAGCATTTGTGGAACACACTACTTTTGTATTTAATTCAAAGTCTTCAGGACTATGCCTGGTTGTAAATATATTTTTGATAATTGCTTAGTAATCATAGATATTAATATTAACATGATATATTTATTTAATAACACAGCAATCCTAGAAAACTGAATTAACCCACTGACCCTCTCACGATTTTTACAACTGGAAAATTGTTTTTAGTGCTTGGATTTTTAATAATTTTTCCTGTGCAAGCTATTTTATATTATTAAATGTTTTTTAAATTAATTGTAAAAAGATAGCATGTAAGCTGTACTTCAAACATTTAAATTTAAGAAAATATTGTAAAATTATGTATTTTTATGAATTTAAAAATTAGTTGTATTCCTGGAAAAACTGGAGATCCCATGACGTGATATAGTGTCCATGAGCGTCTGAAGGTTAAAAGAATTTAAAATGCATAAAATATTAAATTAATTTTAAAATCTACACTATTTAATTTGTGTTAATGTATTTCCTTTAAATAACTAGAAAATTAACAAAATAAATTTGACCTGGAGTTAGTAGCTTATAAGTAATAACTGATGACATAATCAGAATATACATACTAAACATTTTTCTTTCAGCCTGCAAAGTAATGGGATATGGGATGAATTGAGATCTCGGAGTGACAGTAATTCTCTTTGCGAAACGACTGCTTTCGCACGGAAATGTGTAGTCGTACACAAACATTTTTCAACATCCTCTTTAAGAAGAAGAAAACTGGCATCTTCACTTAAGCCATTGTATATAATTCTGCTATCACTATTAACAATATTTGAAGGGTCTTCAATCTAAAAACAGAAAAACATTACTCGTAAGTATAGGACATTGTGAATATCATATTTATCTTAAAAACAAACAACTTTTATGATATTAAGAACTTTTATCTAACTGATTTTGATTTTTTTAACAAAAGCTGGTTCTATAGGTATATCAGAATCAAAGTCGAAATTTTATATTTTGTACACTTTTTATTTGACATATATAAACAATTTTTGCTTTTTGTTACGAATTCAATCTAAATATAAAACTTATTTTCAAACATAAATATTATTTTTGATTGAGAATTTTTCAGTCAAATTTTTAGTTACAGAAAAAAGTTTTCTTTTACTGAAATATAGGCTTTTTTTCCATGTTTTTTTTTTTAAACTTCCTCAATAAAAAAAAATTAGAACATTTTACAAATACACTGACTTATTCATTTATGTATCAATAAATGCACTTGAAAATGTAATTAATAGTTTAATTAAAATAACAATAAATATATATAACAATATTATTTACATCATTAATAACATGTTTTAAAGAGAAGCAAGAAGAAAAAAAATGCATTATTAAAAGCTTTTAAATGTTGTAATTTTTTTTAATATTTACACATTTTCAAAGATACAATTATTCAGAATTCAACGTGCATACTTTTTTTTTAAGTTACTCACTTTTTATTTGCAAAAAATTAATACAATTTGAAAACACAATTTAATATGAATTACAAATATAAATAATTTCAAAAAATAAAAAAAAGACCATACATACACAACAAAAATTTTTAATAAATTTTTCTACATGTATTTTTATAAAATAAAAAGTTTTTACATAAAAACCATAGTATTCAAAAGTATTATTACTTGTTGTAAACTTTCATTTTTAAGATGAGGCTTCACAACTGCTTCATATAATTCCATAGTTTCATTTACCATTTGAATAGGAACATCGATAAATTTTAGAAAATCATCTTCCGTGGCTGGATGAATCACTTGTATGCCAATACCTAATTTAAGACAAACATAATTCTATAAGTAAACTGAAAAATTTAAATTAAAACAATTGATTACAAAAAATAAAACTACAAAAAAAAAATTACAACCAGGTATTTAGAGGAATTGCTTGCATATTAAATTAAAGCATATTAAAAAAGGAATTATTTAATATTGAGGCATACTACTTCTCAACTTCATAAAGAATAATAGACCATTCATAAAATGTTAAGTTCAATAATGATACATTATTTACACAACATACTTTTAGTTCATAAGGAATAAAAAACATTCATTACTGAGGGAACATACATTGCATAAAGATGCCAAGAAAAGTCTCATATTAACCTTTTAAAAGTGAAAAATAGTTTTTAAACTATTGGCACTTTTCCTACCCATTTTGGTACAAATGTAGTATAGGACATTTGGCGTGCAAGGTTTTTTTTGGCGTGTTTTGTAGGGACGATAAATTTATAGTATGGCAACCCCACCTGACTTTGTTTGTATCTTCAGATTCTTGTGGCGACTTTCAATCTGGCAACCCTATCAATTTATAGTATCAATTATCATAGCGCTGTTTAACGGCAATTTTTCGTCGCCAAAAACAAAAACGCGCCAAATGTCCTATATTACATCTGTTCCCTATTTTATCTCATCTTACTGTAAGTAGTGACTAGATGAGAAAATATCAGAATTTAGACTCAAATACTGAGTTCCCCTCTCTATGTCACACAGGGCATGTATAATCTCCCCTCCCCCCAACACACAAAGTATGTAATGAACAACCCCTTAGACAATTTTATTACTTCTGCTATTCATAGGCTAGCTGTATTTAGTGAAAATGCTTTTTTAAAACTATTTGTCAAGCGATTCCCATTAATAATTTAACCCTATAATGCGTGAATTTTCTACCAACTGCACTTGAATGCCTCAGACGGACATGCAAGAACAAAAGTGTAGAAGTGTAAAAAGACCGTAACCTAGGAATTATGTTTTGAACTCTAAACTGTTAGTAACGCAAACATTGTGATATTTCAAATCCAAAAAAAGTTATCTGAATTTTATCACTATATACAAGTAAATTTTTAAACAAATAATTTAAATTAATCTGTAGAAAGCAATATGCAGTCAAGGACTATTGCTTAAATAAAAGAATTCCATACCCATCTAAAAATGACCCCTTGTCTATATGCATATCACATTATGTAATATAAGTTTCACATCATTGTGATTGCACTAGAGTTGTCCGGAATAATAATTAAATATAAGATATTTAACCCTGCAGCGCTCATTCTCCTAAATGCAAGGTGAATCGAATTGGAGGAGAGACAAATTGAAAAGATTCTTACTGGAATGACATCACTTACTATTAGCAACCGTTACTTATTACAAATGTGAGGTTGGCATGACCTAACAATTGCTCGAATTGACCAGATGATTTCTCATAAGGAGAAAGGGTGATCAGAGGTTCGAGTGGTTGTTGGTTTATTTTATTTAATGTCATTGTACTGCTCGGTAAAATAATAACAAAAACTGTTTTTCCTTGAGTGAAAAGATTTACGAAAATTAAACAATAGTTTCTGCAGTGTAATATGTAAATATATTTATTTGTTATGTTATGATTGGTTCCTATTAAACTCTAGTCGAATGTGCGTTGGTCCTTGGTAGGGTTTCATGAAGAAAGAAAAATTCAAAAGATGGTCTGTGCTGCACTTCCGGGTGTCTTAAAACCACCCCTACAGCTACCTTGAAGCTTCTCTTTGGGTAACACCCCTCTTCCTATGCGAATTGAGGCTGAGGCTCTTATTTGTGTAAGAAGAATGAAATATTTAGGCCAGATTACTCAAAATATATGTCCTGGAAAGACCTGAATCCAAAGGTAACTGAGCACCAGCTGTTCAACATGCTCTGCAACATAACGCTTGTAAAATTTGGCTTCAACAAGCCTTTTAAAGTCCATTTCCCCTCACGGTCGGATTGGACTGATGCTCTAACAAGTGATCATAACCGTATTGTTTGGTACACAGACGGTTCTAAACTTGATAACTCCACTGGGGCAGGTGTCTTCTGACATGCTCACAATACTAAATTATCTTATCCTCTTGGTCAATTCACCACAGTTTTCCAAGCTGAGCTCCTTATGTGCTGTAGAATATGCATAGACAGAAGCTATCATGGCAAACATATTTACATATGTTCAGACAGCCAGACTGCCCTCCTGGCTCTTCAGAAACCTAATTTCACCTCAATACTGGTCTGGGACTGTTAGCTGTTAGTAATAATGTCTCCTTATTTTGGGTTCCTGGACACTCGGGTATTCCGGGTAATGAAACGGCAGATGAATTGGCCAGACTGGGCTCTTGTTCCCCCTTTATTGGTCCTGAGCCAGCATTAGGCATCTCTAATGAAGTTATCAGAGGTACTGTCTTCTCTATTTTTAGGAATCAAAAGTACAGTGACTGGTGCAGTGCATCAGACCACAGACAAGCTAGAGAACTAAATAGTGGATGTCCTAGCTCTCGTCATATGGAGCTGTTAAAGCTCCATCGCTGTGGTATTCATAGGGCTATTGGATTACTAACTGGACATTGTACTCTCAGAAAGCATCTAACTATAATGAGGGTTAAGGATGACCCTTTGTGTAGGGGATGTAGGAATAATGATAAAACTGTTGTACATATTATCTGTGAGTGTGACTTCTTCTCCGCCCATAGGTTCCAGCACTTGGGACATCACTTACTTGAGCCTTGGGAGCTCCAGGACATTCCTGTCAGGTTGCTGAATTTTGTTTCAGCTACGGATCTCTTTTCTTAAGTGATCAAAGATTTATTTTACTTCTAGGGGATAGTACAATAGACCTCCAGTCGCAGTCCTTGCTCCAACTGGCCCCCATACTCAAGTCATAAGTCATGAAGAAAAAAACAGTGGAAAAAAACAGTGGTTCAGCGTGCCACAATAAGTGACAACCCTCAACAAGAATACGCTGTCCCAGTCCTAATTTTTCCGATTTCGTCCTACCTCCAATTTAATTCGCCTAAATTATGCCTCTCAGCCTCCAACACAGCGCGAGGTCTGGAATGTTAACTTAGTTTAAACCCAGGATTGTAAACTTTAATATATACACACAAATTTTCTTTAAAAATAAATTAATAAAAATAAAACAATTGATTGCAACAAATTCAATTCTTTTCAGTCTTACCATTGAACCCACTCTGCAGATAAACATGATAGTTTGCATATATACTGTTTCGAAACTTCAGTTCCAGTCGTGAATCGGCAGTAAATAATCGGGATAAATCTCTGGTGTCAAAGGGCATTTTTTCCACAACTATTATTGCCGGTCTCTCATCACCTGCAAATCGGCCCTCTACTACAACCGATTTGGTTGGAGAGCATTCCTTCAAAATTTTGAGAACACTGAAGTTCTTTAAGGAACATAAGTTTTCGGCAATTGTAGTATTATCCGATGATTTAGAAATATCATTGTATTTACTGAAAATGCCTGATTCATCATAAGAACCGGTTGTCAAATCGACAGCCATTTCTATCGCTTCGCTTTTACTTTGGCTTTCCTTTGTTGCTATTTACAAAATTATCGTTTGCCGGTTAACAGTTACATCAGAATATATTATTACTGTTTCATTAAAAAACTAATAAACAGTTAATCGAATATTTATTTTTTGAAAAACAGAATTTATAGACATATTTAAAAAAAAAGGTTAAAAATACTATTTTTCTAGAATTCATAAATTACAAATTAAAAATTACTAACTTAACTGTAACCACCCGTATATATTTGTTATTGTTTATATTTTCGTAACTTTTTTCACCGCATGATTTTATATTGAAGTTCGAAATATCTAGTTGTTGATTGCAAATAAACTCATGTAACTATATAATTTTAACCAAGCAGTATTGATATGTACTGCAGTGCATTTAAATAATCTTTCTTTCCCAAAATTGATTTGAGAAATATAAACTTTCCTAAAGATGGATTCACCTAACAGTGAAAATTCCCAGAAACCGGCAGATATTGATTTTGATGAACTTGCTCGTATATTAATAGGTCCAACAAGACGAATAAGTGACAGAATAATATTACCAATTAGCTTGGCTGGTCACCAATTTAAATCTAAAGAAGAACTGCGAGTTGAAGCTGTGTTTGAGAGTTGCACCTTTAAGACTGTTACTAGCTGTGCAGTTGGTTAGTATCATAAAAATTCGTTTTTTGGTGTTCATTTATCTATGTCTAGTTAGATTTTCAGTCAATTCTATCATTATTAGTATTATTAAGGGAAAGAGTAATGTAACCTGTATTGTAAAACATTCTTTAATACAATACACAATTTAAAAAAAAAATTAAGTTGTTATTAATCTATACAGTGAGAAATAAGTTAAACTTAAGTTCTGATGACTCTCGGCCAAAGATATTAAATCCTAAAACTATTGCCTTGTTTGTGAGGAATGTTTTTTTTGGAATTACTTTAAGTATCTTTCTTAAAGTTATGACCCTCTAAAAAGTTTATAGCATTAAAAGTTTTTTTTATAATATTTTACCTCGAAAGTCCTTAAAAAACACACTTTTTTTCAAATTTTTAATTTTAAAATTCTATTACATTTTTTTTAACGAATCGTTATGGTGGAGGGTCATAACATCTCACAACTAATATAAAGTTGAATTTAAAAATAAATTTCTCAACATTTTAAGCAAACTTGAGTTTTCATGTTTGGAATGAAAGGGCATATGGTAAAAATAAAATTATTCAGAATTGAGTTTAAAGTGTACAAAACATACGCCCATTGCTAGCAGCACCCTGGAATAACCCTTTGTAAATAAAAAAGTTTTTTTAATGTTTATTCAATCTTGCCCAGCAATAAAAGTCAGCATGAAACCTTCATCAAAATTGTCAAATTGAAGATTTTATAAAGGATATTGAAACAAAAAACTCCAGTTTCTTGAAGTTTTTAATTTTCCTGCATGAAACCTTTAAAATATCTGCATTTTCCCTTCATGATTAAAAATTGAAGGTTTCTTGCAGTTTTTATGAAGGACATTGAAACAAAAACCTTTAATTTTATAGATCTTCAAAAAAACTGCAGTTTTCCTGCATAAAACCTTCAATTTCAAAATTTTGATGAAGGTTTTATGCTGACTTTTTTTGCTGGGTGGTATCACCTTTTAAAGGAATTGGGGAATATTATAGAATAAAACAATATTTTGTAAATTTTGGACCAATTTCCGTTTATTCTAGTGTGTATGAGAAGATAATTTCATAAAAAAGAAACTGCCGGATATCCGGCGAAATCCAGTTTGGATATCCGGTTTGTAATATGCGCCGGATATCCGGTATCCGGCAAAACCACTATCCGGTTCATCCCTAATAATTTTTTTACCTCAAGAGTCTTTAAAAAACCCACTTTTTTTCAAATTTTTAACTTTAAAATTCTATTACATTTTTTTTTAACTAATCGTTATAGTGGAGGGTCATAATATCTCACAACTAATATAAAATTGAATTTAAAAATAAATTTCTCAAAAGTTTAAGCATGTTTCTTAAAAGTTTTCATGTTTGGAATGAAAAGGCATATGGTAAAATTACAATTCAGAAATTGAGTTTAAAGTGTACAAAACATACGCCCATTGCTAGCAGCACCCTAGAATAACCCTTTGTAAATAAAAAAGTTTTTAATGTTTATTCAATGTTGGTAACACCTTAAAGATAAAGAATTGGGGAATATTATAGAATAACGAAATATTCTGTAATTTTTGACCGATTTCCGTTTTTTCTAGTGTGTATGAAAAGATAATTTCATAAGAATGAAACTGCCGGATATCCGATATCCGGTTTGTAATATGTGCCAAATATACTGTATCCAGCAAAACCACTATCCGGTTCATCGCTACTCGTAATAATCTTAATAAACGAGACTTCAAACATTTAAGTTGCTAGTAAATTCTATTTGTGTGTAACACTTATAGGATATTAATCCAATTCAGTACCTCATTTTGATTACATTCGAAAACAACTTGTGAATTAAAATTTTATTTTCTTGAGGTTTAAAAAGGGATTTTTGTTTCCTTTGTCACTACTTATGCAGTTGTATGAACATTTAGTTCTTATTTTTGTTACATATATTTTTTGCTATCTGATTATCTTAAACATCATCCAGTCCCAAATGTTTTATTTGCCCTGTTTGTTTTCCTATATCCTTACTACTTAATAAAATAGCACTGGCTTTAAAAAAAAACCTGTTTTGTTAAGATGTACTTCATGATTCTCTTGACTTTTCGCCATACCTAATTACCAACAAAATCAGTTTTTGTCACCATGAGCATGTTAACGTTACGAATATCACTTTTTCAGGAAAGTTACTTGCCAAGGACCACCATACAATGCATTTTATCCCTTTCTTGGCGACAAATTTTATCGACAATGGAACCAAGCTGTCCCCACTAAAGTTGAACAATAAGGTTATTTGTGAAACCTCATTCAACATTTCATATAAGAGTAATAAAAAATGTGGCTGATTGAAATACCTATTTAGTAGAAGTTTTTAAAAGTACAACACCAGCTCATATGTTGACCATAGGGCAGTTATGTTGATTAAAAGGCGGGTTTTTCAGAATTTTCATTGCTAGTCACAAATATTATAGTTTTGACTTATTAAAGTTCATCACATTAGGCAACAAGATTGATTAATGCCATACAGAAATTAAACACAATATGCTTAATATTGTGTAAATATACATTGTGTATAATACAATAGATCCTTGGCTACCATTTGTCAGCAGGAGTTAGTTCATACTACAAATACAGAGTAAATAGCCTACAATCATTCCATTCATAAACGTCAAACAATATGCAATCATTTGGCACTATCAACTCCCTTTGAGCAATCTTGTCATTATATGTATTTGTTTTGGTAGAAAAATTTATATTTTATTCAAATTATGGTATAATAGTTTTATGTATCATAATTATTTGAATACAGATGTAGGTAAACGGGATTGGATCAAGTGAGGGATCATCCATATATTACTTAAAACACCTGTAGGGAAGAGATTACCTGTCCTGCATGGATTTATGTTTAATTCCTAGTTTATTGCACCCCTTTGCTGAAATCTGAAAATTGCTGCCAAAGCCATGCTTTTCTCCCTGTACATATTGCTTCATGCAGGGCATCTCGCCAATAGTTTTAAGCGCACATACCATGCATTAATTTCACACACTCCTAGCCAGTGCTGAATTTACCATACAAAAATATTTGTGAAAAGCTTGATTATACAATTGTACTTGGCTAACTTTTCCCTTGGTCTATTTTTAAAAATAACCTAAAATCAGAAATGGACCTTTGCTCCCCTATTTTTTTTATGTGAATGCTTTTCCAGACACAATTTCATTAATCTACATATAGTCACTGAATATTTGTTTACCAATAACATTATATCTTTAGTAAAAAAAAAAAATTTATAAAAGTTATTTTTAAAAATTATATGTTTACATAGAGAATTTTTTTTTTTTAAGTAAGTTTATTCTAATTTGCACAATTTTAATGCAATGACTCTTAATACTACTTTAAAAATGTTTGCTAATTGAAATAATGCTTTTCTAAAGCAACCTACTGGTTTTAAATTTGATAGTATTCATTACTAATATAACATCAAGTGGCTTCTGAAGTGCATTTACTTCCAAATCAGAGATGGAAGGGCTCAGAAATCTTAAATTCAGCGCAGCTCCTAGGATCAATTCATTTTTATAGCCCCCGGTAATTGTGGCCTACGTCCTCCGACTTCTCAGGATTGCAGCTGGTACTCCCTTCAAGCAGTCCATTATGGTGCTTATACGCATGCTTTTGAGCAGTGAATTTAGTTGTTCTTTACAAACCTCCTAACAGAACATCATCTGTTTGTTTAGCCATGCACAAATCGTACTCGCGAACACAATTAAGGTTGCGCCATAAATCACGCCAGTGCTCTGTATATCATCAGTTGAGTTCCCAAAATATAAACTTTATCACATCAAATGTTGCAACATAGATCCATGCAGGACATAACATCTCTTCCTTTTACATGTGCGTTATGCAATGTATGCATGACCCTTCACTTGATCCAGTCCAGTTCATGGGTTCCCTTAGAACACTAACAGTATATGTTTAAAAGGGGCACAATATAAAAGGTTTATTTACAGTAGTGCCAGAGGATCACTATAGCAGGTATAACAGCTGCTATACCTAGTGGTGCCAGAATTTATATCCAAGTGGTTTGGCAGGGAAAATTACTAAATTTAAATATTTTTTTAGTATTTGAAAATAGAAGATTTTTTTTATTTTTGCAAAATATTTTTGAAAACACATTATTTGTATGAAAGTAGGTATGTCAGTAGCCACTGACGCCACTGACTTTAACCCACAAAATGTGTTTTTAAATATTTTATAAAAAATGCTTTAACTTATTTTTTTCCCCTGCAATACCTTTACAACATTTTTTCCTTGCTATACCTATAAATTAGTTTTTCCCCTGCCATACCTCTTTTAAAAGTAAGTTCCAGCACCACTGTTTAGTTATGCTGTTGTAAATAGTTGCTTTTATGCTGATACATCTATTTACTCCAGTGGTGCAAATAGATGGTGCAACACCCACTGGTGTAAATAGATGCTAATTATTGTTTTTTTAGTATGAAACATATTTTGTTTTTGTAGTATGAAAATGCATTTCATATTGAAAAACATTACTCGCATTGCAAAATTGGTCTAATTGTAAAACACAATATATTTTTAACTTGTTTTTAAAAATATGTGACCATTTTGTATTCACTTTTTTCTTTCTAGGTTTTGCATTTGGTGCCTTCATGGGTTTGATATCTGCTAGTATGGATCCTAATACAGGGATTACACCAGAAAAACAAACTGTAAAAATGATTTTTCAAGATTTTAAACTTAAGACCATGTCATATGGAAAGAATTTCGCTATGATCGGAGCAGTGTTTGCTGCTATAGAGTGCAATATCGAAAGTGTAAGTTCTCTTATTTGTTATCAATATGTAGTGACACCCTTTCCTTATAATTCAAGTGATTCAATAAATGTGTAATAACTGGTTATAAAAATCAAGGAAAGTTATCCTTACACAGTTGTCTGTAACCAGTAGTTGTTTTGAAAATAACACCACCTCCACTTTTTACATTATTCGAAATAATTTATTATTCTGACTGATAAAATACCTTAAATTTAAGACCATTATTTATTGAATTCTTTTTTTTTTAAAAAAGCTATTAATTTAATAATGCAGCATCAATAACATCTACAGACTTCCGAAAATTTTTGAGAACATAAAATTTCAGGGATATAATAGAAGAAAAATGCACGAATTTTGAAATAATGTTAATATAATTTTGAATTTAGTTTATTAATACAGCCTGGCAAGAATTTTTTTTTTATACTGTGATACTAAAAAAAACATGTTGTATTACATGTCACTCTTTATAAATTTTTTTACCATGTTCTTTAAAAAATTATTAAATTTTAACTTTTTGCCCGGATGTATTTTAAGCTGCTAGTTTGAAAATGGGCTTTTGTTTAGAGCTGAAAATTAATATATGCTTTATCCTGAATTTAAACATTTTTACTTTAAAGCTATATTTTGTTTCCCGTTTTTTTAAAAACTGGTGAATTCCGCCAGTAACGGAAGGCCAATTTGTACAACAACTTATGGTTACAATTAAAAAAATATCTTTTATATTAAAATAACTTAAATGTAAACTTTTATACACTTTATTGCATTTTATAAAAAATGCAAAATCTAGAATATAAGAATTAATAATTTTGTTTTTAATTTCAAAATTTAATGGTAACGGAAAGACGTTTTTGGACGTAGTATACTACACTTACATCTTTTTATTAAAAATTCAACTAAACCATAAAAGAAAATATCTAAAAAAATTATAAAGCTTAAAGGAGAGGTCAGTGTTATACATTGCAGTGCAGTTCTTAAATATTATGATATTAGGCATAATAATATTTTTTTTTTTTAAGGTAAGGTAAGGACAAAATTTCCAAAGTTGCAAAACTTGATTATATTACAACAATTTACTCATTAATATTTTGAAATAGAATAACAAGTATTAAATACTGCTTATTCAGATAATTTGACATTTTCAAATTTAATGCTGCATCAAATTCCGGAGCCATTTGTTAAAATTTCTGGCTTATTTTCCAATTTCTTGTTATTTCTGCCTTTAAAATTAAAAAACATCTAAATTAAAAACGGAATAAAATTGCGTGACTGTTTCTAATTAATAAGTGTCATAAGTCTGCTTTGTACAAAAATTCATTAAATTCTAGACCCAATGGTTTTTTAGTGAGATAGTTGAAATATTTTATTTTGGTAACAGAAGGACATTTATGGTTTGACTTAAGATGTTTAATTCAAGGTTAAAAAAAAAATTAACAGAAAACTCAACTTCATAAATAAAATATGAAAGTTAACCTATTTATTATATTTTGATAAGGGATTTCAGTAGAGTTTTAATATGTAACAAAATATAGATTTTTAAGCGCTGCAAAAACAAAGTAAATAAGTTACTTCGGCCTTGATTTTTTAAAAGTAATTGTATTAATTTTAAAAAAATATACCAAGATTCAAAAAGTTCATATATTTCTTAAAAAAAAAAAATTATATGACAAATGACTCAACATAAAATTTTAAATTTGAAGTACCATGGCAACATTTTCCGGGAATTCACTGCTAGTGGCGAAAATAATAGAATCACCATTTAAAAATACTCAAAAGTGCAAATTGTATCGTGAAATACAAAAACCTTAAATAGGACAATATAATTTTCCTATCATAAAGAAGCTTTTTTCTTTGTGTCATTATATGCAACAAAGGCACAGTGACAATTTTAATTCGAACAATGCCTACCATGAAAAGGGTTAAAGTAATAGCATAATTGTGGTTTTCATCCTGTTTTTCCTTGAAGAACACTAGTCAATTATAAGATACTTTATATTTAATATTTCACAATATACAAACTTTTTCTTGTAGATTTTTTATGCGATTTTATAACTTTAAAAATATTTCTCTCTCCTTTACCAATAGCATCGCGGCAAAAGTGACTGGAAAAATGGTACAATGGCTGGTGGAATAACTGGTGGTCTCCTTGGCCTTAGAGGTAAACAATTTATATATAAGGAGTTTATTAAACAGAAAAGCAAGTTTGAGATTAATTAACAATTATTATTAACAGTTTTCCCTCATTAGTATGTCTTTACAAACTTTATTAATGATACAGTTTCAACTTTTATATCATCAGAACTGTATTCATAAATTTTAAGTCTCTCTCTCTATATATAAAAGTGTCTGTACAGTTGTCTTTTTTTATAAATGTAGAGTTTTATTCTGATCTTTGCACACTTGACCTTCAAAGCAAGAGAAAGGTCACAGTCTACATGAAATTTCGAACGACCACCCCCACCCCCCTTAAGCACTGTAACAATACAATATTGTAACATTTTAATATGTAACATTTCAATGTATACGATGCATTCTGATTGGCTGTTGATTAATTATACCACAATTTTTTTTTCTTGAAAAAACACCCCCATAAACAAATTCTGAAAAACAACAAAATTTTAAAGCAGAAATTACTTTTTACTAAAACTGCCAGATGGCGCCACGGTGAAGAAATCCACCAACATTTTGCATAAAGTCGGGAAAAGACTGGGTACGATTCAGCTAGCATCTTATATTAAAGGGTGACTATACATTAAAAAAAATACACCCACACCTCTGAAAAGTTTATATGAAAAGAATTATTTACACTGGCTCACTGCTTGTACTTGCAATATAGCTATAAAATTTATAAGACCATATAAAAAAAAAATGTATATTTAACTTACCAAAATAAAATTAGTTTATTACATTAGGTACATTTACAAAAGTAATTTTAATAGGAATATTTTTCATGCAGTATATTTTGTCATTAATTAAGCTTGGTTTTTTTTTAATGCTTATTAATTTTTTTATTGCAGCTGGTGTGAAAGCAGGTGTGATTGGAGCTGCAGGATTTGCAGCATTTTCTACTATAATTGACTATTATATGCGTTCATAGAATCCAGCTAAAAAGTCTTATAATGTGGTATAATTTCTAGGTATATAATGTGTATTATAATTTCTGTAAAATATGTGAAACTTAAAAATATATTTCATCATTGGTTAATTAAATTGATAACACATGAAAACTTTGTTTAGCAATGTCATTTTATTCTATTTTTTTTTTTTTTAATTTCTTGCATATATAATTTCGAGAATACATTTTTAATAGTTGATTAATTTATACAAAATGTTCATTCTTGGGTAACTAAAATATATAATTTTCATTTATAATTTAGACCTTGTTTAAGATACACTTTCTTAAGTACTTGCTGACATTTAATTTCGAAATTTAAGATAATTTAATAAAATTAAAATAGATAATTGCACACTACAATATTAAAATAGAAAATAAATGCATGTCTACTTTTACACTTTCCTTTTATTGTATAAATTATAAGTAAGCTTATTGTTTATAAAATATACATTTTGAAAGTTAATTTTTTATAATGCTTAGTGTATAACTTTAATTTAAAATTAATTATTTGCACATTTGTAATGCAACAGAAATGGGTTAAAATGTCATGTTTAGCTCTAGCAAAAAAAAAAATCATTACCACTACATTAATTATTAAAACTAAATAATTTCTAATATAAATAAGTTGAAATATTTAATCTAAAAAAAATTAAGTATTCAGAATAAACATCACAAGATTTCAATACCAATACAAAAATACAGTTGTTTGCAAAAGCAATTTGTAACAAAATATTATCCAATTCTAAAAGTTACTTAAAAAGTCTTAAATTCTCAAAAATACAGTTCTAAATAAAAAAAATACTTTCAAGTTTTAAGGCTTCATGTGAATACATTATGGCACATAAAATAACAATACAATGCAACAAACAGTATATAAGTACCACTCACACATTTTTAAATAAAACAAACAAGCCTAATTGCTTGACAGATCTCACAATTGCTCATTTGTGATCACTTAACATAGTCCCAATTGCTTAAATTTGATTACAAAATGCATTTTTAATTTATTTGTATACATAATCTAAATAACTACATAGACTAGTGGCATAAGTAACTTTTTGTAAAGCTTCAAGGTGAGTAAATGCTTCTGTGGCTAAAAAATATGGCAGATTTGCTAGTCTAATGATTACAAAATCAAAAAATTTTAACAAACTTAAACACAATAGCAACATTATGTCTGTACAAGGTGTTAAGTGGGTCATCACAATGAAGATGAAATCTGAAATTAAAAATCAATGATTTACTAAAATTTCAATCACAAAAAAAACATATGTTACCCAGAACACAATGGACAAATGTCCTATGTTAAAAATATTGTATTAATTGTAGTTAAAAGCTATAAGTATTACCAAAAATAGTATAGAGAGCTGAATGCCTTGTATGCCACCGGACACGAAGAGAAATCTAAACAATAAGTGCAGGTTCCCAATACCTTATGGGTGCTCAGTGGATAAAGGCATTCGGCTGGTAATCAAAGGATTGTGAGTGTTCAAGCCCGACTGATGGACTTGACAAAGAATCTTGCAATCGGAGGGTTGCCAGTTCGCTACTAAAATACTAGGAAGTCGTCTAAAAATATCCAACAAATTATACTGGTGCACGATTAATCTGATCGGGGCCCAATATCCTGACGGCTATTGAAGTTGCGTCGAATTCCAGTACGAGGCATTGTTCAGTCAAAAACTACGAGGCAGGGTCTTTCTTTCGAGACAGGCCCCGATCCGTTACCAATAGCTCACTGTGCAACACTAGTGCGATGTTAATTAACCAAACCAATATATTATACCAAAAGTTTAGACAATTATTGAAACTGCTTGAAGTATCATTAACAAATATTTAGTGACTAACATTAAGCGTCTGTGTTTGGCTCTCCATTAAAATCAATTATCCGAGGTTTTGTCATTTTGTTTCTAGAAGGGCTAGAACAACCACTCTTTTTAACTGTGCTCAGATTTTACTAAAAGCACTGGGTTGATTTGTCTTAAATTCGATATTTAGTTAGTTTTTTTTTGCATTTTACTATTCAAGTCCATCAGGTACGAGTAAAGCCACATACATACAACTAAACTTTTTACAATATTGTGGTATGGACAGAAATGTTATTCCATATGACATATATAATATAGTCACTTCAGGATACAGTACACTTGGCAAATTTTCAAAACAATTCTTTGGCTCAAGCAATGTTCAAAATTTAATTTTATAGATAAATTTAAATATTCTGAACGGGTCAAACTAAAGCAAAGAAATTTGTTTTAAAAAAAGTTTCAGCATTTATGAACACATTTATCATAGCAATTGTTATCAATACTTTCAGATAATAATGTCACATTTAAAGTTAATTTTAATAGATATGTTTTATTAGGATTAAAGAAATTTCTCACAGGTCCTTTTTTGTCTAGGGAATTTTGTAAAAAGACTCTCAAGTTCCTTCTAAACATAAAGTTGTAGCTCTATGAACATACTATGCACACAATTTGTAAATTATAAAAAAAAATGACTTACTACTCTAAGGCTCCCATCTTTAGCCCGAGTAACAGTGTTCTGAGCTCCAGATGAAAAGTGAATCACACCCTTCTTTCCTCCAGTCATTTCATGAGATATGCTACAAAGGAATGTTATTTTGAATAAACGTTAAAAAAATAATCAAAAACACACTTGGATAATATTTCATTTAAACTCACCTGTCGTCAAATATTTTAAGAAGGTTTTCATTCCTGCAGGCCATCACTATCTTTACCACAAGTTCCACAAGCTGCTGCTGGCCATCAAGGACTAAATCTCCCTATTATTTTTAAATAAATAGATTTAATAACATGGTTTCAAAACATCAATCTAATTACTTTCCACCAAAACCTATACACAAAAGAATCCTTTCAATTGATTCCAATGTTACAAATTTCTATTGCACATCATTTCTCTGAACGTGGATGGTTTTTAGAATGGTATGATTTTCCAAAAACAAAATGTTGTTTTGGAAATTTATAACTTATTGGGAATATTTCTTCTAGACTTCCACTGATGCAATCTTAAAGAAAATTATTAGATTATTTTTCAAGCAATGTCTGAAAAGCCAAAATCAAACAATGGCAACTATTATTTCTGTCCTCCAAAGAATTACAATAAATTTCGTATATCAAATCTGGGTCATTTAAATTATTTTGTTTAACACACACATTTATTTACAAAAAGCACAGTGGACTTTTAAATAAGTAAAAACTTAACAGCTAAATGTTGACCATAAACAATAATTCATTACTTTAATATGCTTTACCAAATTCATAGCAGAGTAGGTTCCTTTTATTTTATATTAAGGTTTTAATATGAATTAAACAAAAAAAACTTAATTGAACTATCAGAAGCTAAAACTAGTAAGTTTTTTCTATTGGGAAACAAATTTTTTAAACATTTATTTTGACAATGCTACAAAAAAATACACATATATTAAAAAATTCCTAATTCGAATTACAAGAGCATTCAGGAAATAAGTTTTAAATTTTAGTGATATTTAATAATAAAAGTCAAAAAGTTTATATTCTTGTAATAGAAATTTAAAAATAAAAAAAAGACTTAAAGAATTCAGCAATACAAAAATTATTCTAACCTTTTCTTTGTTATTGGTTGATGGCAACTGTAAAATAACAAATCCATCACATAAACTGCTTACAAGGATGCCTAAAAAATATTTTTATTATCCAAAATATTAACACAGACAGTGGTAATAATAAACATAACTCTTAAAACCCTTCCAAAAAGTATAGATTACCTTTAAGATTGTTTAATGAAGTCTGCTGTTTAATTTTCAATGTTTGTCCGTCCAATAAGTAAAGTGATTCTTTGGTCACTACTAATATCCTCGATCGTGGCTTATATCCATGGCGGTCATACTTTGTCATTGAAAGCATATACTGAAAACAATTATTTTTTTTAAATAAAATATATTAAATACTTTTTTTAAAAATAGTTTATACATGGGATAATAAATTAACTTAAATATCATCAAACACGAACAAGTTATCAAAACATTATCAATCTTTTAATGTATTAAACTCAAATATATTTACCACAATTTTTTCCTTGATGGATTGCATATTGTTTTCCAAGATTGTTAGTATCTTTGCTTCCATATCTTGGCCTAATAAATATAAATTTCAACTCATAAATTAATCATTCACAATCTTGTACATTTTAAAACATACTGAATTGATATAATAAATGTAATTGTACAATACTGTAATTTTATAATACCCAAATTAAAAAAGTATTTTAGTAAAAATGTAGTTTATGTATGTATAGTAATACCTACATAACCAATATATTTTTTTAAAAATTCATTCTTATTAAATTTAGTTCTAATAGGCTTTAAAAAATTAAAACTTATTTCAAATTTTGAACAACACCTAACCAAAAGGTTAGATTGGATAAAAGAGTGTGAAGCACTTAGGCCAAAAGCTTCCCATTGTGCCACTCCTTAAAAGAAAGAATAAAAACCTTAGAGTGTCTCAAACAGACCAGTGTCCTTTCAAGAAGCAAAACAGTCAGATAGTTGAACATTTCAAAATTATACAGACTCAAAGCTTATGGTCCCCCTGCAGAATTTGAATCTTAAGCTTATATAAGTGTCGCACTTGCAGCAGACATGCTCAACTGTTTTCAGTTGAGCTCTTGCAGCCCCTGCTCTTATCATCTTTAACAACTCTCATGGTTTTCAGGTGTTTTATTAAGTGTGTGGAGCGTACGTAACCCAATCATAATCCTACAGGACTTCCTATCTAGCCCAAGTATAAACTTTTGTAACCGGATAGAGGACCCCTTAATGAATTGTTTGATTTGCTGCATACCTACAGAGTTAGTCCACTCTTTATCTCCTTAAATAAGCTTGTACGAAGTTAGTACCTAATCTCAAAATATGATACGAGAACAAACAGCCGATGTTCCACTGGCTTGTTCGAGGAACCAAGCCATGTGAGCCCATCAGCCATCTCATTACCCTCCACGCCTCGATGACCAGCACCCACACCAGACTAACCATGTTAATGACTTGAACATAATACAATATCTTTAAAAAAGGCTTTAAAGCATAATGTTACAAAACAAATTTTAAAAGGAAACTTTTTCATTTACTGGTGGAATTACTTCTTGTGATTTTAAATTGTAGTAAACCATACATAATTCAAATGATACTGCTTTTTGGCAGAAAGCTTCAAACTTTGTAATAAGTATGTTCTTTTAAAGTAAAAATTGCAATTTTTTTTGAAAAATTATATTT
Source organism: Troglohyphantes excavatus (assembly GCA_963932185.1). NCBI lineage: Eukaryota > Metazoa > Arthropoda > Arachnida > Araneae > Linyphiidae > Troglohyphantes > Troglohyphantes excavatus. The sequence goes on from OZ010667.1 coordinate 38,895,671, forward strand.
AAAAGAAGTGTTTACATAATATCAAGCAAAAAGAAGTTATCAACTTTCAATATTTGATATATTATAACATTTGGATAGTAATAAAGTGTGAAAATAAAATAAGAATAGTGATAGTAGTAGACTTAAAAAAAAAAAAAGATTAATGCACATATTTTGAAATATATATTCTTTAACTTCATTGCTAATATTTGGTGCTAGCCTTTTAGTGGTATTTCATGATTTTGTTAGGGAAACCATAACAAAAAAATATCCATGAAATCTCATTAATTGTTGGTTACTACACAATTCTTTATAATATTTTATATTCATAATATTAATAGTATTATAATAAAGTAATTGGTTGTAAAAAGGGTACTTTGAAGAATGTATAAAATATGCAGACCTCTAAAAATGTCATTTTTATGCAGATTTTACACTATTTTAACAGTGCTGTTCTCTCCCTGTTTATCTGCTCTTACATAAAGGATAATTAACAGGTTATATATAACACTTGTATGAAAAATAGCATTAGTAGAAAAAAACTGTAGCCGATACAATGCTAGACTTCCAAACCTTAAGAAATATATAAAAATGATAAAAATCGGATGATAAATAGTTATATGAAGAAAAATATGTATTCATTACTTATTTTTTATTTTGCAAACATATAGAAAAAAAATAATAAAAATGATCTTTTAAGTAAGTATGCATAGTTTACTTAATCTACTGGCAAGGAATGGCCTAGGTACACTCTGTGTGTAGTTATTTTTCTTCCCTTTGAACAAGCCTTCTGCAACCACTTTTTGGTCCAACTGTAAACAAATACAAACATTTAATTTGCATTTTTCTATTTTAAGGACTAGATTAGTCACATTGTATTAACAAATGCATATATACTTGGAACTTTCTGTCAGGAGACAAATTCTTTATGTATCTTCGCACTAGCCATGTCCTGTGCAATTGCCGTAAGTAGGAAGATGCCTAAAAGAAATAGTTCTTAGTTAATATTTTTTATTATTAATAATGGTTTGTTTATAAATGTATGTTTATGAACAATAATTAATCATAAAATAAGAATTTAGGGATGCATAAAATTATATTGTGTGAGAAAAACAATGAGTCCTGCTATCTATTTTTATAAATTATAATTATATTCAGTAATAAAAACTATACTGTAGGAAACCATTTTTATGAAAATCCATAACATAAAATACTGCCAATTCTTATGAAATAAGAGAGGAGAATTTTAATAAATTAAAACACAATTCAATAGTTAATAATTGAAGTGCAATGATAAGGAAATATTACATTTTGCTTAATTATAACAATTGTTAATATATAGATTTAAAATGAATAAATAGTTTTAATATTTTCGTTACTCACGTGAAAGTGAGCAAATATTTATTAAAAAAATTTGCTTTGTGAGCAGATTCAAATAGTAAAACAGTATTTGATGAGTGTCATGCTTTAATGTAAAGTGCTTTATGTAAATGCTTTGGTGTAAAGTAACTACCTAAGCAATAAAGATTAAGACTAGAATAATTTTCAAAATTGATTTAGGGAAAAATATATTTTTCTTTTCATTAACTTAATGTATTAAATATACTTGTATAATGTAATGAAAGAAATAAAATATGGAAATAGGATAGCATTACACTTCCATATTACATCACAGGAAAATTTTTACACTTCAAATGATAATGCAGCTTTCAAAGGAAAACAAATATTAAATGCAGAAACCAGGGACACACTATAGATAATTAAAATACGAGTTGGTCCATACTGAAATTACAATGTGGGTAAAATTTATATTAAATAATACAACTAGCACCTCAAGCGCAAATAACGAATTTATATGTGAAAAATATTAATGATTTAAAACTTTAGAGAATAAGTATTTTAAAGTTATAATAATTATGAACTCACTTCTTTACAAGAGACTGGGGAACATGGCCACCGTTTATCTAGAAGTGAAGTTGGCAAACTTCTGGAAAGTCGCTTGAGATATTCCGCTTTCACATTATGCAGGAACTAAAAATACGTTTAGGAATATAAAGTAAACTAAAAAATTTATATCAGTCAATATAAAATCTTTTTTTTAGCAACAGCAACAAAACTATAAAATAAATATCTTTGTATAAATACACACATTTTTTTTTTACAGTTTGATTATCAAAATACTCTACAAAAAAATTATAAAACTTACAAAGGCGTTATGTTCATTTTCTGGTTCATTACGACATATGAATCCTTTGATAAACCTGCAAAATAAGTTAGTGTTTTATTAATAATAAATCGCATTTTCTAATATAGATATCATGCATTAAATAAAAAAACCTGCTAAAGATATTTAGGGGAGTTAAAGAGATGTATGTCACCATCAAAGAAGAGGGGGGGGGGGGGGTCCAATTTTTTTTTTTTTTTAATTGTAATAAAATTAGTACTCGATATTCAGTTTGACATGTATCACACAGTACAATCTAAAGTTAAATATTTTCTTTTAAACTCTCACTGAACACAGTGACTTAACAAAACAAATACATAAATTAAATTTTAGTACACAATTCCTTTTAAAAATGTGTTTGTCAGATATTACCAAATTTTTAAAGTATTTAGAAAAAAATTTGGATGTTACAACTTCTGTTCAAATGTTATCCAAAACACAGTGTATTCAAAAGTATGTACAAGTTAATAGATTAATAACAAGCAAATTTTTAAGAAACACAATACCTATTTGTATCTCCAAGCCTCTTAAAAGATTTGTCCTAAACAAATTTCTCACAAACAGTACAACATTGCATTAATAATAAAAAAAATTAAACTTTGTTTTACAATAAGCCTGTCTAAAAAGTTAAGACAAATTATTGAAATGTTTGTTAAATGATTAATTTAAAAAAAAACTGTTTGACAGTTAATTCATTTTAGATTATTTTTAAAACAAAACTCTAGAAGCTATATGCCTGCTTTTAGAAAGAATAGCAAAACCATATACAAGAAAAACTCCTTCATATTTTAACCACAAGAAAATTAGTTTTTGTGAAAATTAAAAACAGTTTTAGACTACAAACTAATTGGACAAATCAAAACTCACTTCCTTAAAACCGTTGCTGCCCATCTTCTTCTTTCTAGAAGTTCACGAGCCAAATGACCTCTCCAGTAACGATTAATGAGAAGCGCTAAAAAGAAAATATATTAGATTATTCATCAGTGCATTAGATTATTCATAAGCTGAGTAAAGATTGGAAATAACTTTTATGAAAACTTTGAACTAATTGTGTATACGAATTTGCAATATTTGCTCCAGCTATAATAATTTGGGTGCAAATTAAAATTTTAATTTATTAACAACTTTATGAACAGTTTAAAAACGATTCATACATACCATACTAATAAACCAAATATCTCTTTTAAAATAAATTTATCTCCCAAATTAATTTTATTATTTTGTTATTTTTAGTAGTTAAGTACCATTAAAAATAATATTATTAAATATAATAAAGATAAAAATGTTGAAAGATAATTTGAACTAGTTATGAACAGTCAACAATCCCAATATCAATAAAATTTAATATTATTTTACATTAATAATTATGTTAAATTAAATTAGACATTTAAAATAACAAATATTTTTAATTACAGTTAATGAAAGGTTTTATTTCTAAATAATGATTACTTACCAGATTTCTGAATAGAAAGATATTTCTTCCTTTGTATATAGCTCCTAAATTTGGCTTGAATGATGGTAGCTAAAAATAAATATTGGATTAAAAAAAAAATTATATTAAAAATAGCTTATACTAGCAAGTTCGTGCGATAATTATAACATGAACAACCCTTTCCTCCACACATATATATTTGTTGTAACTACTCATAAATGGCAGCCCTACCAATGGCTCATTTTAAAACAGCTTGAAAACTAATTATTTTTAAATGCATTTAAAAAAATCTGTTAATATTTTTGAGACAAAAGTACAATTCGTCACTGCTCCGAGGAATTCCTTTTTTTATACTATGCATGTTAAGATCCATTGTATGTGAAATCCGCAAAAGGGATCTTTACAACTAATATAATATATATGATTATTTAAAATATTTTTTGACAGTTAATATATAGCAATTATATACTGCTTACCTAATACATGCTTATGCTTCTGAAATTCATCTTCAGTTTGAAATAACGTTTTAGGAAACCTAATGAATATCTTTGACCTATAAAATAATGTAAAGAATTTAAATACAATGATAAACCATATTTATAAGTAACATTTTTAGATGTATAACGATTTAAGCTTTCAAAACTTAATACAGCCATTTTTAACTAATGTTTTACTATTTTAAATTATGCAAACATTAAACTATTGCAACAAAACTAGACTTTGCATCAACAGTGATCCACATGTCATACAAAAATAAAGCAGATTCACATATTAGATGGTTATTCATCTTTTATCCTCTTAAAATATTCAAATTTGAGTTAAATATTCTTTTTAATGATTTTAAACTGCAGTTTTTAGTATGAATCAATAAAGATGTGCAAAGCCAGTTATTTTACTGAATCAACTTAATTGTTTGACAAACATTGAGTGCACATACAAATGCCTCAAATAGCATATTAAAAACATTCAATGTAAAATCAGACGTATTTTCAAAAGATAGTTATTTGTAATAGGAAGTTATATACTCACTGGCCTAATGATCGATAAGTTTTGGTGAAAGATATTCCATGAAAGCACAATGACAAAAATAGATAATTGTAAACAAAATGTGTAAATAAACTTAAATAATTTGCTGAAATTTAAATAAAATTCCCATAAGTTAGTAAAATGCATATATCTTATTATAATCATATACTCTTTTTATTTCCTAAATGTCAAATAATACATCGGAACAAAAAATGCTACTTTAACTTTATAAGATATAAATAAGTAGCAAACATTCAAAATGGGTTTTGCAATGTTACCATGATTTATGGGAAACTGCCAATAAATAATACAAAATTTATTTACCCATGTACTTGTATATATTCAAAACTTCCTAATTAATTTCAATGAGACAAAACATATTTTGAACTAATAAAATAGTTTAGATTAAAAGAAAAAGCCACAGAAGAATTCGGTGGTAAACCTAATTTTCAGAAAACCTAATTTTCAAATTTTTATAATATTTTAAAACAAATTAGAAACAACAATTTTTAATAGAGAAAAACTGACTCTTGTAAATTATAAAAATGAAAGAAATTATGAATACAAAGACTATGTCAATAACTAACTGTAAAAAGAAAAATGAGATATCACTAGCATGCACCGAGCTGAAATAATAATAGACACTGGAGTGAAGACTAAGTAAGCATAACAACTTTACACCTGTTTTTTAAAGAAAGTACAAAAATAATCTTTCTGCATAGGATTGCGTAGACATAAAAATGCATTTATGGCTTTCAAAAATACATTAAATGTTTTTACATACTTTCTTTCTTACTAACGAGAAAAAGAAAACCAGAACCAAAAAAAGCAGTTTTAAATCTTTCTATGACATCACGCGAGATTCCCGCAAAGCGAAGGTAGAATGATTTCTCAACCTTTCTTCCAAATAGTATGCATCCGCATGACACGTTAAAGTACAATGTCGCTCAATGGGAGTACTCATTCCAGTGTTTATTATTATTTTAGCTCGGTGCTAGCATTAAAAAAAAGATAAAGGTGAAAATCATACAGAAATAATGTTTAAAATAACTAAAAATGCTTACTTTCCAATTGCATATTCTTGCGGTTTGTAATTCAGATGTTGTATAAGTAGCATTACTCCATCCTTGGCATTTCCACTATAAGAGGGCCATGTATCTGGACACAGACATTTGTATCTTTTCAGAAAATCCTCGTATTTCTTTCGGTATGCAAAACCAGCTCTGCGTACCCTTAAATTCTCCATTAGACCAAGATACTTCACTTGATGCGCAACTATGGTTTCGTCAAATACACCTGCGAACAAGGCATTAGAAGCATCTGTATAAAATATGTTTTAAAAGGGATTCATTTATTGTGAGAGTAAAAATGGGATCCACTTACCTGGTTGCTTATTGTCATTGGGTTTTATACAACGAATGTACCATGGCTCCTTGGACATCAAAATATTCATCAGCAGAGACAAACTGGTTTTAAACTGAGTAGCTGCCTACAATTTGTAAGAAAGTTAATGTGAAAAAAAATTAACATGAAAATAATTTGAGGAAGGAATGAGATTTGTAGAGAAATAAAATATGTAGGAAAAAATTTATGACAAAAGGGGAAAAATTTACAAAAAAAATATTTTTTTTTAAACCTTTACAGGAAGGATATCCATATTTCAACCAGAATCCCATGTTAAATACAAATACCCACCTTCGAAAGATTACATAAATGTAGAGATAAAATAAAATGAAAAAATGGAGAAAATATGTTCACCCAAAAATAAGTTATCTAGCGGAAACTGGATATATTCAGAAAAATACAATTTTTAAAAAATTTAAATATTCATGAAGACTGCTTTTACAACACATTTTTTTTATTGAAATGAATAATTTAAGATACGAACAACTACAGAAAATTTTAACTTACTGTATTTGGCCTTTTTTTGTTGGATATCTCTTCTGTTGTAAATGCTTTCTGCACAATTATATTTTTTGATCCCAGCATAGCCTGCAAGTATATAAATATATATCAGTAAAACTAAATAAATAATATACAACGTTAATACAACATGTGATATTAAAAACCTTGACATAAATATAAGTTAAACATACTTTTTTCAAATCTCTGTAGAGAGAGTCATTGTTTTTATCTAAAAACCCTGCAATGAACAATTTTACATTTAATATATAAATAAAACACACATATATTAGGTTTTTATATAATATGAGAACTAAATAAATGAAATATCAGAGAAAACATTAATGTTAAATCCAATTAATGTTCAAAAAGTATTTTGCTTATTGTATTTGAATTGATTTGTATTTTACAGTCAGTATATTTACAGTAATTACTACTGTTCTATATTTTAAAATTGGTTACTATATTATTTTTTAATACAATAGGAAATGTTAAAGCGTTTACCTTCCACACTATAAGTCACATCCCCAGCATAATGAACCAAACGAAATTCCTGAAAAATGAAAGAATTTTCTTTATTTTAAACACACTTTGAATAGACAAAAATATACTTAGTTTCACTAGTTATTAAATTATAACTACCCATTATTTTAATTAAGTGTATCATGTGTTATGCCTTTTGTATATCTTCAGGTAACATCACATGCATGTGCCACATGCCCGTCTACCTACAACATTTTTTTTTTTTACATGTTCTTTTTTTTATACATTCAGCATTTTAAGTATTGCTTAGCAAAAACTTAAATGATTTGTAAAAAGTACAACATTAAATTTAAATAATAAACGATTGCAGAATTGGGAGTAACCATTTTGTTGAGTAAGGTTGTTCAATTTAAAAACTGCACAAAAAAATATATATTCAGCTAATGTAATATATTTGCTTAATATATTGACAATCAAATAAAGGATATAATTTATAACATTTCTAAAGTCACATTTTTAAACTATTTTTTAAATATCACTTATTTTATAACTGATTACATAAACTCAGTGGTTCCCAGCCAGTGATCCAAAATTATTTGTGGAACTTTTGAATAATAAAAAAGGGTTTGTTTTTTTTGCAAAAAAATAAATAATAAATAAACATTTAGGGCATTGTTAGATAATATATTCATTTGTATGCCAAAACAATCGAATGAGAAATCATAGTTTTTTCAAATAAAATAATGCTTTGAACATTGGTACTTGATTTATATACTTTCTTCTTTGCCTTAATTTCTATGGATTTTAATAAAAATTAATTATATTTCATTTTTGTTTTTTAAAAAAATGACTATTCTTCTTTCTGATGTCGCTTAGTATGTTATATTTATCAACCATGTGTTTTTTAAATGTAAATGGGAACCTTTCCCTGGGAGCTTTAAAAGTTTTTTTTTAATATTTTTTTTTAATATGACGCATAATCCAAGAAAACAGAAGGTGGTGAAATGATGTATTTTCAATTGTCATCATTATTATTTGAAATCAAATAAAAACACAGGATTCCATTAATTCCAAAAACTACCTTATCTAAACTAACTTTAAAAAATAAGCTTAATAGATTTTTTACTGCTAACTTTATTGAAACAAACAGTACTCAATATCCCAATTAAATGTATATTGATATCTAAATATTTTTTTACAGTTAATAGAAGTGGTGGTCCGCACAATGTCTAACTTTCAAGTTGGAGGTTTGCAGCCACCTAAAGGTTGGGAACGATTGCTTTAACTCCAAGCAGTAAATAAATATGATATTACTCAACACATTTAAATTCCAATTTTCTGACAGAAAATTAGGTCAACGTGCTCTAAACAATTCTCCCCAAAAGCATTCCTACATGTTCCCTTAGTTTGTACAATACGCTTGCGAGTTATTGGCATAACATGCATTTGATATTTTTTATAAATATGATTATAACTTTAAACCGTTTAAATGTTTAAGAATTTAATTCTAAACTAAGAATGATATAAATCAAACTCACATTTCTGTCTATAGTCTTCCTTAACTTATTATTTGCAGTGGAGTGGGATAAGAAATGGGGATGTTTCCCAACGACATTGTCCAACTTGCTAAGAAAAGTAAAATCCGTTGGGTCTCCTGGACGCAAGCACTCTTCATCCTTTATCAATGGGGAAAGACTTCATTTCAAAACTTCAAATTAAAAACAGCATTCAAACGTCATACGATTTGAAGAAATAATAATTACCAAAATGGATATTATCCCTTTGTGTCGCTCTTCAACCAAATCACAAATTATCTTGTTATTGAAATATTCCACAGGAACCCACTGTTTTAAACAGAAGGAAAGTAGTTAGGTAAATCAAGTTATTTTAATATTTCAGAGAATGTGTTAAGAATATCAAAAACCAAATTCATACTTCTATGCCTTCTTTGCAATATTCTTCTTGTTCCGACTTTAAGGTGAGCTCGATGAAAAGTTGTTGTAGCTTTTCGTTGCAATAATTAATGCAAAACTGCTCAAAGCTGTAAATAGTGTAATTTAATTAATAGTAATTTGATGGTTAACAGTATTAGTCGTTAAATATAGTATACAATAGTTAAATATTCATAACAAATACAGATTTCGAGATATTGTTGACAAAATGTATTGCATAAGGCTCCATCCCCACTTGCACAATAAACGAAAAACATCAATGGAATTAAAATATGTAAGCCACAACTTTCATAGTTTGAACACGACTTTGAGAATAAGCCACAGTATAAGTATGACTGAAAATCATATAAAACATTGGAATACATCCCTTTATTCTCTTTTATGAGGCTTTAAAGGAAAACATTCAGTATGCTTTCTGTATATATATTACAATGGAAAAGGGGCCAAATACTTTTTACAACATGTTTTACCTGTTTCTTTGAAATATTTCAAATCCATATATATCCAATAAGCCCATTAAAGTTTTTCTCTTTTTAACCTGAAATTGAAAATAAAAAACTTCTCTTAACCTTTATAATATATTTTTTTACTAGCTTTATTTCTTATTAAATTCAAATAAACCATAATTATAATTTTTTTAGCATGTACACGGCACATTTTAACACACAATAAATTAAATGCTTTAAAAATGGAGCTGCAGATGTAATTAATGGAACTTACTTTTGAGCGCAAAGATGCATTTAATTTAGCCACTAGCCAAGTGAAAAGACGTTCATACAAAGCTTTAGCCAAAGCATCCCTGGCATATATGGCCTGATCTCTGTTTAAAGGAGTACTCATCTAGAATAAAACACCACAATTCTAAAGGATTGAAATAAGTAAATAAACATATTAAAAATAAGTATATAAACACATTGCTTTTTCTAACTGTAACAGTAGGTCTGGGTAGTACACTCAAACCTGTTTTTGTGCGGTGGATAGGGACTGCATAAAAAAATTCGCACAAAACTTCACGAGTAGCTATAAAAATAGTTTTCGCAACACAATTAAAAAATATTTTTTTATGCTGTGGATAGGGAAATGGAATAGGTAAAAACAGCAATAGTAATATTTTTAGGATGGCCATTTAAAATGAAAAAACTCCCCGACCTTTACATAAAAATGTGTTTGACTTTTCCCAAGTCAAAATCATATATTTTATAACTTTCAAATGATAATTACTGCATATTAAAACAATTAAAGATAGTTAACATAAATATCAGCCTCTTAATCAGTAATCTTAACATTTTCTTGATTTAATGCTTTCTTGTATACAAGTTTTTGAGGATGACTAGTTGGTTGATTGGTTATTTGGAGTTTATTGGCACAATAGCCAAAAATGGCCAAGCTGCACCAAACACAAGGTATGAGGATGACTAGAAAGTGATTGAATGGATTATATTCAAATTTAATTTTACAAAAATCTTTTAAGATTACAAAAAATTGTAAATATAATTTATTTTTTCCATAGCTTTTTTGGTCAATACATTTTTTCCGGTTTTTCTGTATTTATCATTAAGGGTGTTGCAGACCGGCCCACTTGGGGGATGATTCACTGTGCTGAGAGGCCCCATTTGGGTTTGGAATGGGGCATCTTCCACTTGAGAAGTTTCGGTTCGGATTTCGAACAGAGAGAGCACTAGGCCGCCATTGAGTATGGTTGGATAAAAATCAGCTCCTCCACAAAAAGTATTGTTTGGGAATGTAAATAAAAACTAGTTAAGTTTTTAAAAGATGTCTCTTCTCCTTGAGTCTTCCGAACTACAGGAAATGCATCGAACCTGGTAGGTTTGCATTTGCATTTACAAAATTCCGGCGCCCGAACAGGGACTCGAGGAAAAAGAGACAATGCAATCTCTCAAACAAAGACGCACAGCCGTGCGAGGTTCATTCACAAAGGCCGTTAAGCTCTTACGTGAGCTTATAACGGAAATGGCTGAAGCCGTGAATGTCCAAATAGCTTTAAATCAGCTAGAAGAAAAAGCCAAAAAACTCTTTGCCCTAGACGCTGTGTTCCAGGAACTCCTGCAGAGTCAGGAAGGGGGATGCAGCCAAAACGACTTCAATCAAGAATGCTATGCTGCCGAAGTATATGAAGAGAAGCTTATAGCTTGCCGTGTCCGAGCTACAATACATCTAAAAGAATTGACGATCTCGTCGAGGGATGGAGATCGCGTTCGAATCCGAGGAGATTCATTCCCGGCCGCGGTTGTGACCCACTCAGCCGATTTCATCCCCCCCGTCCCAGTATTGAAGGTCTCGACGACAGATGAAGATGCTATTCGAATCCGAGACGATTCCTTCCCGGTCGAAGTAGCGACCCCCTCAGCCGACTTCATCCCCCCCGACCCAGTGCGGCGAATGCCGGAAAGGCTTGTGTATGATGCAAGTTGTAAACAGAAGGGATTATCGTCTCCGAATCAATGTTTGGAAAAAGTGCCAAACCTTCTACTTAGTGCATCTGATAGTGTAAACTCGGGTAAGTCAATAACTTATCATCATAAAAATGTTTGTTTTGGTGTAAAATGCTCACCATTTCAATTAAGTGCCACCATAAATCATCATTTGAATATAGTGCCCCGTGATCTTTCTCCAACTGCCAATCATCTAAGTGTTGATGATTGTATCCCAAGTTTAAGTGACTTGGAGGTCACTGGAAGTCGTCCATTCTATTCGATGGACACTTCTACAGCTGTTAGAAACAGTTTTCGGAGTACGATGACCGAGTGGTGCACATTAGTGATAAATCGAATTAAATACATTCTTTCTGTGACTGATCCTCCTCAGTTGTGGTATAAATATACCAGGTGTATATAAAGCTGCCGACCTCGAGTCTCGTGATTGTTCAACTGAAAAGTTGAAACAATTAAAATGGTGGGAGGGTCCATCTTGGCTCTGAAAGTCAGAATCCAGGTGGCCTTCTAGTGTAAATATTCTAAATGAAGAGATAAGTAGTTCTGAGAAACTAAAAGTGTTTTAACTGTACATAATGATGTAGTGAAACAAAACAAATTGTATTTTGAATATGTCTCTCCAGATTTAGAAATTTAAGACTCTTTGTATCTCACAACAAACTCTTAACGCTGGTAACGTGCCAAAGTGGTCGAACTGTGAATGCACCAGATCGTATGAGATATTAAGCAAAAAACTTAAGAGAATTTAATATTTAGAATATTTTTTTCAATTTATACTTTTCTTGCATTTAAATTTATATGTATATATATTTTGGCATTAGTTAGTAAGCATTCTTTTAGTTAGTAAATAATTCATTGTTTTGTTTTCAATGAACTATATGTGTATATTTGTATATATTTTTGTATCCTTTTTGTATATTCGACTTTGCTTTTGTGGGGAGAGCTGTAGTAAGTAAAATTTGAGTTTATAAGTTTAAACTCAAAGGTGGGAGAATGTTGCAAACCGGCCCACTTGGGGCATGATTCACTGTGCTGAGAGGCCCCATTTGGGTTTGGAATGTGGCATCTTCCACTTGAGAGGTTTCGGTTCGGATTTCGAACAGAGAGAGCACTAGGCCGCCATTGAGTATGGTTGGATAAAAATTCAGCTCCTCCACAAAAAGTATTGTTTGGGAATGTAAATAAAAACTAGTTAAGTTTTTAAAAGATGTCTCTTCTCCTTGAGTCTTCCGAACTACAGGAAATGCATCGAACCTGGTAGGTTTGCATTTGCATTTACAAAAAAGGGACAGTCACAATTTCACTTATTCAAATATCACAAAAGTAGAAAATAATAAAAAGGTGCTTACCGACTCCTTTTTGGCTTCAATAGTTTTATTCACTAGAGCATTCATTAAAGTGCTTGAAGAACAGCCCAATAGCTTAAAAAATTTTAAATAATAAATAACTGCTATTTAAATACTTAATTTAAAAATCACAAACTACAAAAATATATATTTTTAACTTTTAAATGTTTCTAAATCTAATAATTACAACAACAAAAATACATATTTGTAAAATAAAGACTAAATATATGCACATTAACAAGGGAGTCAAACTTCTGAATAAAATTTAAGAAAACTCATTTTGATACACAAAACACTCTTAAATATATAAAAAAAAAATACAACACAATCCATATAGGTCCCACATTTTTTCAGAATTTATTTTTAGAAATAATGTTAAAATCAAAACAAAAGTACTTAGACAAATGAATCAATAAATTTTTTTAATATATATTCAACTAGAATTCAAATGTCTATCACAAACAGTAGATAGCACAGCCTGTAATAAAATTTTGATAAGATAGCATGGTTATGACTATTTTATTGTCTAAAGGTCAATGTTCAATTCTCCCTTAAAAAACAAATCCATCTTAAAAATTCCAGATACACATCCAAAACACTTGTGCGTGTGAATTCAAAAATATTAAATATATACAACTTTAAGAACTCTCTTAGCAGTACTAAGAAAATAAACTATCTTTTTATTTCTAGCAGACCTAAATACAAAAAAAGTCGTAAGTACAGTAAAAAGTAGTCACATTATTAATAAGAAAAATCTATTTGTCTTAAAAGCATAAAAATTAGGAAAATATATTGGTTTCTTAAAATATAAATTACCTCATTCCAAATATCAATAAATATATTTTTAAAAATTACAAGAAAGCATTAGAACACTAAAAGAACACAGTTTTCATTTCCTTACTTTTGATATGGAATGAATGGGTTTGTCATGAACCAACACAGCTTGTCCCTCTTCCTCCACAAACCCCACATTGCCCAAGTGCAGCACAGAAGCGACGATGGCAAACACCGCCTAAGTTTAATAAATATATCAGCATTTTATATTTATTGCAAATTTAACAACAAAAAACCTGAGCAATAGCTAGAAAGTACTTAACCTCTTGTTCAGCATCAGAAAAATCAGTAACATCCATAGCCTTTTCCACAACAGAAAACTGATCTGCATCATCTAGACTTCTCAACTTAGAACAGAAACCCTAGATTATAAGGATAATTATATATGAATAAACATTTAAGGGAAATTATATATATATATATATATATATATTGTTAATGTACTATTAAAATACAAATACATTAAAACTACGCAATAAAAATATATAAAATCTAGACATGTTTCGGGAGATACATCTCCCTTCATCCGCAGAAATAAAAAGTCTATGTGCACAACAAATCTTATATATAAAGCTGAAATCTCCAAAATCTGTCCGGATGTGTGTTTGTTTGTTGGTTTGTCAGTATATTATAGACTCTGTAACTACAAAACACAGAGCTTTGAAATTCACAGAATAGTTAGTTAAAAAAATAAGAATTTTAACATGACTATTTTCAAGTCTCTACGATGTTCCATTCGAATGTTATGACATTTTTTAGCGTACGTCGGCAAAGTTTCTCTAAGTGGCAACAGTAAAATCAATTAAAATCAACGGAGAAAAGCGAAAATGTAATATAAAAAAATTATAAACCATTTAGAATGACGATCTTTACACGGAATACTCAATAATTACAAAACGTAGCTTTAAGAAATTTACAGAGCACTTTACTTGAAAAATTAGGCATTTTTTGTGATAATTTTTGAGTTTCTACGATGTTCCATTCTTATATTATAACTATTTTAATGTATTCCATTGACTTAACGTGGATGAAAATATCGTTTGGAATTTAAAATTAAATTCGTCGTTATTGACACTATAAAAATGACGTCATAGGTTTTGTTTGATTTAATTATTGAACAACGTCTGCACATTGGGCTTTTTGCTAATAAGGAACCATTCAAAAATTAAAACAACCAGAATATTATCTTAGGGAAATGGTTTAGAATTGTATTAAAATGTTGTAATTGTTTTATCTATTTTTTTTTTCTATACAGGTTCATTGTAACTATATTTAATTATCTTAGATCGAACTTTTAGAACAATTCATCCAAAATGCAAGTAATTTGTGTACGAATGTCCATTTTATTTATTTGAAAAATATTTTATGCAAGTATTTTTTTTAATGTACGAAGCTTGGTTTCACTGTGAATTTTCAACTCTATTTAATGTTATTAAAGAATAAAATTTCACAGACACCAACTGATAATTTAGAAAATATTTCATTTAATGTGCCAATGAATATTTCCTTTAAATGCGATGTTTTAATGGCGATCATTAATAATTAAATGTAGAATTATATTGAAAGTACATGGTGAGATTATAGTATGCTGCACCGTTTGCTAAACTATCACCAAGTTATAACAGAGTATTCTTTTTATTTATCTCCGTGCGAAGAACGGGTACTTTTGCTAGTAGATAAATAAACCAAGAATTCAGAGTGTTTCTAAAGAAAAAAACTATCTCAATTTTTTGGAGTTAACTATTGGATACCAACAAGAGGGAAATACCGAAACAGTAAAGGCTCTATGGGACAACTTTTTACAGGGGTGGGGTGAAAAGTTTCTGGTCTGACCCAGAGATGGCGCCACCAAGTCTAATTTTTGACTCGTATTGGAGAGTACAAACTCTGACTAGCTTATATAATAACTTTCAGGTCGATTGCCCTGTTAGTATATGTTTGGTAGACTATTGAATAAGACGCCTCGCTTGATTATGTGAAAATGGAAAAATTTGAGAAGCGTGCAGTCATCAAATACTTCTAACTGAAAGGATTAACACCACTTCAAATCAAACAAGAAATGGATTCAACACTAAAAGACACTTCTCCGTCATATTCAACAGTCAATCAGTGGGTTTCTGAATTTAAAAATGGTTGCACAAGCACTGATGATGAACCACATTCAAGACGTCCTATTGAGTTTACAACTGCTGAAATGATAGAGAAAATTCATAAAATCGTGGTAGAGGACCGCAGATGGGAAGCGAGTAAGATAGCAGAGACTACTGGGATGTCAACTGAACATGTACGCAATATTTTACATCAATATTTGTGCATGGAGAAGTTCTGAGCTATATGGGTGCCGCGTTTGCCGGGACCACTGCTTTATAAATCGATGGCTACTGATAAATCAATCATTGTATTTTCAATTTTCTAAACTTTTGGAAAAAAAAAAAAAATTAGAACTTGGAGAAAAGATTAGAGAATTTTTTTAAACCTGCACCTCAAAATTATCATGTGGAAGGAACATACAATGTCTGTGCAGGAGAAAAGAGCTAGACCAATATCATATTTAAGGCAAAAAATGAACATATAAACGATTGTCCACCAACATATAATCATAAGAAATTGTTAATTAAACAAACTACCTATCTCATTTGAACTCTTTTTAAATTGTATTAAACAGAATATAAAACAAAAATTAAATTCATTATTGGTTGTTTACCTGACTTAAGTAGAAGTAAGCTGATGGATCACGTTTCAATTGTAACTTTTCGAGAATCCTCTCATCTGCACCAGCTAAAAGTTGATAAAATATATGGAAATTTCTTTCACCATGATTCTGATGAACCACTCTTGATTTCTCTAATAAGTAGTTTAAAATATGTCCACCTAGTGGAGTTCCCTAAAGAAATGAAATCATTATAAAAATTAAATGAAAAGTTAGAGGAAATTAATTTTATTTTTCCAATTACAAATCATTTTAAAACTTACCAGAAAATCAAATTCTACATCCATGTACTTCCCAAACCGGCTGGAGTTATCGTTCCTATTAGTTTTAGCATTGCCGAATGCCTATGCGAGAGATATTAACATAAATAATTATCATTAAAAATATATTGTATTTAAAGTCTTTAATTCCATAAAGCTTTCAACTTAAGTAAAATTCTCTGATAAAAAATGCATAATGTATAATTATCTCTTAAATATATTTGAAAGAGAAATGTTTTCATTTACATCACTAATTGAATGAGATATAATTATATATCATCAGGGCCGTCACAAGCAATTTTTTTTGGGGGGGCTGAAACAAGGAATTTCCCAACTTAAAGATATGAAATTCCCAACTTAAAGATATGAAATTACCAATTTAAAGATATGAAATTCCCAACTTAAAGATATGAAATTACCAACTTAAAGATATGAAATTCCCAACTTAAAGATATGAAATTAACAATTTAAAGATATGAAATTACCAACTTAAAGATATGAAATTACCAATTTAAAGATATGAAATTACCAACTTAAAGATATGAAATTTCCAATTCCAACTGACCGACATTTTTCGTCTTTTTTTATAGATTAAGTAGGATTAAAGGCTTAAAATAAACTATAGTAAACTACGATACATGTTTCTATATTGCTTTAATTCATTTCATATATTGCAGAATACTTTATTTGAAAATAATTCACGTGTGTAGATAATTTGTAATTTTCTTGATAGAAAACTTTACATTAATTAAGAATTTAATGCAAAAGCCTATATAAATTATATTTAAATGAACTTTAACTCTTAACTAAAAAAATGTGAAAACTGTGTGGATCAAATACAGAATATAGCTATATATAAATACAGTAAAAGTTAATTACAATTATATTAAATGTCAATTAATAAGAAACAGAAAAATGTTTCAAGATTAATAATGAAGTGAGTACCGGACCTTAATAACATTAAAAATATGATTGTTCAAGTAGATGCCAAACTTAAAAATAGAGTGGAGCGTTGATGTATCAGGTTTCTATTTTCATATTTGTTATATGTAAACATGTGATTATCGACCGGTGCATTTAATAATTTTTAATCAAAAATGTGTCGGAGATACAATTAATAGTCAATGAACTTTTAAAAACATTTTCAATGCGATTAACCCACGGCGACGAACTAATCCACATTTAACACAATTTAGGGGTATCTTTGAGTAGAAAAATTGGCAACAACGTAAATACATGAATATTCCAATACTCGTAAAAAAGAAATTTACCTTAAAATTCACGAGAGCTCTGCATAGTAAAAACACTGATACCTATTAACAAATTAACCTCTGATATTCAAATCAGTCTCTTTGAAACAAAACAAAATACTGGAGAAAGCTTGGGCAATAAGACGCCAGTTACTCAACAACAAAAAAAAGAAATAGAAGAAAAAGTATAGCAGAAATATTCAATCCCCAGGGATTAAAAAAAAAAATAGCATATGTGACGTAATGACCAATCATTGCAATCCCCCGACAGGATGCATAAAGTGTGCACTGAGAAAAATCAACAAGCAACGAGGTGCTTGGAAAATAGTATCTGTAAAAAGGGAAAGACGGGGGGTCGGAAAGCATTTGCTTTGCAAAATAAAAAAGCATTGATTCAATAATTGGAAATATTACATGTGAGGGGTTAGTTGACTTATAAGAGCAACACCACAGCTACTTTTAATAATTGTCAATAACTATTTTAAAAATTAGTAAATCACTCCCTAATTATGAAATAAATTAGTTAAAAAATGTATAGTTATGGCAATTTAAAGATATAATAAGCGTTTTAGTTGACCAAAACTGGTAAAGAATAATATAAAGGCAATGTGGTCTAAACAAATGGATTCGAAGACTCGGCATTGTGCAACCCATTCAAAGGAATTTCTTTACTTTTGACCAATAAATATTAACTTCTATAAATTCAATTTAAATTGTAAAGGTCATTTTAATTCAAAGTTTTAAAAGATTGAATAACTAAATTTATCGTATTATAAATATTAAATTAAATTCAAAGTATTTAAAAATTGTTTAAATGAGTTAAAGCATATAATATAACTTTGACAAAGAACAAATACTCTAAACGGATTTGACTTTTAACTTATTCTTTATTCATTGTAGAATACTGAAATTTTTTAGGCAGAGAAGGAATCATGGCTTGGTAGAGAGAAGTCCCTTGGTAATTCATAAGATATGAAAGTTATTAAACAGTTTTTATTAAGATTTTGGTTACAAATTTCACAATCATATTAAATTTAACAAATATTTAAAAAGGTCTGAAGTGGGGCGGAGATTACATCGCAGATAAACGAACTCCTTGGCCGGTAAAATAATATAATTTAGATGACGTCGGCCTCCGTCAATAAATATAAACGACGAGTAATGTGCATTTTAAATGGCAGTGGACAAATTTAATAAGTAAGTCTGCAATATAAACTCAAATTGGGCATTTTTCTAAACATGAGGACACGTTCTTTATAAATAATAATGATATCCAATAAAATACGTAAACAATAGGAAAAAGTTTCACTAATTTAATAAACAAATGCGTCATTTGAAATACTTCTTAAAGATACAACTTTTTGAAAGAAATTTCCTAACTTACGGCGCCAGATGCCTCGGGTGTTGTCCTCGTTATCTGACCATGATTAAAAAATACGAGGCATTGTCTCCGTGTATTTCCTTCGAGATGGGCCCGAACCGTCACCAATAGCCTAATATGCAGCTCTAGTGCGACATCCAGAGGGTCTAATTTAAGTTTAATCTCACAAGTTGGACAATTTGTAATCTTCCCTCGCTTTCATTTGATAATAATATTAAATTTCTTTGGGCTTAAATTTTCCCAAATCAGGGATTTTTAGAACTCGAAATTCCCAACTTTTAAGGTTTCCAGATTATTGGGGGTCCCTCGTCCCATCCCCCTCCGCCCACCCAAACATTCCCGGCGCGACTGCCTGACGACCGGAACAAAAACGCAAACCACAAAAAGTAATAAAACATGATTTAATGTCGAAAATACTCAGACGTTCGGCGTCTATATGTTTACGCAATACTACATTTTAATATAAAAAATTCAATCGACACAGGACGAAAGATAACAGAAGGGGTTCTGATCTATTTTTAGAATTGAAGGTCATACAGTTGAATTTTTATATAAATATATGCTGTTCGTTTTTCCAAAAATAAAAACAGAATTAGGAGATACCAGCATTTTTTTAGGCGATACTGGATTGAATATATTAGTAGCAGTCTGTCTAGAAATGTGAAGACATTTTCCTCAATTTAGATAAATAATTTATTATATATTTAAAATGTGGGATTTTTTTTTTAACGAAACGATAATACATTCTGTTTAAAAATCACATTAGGTTTAAATTTGTTTTCGCTTGGCGTTCAATGGAAGGAGTTTAACCCCCCCTCCCCCTTTTTCGCTTTCATTTGTTAAATATATTAATTTTCTTCAGACATAAATTTTCCCAACTCGGGTATTTTTAGACGTTGAAATTCCCAACTTTTAGGGTTTCCAAATTATTGGGGGGGTCGGACTCCCCCCCAAACCCCCCCGGCGCAACGTGCCTGTATATCATACATTATCAAATCATTTATTTAGTAACAAATAATGGTAAGAAACAATCTTGGGTCATTTTTTTGTGAAAACATCCAACGGGTGTTGTTCCATAGGCACTGATTTTTATAAAATTTATACCAAAGTTAGATATTACAATCAAATCACCAAATTTCACATATATTAAAACTTTATTGACAATGAGCCAAGATTGGTTAAAAACTAGCCATTTTTCGCAAAAGGCTGCCATCTTGGATTTGACTACAATGTCTATAAGTGCTTCCAATATGAGGACCAGAGGATCAAATTTAACAAAATTGGTACCAAATTAAAGAAAATAAACAAAGAACACATATTTAATATCTAAACAGTTTCAGATATTTATTTTAATAGTGTTTACTCTATTCAAAGCTTTAAAAAAAACTGCTTTAAAAATTGGCCCAGTTTGAGGGGCCATAAAAAAACTATCTCACTTTTAATTTTGCTGTAACTAGGTAGATATATTATTTGATATATCTATATTTAATAAAAAAAATCTAGATGGTATTATGCTTCATGGAAAAAAAATAATATAAAAAAAAAGTTCCTTCACTTTATAGCCAAATATAGCTATTAACAACAAAATTGGGCTTTTTATTGCTAAACCAGGCTTTTTTTAGACACTTTTCATGGTTGGCAACTATGAGAGTGTGCTATACATAATGTATGATGAAATTTTGAGACATTGCAAGGTCAAAGCAATGACTGTCCCATTGAGTCATTTTTGTTTTGAATGTATGACATCATTCTAACTAATCAGATCAATATTACATCATCTTTTATACTAAGGGTTAGTAATTCCTTTTTGTGGTCAATTCAAAATTATGGTTATTTTTACCTCTTCCAAATATGCAATTTAAAGAGTATTTTTAAACAATTTTAGCATTCAATTCGCATTTAATTTAAAACAAAAATAAATTTAATATATTAAATACAATTGAAATTCAAAATAACATATACCAATCAATAACAATATTTTAAATTACAAATATCAATTCTTGTGAAATAGCAAACTTTAATTTTTAAAAGGTGCAGCTTCGAAAATTAGAATCATTTAAATAAGTTATCAAAAATCACCTCTAAAATGGGATTCGATAACAACAGCCTATCTTTAACATTTTCAACAGAGGGAGCATGATGGCTTGCAGCAGCTAAATAGTGTAGGAGTTTCTTGGATGCCTCCGTCTTCCCTGATCCACTTTCTCCAGAAATGAGAATACATTGATCCCTGCACTCCTCCCGCATGCTCCGGAAGGCATTGTCAGCAATGGCAAATCTATTTTTAAAAAATAAGGTAGTTTATTACTTATATATATTTCTCATACGGAGTTTCTAATAAAAATCTTCTTCAAATGGGATTCAATACGAATAACAAAATTTTATAGTAAGCTATTTATTTTAACAATTTTAAAACTTGTAAATAAGTAATTTGATGAATTATTGAAATTCAAAATAACATTTACTTGTCAATAACAAGGTACTTTGTAAATAAGTGCTTTGGGTAAGGTGTTTGTGAACAGGGGCACCAAACATATTAGTGGGTAAATGCACACAAGGCATGGAAGATTACACTTTCCAACACTTACATCAAGATTTTTCAAATATTTCTTATTTTAAATTGAATTTTTATAAAAAAAATACATTATCTAATAAGTTAAATTACTGAAATAAGCCTTATTTAATACATACAAACTTTAAAATAAAGGGAACTTACATATGTGGAGGCAATTCATAAAAGTTAACATTTTTGTACTGTTCAATCACGTCAGAGTTGTATAAATTCAAATCTCTATACGGATTCACTGAAATCACAACTGGGCCTATATAAGTCTAAAAGAGAAAATGATGCATTAATTTTAAAGAATTATTTTGAATTCAGTATATGCAATGGCTACTAAAATTTCAAATTCCTTGTCTTGTAAAAAAATTCATAGCAAACATTTGATTTTTATATATCTAATTATCTATAAGTTAAAAATTTTAAATACATATATAGCATTTACCACACATCTCTTCATGAGGGTTAAATATATATTTCAAACTAAAATATAATCATAAAATAATAAAAAAAAATTATACTAGTAGTTGGTAGATCATGTAATATTTAAAAATTTATCATATTTGGTATCTTAATTTTTAAAGATCACGGACCAACATTTATTAAAATAATTATATTATAACTTTCATCAAATAAAATTTAAGTCTATGACTAACTCCAAAGTATTCCCATAAACAAGAAATCTAGTGCTCTAACATTACACTTTTTCCTAGACCCTTCCTTTTGATTAAAAAAATCTCAACCTTCAAATATAAACAGTTTGATGCAAAACTTTTGCTTTGATCAATTTCAAAGTTTTACTTTTAATGATTTTTTTTATACAGTGTTTGATATGATAGCAGTACAGAATTTTCTATGAATTCAAAATAATAATTATATAAAAAAATTATATTTTCCAAAACTTTAACCCACTGAAAATTTCTATATAAATTTCAATGATAAAGATTTGAATATTTCTTAATATGAATTATAAAAAAAAATCATTGTAGCCATTTTCAAGCAATAACCAAAATTTAAACACAAAAACAATACTTATAGCGTAATACAGTGGTTCCAAAAACTATTGAGGACTTCCAAGTTAGGGTAGTAGGAAAGTTTTAACTATTTTTTAACTAACAGTTACACACACTATTTTTATAAATATAAATAAAAGTATATCAAGGGTCGTGATGTGACTATGAACATGTAGTAAAAGAGAGTGCAAGGGCATAAAGCTAGAAAACCGTTGATAAAATATTATTTTATTGACAGCACAAATTAAGTTTTAGTTTGGTGTAATGCTGAACATTTCTAAAGATATTGTGCCTTCATTTCATTAACCTTATTTAATTTCCTCTCATGTTTGCTATTTTCTGTCAAAAGATGTCATTAAGATAAATACTCATCTTATAGAACATTGCGTTAAGAATACTAAAATACAACTTTAAAATACGCAATAAAAGTTCATACAAATCTGGACATGTTTCGGGAGATACATCTCCCTTTATCAGCAGCATCTCCCGAAACATGTCCAGATTTGTATGGACTTTTATTACGTATTTTAACGTTGTATTTGTATTTTGGTAATGTCAAATGCCACATTCAATAATTTTTTCTCCTGGTACTCAATTTCAAATTGATTAAATAACATTTACTCACATAAATAAGATTTTCACGAAACCTTTTCCGCAAGTTGTTTATAAAAGAAGATTCCTTTGTGTGATCTTCCAGAAGCACGAAATCCTGAACACCTACTCGATCTCGAACATGAAGTTGGTTCTCCATCACTGAACTGGAGAGAAAAATCATATATTATTTATGTAGTAAAGATCCCTTTTTTGCCCCTCAGAAACAACAAGTTTTAACACATGAGGTATCAAAAGAAAGATAATTTCATGGACCTGTGTCGAATCTTACATTCATCTTATAAATATCAACGGTTTTTTTAATGTGTTTAAAATAATAATTGTAATGAGTTTTTTTTTTAAATAAGCCATTGATAATGTTGCCATATACATGCAGACAATTAAACATTTTTGATTTTTTTGCCCTAAAAGTTTTGCTAATATTAGTTATAATTTATATTTAAGTTATTCTTCAGCACTACCCTAGAAGTAGGGAATAATGTATAACTTATAATTTTCAAAGTTTTAAACATTATCTCCAACAACAACAAAAAAAAAACCTGTCACAATAAACAATTGCTAACTTGTCAGATTTTTAAAGAAACTCAATTTCTGTACTAAAGAATGTTATACATCAAATTTCTTCTGATTAGAAATAAATAAAATAAAAACATGTGAAAGAGAAAAAAAGTAAAAGAAAAACTAAAACGAACATCAGGTAAAATTTTTCATTATTTTATCCCTGTTTTTATTGTATTTTTGTACCTTTTTTTTTATATTTTTTCTATTGTTCAATATTTGCCCTTTTTGGAACT
This sequence comes from Troglohyphantes excavatus, assembly GCA_963932185.1. Lineage (NCBI taxonomy): Eukaryota > Metazoa > Arthropoda > Arachnida > Araneae > Linyphiidae > Troglohyphantes > Troglohyphantes excavatus. The sequence goes on from OZ010667.1 coordinate 38,919,882, forward strand.
TTATCATTTTTTTTTTTTGGTTATTTTTACTGATTAAATATATGGAGGCACTTTAACTTGAAACATATTTCCTGTTGGATTTGCCCTCCTGATGAGAAAGTTAACAATTTTTATTTTTTTTACCCTAACAGGTAGTTTTCTTTAGCCTTTTAAAATGTTGAATGATTGGATTCAATGTTTTTATTTTAGCTTATTTTGGGCCTATTTTTTTATCTTTTATCCATTCCATATTAACTTTGAATTATATTATTATTTATATTTTTTATGTATTTTTTATAGTTTTTAACTTTAAATTAGACCAACATCTGGAGTTTTCAAGGTCACAATTTTGAACCTGAAACCAATTAGAATATGTACTTTTTCTTGAAAAAAAAATCATATAAGCAATACAAAATATTTAAAAATATCATACTTTATTTCAATGAAGTAATAATACTATATACACTTACATAAAAATTCATTAAATATCCTTTCAATTAAGATTACTCAGATAAAATTATAGCTTTACACTAACTATAAATAAGATTGAATTGTATGATTCTTTTTTGACATTCTTTTTCTAATAAAGTATGTACTTTCAGTAATTTTTTTTTTACATGGGCAAAAAAAATAATTTGTACTTTTACATTGATTTTGTTTCATTTGATTGATTGATTTTGTATAAGCCCCCATGTATATGTAAACAAAATTACAACTCTGAATTTAGTAATTATATTGATAATTTAAAAAATAAGGGACTACATATTAAATATAGATAGATAAGTTTATTGTAGTGGGCTGTAGCCCATTCACAAAGATTGGCTACATAATTTAACAAAGGCGGATACAAAAGTAGATAAACAACACAAAATAAAATATAATAAACATACATTTTTAAAAATTAAAACACACTTTAAGCAAATATACAAAAAAGAAATAACGTAAGCAATTGGAATTATGGTTTTAATCTGTTATTCCGTCACCAGTTCACTGATCAAGTCCTCCCGGAATTTTAAAACAAAATTGCGTAATTATAAAAACAAAAATATTCTTGTTTGTGAAATTTTAGGATGGTTGAAATGTTACTGGATATAATTGATGATAGTATTTTCGTCTGAATGAATCGTAAATTGGAACATATTAAACATACATTTATTTGTTTATTAAATATGAAAATAACATTTATAATTTAAAATATATATATTTCTCAAGGACGAACTCGTAAAATGTCTTAATTTACCAAATGGTCAGTATTGTACACAAAAGCATATTAAATCATTTTAAATGCTTTTAAAACAAAAAAATACTTTTCAACGTTAAAAATATTTATTGTAAAATAATTCAAACTTTCTTTTTTTTCGCCGCAAATATAAACATAAGCCGGATAACGTAAACATAAGTTGTCAACAATAGCGTGTTTTTCGAAAACAAAGCCGGCATAAAATATTTTTGAATACTTTTCGCAACCATTTTACTTATTATTCTTTAAGGACAATTTTCCAACAAATAAAATCCACACAGATATGAAATTTAAACTTGGATTATAAAGAGCAAAATAAATTAACCACAAGTACCTGTAATAAGATAAAAAAAATGTAATCAGATGCGTCCTAAAGTAAACATTTGTTCGTCCTTATTTATATCACAGTATCATAACACACGTTTTTCCAAAAAGTAAACATGTAAACATACCTTGTGTGTCACAAAGAAAAAATGAGCGGATAGTATCCTTCTTTGTCAGCATCTTAAATATACCGAATGAAACATCTAACCACCAACGCACCGAATAAAAATAACATCAATCACGTTTTAAAAAGGCGGTCAAATTGTGAACCAGTCTGCTAACTTTCCTTTTATGGACAGCTGATAAAAAATAAAAACAATAACTCAATTACAGTTAAACTATTTTTTTTTTGACCGCTAAAATGGCATAAATGAAGACTAGACTGCAAACAAAGATTTCAGTTCGTTTAAGATCGACACAAATGGGCTATTAACGAAAATTCGGGTTGGTTTGGTGATTTGTTCAGATTCGATATCTCGATTTGCTTTAATTAGAATCTATCCAAATGAAACATCTATCCAAATGAAGTACGTTGTTCTATAATTTTGTACCAAAGATAAATGACGAAAACAAAACCTAAGCTGTCACCCCACTCTTAGTTTTCATACTCATTTTCAAACTTAAGCATGTGAGAACAAATCTGTATCTCCAAGCCAGACGATCCTAACTCATATTTGAACAACTTTACATAAGATGAAAAAAAATTAATCCTCCACGCTTATTATTATACTGTTAAAAGATCAAACACATCAGATAGGGAAAGATATTTTTGACGTCACTCAGTGAGTTTTCTAATCGTTTCCATTGGCTGTCTGTTTCGATGGAAGAATTGTATTTTAGTAAAAAATTTCCTAGGTTAATAAAGTAGCTATCGTTCAAATTATTTTCACGCTAAAACAAGAAAAGTCGCAATTTTTTATTTGACAAAACCACACGGATAAATATATATTGGTATATTGCCGTTATGGATATAAAACTTGATTTCTAAAATAGTTCGATTGCTGGTAATTCAAACACTTTTAACAGGGTTTTTTTTCTTTCGCGGAATTTAAGCATACGGATAATTTTTTTATTAAAAATTCGTGTATTAAATAGAATTATTTCGAACAAATGAACGTTTGTTATCATTTGAAAATATTCTTTTCAATGGTAACATTCACTTTACATCTTATTTTTTTTAAAAAGTTATGTCTTGAAATTATTTAAGATTTAAGAAGTATAAATATTAGTGAAATAAATTTATACTAAAAATCAATGTGTACTTCAAAGATTTGTCTATAAATTTATAGTTCGTAATTTACTTATACATTTTAGACTATATAATACTTAAATAGTCAAGATACTTTTAAAAATATATCTTAAATCAAGAACCCTTACCTTTGAAAGGTATCCTAGCATTGATATAACGTCGCTGAAATTTAACCAAAATATATGTGCTCTCTCAAATAATTATCCTATATTAGAACTCAAATGGAATTGCAAACGATTTGGAATGGATGATTTTGGAGTAGAATAATAAAATGATTTTTATAAAGCGAATCATAATAAGTGATGAATGTTTTATTTTTTTAACTATTAAAAAGTCAACTCTTTTCGATTTTATTGCTTGAAGCAGGCAAACTTTGTTTTAAAAACGTTTTGCCATTAGGATTTATTTTTAATGTGATTGTAATTAATACTTTTTGCTTGTTTAAAGTTGCGAATATTTTTTTACACTAATCTTCTGCTGAAAATAATTTGAAACACAAACGATAATTTACTAAACAGGCAAACATTATTTCGCTTATAAAAAATGTTGATGAATCACATCGGAGGATTATTCTCTTGACATTTGTATTTTAAATCATGAATTATTTATAATTTCCAAAGGGCTTGTCTGTAAATTGACTGATGAGAATCAAAGAAAAGTCTGGGACGACGAAAAAATGCATGGTCAACCAGAAAAGTTTGTAAAAATAACAAAATACCATAAGAAACCATAAAGATATTACTGAAGTGTAACACTTGTCACCGATATTAGACACGCCCACAGAGTACGGAGGGATACGTCAGTAATGACGTCAAAAATGTCCTGCTCCGCCATCCGTCAGAAAGCGCTGGAGACGCACACCTTCTATTACTCTATAGTCTCTACTATCCTTGGATAAAACCTACCTGCTCAAATTTGACATCTTAAAAGCCAAAAGCTGAAAACTTTTGTTTGTTGAGTTCACCCATTGTATCCAAAACGTCTCAAATAAAAAAAAATAAAAAAAATCTTTTCTTCCATATTTTGTTTTTCTGAATAGCTTTCTAATAATTTCAAGTGTACTCACTGAAGGGTTTCAAGTGTAGAATTTAAATAATTTTTAAAAGAAATATTTTTTGCACCCAATATTTACATTAAGGGGATTTAAATTTATATGAGTGCTCAGCATATATTTTCAGACAGTAGAATGGAAAGGGAATGTTACATTTCACCATGCACGAAGGTATAAATTTCTTATGGGGTAGGTTCGGTGACTGTGCAACTTACTTGTTCAGGTATCCAATTTCCTCCTAACTTTCCTCCCTTTTTTTTTCAGTATACCCCAATAAGTCTCAACCCACCAGTTCTTTTATTTATTCTTAAAAAAATAACTTGGTAATTATAAATGATAGTTATAAGAAAACAAATTAACTAGTGTTTTTATAGAATCTTTTAGAGGAACAATTAAAAATATTTTTTTTTAGTGTAATCTATAAAAGTAATTGTTCATATCTAATTATTTTAAATAGTCATAAAATTAATTAAATTTTTTTTAAAAATATATATTTATTTTAATAATTTATATAATGGTAATAATTTCAATTAATTTAATTAAATATATTTAAATTTTCATTCGATTTTGAATATCAACTTTTGATTATGGCCTCTCCCAAATTAAAAACCCTGGATCAGCTCCCTGCTTTACCGTCCAGGTTGATTTTTTTTTTTCATAGCTAAGACTGTTCCTTCCCAGTTATGATTTTTTTGACACATTACACTTTTGATTTCTGTAAGTTATGTCTGTGATGTCTTTATTTTTGTATTTAGATTTTCGATCTGACGAACAGCTTGCCATAAAGCTGACTTACAAATGCTGAGGGTGGAATCTTGGGATAACTTTTAAAGTATTCTACCGGCTTTTAGTTTCTTCTGCTCATCCAAATTCCCATTCTTGTCAGTGCTGCTACACAAACATTTTTTTGGAGGGTGCCCAGTGCCAACTTATCGACATTTTTCATCTTTTGTTTTAAATATATATTTGAGGAAATATTAAATAGTTCTCTCACAAGCATTGATTTGTTGCACCCATATTCCAATGCAGTGTCCGTTCTGAGGTCTAATTTAAATGTAATCTTACAAGTTGGGCAATTTCTAATCTTCCCTATAGCTTTCATTTGTTAGTAATATTAATTTTCTTCAGACATAAATTTTCCCAATTCGGTGGTTTTAGAAGTTGAAATTCCCAACTTTCAGGGGTTCCAGATTATTAGGGGGGGGGGGGGGTCGGACTACCCCCTAACCCCCCCCCCCCCGGTGCGACGGGCCTGTTTCTTGTTGCTTCGTAAGCTTCTTCGGTCTTGTATCCAGGTGGTTGTTACTTCTCGTCCAAATAGCAAATAGCACCGTCGAACATTATATTCTTCTTGCACTTTCATAAATAACTGTGGATATTTCGTAATAAAATTAATGAATACTCTAATTTTTTATAATTCTGCGATCGTCAAAGCTACTGTCGTTTTATTTGACTATCGTTTCGTCACTAAATCCCGTTACTTTTGACGAAACAAGAATCCTCAAATTTTTAACGAAAGTAATTTAAACATATTCATTTTCGACCCTATTCGTGGGCATCTGGTTCTTATACCTTATACTCATATATATTGCCGCGATTCAATCGAGCCATTCTGGTATGATCGGTAAATCGACCCCCCCCCCCCCCCCTTCTTAATATTTATTTAAAAAAATCGTCCTCATTTTTGACAAAATAAATTTCGTTTAAAAAACGACAAAATAAATTTCTTCAGTTTGACGAAATGCTTAATAGGAGCATATAGCAAGTATCTGTGTCGTCAAAAATGAGCATGCATTTTTAACAGTTTGTAATATCCTGTGACGATAGTTTTTTGGCTTCGAAAGCTGAAATGTGTCCTTATTCAAAAATTGTTAATGGATATTATCTACTCATACCTAGAAACAACTATGAATCTAATATTATTCGTAATAAATACCACGCAGATTGGTTTTAAATTGAAAACAAAACTTGTTACCCCCACTCTCCTATCTTTCATATCACGTCAAGATAAATTTTTGAAGTTAAAAAACAGTCATTAAAACTTCCATAAATTAAATTTTTATACGTCACGCAACTACTCAGACCTTTCTCCCTCATGTCACGCTACAGTCATGTATAGGTAGACCCTCTCCTACCCAATAATGCGTGATGTGATAAATGAATGGTCCCTTAAGTTATTAACACACTTAAAATATAAAAAATATTATTATTAAAAAAAAGACTGTGTGAAGCTAAGGTTTTTAAAAAAAATATGCTGGATTGAAGATTGAAATTCTATATTTTGTTAAGCACATCAATCGGAGATTCATTTCACTAAAACCCCAGTTTTATTTGATGTCTGAATTTTCAAATGGAATGTCTAACAATAGATAGAATATCAATTTTTAATCAAATCTAAAATATTGTGTAGTGTTTTCTTCTTTTAAATTCCACAGAGTTATTAAGTTACATTACTAAATGTCTAGTTTTAAAAAGTACTACCTTTAATGGCTATCAAAAGGTTAAAAACGATCTAGAAAGCAATAAACTAATAATGATTTTTTTAATGAATTTAAATTAATAAATTAATGGACAATTGATTTTTTTTCCTTCTAACTCAATAGAACGATTAGAAGGTCCCCTTCTATGAGGGGCCCCGCCCAGGGACCGACTTACAAGCTTAGGGGCCCAGGGCAAAGGAACATTAAGGGCCCCCCTCGATGTAACTCAAAATAAAACTGCTAAATTTATGTATAGGCACACAATGCAAAATGACGTAATCAATCCGCTTTAATGCAAATTTAAATACTGCGCAAAAAAATTATTTTTTTAAAACTGCTAAATTTTTTCTTTTGAGAGTTTGACTTAACGTCAATGTTCGGTACTTCAACAGAGTTTCTTCCTTCGTTTCTGTTAGCTTTTTTTTTCAGTTGAGCCAGATTCGTACGTTCTACCCATTTTATAGTTAGAAAATGCCTAATGATTACAATATAAAAAAATTTGGTATAAGAAAAAAGTATCCGTAAACGACTATGGATACTTTTTTCCTGTACCAAATGTGCAATTTGTAAACCCAGTTTGCTTATGGTCTTGGTCATGAATTGAATTTTGCAATTGATTCAAAGGGCATTTCTTAGACAAGCGCAATGAAAAGGCGACATGTATCATGAACGTGCTGAAAAAGTTCAATTGATTAAATTGGATGAAATAGTAAAAGTTTTGCAAAATAATTAACAATTGATTTTAAAAAAATGTTTAAAACAATTTTATAAACTAAATTCAATCGATTTTTAATAATATCGTTAGTAAATTTATTTTTAACTTTTTCACATATATTTAGCATTAAATAATTTTTGGGGGCCCCCTTAAAAGGGGGGCCCTGGGCAAATGCCCCGAATGCCCTCCCATAAATCAGTCTCTGGCCCCGCCGACCGCTGTGTCCGCCTGTATGTTGCCGATAATTGATCAATCGGTATTAACGTATTTTATCTATTCTGGTCCAACATCTGGACCAGTGGCGTAGCCAGCATTGGGTTACTTTGGGTTAGAACCCCCCCCATAGCCAGATCAAAATTATTTTTTTGAAAAATAACAAGTGCCAAAAAAAAAAAAAAAAAAAAATCTTCTTTTTTTCCGATTTTTATAGAGAAAACACGCGTCACATTTCCTGGTCTAACCCACATGTATCTCCTGACTTTCTGTGGGGGGTAAAAAAATTATCTTGCTTGAAAATGAAAGTCTTTATTTTGTTAAAACTAAATGCCATTTTAGAAAGAATTGACGAACTAAAGAAAAATTTCGTACCCCAACCCACCTCCTAATTTTTTCTGGTGCTTCTATTACATTTACAATCAATTTTATTTTCTCGTATTATCTTGTTTCTTCTGCCAGCACACAGACAGCTAACAGACATTTGGGAGCCACTTCTGTCATTACAAAATACTCATCGTTCAAATAAAAAAAAAAAATGGAAATGAGCGGGAAATATATTGGCGCCGATATTTGGCTACGTTGAATATTATGAGAGCCAACTGAACTTTTAGAACCTAATCGCTGCGAGTGTAGGTGGTTTTATTATATTTGGGTTCGAATGAGTTTAAATAATTTCAATGGTGTTACAATGAAAGAACTAATATTATATTTTAGTCAGCAAGGACGAATGGTTTTTGTGAACATGCAGTTTAAATGTGGAGCAAAGCTGCGAATATTTAAATTGTAAAAAAAAAAACTAAATGAACGGTATTTTCTGAGTTTGATAAACTGCACTGGTAAGTGGATAAATATCATACGGCATTTTTTAATTAAAGATTAATTTTAAAAGATTTCTTAAAATTCGATAAAATAAAGTTTTTGCATTTGATAGTCATATTTAAATAGCCAAACGTAAGAGTAGACGCTCACGAACGATTTTAAACAAAACCAATAACGTTCAGTATTTTGCATGAATTTCGTCGATAATGTTTTTTTCTATCTTTATGTTTACCTGTCTATTTTGTTGGGGTTTAATAAATGTTTTTTTTTTTTTTAAATAAAACTTTTACAAGTTTATTCATTATTTATAATCTGTACTTTAGTTCATGTTGACATCTCTAACCGTTAGACATGTATTTTCCCACTGTTTCATAAATATTTCTGTTTGACCATATTATGTAGCTGTGTTTTATATATGACTGTTTTATTTATACCATTAGGTAAGAGAAAGTATACTTAACCAGTAAAAAATAGATATTCCAAGGCCCATTCTACACGGACGCTATTTACGCCGCGTTGCATTTTGCAAAAGTCTCTGATTGGTGCATTCAAACCATGTGGTGGACCAATCGCAGAGTTATCTGCAAAAGCTAACGTGCACAAATAACGTCCGTATAGATTGGGGACATTATTAAAGCACATTAGCTTTTGTAGATGGCCCTGTGATTGGGGAATACAAACTATGTGGTTTACATATACACTCGTAGAGCCATCTGTATCTAACACGCGTAAATACGGCGCTGCGTCTTGTGCTGGTGATTAGACAAGCATTTTTCCATTTTTTGTCTAGCTTCACAGATTCTACAAATCAATGTTTTTTTTTTATAATAATATATTTTTTATTCACTTATTTGATTTTTTTACAAGCAACGTCAATTTCCGTTATGATTTTGCCACAATGCGCCGTTTTGCTGCGTCAAGCAACCAATGAAACCTCCTCCCCCATATCACGCCATAGTCATGCATGATGATTTTAATTATATAATAAAGAATTATTTACAAATTTAAAATTACTACTTAAAAATTATTATTATTACCCCCCATCAATATTTAGCTACAGACTTAAATCCCAGTAAAATGTCAACCAGGTTTGTTAGTAATTTAAATTAGGAAATGACTAAAGATTAATCTTTGAAAATTAAGCTTTTAATTTACATCTTATTTATAATTGTTATATATATTTAATTAATTAAAATTATTAATTAGAATTTTAATTTAAAACTACTGCTTAAATTAAAAAATATCATAAATTAAATTTACTAATTTAAAATTACTACTTAAAAATTATTATGATTATTTAAAATTACTAATTTAAAATTATTAATGAAAATTGCTAATTTAAAATTATTAATGAAAATTGCTAATTTAAAATTATTAATGAAAATTGCTAATTTAAAATTATTAATGAAAATTGCTTATTTAAAATTATTAATGAAAATTGCTAATTTAAAATTATTAATGAAAATTGCTAATTTAAAATTATTAATGAAAATTGCTAATTTAAAATTATTAATGAAAATTGCTAATTAAATTTAATTAAAATTATTAGTTAAAAATTGTTCAAATCAATTTATAATAAAAAAAATTATTTGGTTTTGGTCGGACCAAAAATAATTTATGAACCCCCCCCTTCGGACAATCCTGGCTACGCCACTGATCTGGACATGCAGTCGCCTTTTGAAGGGCATGGAGTCAAAGCATTCCCGTTAATACAGTTCCACCCCACTTATACATAATTGAAATAATTTCTACTTTTAGGAGAACGAGGCCTCAGTTGACACGAACGATTGATAGACATAAAAAAAAAGAAGCACCGAAATCTGAGACAGAAACAGATGAGAAGGGGCTGGATGAATGAAGAGAGGACACCGGCTATTGGCTGAAAAGTGAACGTCACGTGATCTGCGCACCCCCCACCACCCTCCCTCTCATCAGCAAACGAGGGGATCGCACTAATTTACAAGCGTGGGTGTTTGGTTTTAGGAATTTTGCCGGACATCAACAGAACCGGACTCAGAATCTTCCACGACCGCAAGTCGAATTCCATATCCGGTAAGTACCTTTCGTAATTTTGGCGCTTAAGATGACGAGAGCTTCTTGGGTGCCTCACACAAAGCAGTAGAACTTTAGAAGGGTGCGCTATGGTTTGGCTGAGACACAAGTAGAATTCGCGCCAATCTTGCTTCTAATCTTTGACGTCAGTCACTGGGGAGAGGTTGACTTTGGTAAATAGATGACGTAAGGCGCGTTTCTCAATAAGGGTTCTTGAGGATCTCTTTTCGGCTTTATGAGGAAACGATGGGGAATTCAGATACGCGTGTCTTGAAAGAGATTAATTAATCGTAGAGAGTTGCGTTGACATGATTTTCTGACCCTGATTAGTGCTAGTCCAAAAGGGGCCCTGTCACTTTTTTTGTATCCTGGCCCACTAATTTTAAAAAAATTGTATACATAATTTAATTTCGAAAACTGTCGAATTCTATTCAAATAAATATATTTAATTAAATTTAACTAAAATTTTTCCCTGATTTTTATACGTTATCCATTATTGTCAATTAAATTTATTCTTTCTCCTTTATTCTATTATTTATTCTTTTTATTTTCAGTTATTTGTTTTTATTCGAATTCATATTCTCAGGTTTATTTATAGTTTATTCGTATTAACTGTTGAATTATACCGTCATGTTTCAACTTTCTTGAATTTCGAACGCTCTCAGTTTACAAACTCACGGCTATTTAAAAGTTAAATCTATATAAGAAATTAAAATTTACTAAACTGTAATTTCATATTTTTTGTATTGTTCTCATTTTATAAATAGTAATTAAATTTAATTTAAATTAATAATTTATCTGTATATAACAAGCATCAATAGCTAATTGTGTTACAAGTATGAAAATAAGTATTCTTTTCTGAACAAACAAATAAAACATTATTTCCATTCGGGGGCGTCACTAACGACTACAGGGTGGAGTGCGAACTTAGCTGCGGGATCCTTTAGTTTGACCCCCCACCCCGATTAATTCATTTAAACAAGGAGGGAAGCCCGCCTCTAAATGGGTCCCCCATTGCTCTCAAATAGACCTTGGAGAATATCAAATCGAATTTTTACATACGTTAAAATCCTTGCCCATGAATGGCATTAAAATGAAACACGTTATAAATATAATAACAAAATATATTAATAAGTAATGAGTACTCCTAATATTTTTTTTATTTTAATATTTTCCCAATATACGAAGAAATTCAACAAGTGGCAATTTTTTTTACTAAAGATTGTAAAGCAATTTTTTAAAGGTAAATTTAAAAGCAAACTATGTGAGGAGTGTTAAATATTTATATAAAATGTGTGATTTGAGAGCCCCTCAAAAATGTTAAGTGTAAGACTGGTCTGCACGGGCCTATTCGGTAATAAGGCCCTGCCCCCCCTCCCCACCACAATGCAAACTTTTTACAAAAATTTGCCTAATTTGCATTTTGATGGATAATAAATTTTCAGAAGGAAATCATAATGAACTCATTTATATTACGTCCCTTCTTTTAGTATACAAAAATCATTAATCGTTTTTGCATTTCTTGGTCCATTTATCGCACTGTTGCCTTAGTTAAAAGAAAACAATGTTGGTGTCGCCCTTGGTTTAGAAACAAATATATAAACATTGAGTTAAGTAATTAAATTATGGAAAATCAATAACTCCTCAAATGTATGGTTCGTCCCTTGGGTTTTCGCTACAACAATACATCCTGTTTATGATAATGTAATAAAATGTAGTTTCACTTCCGAGTGGTTACGATTTTGTTAAATTTAAAATTGTTTACGCGCATTTCTTAGGAAAAACTCCTCTTTGCCCCATAAATCTAGGCCCGGTTATTTACGCTGTCTAGTCAATAATTTTCTTAGACGCATTTACACGAAGAATTCTTTTTATACAAAAAAATTTACAATGAGTACCTTCTGCAAGCTTTTTTTTTTATTTTTTTTTATGATGGAAATTGTTTACTTGGGTGAAAGTGTTACACGCACTAAAAGAATGAAGGAAAAAATGCTGTTTATAGATAAATCGCATGTTAAATGTATCTAATTTGCAGCGACTCGTTTATACTTTGTTGCATTGTGCTATTGACCCAACAAGCTATCCATTATAATTTTCGGCTTCTTCAAAAGTATTCTAAACAATGGAAAGAAAAAAACTTACATGAAAAGTGATGTTAGGTACTATGTATGTAGCATGGATTATTATGTTGAATATGTTTTTTATTCCTTTTTTTATATGTTAGAGATTTTACAATATCGGATGTACAGTCATTGTTTTATTCTTTTTTATGAGTTAGAAAATAGTTCGCAATTTAATATTTGGACATAGCAAGTATGTTCGCCTTTCTAAAAATAAACATAATAAGAAAGAAGCAACTAAAATTTGATCAGACACAATGAACCAGAAAAGATATAATTTTCTCGATTTACTATCGCCCCTTTTGCAGAAAGCAAGGTACATCACAATTCTTATGTCACGGATGGTTTTTGAGAATTTTATACTTAAAAAAAAGTGTCATAGATGAACACATTTCACCGGAATTGGTTGATTTCCTTCCAACCAGAGCGTAAGAGTGGAAAAACGCAACCGCTACAGAAGAAAACGCGGGGATATGTTCCCTACAGCAGCCGCTCGATATAACAACTCATCATGGCATTGTTCTACTCTGACTAAATGGCCTCTGTGACATCACATTGTTTATACGATTTAGAAAGGCTGATTGGTGTACTGTACACCCCAGTGACTCCCCAGTAATTCTCCCACAATTTAAATTCATAAAAATATTCCATTTTAAAATATATGCTCTTTTATATTATTTTAAAATTTTTAATTAATTTTAAAGTGATAGCCTGTTTAAAGGTTTGAGGTACAACTTACGGACTATCTCTTTATAATTAATTACAAACTAATATAAAAAAAAGCATATAGAGGACAACTTATTTAAAATCCAAGCAGAAAAAACAACTTTACGATGACAAAAATTGAGTGATCGTCAGTTTGTTTAAATATGTTATATTCTAAAATATTCTATAATTAATGTTATTTGCTATTTTATTATCCGTTTTAGAATAATAATAATATGAAGGTTAAAATGGATTTAATTTTTTATTATTTCTTCTTTATAAAAATTATTTTTATTAGTTTCGCAGGACAGCTGAATACACTTCTCGCTGTATTCGATTGTAAAATAGCAAATGAAGCTTTTTCTTCTAGCAGAGTATATTTTAAGGAATTTTAACTGGTGGGGCAAATTTAATTCTGCAGAACACCAGAAGTTAATGAAAACTTTGTACTTAAAATAGCAAATTTTAAACTAATTTAATTAATTTAGTTTAAAATTATATGTTCTGTAAAAAGTTTATTTAAAAGAAATGATCGAATTCATGAAATTTTCTAACGATTCATAAAAGTATGTTTTATTTGTTTTCATAATGCAAATTTTATAAAAAAAATGTTAATATTTAAAAAAAAAAAACTTAATGTTTTGTATTTTAAAATATATATTTCCGACATTTTACTTCACACAAATGTAAAGTTTTAAATCTATAGTATATATACATCTAAATCCGTATACTTAGGTAAATTTTAAACTAGTACCCGAGCATATTACAAACAAAATGTGCATTAATAACATTACAATAATATTTGCATTTACTTTATAAGATGAACAATAATATTCTATTTATTTGTATTAGAAAAATACTTTATTTTACAGCATAAAAATGTAGAAAAATAAGCAGTTTTAAATTTTTAAAAAACATAATACTTTATTAAAACTTGTTATCATTTCTGAAAAATGTTTTTATATAATCTCTGCTTTTGTAAATTGCTGCTCCGACAACTTTTGTCGCCGTTCCTTCAGCTGCAGAAATTTTAGCACTGAAGGGCACTGATTGAAAAATACTGTTCCTTTTGCATTTAACACTATGATGAGTCTCTTATTAATTGTTTCGAGATTATCTGACTGCCTATTATGATCTGACATCGACATGTTGTAGTAGGAAATTACCCTTTCCACGAATTCCATGGAATGTGGTGCGACCACGAGTTAAATTTACATGAATAGAACTCCTTTTTCAAACTCCACTTTCCTTAAAGCCCACATTTTTTGAAAATGTTAAATAATTATTTTTCAAGATTAAAACAAATAAATTATTCTGGTGGGGAAATAGAAGTTTATTGTGAATCAGAGTTATTTGAGATTTATAATAGTATTATTAAAAAGAAAAGTATTGGAAGCATTGCCGTTTTCATCGAAGCATGCACATCTAAAATAAAAATCTAAGATAAGTAGTTGAATAAAAAAAAACTAGTATTAAATGACATTTACAAAAGTTTTACATTAACCTGGCATATTACATCCATTAACATGGCATATTACATTGTTAAAAAGTAATGTATCTGATTTTTTTTACTTTTTGATTAATTTATATTGGTATCAATATATTGGGAACAACCAAAAATAAAACATTTTCATAACAATTTTAGTAAAAATATTTGATCTCTTTTCGATCATACGTAAGTAAATAAAAAGGATTGAAAAATAACTAAGTTACACGAAATAGGTTTTTTTGGGGGAGGGGAGGGGGGGGGGGGGGGGATATTAGTAGATGATTTATATGCAATATTTTTTTTAAGAGATTTATCCTGCTTGCCCATGATTTAAGGTATCTTTTATTAATATAAATTCAATAAAATAATATAATCATATAGTGGTTTGCTACAAGTCAGTCCCCCACAATTCTACACACAAGTTTTGTTTAAACTTTTCGTGTAGATCGCACAGAAAATATATTAATGAAAATAAAATGTCATAACGTGAAATGTAAAATTATTAAAAAAAAATGCTTTAATAAGATTTTCATACGTGACTAATTTATAGCAGTTATGGAGCATGTATGGAGCTCAAATTCAAGTTATCTCCATGTTTTACTTAACGCGTCGTTTGTCAATGCGCTATAATTGCTTCATCTTTAGTAAGAAATCCGTAATAGAAGGAATTTGATATCTAGAAAATGAAAAATAACTTCCGATCCAACATCTAGGAAACGTGCTCGTTACTTAGAAAGTTGTTTTCTAAAAAATAGGTAGTAGATAATATACAAAACAAATTGAAGATAATATCTAGTTTTCATGGAAATATTTTGCTTTGCCTATCTACTATAGTTTCTATAAAATTGTTTTAAATTCTAAATTTAAAATGACATGCTAATTGAGATCATAAATATATTTTATAGTAATATTGTTTAAATTATATTTAATTGAAAATTCTACCTAAAGTTAATGTCAATGCATAACAATACAAATAAAAAATGCATTTTTTTTACAAAATCAAAATGAATCTTGAAATCTGCACTGACAGGATTCGTCCAATTGTAAATTGATTTATATTGTTAATGCAATAAACTCTTCAACTACTTCTCGATTTTAATTTATTATCTAATTCTAGGCTTCGTTTATTTCACAAAGAAGGAGAGTGAGATAACATGAATCCGTCCAGCAATTTGTCTGCGGACTATCGGCCGTACAGCGGCGGACGACCAGCATGGGCCGTGGCTGCGGATGGCGCCAGCGACAACGGCAGAGATCTGGAAGACCAGTACGAGAGCGACCTGGTTGAGCACAGGGCGGATGTGATACCGGAACCGGAGAGAACCGGTTGCTGGTACAGCTTCACCAGGGTGATCAGAAGTGAGTGAAGAAAAACACAAATTTATTTAGAAACATAATTAAGCATCTTTCAGTTTTGTAAAATTAAGTACAAGAATATACCACAAATACTTTTTTAAAGGTGGGTGTTATTCCCAAAGCTCCCTTTTCTTCGTTTAGCTTATGAGTAATATTTGGTTAAGAATAACTGAAAGACAGTACACTGTTAAAAATAGGTATTCAAACATAAGTAAAATGTACTCATTTTTGATTACATTCGATGCTTATCTAGCTCCGGATACACAAATTTCACATTTGAAAAAGGCATATACTCAAAAATAAGTAAAAATTAATAAAAAAAATAGCAGTAGCTTGCCTATATAACAAATTGCAACGTAGACGTACCGGGAATCGAAACCATGTCTGCAGCACCATTGTCCACAGTCCTAGAGGTTCGGCTATCGAAGCGACATGAAGAAGTTATAAACCGAAGTAATGTTAAAAAGGTGTGCCAAAAAAAATGGGACATAAGGTAATTGAATTCCATTTAAGCAATCGACATCAAATAATGTGAAAAACCATCTTCTGAACAAATATTTTATGTTTGCTAGGTCGCTTTGTTAAAATGGCTTGAACAGAAGCTGAGATTAGCAATATTAAACCACACTTTCTTAAATTTGAGTACGTCATCGCTCATTTACGATGCAATTGTACTTAAAAAAAACAAGTACGTCCATGTACTCACTTTTAAGCACATTTTTTTTACAGTGTAACAATCCACTTAAAAGTTAGATTTCAAAACTGCGAGAGTGTATGCGTATATGTTATTTATAAAAGTGACACAAATTCCATATATAAATTATTTTGTACTTGAATATGTCATTTAATGAAAAAGCGAGAAACAGCGTGAATCTCAAATTATCGCTATTTGTTATACTTTTCACGTAGTTTTAAATGGTATTAAGCTAATAAGATAATTTTGAAGTTAAAATAAATTTTGTATTTTCTAATCTATAGGATTGTCAGTGTGTCTAAGGAATATTTTTATAACTTTGACACGTAATAAAACTTACAATAAATATGATAGCCAAGTTATGTTGCTTGAATATATAAAAGCAGCACATTAAGTTTTGTTATTTGTAAAGAAATTTTTTTCCAAAACGTTGACTAATTACTCAACCAATAATCGCATGTTCTGATAAAGAAATATATAAAAGTATACTTGTCAACTAGAGAAACCACAAAATCATAATTAGATAGATAGATAGATAGATAGATATGTTTATTGTAGTGGGCCGTAGCCCATTTACAAAGGTTGGCAACAAATTTTAACAAAAGCGGTTACAAAGTTTGATAACACAAAATACAATATAATACATTTTCAAAAAAAACAACTAAAACACAATTTGAGACAAATATACAAAAAAAAGACAAAAATAAATTACATGAACAATTAGAATTGGGTTTTAAATCTGTTATTCCTGCACAAGTTCACTGATCAAGTCCTCCCGGAATTTTAAAACAGATATTGCATAATTATAAAAACAAAAATATTCTTTATTGTAAAATTTTAGGATGGTTGAAATGTTACTGGGTTCAATTGATAAGTATTTTTGTCTGAATGCATCGTAAATAGGACAGACTAAAAAAACATGATCCCAGGTTTCATTTTCTGTTGTGTTACAAAACTTACAGGACTCGTTAGGAAAAATTTCGAAAGCAACTCCTTTAAAAAATATACGCGATTGACTGCAACGAATTTGTATAATAATTCTTTTTATAGTGATATCTATATTTGAAATTAAATAGTCTTCGATTAAATGTGAGTTTTTGATATATTTATACTGTGAGTGGTTGATACTATTGTTCATTGAAGCAAGATCATTTTGGGTGTATTGGTCGTGGTATACTTGTACAATCGTTGAAATGTAATGTTCAGCAACTTTATAGTCTTGCGAAAGCCAAACAAAATAAAAACCAGCGTTTTGTAAAATATTTCTTATCGAGATGGCCCAATTAAATTTATTGTTTGTGCAGTCAAAGGATAAATTATACATGTTTAAGTTACAAATTTTAGCAAACCTATCATCTGACATTTTGAGAAGGTGTATCCAGTATTTTAAAATTAAACGAATAAAAACTAAAGAGATCCTAGGATGACCTAATTCGAGTCTTAAAATATATCCAGGTATATAACGGGAAACTGTAAGGAGCTTTCTAACAAAAATACAAAAACATTTTTCTAGATTATTGTAGTTATTTATCGCCCAAACTAACCGAATTAATTTTTGCACCTGTCAATATGGACCAAGAAGTGTTTACTGCACTATTTGTTTTAGAAATAAAATAATTTTTGGCAAGATTAAAACAGCCAGATGAAGAAAATGGAATACCTAGATAAACATAACTAGAAACTATTTCCAATTCGTTATTGTTGTAAAAAAATTTGTCATGCTTAGATAATTTACCGCCCTTACGAAATATAACTATTTTAGTTTTATTAATGTTAACAGTTAAAGAGAAGTTATCACAGAATTTTTCAAGAATATTAAGTTTTCTTTGGAGATCCACAAAATCATAATTAGAAATGTCTTCGTCAACAAACAGTATTCAATCTAAATATTCAAATACCGATAAAACAATGACTCAACAATTAATAATCCCTGAATAATTATGTTAGTCGTACATAGTCATCTTTATCAGAGGCATACGTGGTCTGGTCAGCAGCAAACAGGAAAAAGTACCTTTGTTTCCAAATGAATTGATCGTTATTGTTTACTTCTAGTCATCATTGAGCTGAATCATTACCCTTAGACTCATATTAAAAAGGCTTTGAACTCAAATTCTTATAAAACGGAGCAATCGCAGATATAAAATGCATGCCTTCGTCCAGTGTTTACCATTCCAAGTCGCGTTGTTCTACTTAGCGGATACGTCACGGTTTTGATGAGAAAACGAATAAGAAATTATTGAACTTTGTCGGTTGGGCAGTGAACTCCACATTCTTTTAATTTTCCATCCCTCAAATGCTAAACTATCTAGTTTCAATTTCCCATTGATTACTTTTAAGATGAGTTGTCCTAAATATTTCAGCAATAGCAATGAATGTATTGCCCTAATTCAAAACTACAAATTGACGTAAAGACTATTCACTATGAACAGAACCTTAAATATATGTGAGATCTTTTTTTGTTTACACTACGTTCACTATTGTTGATAACTTTTTGATCTACATTCCTTTCGCTAATGTTATTTATTTTTTCCGGTATTTTTTTTTAAAGTGAAGACAGAAACATTTTATTCAATTTCTTTAAGATAAACTTCTAAAAATAATTCTTAGTTCAGCTGTTACCGCACCAAATAAGCAACGTATTCCAGTATTAGAGGTTTAAAACTCAAGTCAGCATATTTAGAGATGCTACAAGTCTTATAAACGATTTATCGTCAACTTATAATATAAATTAATAAAATAAGTTATTACATACTAGGAATGCATCGAATTTTTTTTATTAGAAATCGGTATACTGTCTATTTAATAGCCCAATCGAGTATTTGATTCAGCCGAATAGTTTTTAATTTGGCAATCGAATATAGGGACAGTATTTATAAAAGACGACAAAGAAAAACTTTTTTTTTATTTTAATAATTGAAAGTAAAAATTATCGATATATGAAATAAATGTATATGTATTGAACTACAATAGAAAGGCGATCATCAAAACTTTTGATAATTAAAATTTATCACTTTTAATTTCTTAAATTTAACACAAGAAATGTAGTTGCAATGTGCTTATAACATTATGCAGTTATTAATTATAATAAAAGTTTAATTATTGTGAGGTAGAAAATGTGTTTTTGCATTTTATTAAATTTGTATTTTCAGAGAGAGAGTGAGAGAAAGAGAGGTTGTAACTTATATTACGTTTTTTTTTCAAAACGTTCTTTGTTTCTGTAAATCAAGGTTAATTTAATGCTAATAGCAGATAAAGACACGGAATTTCTCGCTATTTTGATATCATTGTTTCAGTAGATGAGTCAGAATACAAACGATATTTGTGATTAATTAAAAATAAACTATTAATCTTAGTAAGAATATTTTTTCAAAGCATAAACTAATTCCCATTAACCATTTACTACACTTTTAGCATGATTTAATTATAATTCATTACAAATTCAGCATGTAAGAATACACTAAAAAGAGTTTAAAAAAAGAGTTATTATTTTTTTAATGGAAGTCTCTCTCTCCAACAATTTAAATTAAAATGAATATTCGTTTTAATGGATATTGATTAATTTTTAATGGAATCTGAGTAAATGTTAGCTAAAACAATACAACGTTTATTTTAAAGTTTAACTGCATTTGAAATATATTAGTATAAATTTATTTTAATGACTTTTATATACATACTAATAAATACTAAGGTTAGTTAAGAAGTGGTAAACAATGTGAGACCTAAACTCTTGAACATCCTAAATATTCGAATCTAAAACAATTATTTAAATGGGAATAGATTGCAGCAACAGTCTCAATAACTTTGTATAATCAAAGAGATCCGCACGTAATTTGTTCAGAAACGCCTCTACATAAAGGAATGCTAAGACCAATATTTAACTGCAGTTAATTGTATCTAGAAATGTTCTGTTCCACGTTTATATGACATTGGAATTTATTAGTTATTTGGCATAAAATATATAAAAAATAACAAAACATTTTATTTTTTGAATTTTTGAACGATTTTTAAAAAATTGTTTTCAATTTTCAACATTTTTCAACTCTTATTAATAATCTCGACATGTGCTTTATTTCAAGTTATTGCACTGTACAGCAGACATAGAAGTAGGCGGGAAGGTTTTAAGACACCTTTCGCACCGAGAAAGGAGCCTTGCCAACTATGCAAATAGCACATAAGCTGTTTACCGAGTTCTATTGTAATCCTAAAATGTGGAGTGGAATTGTATTTTATTTTTAACCCAGATTTGGAGAGAAATAACAGCTGCTCGATCGCACTCTCTTTCCATCTTTCTCCGAAATATAACTAGCGTTCTCCCACACACAGAGCAAACTTTGACTCGTAGTAACCTTTCGAAATTCGAGTGTGGACGAACAAGAAACAGTTTCCGGAAATTGTACAAGCATAACAAGAGATTCGTCGATTTAAGTTCTTGTTATCCTTTTCCTTGAGACCATTCTGTGAATGAATCCTGAAGTGTGGGGTACGTTTCTTTTGGCAGGGATGTGCGTGACGTGTAATAACCTTCACAGTCGGAAACATTCTTTTTTTTTCAACAAGAAATGCTGGTGATCTAGTTTTGAAAAATATATTTATCCTGTCTCATTGTGCCAGGAAACCGAGGGAACTGTTTCCGTCGTATGACGTAGATACTACGAACGTAACCGTCATTTGCGTTCTGAAAACGGAATGTTTATCAACAACTTGTTGCTTTTTTTTTTTAGCCGAACCATAATTATTTCACTTTTAAATAGGCCGAACGAATAAATGTCGTCTTGTATAATAAACAAAAAAAATCTATTACAATTTCGAATATTAAGAAAATTCAATTATTAGCAATTCGATATTTAAAAAATCAATATGTCATTAATGGGAGCAATTAAAAAAAAATGCAAGAAAATTAGGAACGATTTAAGGAATTTTTTTTTAGAACAAGTAAGCATAATTTTGGTGGCCCGTCGTTTTTGCATAAATTACCATTTTCTAGGAAATCAGTTAACTTGGTCATGTATTTAATTTGAAATGCTTTAAAGTAACTGGTTAAAACAATGTGTTAACCGTTTCTTTGTCGGCGTCCCACGCCATACGTCCAACAATGTCTGCCATGTGCAGTCTTTAGGAGACGGTACAAGCCAGTGGGCAGTATTGAACAGATGTGACTAAAGGGCCGGACAATTAGAATATAGTGTAAAATAAACAAAAATATTATGTTTTTATTCTCGAAAATGAATGTAACGGAAATTAGAAAAAAGAAAAAAGACCGAGGAGGGAAAGAAATTGCCAATTTCCTTAATTACTAAATTTGTTGATTACTTACTATAGTTGATATTTCTTGGGTAAGAAAATAAGATATAAACCATGCAACCTATATGAAATGTACAAATATTTTTTAAATAATCAAATATAGAGAATAAAGTTAATCTACTTTTAACCATTTTTACACTCGAATTGGGAGTGGGGGGGGGGGGGGGGGGGAGCTCAGACAAGCATCCGATGGGCGCGGGTTCAATCAGTAGAATGTGTGTAGTGAAATGTTTTTAATGTAAAATTTCTTCCTTTTCGTGACCAAAAAACATCCACCGTGTATAAGAGATTGGTACAAGTTAAATCTGATAGTGGTCATGTTCTGACACCTATTGCGGTTGCGTTGGGTGTCAGTTCAGGTGTTGACCTCTTCATCTGACCATACTTTTAAAAAATACTAGTCTGTGTTCCATCTGTGTTCCATTCCATATCTTTTCACATATAAAATTTATCATCTGTTGAATAGATCACGTGCTTTTTCTTCGCCAATATAAAATCGATTGTTTATCCTTTTCCGTTTATTCTCGACATCAGATCGCACTGTGTCCTTTAGCCTTTTTATTGTTCCTTTTTATAATTGGTACCTAACTTCAATTAGAATACTGTTCTACTTGTTTTACTGCTCAATAAGGAACTAATTTTGTTAATAAAATTAGGTTTTTAAAATAAACAATTAATTTTTTACAGAGGATTTCTTTTTAACTATTTTTTTTGATGTTTTTAATATTTCATTTACAAGCCGCGAGTTTTACTTCTTAATTAATTATATTTATTTTGATAGCTACCTACAAAAATCTAAATTGTTAAAATATTTCAAAATAAAACTCCAAATGATGGCATTCCATCGTTCTTTATTGTTGATAATATTGTAATAATTTACTATTTGTGTTCACTTTTTTTTTTTTACTCTACTGTTCAAATGCCAGTGAATAAACGATTAATATATGTTTTCAATTACTTTATGTTATGATTTTGACTCAGTTATTGCAAGCACACATTGCGCACGCTAAATAAAACACGAAATTATATCGGAATTATTATTTTTAATGTAAAGATATCCACGTATGTCAAAATATTTATTTTAGTTTGGATTAAGTTTTTCAAAATGCATGCATTTCAGTTTAACGTATTTGGACTAAGATATTTCAATTAAATAAAACTTTACATTCTTTAAAAAAAGAAAGTAATTATATTTTTGTACAGTGTTTTATCCCATGATACCAGGAATCGTAGACTACACAAATCACTTGCAAATAAATAAATACATTCGGTTTCGGTTATTTTTAAGAAAATGTTGCACAACTGAACATTTTGTACTTTTAAAGAATAAAGTTGCGATTTCACAAAACTTTCAAGAAATACAAGATACTAGTAGAAAAATACCCGTACTTCGCACGGGATTAAATGAAATTATATACTATAGGAATTAATCAAACAATTATTCTCTAAACCAAAGTCTAGAAAGACTTATATTAATTTAGATTTTCAACTCCTCAGTATTTTAATGTTAAAATGTAACCATTCTTGGTATAGTATAACTTAAATGAAGTATAACTTAAAAATGTTCTTTCAAAACTTTTTTCGAAAACTCTTATTATTATTATATTAAATATTTATTTTGTCAATTATTTAAAGCACTAAACATATTTTATTAATTTAGTTTAAATTACTTTATTGTTGTGAACATATTATGATTTTATAACTATGTTGATGCTATTTCTTTTTAAATGGACATTTTTTTTTAAAAAGTGGCTTTTAAAGCCGTTATATATATTTATTTAAAAAAGTAAACGGAATTGTAAAACTACGATCCTCAGTTGCACAACTTGAGGGTAAATACTTATATATACATTTTTAGCCTTTCATACGCAAGGGAAATATGTGTTTTGCGTGCCACACACATACAGACACTTTCTTTTATTATTATAGATGGGTAGCAGCGTTATTAGTGGTTTAAGTTTCGAAATACTACTGAAGACTTTAAGTCTCCTACAAGGACGAGATAAACGCACACGAGCTTTTGCAGGTGGCTATGTGATTGGAGCATTCAAACCACATGATTTGAATCCACCAATCGCCGAGCCATCTACAAACGCGCATGCACGTTTATCACGTCTGTGTAGAATTGGCCTAATTTGGAGCAATGGTACAGCTCTAGCTAAATAGTCGCTATGACGTCACTTTGTTTATAGTTGTTTCGATCTCAGTGGTTTAGATAAGAAAATTGTTCAACTCGCCCGAACTCATTTATTGATTCACCAATTTTGAGGGGCGGTGCCCAACTGCCAACTAATTGGTGTTATATATTTTTATACATACAAATATCTACTTCACTTGAATATGAATTTATAGATATTAAAATAAAGCGTTTAAATCAATTATAAAATAATTTATGGAAAAAAATTAACTTTACTTTAAAAAAAATATATTAGTATAAGTTTTATTTAAATTAGCATATTGTATAAAGTAGAAATCGTTTTTATCAGCATATTGTATAAAGTAGCATATTGTATAAAGTAGCATATTGTATAAAGTATTAAATTAGCGTATTGTATAAAGTAGAAATCGTTTTATCAAAAATTTAGCTCTGTGATACTATAGTCAACTTTTATTTGTAGCAATAGAAAGATTCCAATGAATTGCAAAAAAAAAAGCTTCTGTACTTTTGAAACATTGACTTTTTACGAGCTCGTGTTGTCATTTATTTTAAAGCTTATCAACTGATATCGAAGCACTAAAAGTCTGTAACTAATTATTCGGACAATGTTTTTTCAGAAGTTCAGGAGTGTGTAGTTAGGATTTCTAATACCTTTTACCGAAAAAAGAAGAAAAAGGAAAAAAGAAGTCAAATATTTTTGCAGGTTTAAAAGGCGCTTGAACTTTATTCTTTATTGAACTCCTGGAAAGTTATTAAGATTCCCACAATACTAATCATTCACTAAAAAAATAGGCATTTATAGGAAATACCTATACCATTTTTTTCGAATAAAAATATTTTACGGGCGAAATATTACTGTTACTACGAAACATACGAAAATTGCATCTCTCTTTATTGATAATCAGGTTAGTAGTATCTTAAATAGGATAAGTATTAAAGTAAACTTGGTCCTTTGGCCCTAATAAGGTGCTAAATGGGATACCTTCATCGTAAACAAATTCAGTCAACGTTGTTTGACTTAATTGACAAATCATAGTTCATGATATTAATTTCCTGAATATAAGTGTACATTTATTTGTAAATAAATAAATTCGGTATAAAATATAAATATATACTTTTAATACAAAAAGAAAAACTGATAAGAAACTTTTAAAATGTGGATTTTGCTGATTTTTTTTTTCACAAAGCGATCCCGGATAATTGGCAATCCACTTTGTTTGATCTGGATAACTGGAATTCGGAGTTTTACTGTATAAATATTATACCTTTGTAAAATTAGACATTTATCTTTATATATCTTTTTAAATAATTGCGTTAGAGAAGTAATTTAGTTTATTTCCTACACAGCTAAGAATTTAGGACTGATTAATGACGGTCGCAGTGTTCTAAATATGTGATACGGGTACTACAATACCTCTACCTTTATCGTATGTATGGGCTATTGCTATAATCATCATTATAAAGGAAACAGCGACAGTACAACCTCGTGGCATAACGACAAGGATAAAATCTATAAAAAATTTGAAAAGTCATTCTATAGTTAGTTTTAGATTTTAACTGTTGCATCATGATGACTAGTGCTTAAATATTTACGACAGTGTGTTTTATTTAATTGTAGAGATTGTTTAGAAAATTAACAATTTATTTCGTTTGCGCCAAAAAAATTCAAGTAATACAAATAAATAAATATTTATTATTTTATACTAAACGTTATGTAATACTACAAGCTTAATAACTTCTGTATTCAATATCTCCATTTTTGAAAATTTAAGTTGTAGACTAGCAAAAGAAAATTTTAAATTTGGGAGGGAGCGTGCATGCAAAACCAAACAAGTCAAAAAATATATATAAATATTGAAATAAGTATTGAATTTTATATTTAAAAAAATATCTATTTCCGTTTTTACAACAAAAAAAAGAAGAAAAAAATATATACCTTTTATTTTAAAACTTGAAAATCCGGAGTTCCAAAAAAATTATGCATCTACCAAATGTTTTTGAGATTTTCCTCTATTTGCGAATGTATGACATGTTTGTTTTTGCATGCACGCTCCTCAATTGAAATTGCGTGATTTGAAGAATTTATGTTAAACGATTTAAACAAAATTTATGTCAATAGTGATGATGATCGTTTTGTAGTCTTTCCAAAACAAATTTTATATACATTTCGTGTTTTGTTTTAGCGGTCAATTGCATGCGTTTTAAAATTATTTTTTTTCTATTGTTTTTAATGAATTAAATAGGCTGTATTAAAGTTAAAATTTTATATATTTCAATATTTAAGTTCTATAGAATTTAGGGGAATGAAATTATTTTTAAAAAAATCTTCCAATTGTATATATTTTATTTTCATAAATATTAATTGTATTTATTTATTTACATTTATATATGGTGTAATTTCATTAAGTGCTGAGTTTGATAATGAAAGACATTTCTAACCTTAATTTTTTGACTTCATGAAATTTAGATGTATTAGAAGAATTTTATAATATCTTTTAAGATTCTTGTAGGTATTTCCAGATCATCTCTAAAATGAGTGTTATATTTATTAGCTGTAGTGTTGTTGAGTTTTTATTCTTGCATATGAATATTTGTAGGTATTATATGAATATATATTTTTTTACTTATTAAGTTTAAATTATTATTGCCAAATATAATACTTGCATCGTATTATTTACCACACAACAGTGTAGCAGTCCAGGGTCATAGCTAGGACTAATGATTGGGCTGGGGCCGGAGAGAAGCCTTACAATTATCATGGGGGGGGGGGGGGGTGATAAGCCTTAAAATTACTATCAGAGGAAGGGAGAGAAGCCTTAAAATGGCCAAGTCAAATATGGGGTTTTACCAACTTTTTTTAACGTCAAATTACCCAAGAGTCTGGTAATTTACTTATTTTTACCTACTTGGATGGGAAATTGTTAACCCGACCAGACGTTAAATTTATTAAAATGTTGTTATATTTTACAATGATTTAACTAGTATCATTTTCATTATAACTTTCAGTGACACAAAAGTTCATTCATTGATAATCGCTATTACATTCAATGATTAAAACTACCTTCCGTGAATGATCTGTTCATACATTGATCTCTCTGTCATTATTTTCAATGAATCAAGACACTTGGCCATAACGCCATAGAGTAGTGGCGTTCTCGGTTATTTACTTCACAACATTTTTTCATGATCGGAAGATCGTTTGTAAATTTCTGTAGACTTGGCAAAATCAAAAACCTAGTTGTCAAACTTGTGAAAAATTTAGCTTTTTTTTAATGGAACTGTCCCCCCCTACCGAAAGCCCTGCAACTATATTCTAATTATTATTAAATATTATATTATATTATCGATACTACTAGTTTGATAGCTCCCCAAAATATCACCAGCATTTTATCACTATCCACTAAATGATGGAATCTAAACTGCGCAATTTGACGTAAGCGGCAAAGGCCAATAAAATCGTCACGGGCATTTGCCCCTGATCACAAAGCATGTCCGGTTCGTGTTGATCTAGTCTCCATAGGGACCGCAGTCTACGGACCGCAGCCGGACTCATTTGCCGGATTGAGCAGTGAAATATTAAATTATGGGCGGGAAAATAGCGGGCTTTCCTAGCTCTTTTGTTCCACATAATGAGGGTTGCGTATGACTACTACCGATGGAAAGTGATGTTCCTGTGTTCAATTTCAGCTAATTTGTTTTCTCGGTTCTATTCATTTCGTTAATGGAGGAAAGGATTCATTATTTTGAGAAAAGGTCGCGTCGACCTTTTGGGTCCGAAGGCTTGAATTCCATTCGACCGAGACGGTCTTCATTATGGAACGCGATTCCAGAAAAAAACATCGATTACTTAATCGTTGTAAAAACAAATCGTCATTTATCTGAAAAACACTGATGTAATATAACAAAATAAATATTTTAAAATCAATTTTCAATCATTTTTTTTGCTTATTGAAATGCTCATGGTGGTCACAAATTATTGGGCAGTGGGCATTCTTCGGCTGTTTAACTGCAAATAATAAACCATTCTTTTTACTATACTATAATTACAGTAGAACTCCAGTTATCTGGATCAAACAAAGCGGATCGTCAATTATCCGGATATCTTTTTGAGAAAGAAAAAGAAATAATCGAAGTCCACATTTTAAAAGTTTCTTATAGGTGAATGATATTATTTTTAATAGTCATTAAATTACTTTACATACTAAAGCAAAATTTGTTTTTTTTCTAAGAAATAATCAATTTTTCGTGGATTATTTAATTATTCGGATATTCGATTTTCCGAATGGGATCTGGTCCCAATTGATACGAATAATTGGAGATCTACTGTACTTTGTTTTTTGTTACTAAAGCTGAGCGACTTGTTTAAAATATAAGCTAAGTAGTGATGCAAAAATACTGTTTTATATGCCAATTTGATACAGCCAAAACATGACCTTCACCCAACAATTTTTTATCATCCAGTATATAAACGAAAAAGGTTGCATTCTTATGAAATAGCTATTATTTGCTTAAAATATTATTTTATATCTCTATTAGTGCGTATATTCAGAAAAGTTATTATGTAAATTTAGCTTTTATTCTCACTTTACAAAATAACGTATAGTGTATTTTATACTTTTTATGCCGCAAATTAAACATAAACAGTGAATCTTGAACACTGTAAAATACTTTCACCGTCACAAAAAAGAACAGCTCTATTTTTTTAGAAATGAAAAACATAAAGTTCTTTTTAGCACTCAACAGTTTACCAACAACGAATTTATCACGTCGAACAATCGACCAAAACGAGAAATTAATAATCACAATTTCAAAAGTTCCGTTAAAGCTATATTCTTAAATTTTAAACAATCACGATATTTTGAGTGATATATGTAATGCTAAGAATCGAGTGCTTTTAGTGTTATTATTATTGAGCTTCATATTTAATCTAAGAAATCGTATTCGTATATTTTTAACCAAGGTGTTTGTAATTGAAAAGGGAAAAAAATACTTACCAGTTTTCATATGAATACGCTGGGTAAAAAACACAATCAAGGTTTTATTGGCTTTCTAAAAGGACAAATGATTGACTGAAATAAGTTGTTTGGCCTGACTTCTATCTGATTTGAGATTTCACTTTTAAACAACAATCAAACAAGTTTCTCGTGCTGTTAACGCCCACATTTTGAGTTAACATGATTGAGAAAGGTCAGGTTTAAAGCAGCTCATTTCTTCAATTGATACTCGGATGACTTTGAGAAGGCTAAGAACAACAAGCAAGAAACAAGATATTGGAGCATGCAATTGAGAGCCTGCTATAAGAAATTTAAGTCCGTATGCTCTGAAATATCGTCAATTTTATGGGAAAAAATTAACTTTACTTTAAAAAAATTATTAATATAACCTTATTTAAATTTGATTAATAAGGACAGAGAATGAAACATTTTCAGCTAAAGTCATTATTTAGCCAGTATAGAACCGTTAACCAACGAATTAATTTGTATTAATCACATCAGTTGCTCGAAAGTATTTTCAGTAACTAATTAGTCAGTTATAGAAATCTAACTGAAAATTGTAATTGTATAATTTCGGTTTGTCTGTCTATCTGACATTTAGACAAATACATACAGTAGAACGCCAATTATCCGAACTCCAGTTATCCGGATCAAACAAAGCGGATAGCCAATTATCCGGATCGCTTTGAGGTGAAAAAAGTCAGCAAAATCGACATTTGAAAAGTTTCTTATCGGTGAATTATATTGTTTTTAATAGCCATTAAATTACATTATTATAAAACAAAATTGTTTTTTTTTACATTGAAATAACTTTTATTCGTTAGTTATCCAATTATCTGGATATTCGATTATCCGGATGGGATCTGGTCCCACTTGGTCCAACTAATTGAAGTTTTACTATATACTATTTTGAACACGATTAAATGTGTGCAATGCAAGTGTATGATATCCTTTTCCGTAAGAAATCCATTCCGGATACATTATAGGTCAAGACTGATATGTTGTTTCGGAAATGAAGAGTAGGACGTTTAGTTTATATGTTTGATAAAGAAGTTTATAATCAACATGACATAAAACCGATTTAGGATTTCTCTTATCAGAACCTTTCACATATAAACGCACTCAATATAATTTTTAAAAAAAACTAATTCAGTTATTTATCCGTTATTTTCCATCAAGGTATAGAGTGTTATTTTCTTTAAATTAATGTTTGATGTGAAGTTTTTTTTTAAATTATCTGGATATTCCATTAACTGGATGGGATCGGGTCCCAATTGATCCAGTTAATTGAAGTTTTACTGTACACCATTTTGAACACGATTAAATGTGTGCAATTCAATTGTATGCTAAAATCAGCTACACAACATCAGGATAGAAACAACAGGTCACGCTTTGAATTGAATACTTTTCAACACTATAACTATAGTGGAAAATTGCACGATTGACACAAATTTGATCTCGTTCGATAGGAAATCAGGCGCCGATACGTGTAAGACGTTGAATTAAAGAAAAGCATGTACTCGTTGGGGATGGAGGCTTGCATATCATCTTTCTATTGGCGATGTTTTTATTAGAAACCAATCTCATTTTCTATAATCCTTTGAAAAAAAAGTCCCACGTAAAATCCTTCTGGCCGTGCTCCGACACAGCCACACACCATATATTTTTTAAATTTGAAACGTTGGATTTCAGCTTTTAAAACTTGTCTTTGAAAAGCTGAAATCCAACATTTATCCGTATACTCGTATATAAATATTTTCAGGCTCATACAATAACAACTCAAATCAATCGCCAAAAGTCTTAATTGATACTAATCCCAAGAAACATCTTACACGTCATACAATTTAATTGCTTCTGATTACTGGGACATTTCCAACTGAAATCCGATCTCTTTCTCAAAAGCCTTTCCTATTATGACTTGGTGACTGTAATACTTCCTGGTTCACGAACTTCTTGAATACTTAACTTGTTAGCCATTGTTATTTCTGCGCTCTGAATAGACCACATTTAAGCCATCCTCTTGACTGCGGAATGTGATTTTTTTTTTTTTTTTTTTTTTTGCAAAGAATACGTTATTTCCATCCCAATATAGGACCCATACATTTTTATCTAGATTCCCCAGATATCCCGTGCTCCAAGTTTTTGTGTGGAATGCATTCACTATTTCTATTTTACATTTTTATAACTGGAAATACATAACCAGAAACTTGTAAGGATTGTCTGCGCAACAACGATTTTTTTTACGCAGATATGTTTGTTTTTTAAATTTGTATTGGAACTACTCAACTCGTTAAACAAATTTCTGTAACGTTTTACAGCCAAGTTGCTGCCAAATAAGTGGTTCTCCCTTCGAGCATGGTTCCTTCCTAAAAACATAATCTTATAATATCGCTAACATCAAAGTGAGGCCAACATGTATGGTCTCAGACACGTGTTATTTATATCATTCCATTCATAAATTTTCACTCTTACACATTTCCCAATTCATCAACCAATCGCGAGTATTTTTTAATTCATAATTTTGAAAAGAAGTCACGTGTCTGAGGCCATTCGGTCTGAGATGTTGGTTTCACGATTATGACGTCATATTCGCTCTACTACAGGTCATTCATGCTCGAAGGGTTCTCCACCTCTTTCGCTCACGTGCACTGTTAAAAATAAGTACTTAAAAATAAGTCAAATGTACTCATTTTTGAGTACTTCTGATGCTTATCATAGCTCCGAATGCATAAGTTTCATTTTTAAAAAATACATGTACTAAAAAATGAATAAAAACAGCAGTTTCTTGCCGACATAGGCTGCCTTCATAAATCACTTTAAAATCAACAATTACACCGCCACGTACACCAAGGGGTACGCGTACCACATGTTGAAAACTTCTTCTCTAGATGATTCGCTAAATTATGATTGAATTATTATACTAAGGATTAAATTCATTGAAATTTACTTATCCTTTTGACAGAAAACTTCATAAATCAATGCTTACGGCTTTATAGAAAGAAAACAAATCAAACTATTATGTCTTAATTTGAAATATTTTCCGATATTGAATTAAAGGCACATATGAGACAAAGTATTATTTTTTAAATATTTTTTTTAATCAAAACTGAAATAAAAAACTCTTAAAATCTATAAGTCTATATAGTGAGAAAGTTTCTCAATGGTTTTGTTATTGATGAAGACAAATTCTTAAAGGGATGTTGAACTACCTTTATTAGTTTAAAAAAGTTATCATTGCAAAAGAAGAAGAAAATCAATGACATTTCGATATTACCTTTTTTTCTATCTAGACGGAGACTCGATCTGATAGTATACGGATTAACAATTTATTATATTTTGTAGGAATAAATGTGAATTTTGCTTGTTAGAAAAACCTCCCTAATTAAAAGATTTTATTTTTAGTCGCATTTAGAAATAGGAAATATTATATTATATAACAAGCTATATTTTTCATAACTGTAAATTTTTGTTAAATAAACATACAAATTCAGAGAAGTTATATATTTAAATGGCTGTTATTCATTAAAAATAACTATTACTTAAAAATGTTCGTACTTATCCATTTGGGGCTTCATAAAACAAGTTATCTGTCAATGGAGTTAACCTTTAGAAAACGGGTATTTTAATTTCTATTTGAAATATCGACTAGCCATCCTGTAAAGGCATATTTGACAGCGTAGACAGTCAGGCATAATTTTTCCGAATAATCATTATCAATTGCAAATCAGTGATATTCAAAAATATTATTGATCTTATTATATTAAGTGACTAAGCAAAATTTTATCTAAGTCTATTTTTTTTTACTACTACATCATAAATGTGTCATGACTTGCAACCTCACTGATATATACTTTGTAATAATATTCATTATTTAAATGGCTGTAATTTAAATTATAATTAAGATGCTTCTCTTTATTATTATTTTATATGTAAAATAACCAAGTTTAAAAAAAAAATAAAGGAATAAGTAATAAATATATAAAAAAAATTATAAAGTGTTATGTTTTTCTTTAAATGGCTTGATTGCTTTTAAGGGGGTCCGATACCTTCGACATTTTTTTCTTTATTTTTATACTTGTACAATCCAATTTTTTTTTCTCTTTCTAAATATGCATAAAAAACCATTTTAAGACCCTCAATTTTTTTTTTTAAATTGCACATTTATTTTTAAATTAAAATTTTAGTAAATTTTTTAACAATTTTAAAATTCCTACTCCTTTTTGGTTTTTCAATATTTTGAAGCAATTTTTTTATTTAAGATCTTGAATAATATGTAAATAGATGTATGCATTCAAATTTTGATTCAGATACATCACTTTAAAAAAATAAAATATATTAGAAATTTTGGAAAAAAAATCAAATTCCATTTTAAGTGGTTTTAAAAAACAAATTATGGTAAAAATAGGAAATCTGAATGCATACATCTATTTAAAATATATTTATCTTGCTATACACACAAAAATTATGATTTTAAGTATAATAGTAAAAAAGCCTTAGCATTTTTAGTGTTCATTAACTTTCAAAACCACGAAAAGAGATATTTGCTTTTAAAGTTTACATATGATACAACTATGTTATAGGAACACATCATTAAAACATTCATAACTAAAAAAGTAATAGGAATTTTTTGAAGCAGTTTTTTGTGAGTTATTAAGATAAGTTTGAATATTATTTTTTAAATATAAAAAAAAATGACTTTTTTTTGCGAATTTTGGGTATCGGACCCCCTTAATGTGATTTTGAATTATCAAAAGGAATTTTTATAATGAGTACGAATAAAAGAAAATTAGAGATTTTATGAATTGATAATTTTGGTACAAACCAAAATTATCAATTCATAAAATCTCTAATTTTCTTTTATTTTGAAAATTTTTCTTCAACCATCTTTTCATATGTTATTACACTACAATATATCAAATACAAAGCTTTTTGTTCAATTATTGATGGAAGCAAAAGATATTTTAAAAGTGACTTTTAAGCTTTTCAGAGTATAGCCAATAGCTAATTATCCGAAGAAGCAATACTTTGTGAATAGAAAGACTACTCGGATGAAAAAATTGATAGCTCTCTTTTTCTGAAACCAATGCGCCAGAAATAACTTTTTTTTCTCAGCTTGCTGAATCCAATGCGCCAGAAATGATAACTTTATTCTCAGCTTGCTAAAGCCAATGTTCCAGAAATTGTAACTTTTATTCAGCTTGCGATACAAAACAAAATGTTACTGACATTTAGCTTTTGAGAAGAAGCAAAGGCGTACGAATTTAATCACTACCAATATATACTAGGCACTACCTGTTGTATATCCTTCTAATTCCAGTTAAGTGGAACAATTACTTATGTTTTTTATTTAAAAAAAAAAACAGAATTAATAACATATTTATAGAATTTGTTAATTTCTTTTTCAGTGCAGAACAATAATTAGTAATTGTAAAGCGCGAAATTTGCTTGAGAATTAATTTTGCTTGTTGCATTTCTAAACACAGTATTGCCTTTTGCAGGTCTATGGGCTACTCGGCAAATGAAAGGCAAAGAAGATGACAAGGAATGGATTGTGAAAGTAACTCTGCGAGAGCTGTTTACCTACATCGTCTTTTTGGTGCTCCTTTCCGTCAGTAAGTACAGAATTCGTAACTATAATCCCTAACGACACACGCAGACCTTGCTTTAATTTTGAAGTGATTGTGGTAGTATGCACGTCAAGAATTTGTATCAATGTTAAACCGTTACATTTAAAATTTTAGAATTCGATTTTTAAACGTCTCTTTTTAATTTAATTAACTGTGAGGAATTGTGAAAACCAAACTTATACGTGGCTCAAGTCAAATTTGGCGATTTTTGTTTTATTGCAGATTATGTCATAAATTTTTTTTTCTATCGAACCATACCATCAGAATACACTAAAACAAGCCTTTACAGAGAGCTATATAAGTCCAAGTCCAAAGTTTTAGTAGAGTTGGATTAATTTGTTTCCTCTCCTGTAAAGTTGACCATATTTGACTTAGGCTCGTCTGGCTCTGAGGTATAGAATTTACGGATCTCTTCTAAATACCCCTAGCCGAACGCTTTGAAAATTACCGGTTCATTGTCAAATTGAAGGATTTATAAAGAAAGATATTGAAAACAAATGCTTTTTTTTGTAAGTTTACATTTTCCTACATAAAACCTTTAAAGTTTCGCATTTTCCCTTCATTATTTAAAAATTGAGTTTTTTTTGTATGCATTTTTGAAGGTTTGTTACAAAAAGTTTGTTCTTTAAAAAAAAAAATGCAGTTTTCCTGCATAAAACCTTCAATTTTAAAACTTTAATGAAGATTTTATGCCGACATTTTTGCTGGGACCTTTAAAGTAATCCTTTTCCGGCAATATATACTTCAGTATTAGCATTTAACCTTGATATTTAGAAGTTTCGAGAATGTTTCACTGTAAAAAACAAAGTATTTTTTTAATGCAAAAATAATTGCAGAGTATATAAATACAAATAACTCGCAATTCAGAACAATTATAGACTGGAGACGTTTCGAGACTGAGCTCATACATTTGCAAATATTTTCTAAATCTAAATTTTTATTCTTTTGCGATATAAGGATTTTTCTTCTTTCTATTAAAAGTGAACGTTGATTATTACGCTGTCATTGCCTTGAAAATCGCAAAACTGGAATAAAAGAATAATAGCAACAAAGGATTGTTTATATCTTTTAACCAAAGCTTTCCAGAGATCTGCACCATTGTTTTGAACCAGATACCGTGGTGTCCTACATTCCGTGTCCTTTCTCGTTTTGCAGTGACCTTCGGAATGATGAGCCCGGCCATGTATTTCCAGACGAAAGTGATGAACGAACTGTTCCTGGACTCATCTTTTGTGGATGGTTCTGGAAATATGAGAGAATCCACGCAGATGACCGATTTCTGGAAGGTAAACCCTATTTCCACTCCCAGCAAACTGCAAAAGCTCTCAATCTTAGAGAAAAGCATTAAAATGCTTAAGTAGAATACGTACAATTTTTTTGATGATTCGAAAAGTTGTATATCTTGAATAAAGCACATAACTGTTTTTGAAACACACACAAAAAATAGTTAGTTCAGTTTAATTTAAAGATTTCACGTCGAATTTTTCGTCTTCGTCTTATACAATCGTCGAATAGAATAATAGCTAACTGGTAATAATTGTTAATCCTATCTTTTATTTATTTAATTAATCTATTCTTACAAATATGACCAAGTTTAGATACAGATTATGGAATTAATACTTCAAACTGTGGCGCCATCTGCTATTATTTTACAGAGAATAGATTGATAGTAACAATACGTCCAAATAATTTGAATAGAAACTAGAAAAGTTATGAATTATAAAAATAGCACTGCTGAAGAAGTTAATAACCAAGTGATACCCATACTATGAAAATTAAACTCTGAAACTCGCAGGAAACTGGATTTTCTCCGCAACAAGAGTTGAAACTTTGCTTCTATCGTTAATAATAAATATATTAATTATGATATATTCAAAGCAGAAGAGTCGAAAAAAATAAATCCAGATTTTCGTGAAAACTGAATCGTTCAATTTATATTCAAATTAACTAAAGCGAAAAATCAATTTAGAACATGAAGATTAACGTGGGATGAAAGAACCTTAGTTGAAAAAGATATATGCTTATAATGAATGATTTCAGCTTTGTGTGTCCATGACAAACTAAAAAATAATAAACGTACATACTAATAAAAGCCGCATTAAATATAATTGTTATATTAAATAAGTATTGAATAGCTAATTTACCCGTATATTATATGTTTATTAAAAAATACTGAATTGTTTTACATATCTGCCAATTTCATCGATAATTATGTAGATTTTAACATTATTCTTTTGAAGATTTATTTAAGTGTTTTTAGCATTTCACTGGATGTAATTATGGTATTTTTTATGGCTAACTTTTACGTGTTCCTTGTTCAGTTCGCCAAAGACGTCCTGGTCGAGAACCTGTACTGGGAGAACTGGTACAACGACCAGGAGATGGGTCACGACGACCGCAACATTCTGTACGAAAACCGGCTGCTGGGCTCGCCCCGCATACGCCAGATCAGGGTCCGCAACGACTCCTGCAAGGTCCACACGGACTTCAAGAAGGCCATCACCCAGTGCTACGACGTCTACAATCCCCACATAGAGGACCTCGAACCCTTCGGCCTCATGAACGGATCGGCGTGAGTTGCTTTGCACAACCATCCTCTTAATTTCTTCCAGACTTTTTTTTAAAGTTGCCTTTGGGTAACCACCAATTGTTATGTTAATTTAGATGTTGGAACCATGGTAGTACACAAAGTAATAAATTATCCTTTCCTATACTTTAAGAAATTAAAATCGAAGTACTAATTGAATGTGCTGGTTTTATAGCTGTAGTATGGCATCAGTAATTCTTTTGCTACTAGGCGTCTACCCTCCACTCTTTGGTATAATTTAAATTGAAGATAAACAAAATGTAAAGTTTTTCTTTTTAGAAAGTCAGAAACGTATTTTACTTCTTAATTATGGATTGTGAGTGCATTACGCCACTATATTGCTAATTGCAAATTTGGCTTGATTTTGTTAACACTTACAGTACGTAGACGTTTAGTCTTTAGGCATTAAGTCATCTTTAAAAAATTAGGTTTAACTACAAAATTTTGATTATGGTCAAGGTTTATTAAAATGTTGTCACAATTTAGTGATTTCATTCACAAACTTACAAAATAATCAAAGCTATGGACTTTAGGCACTACTAGGCATCATTCTTGCAAATGTTAGTTTACGATGTACTACGATAGGTAAATTTTTTAGAGGATTTTCTTCTTTTTTTTTGTCCTTTTTGCATATGTGTAATCACATAACATTGTATTTTCCAGGTGGGTGTATCACACCGAGAAGGAGATGAACGGTTCCAACCACTGGGCACTCCTGGCTTCTTACTCTGGAGCCGGCTCCTTCAGGGACCTGGGAGTGACCAAGAAAATGGCGCTGGCTCGCCTCGAGATCCTCAAGCAGAATTTGTGGATATCCCGCGCCACGAGGGCGGTATTCATAGATTTCACCGTCTACAACGCCAACCTCAACCTTTTCTGTGTAGTCAAGTGAGTTGTGGTGAAAATATACATATATTGAGTTGCTTACTATATATATTGCGATGTAGCTTATTAAGGAATTGCAATAGCCTCACCAGACTCGAGGTTCCCCAGTTCGATTCCTTGTAAGTTTACTCGAATAATAATTGCGCGTATAATCTGGTGTAGAGCAAATTTCGTCACGCTGGTCGTGGTATGGAAATTTGGAGAGTGGAGTGCCAGCTTATGTGTTATCCTCCTTGTCACCTGACCATGGCTCAAAATGACGAGGCGGTGCTCCGGCTCTTTCCAACTTGAGTGGGTCAACATTTTTATGTCTCGGAACTATAACCCCTTTTGCACAGCCCTGCTGACAAGCATTCGACAATTA
This sequence comes from Troglohyphantes excavatus, assembly GCA_963932185.1. Classification (NCBI taxonomy): domain Eukaryota; kingdom Metazoa; phylum Arthropoda; class Arachnida; order Araneae; family Linyphiidae; genus Troglohyphantes; species Troglohyphantes excavatus. The sequence continues at coordinate 38,958,287 of OZ010667.1, forward strand.
CAGACGTGGGTCCAAGAACCAAACAGTTCTACTTCCCTAGTTCGATTCCCTGTAAGGTTACTCGAAAACACATATAAAGAACTGATACGCGTATAAGCTGGCGTTGGTCAAATTTCGTCACGTTAGTCGTGGGAGGGAAATTTGGAGAGTGGAGTGCCAGCTTATGTGTTATCCTCCTTGTCACCTGACTATGGTTCAAAATGACGATGCAATGTTCCCGGTTCTCTCCAACTTGTGTGGGGTCAACAGTTTTATGTCTCAGAAATATAACCCCTTTGCACAGCCCTACTGACAAACATTCGACAATTGAAAATGTTGGAGCAAGAACCAGGCAGCTCCACGGATTTACACTTTTTCATTTATTCGTATAAAGAAAATATCTTCTATCAATTGGTGCAAGAACCAGACAGCTCTAACCAATGACTATAAAGATATAAAAGAAAAGGAGATGCACTTTGTATCATATGATGCACGAAACGTACAGTGTTTTTGGAAACTGGAGCTGCTTGCCTCTTACACCCATGTCTGCAATTGCCATAGCTTTGCTTAGAACACATTATTTTCGGAGTTCTCGATTGAAATGCTTAAATTTTCCGATAAATCAGATATTTATCTTGTGACCAACAAATGTGAATAATAGTATCTATCTCATGTTATAATTTCTCAAAGATTCGAGTTCACAATGTTTACTAAGTTAAAATCAAACTGATGAAGACAACCCAGCATATACCTGATACAATCATATGGTATAAGCAACCTTCCTTAATCAGAGCAATACCCTTATTTTTTAATTGAGCTATTATTTTGCTCTAACCATTATTTGTTATCCAATCCGAATAAATATCTACCGAGATTCAATATTATGCATATTGTATACCACTATATGTGCCTATGCAAAACATTTATTTTCAATTGCAGATTGGCGTTCGAGTTCCCAGCCACCGGAGGCATGATTCCTTCGTGGAGTTTCCGAACTGTGAAGCTGCTGCGTTATGTGAATCCTTACGACTACTTCATCATGGCATGCGAAGTGTGCATTATATTCTTCATACTCTACTACATCGTGGAAGAATCTATCGAAGTAGGTTCAAGTTTGAAAAAAGCTGTATACTAGATACAGGGTGGTAACATAACCTGGAAAAACCGGGAAATCAGGGAATTATCACGGAATTTTTTTATTCTGGAAATATCAGGGAAATTTTCAAAATTTCACATAAAATCAGGGAAATTTTCAAGTTTGGATCATTAAAACGGCAATTGTCGTGTATTATGCCCTCTGTTCTGGGTAATTTAGTTGTCCATATTTCCTTTTAGTTCTGATTTTTTTTAAGTATGGTTATGCGCATTTTCATATTTTTAGTTTTATTTTTGTAAAAACGTGAACCATATTTAAAATTATCTACAAAAGAAATAATTTGAAAAAACTTACTTTTTTGCATTATCTGCTTCCAGAGAACATGTTTAATTACTATTATTCCTCTTGCAATTGCGTAGTTTGTGTTGTATCCGTAAATTATTCTTTTAACTGTCAATAAGCATTGCGTATAATTTTTCATTTATAATGCAATATATTTATTGGAACGTTGTAGCGTGGATAATTTATTTCTATACAAACCATGTATTGCAACATTTCTTAATGTAATTGTAAAATCAGGGAAATTTTTGTGACACCACCATGGAAATCAGGGAAATATCAGGGAACTTTTTTCAGAATGTTGTTGCCACTCTGTAGATAATTCCAACCGGAAAATGTAATTTTATCAAACACACTAAGATCAGGGTTGTAATGCTAAAAAAAAATCTTCCCTGCATGCAAATTTTCCTATCATGGCCGGTACGCCGTTCCTGCCTCACTACACCCCTGTTCATTGGCCATCTATCGATCATGCGATGAAAACAAACAAATACAAGAATGTCACTACACACTTAGAAACGACTGTTGGAGGAGAGAAAGAACAAAAAATTCGCATCGATGGTGAAAATTTTAACCCTGTCGCATCTAGAGGTGTCACACTAAAACCACCTATTTACAAATTTTGTAAACTAAAATGTAGTAGTTTTCATGGTAACCATCACATGCGTGAATAGTAAGCGTAGAGCGCAATCTGTTGACGCATAATGAAATTTTTAGGTTAATTTGCAAATAACAGTGCGTCACTCTGTAAGTCTTCGTTTTGCAATTCTTCAGTTGTTTTAATTGTACATGAACATATTAAGAAACAATACATATAACCATACGATATATTTTAGTAAACCAAGATTGATGGTTTAATCTTGAGTAAAAAAGTAATCGAGATAACACTCCACTTCAATATTGAAGTGGCAAATTTTGTATTTTTTTTTCCTTAACAAATTTTTAAATGTTTTCTGATTAGAGATTATTTTTATTTTATTGTTTTTGACAGTTATGAAACGATCCTCAAAAGATTTTAGTTCGTTGGTTATTGAACGTCACACTAGAGCTGCACAGTGGGCTGTTGGCGACGATTCGGGGTATATCTCGAAGGAAAGACCCTGGAACAATGCCTGGTATTTTTGAACCGTCAAAAGCTTTTAGACGATCTTTCATTAAAAAATAATTCGGGATGTATTGCAATTAAAAAAAATGCTTATTCACAAACACATTTCCTATTTTGAGCAATATTTAATGAGTGAGAAAGTACTTATAAAGGTATCACAAATTTATATACATATTTTTTTTACAGATCAAGCAAAGTGGGTGTGTATATTTCTATGAAGTATGGAACATCCTTGATCTTCTAGTAATAGGGGTAAGTTGAAGAGGAAAAAACATATTTATTCAAAATGTATTTATAAAATAATTAAAAATAGTACTTTATAAAAAAAATGTAAATACCTTTAGAAAATGCCGCCTTCCTTTGAAAAAATTCCGTCCTTCTTGTCCTTTTCAGTCAAGTACAAGCACGCTTGCTTCCCTAACTATCTTTAACAAAAGCACAAGCGCCCTTGCTCCCCTATATTCGGGGACAACCTAAGTTGAACCTGAAGCGGAAGCTATGATATGTATAAATATTCAATTGCTTTAGGCTCAACTTAGGTTGTCCCTGAGTATAGCTGTCTTTAAAAAAAGCATCGATTTCAAAATTTTGTGTGTAAATCGGAATTAAGTGAATTATGACAGCAGAAAAAAAAGTTCTTTTAAACTCCGCGTGTTGCGTAATCGCGATAATTCCGCGTTAATTTCGAGCACGGGGCATTTCCATGAATCCTATTGGTTCGCTGTGCCGCATTTGAAATACTAAGGGTTTTTTTTTCTGTGTGTGTTTTTAAAGAGAAGATGGTCTGAGGCGAGGTTATCAGATCAGTCATTTTATTACCAAATTAATTTTGAATTAGCCTTTTCTACGGGATCTGAAGGGCTGGTTGCTTATCGATTTGGTGTTTAGTGAAAACATTAATTTTTTAATGTCAACTTTTGGATCTTAATATAGTGAAGTAGTATTAAATGCACTATTAAAATTTTAAATACTATATTTACAACCTGAATAGGCGTGATGACGTTTGAACTGCAACGTATTTTCCCTCTGCACGAAGGATTATTTTTAGCATACCATGTTTTCACCTCTGATCAGATCAGTGCCCTTTTTAAAACATAAAGTGCCGTGTTCCTGCCAACAGCGCCCTGCCCCTTTATATTTCTAGAGTGAACACTGAACAACCATGTTTTTATCATTCAATTTTGAGTACACTACTTGTTTTTTGTTAATACTATAATGAAACCAACATTTATATGGCTATTTATACTCTTTTATAGCAACCATCAAATAATAATTAAAACTTTTAAACTCTAGTAAGTTCCCTCTTTTTTTAAGAAAATCTAATCTTTATAAATTATATTTCTGAATATTTCAGGTTTCTCTGATTTGCATCGCCTTTTCTGCCTTCCGGACAATAGTTGTGGATAACATGCTGGAAGAGTTACTAAGTAAACCTGACATTTTCCCGGATTTCGAGTTCCTGGGTTTCTGGCAAATGCAGTACAACAACGCTGTGGCCGTGGACATTTTCATTGCTTGGATCAAAGTTTTCAAGTACATCAGCTTCAACAAGACGATGACTCAACTTTCTTCCACATTATCCAGGGTTAGTTGAACAAATTAAATTATAGAAATATTAGATTAACGGTAAAAGCAAAGATTAGATGGTTATTAAAATAATTTATTCACGAAAAGACATTGTAATGTTGAAAAGAATGATATATTTACTACAATTACTTATGAAGAAAGGAATGTATGATTTGTGAATTATCTTTCAAATATTTAAAATTAGAAATTCAGTATTGTCAGTCAGTTAATAATTAAAAAAATTAATAGGCAATATGTTAAAAGTTTGTTTCAGTTTTTCTTTCTCCATTTTTAGTAGTTTGGTATTGATTTACTCTTCGTCTGAAAAACTTTGTTAACCAGTGATTTGGTGTTCAGCTAAGTAAACCAATATTCAATCTCGCGTGCTATGGAGATAACCAACACAAAAGTTTTCTAGTAAAACGTCTAAAAATTATATATATTTAATTATATTATATATGTTTTGCTCGCGAAATCTTTGTCTTAATTTGCCAAAATTCCGAATCAATTTGTTCTTTATGTAATTTTTTTTTCGACGAAGTTAACTCCCTCGGTCGCTAAAACCATTATACTCGGGGACAACCTAAGTTGGACATGAATCGGAAGCTATGATATGTATAAATATTCAATTGCTTTAGGCTCAACTTAGGTTGTCCCCGAGAATAGAAAAGTTATGAATTCTTTTTTTTAAATATTTCTTGTTTTTGTGTTAATTTGATGCAGATTTGTGCTTACAAAATATTTGTTTTCCTTCTTAAACAGTGCTCCAAAGACATCGGAGGCTTCGCTGTCATGTTCTTCATCGTATTCTTCGCCTTCGCCCAATTGGGTTACCTGCTGTTCGGAAGCATCGTCAAAGAGTTCAGCACCTTCGGGACAGCTGTGTAAGAATCGTTATTTTTCGGCATACTATAAATAAATGCCCTTTTTAAAGTAAGAGCATTCAAAACATATTTATAACAAAATAAAAAACTTCCTGAAGTTTTTGAAAGTATGGTCTTTCAGTTTTTATAAAACTTGCATAATAATCATATCCAATTAAAGTGTGCCTGTGTATGGCCGATTGATGAAAGAGTCGGATTTGGCACCAGTGAGGGTGCAGGTTGGATTCTTGGAATGTGTGTAGCGATCTGGTAATCAGATTCCTTTCTTCTGTACATCACAAAATAATCTGTCGCGTATAACAGAGTTGTGGACTTTAAATGCGTCGTTGTCCAATGTGCTCACTCCTTTTGAGGTTTTGTGAGAATACAAAAAAACCCTCTTGTTAGTCTCAGGTGTTGTCCTCGTCATCTTTCCATGGTTCAAAATTACGAAGCAGTGCTCCCAGGTACTTCGTTCGGAACCCAATGGCCCATTATGCAGCTCTAGTGCGACGTTAAATCAGAGAACTAACCAATTAAAATGTATGCTTTAAAAATACTTTTAATTTTGAGTTTTTAAAAATATTGCTTAAATTGATCCTATCAGGTGGGAGTCGGTTTTTATTCAAACTTGCTTGTTTTTAGAAACTAAATCTCACAAGTTACTAGTGAAAACAAAATAAAATGTGCGTGAAATGCGATTTGAATGAGTTAATTGAAGAAGGCAAAATCTAGATCTGACTAGAACAAATATGGCGGTGTCTAAGTTTAAATGGGTCAAAGTGCCATCTTTCTGTACAAAAAAAAACCTTTTTTAAAAAACACATCTGTTTTTGCTGCATGAATTCTCTACACAGGTGTTTATCAATAAAAGGCACACATTTACCACGAAATAGCATATACTGTTTAACGAAAAAAAATAGCTGCATTAGCTATTTAAACCGAAAAAAGATTTAAACTTCGGAATTTATATATACATTGGAGGAAATAAGTGTTTGAACATTCTTGTTTTCACAACAATGTCATTGTACGTAAATGAAATCAAATTCATTTTGAAAGTATATAAGTAACACACATATGTGGAAAACGAAAAATAGTGTATATTAAAATGTACACTATTTTTTAAAGTCATTTTTATTATAAGTTATGAGTGATAAATCACTCATAACTTATAAATAGCAGACTGTGCAAATTGCTAAGGGGAAAAAAAATATTTGAACATAATATCAAAAGTCAAAGATCAAATGATTTTTTTAAAATAATAATTCATAAAAGTAATTAGTTATTACAGCATGTAACCTTCTTTTAATTGATTGGATTAAACCTTTGGTTGCTTCTGGTAGCCTGTTTTTCGAAAAGTTAACTTCTCGGAGTCATTATTATTATTATTATTTCCAATCTTCTGTATCCAAAACACGTCATTAGTTAATGATGTTGTTGAGTTAAAGGATTGGGAATGTTTTTTGAGTGTATGCTTAATTTTATATGTGAGATATTGTTTTGCATATCTGGACGTGTATTTGGGGTCATTATCCTGTAGAGCCATAAATAATCTTTAAGCACTAAATTTAAGACTATTTTTAATAAATTATCTTGTAATTCAAACACATCCAAGCATTAATAATACACACAATTACCATCAAATTCTAAGCCTCATTGGAAGTTCTACAGTCTCAAACCATCGTGCTTGTAATTAAATGCACATCTTCATAGGAATTAAAGCACGCTTATTTTTGACTTAACAGTTTCATGACTGTAAAATCCAAAACCACAAAATTTACTTTTATCAGTGAGTAGTGTACAATTTTTCAAAACATCATTGGTTTATTTATATATTTGCGAAATGAAGTCGTTTATTTATATTATTTTCACTGACAAATAGCTGTTATCTAACACTCCATCCATCAATCCTATCCATAATTTTCCAGGTAATTTCTGTCTTTTAAAGGTGTAACAAAGACATCTTAACGTGGTGCAATGTCATTTGCGGTTTATACAATTATTAATGAGAGTTTTTTTACTAATGATAGATAGTTAGATATTAACTTTTTTCTGCATCCTTTTGCGCTAAACGCTTTTGACGGGCTCCTGTTCTTATGTTATTTTTACTATTCCCAGTGGCTTTGTGTTTATTTTATGATTGCAAAATGAATAAACTATCTAATATTAAAGTTTTAGAAATTTGACAGTCAGTGCAATCTTAAGTCCTATAGTTCTAAATCACCCATGCTTTAAGTCCGCTTACTTTGCTAACCAAACATTTTCAGAACACCCAACTTACGAATGACCAAAGACAAAACAAGGTTGAAATAATAAAACACCTAAAAATAAGTCTTATTTTTATTGCCTTTTACAAATGTCAGTGTTTATCATTAATTATTCAAATATTTTTTCCCTTTCATGTATTATATATTACTTTCATGTATTATATTGTATATTTCATGTATATTACCCTTTATAATTTTTAAGTGATAAAACTTATACTATTTTTTATGTTTTGAAATAAAGTCACATAAAATATTTAAATTTTAAAAATTTAGTTAAATTTAATTTATTTCTAAACATATTATTACAGAAACAAGCAGGGTTCAAATACTTTTTCTCCCTACTTTTATCTGTGGTTTAGAACAAGAAAGACCAATGTAATAATCGACAGTTTTGAGAAAAATTCTTCAAAGTTTGAGGCTCAGCTTTGTTGCACTGTTACAGAAATCAAATAATTGTTTGATTTTAAGGGTTAAGAAGAAAACTGACGACATTGGTTTCTATTTCATTCAGAAGTTTAAAATTTATATATTTAAAATAGTTTTTAAAAAATTATAAAATTGCCATTGGTTCATCTTGTTCCAAGCCAGAGATATGTAAAAATCATTTGCCATATTTTGACATTTACTGTAATGGCATTACATTTGACCGAATATTACAAGAATGACATTTTTAAATAAATTCTTTGTATGTAATACTCAGACATTAGATGAATTTTCAGCGCAACGCGACCGCAACGTTTTCAAGATATATTTTAAGTATAGGATCTTATACTTCATTGTTATTTGTTATTGTGAAACTTATATATTCTTCAAAAATTAAATCAGATAAATATTTCGAATTAAGAAAATTGTAACAACGTAATAGAAACGCACATAAAAAATAATTCGAGATCTTATGTTATAAAAAAATTATTGGTTTTATTAATATTTTTTCAGTTTCGCTCTGCTCCGTCTGATTCTCGGAGATTTCGACTTTGAGGCTTTAGAGAACGCCAATCGTGTTCTGGGTCCCATCTATTTCCTCAGCTACATATTCTTTGTCTTCTTCGTCTTAATGGTAAGTTGAATTGCCGAATATTCAAACGATAACGCTTCAATGCGCTGCAAAGAATATTATTATTATTTAATTGATACTCTTTTGAACATAAAATATCGAAACTTTTGTATCTTGCAAATTAAATAGTAAAAATCTGTTATATTTAAATAAATACTTAAAAAGTTTATTCGTCTTTTCCTGAGGGTAAATCTATATATTTACACACTAATGGGACGATTTCAAAAGAAACAGCAATTTTCAATTTTAAAATAATTATTTTCATAACACTTAACGATTAGGATAATCTTCATTGCACTGGATTTCAATATAGACCCATGGCATGAGAGTTACAAGCTCTATCCACTATGCAGGTGGTGAACGAAAAATATTATTTTTGAATATTTAATATAATTTACATATTCGATTAGCAACGTATTCTAGAGAATAGCTGCAGAGAAAATATTCCGAAGTAACAATAAGTTATTTTGTATTTGTTTTAGCATTTAAAAGAGAAAATCATACGATTGTCACATTCAGATTACTATTATGCTTTAGAAATTTCACCCAAATGCTTAATTTTCATGTATTACTTTATTTTAAAATTCAATTATATAAAATACTTCTTTTTTTCCCCAGAACATGTTCCTTGCAATCATCAACGATACGTATGCAGAAGTAAAGGCTGAAATCGCTGACTCCAACAGCGAGTTCGAAATCGCCGACTACTTCAAGAAGGTGTGTAAACCACAGTGCTTGAATATAATGGACCGAGCGTTACGAAGGTCCCTGTTTTAACTCGACCTTTCAGCACTTCGTCTGTTTGTATATTTCTTTGTTTGTTACGCTTTACGGCTAAACGCGTTGCTCGATTTTCTGCAAATTTGGCGTGAATGTTGCTTTTAATTATTAAAATCGACATAATGTTTTTTAACCGGCTTCAGCTTCAACCAATACCGCCAAACGCGTCAAGGAGGCAGGTTATCCTTTCGACCTGATTGATTTCTGTTCTAATCCAGATATTCAGATAATTATTTTTTGTTTTATGTAGAATGTTTCACTTTAAAATCTTTAGTAAAAAAATATCCGGTTATCCGGAATTCTCAATTGACCGGAACACCGGAATTATCTGGGAACAGTCGCGATGTCTACTGTTCCCGGAATTGCTAGTTAAAGTATGAATATGTACGACTAATATAAAAAAAGAACTCAAATCTGGCAATATTTAAGTTGTTCAAGTATTTTGTCTTGTTTTAATTACTTCATAATGATTATTGAAAGAGAATATTCGGTCAAATGAACATTTTAACTTTATTTATTCATTTGCTATTTCCCTCAACCAGGGTTACAACAACATCCTTGGCAAGCTGGGCAAGCGAGACAAGATTCAAGACATTCAGAACGCCCTGCGCGTTGCCGACTTCGACGGGGACAAGAAACTAACCTACCAAGAAGTACGACAACAACTAAAAGCGTAAGTTTCAAAAACTTATAATTTTAAACTTTCAAATGTCTTAAATAAATAAAAGTGTTATTAAAAAATGAAAAATAATAATAATAATAAAATCAAATAAATAAAATGCTGGTACAAAAATTAAAGCAGGTAACCTGTATGACTACAGTTAAAAATATGACTTTGATCATTCTGAAATTAAAAAACAACTTTTTTCCAGAAAAGGAAGAAAAATATATAAGTTAAAATTCTGTTTTATTTAGATTTTCTAATTAATTACCAGTCGGTTACAATGCCTCTCAAAACTGGTTTCAGCGCATCAAAAAACGATTTTTTCCCCTTGATATAAACAATTGACTTTCTGTACGTAATCAATCTGACGTCACAGTGGTCATTTAGTCAAAGTCGCACTGCAGTTTTGTGTACTCTTTTAGTTGTTTACGAAAATATTACATAAAGAAATCTGTCAACATGATATCCTTATGCCCATTCTACACGAACGAGTATACTTTTTGAGAGCCTTTTCGGCGTACTGGAACTTTATTGACAGCATTATTAAATTTTATTTTATAAATCAACTTCTATCCAGAAAATCCATTTCTGGTAGTCTGCTTCCATTGATACTGACATATAACTGCAATTTTCAGATATCGATTTAAACTTTTTGTCCAACAACCCCATTTTTTTGTCGTTGAAAAAAAAAAATTCTTCTTTAAATTGTGTTTTCTAGTTATTTAAATATTTTTTGTAGAATTTTTGGATCATTCATTTGGAAAATTAAAGCATAAATGGAGCGTCAATGGGGCTATCTTTAAAGCATCCAATTTCCATTTTAAAACATTAAGTTTAATTAACGCTAAAAATATTTACTTTATTAGCAAAAAAATCGGTAATATTGACAGATTTAAAAAAAAATTACAATTGCAAAAAAACAAAATATTTCTTTGTTCAATCCTCTGTGAAAGTGACTTTTGAGTTTTTCACTGTTATTTACAAACTTACTAAAACTTTTGCTAAGAATCAACAGATTGCGCTCTATGCTTCCTATCCACACATGTGATTAACATGGAAACCACTGGGTCTCATGCTACAAATTTATAAATAGGTGGTTTTATTGTGGGACCACCGTGAGTGAAAGGGTTAACATTTTCTTATCCGATGGGAAAAAAGTATTTCCTTATCAACAATCGTTTCTAGAAATATAGGTGTGGGTTAGGGTGCATCAAACGCCCCTCTAGAAAAAAATCTCTTTGTCCCCAATCTAAAAATGTTCCATTAGCCATAAAAAGTTGACATACCATATATTTTTGATTTATAAACACTTTTAGGGGGTCCTCAACAACTTTGAAATTTCGTTTTTTTCGAGTAAAATCCCCAAATTCAGCATTTTTCATACTTAATTACTTTCATATTTTTTTAACTGTTATTTTATGATATTTTAAGAAAAATTATTATAATAAAGTAAAATATTGATCATATAAATATTTAATGTTAATAAACTATATTAACATTAAATTCAGTTGACTTCATTCTTCATTGATTTCTGGTGACTAGTGACAAATTTAGCTTTGTTTACAGTAAAGCACGTTTCTTGTTTATTTCAACTTGTGGTTTTCATTTTTAACGGATTTTCTACTTTTGTTCTGAATTGATTTTATACTTTTATTTTGTTTATTTCTACTTTTAATATTAAGAGAATAAAAATAAAAGTAAAGTGAATAAAAAAATCAGTTCCAATTTATTATTAAATTATATTATTAGATCTACTGATGATTTTGATGAACGAAGTGACACAAATTATGTATAAAAAAAAGCTTTGATTTTGAAGATTCAATAAGTACTCAAAGTCATCATCGATATAAAAGAACAGGAACGAGTTTATTCATCCCATACGACATTATGCAGAAACCTAATATTGTTTCAACTAGCTATAAGTCCAGGACAAGAGGCAGCATATACAAAAACATTACAAAACTAAGAGGAGATACAAGTACAATTCCAGCATCTTACGCAACAGCAGACAGAACAAGAATAGGCAAGTTGCAATGGAAATTTCAACTGCTTGCAAGTAAGAATGGTGCTTTCTTAAATATACAACTCTGCATGGGAATAAAAAACTTTCAACAGCAATGTCCAATAAGTACAAAATAAGAAAACGTTCACCAGCAAAAGATTCTTGGTATGCCTGCATATCCCCAAGGAACTAATAGTAAATGCGACTCAATCATTGCCGACTTAATATATGAGCAGGTGACTTCTTAGCAATGTACAAACAATTATGAACATGATATTTCTTCCAACACAGGGCATGTTACTGCTGCTTGTGTCAGAGAGCAAAATAAATTGGGACATAAACTTCTTTGTTCAGCTTGCCACCTTCATATCAGAGAAGTCATTTTGTCTCATGTTTTGGTGACTTAAAGGTCGAGGCTTCCAAGTTACTAGGTATAACCTTATTTAAACTATTTTGTAACAATTTTGATCAAGATGATGGTGGATTTGAACCATATGACCCAAAGTCAGTGAATGTGCAAGCGAGAAGCATAGTTAATGATCTTGGAGCTAGTGCAATCCATGCAGCAAAATGTGCCATCGATTCTAGAAAATACAGAGATGATTATATGGAATTCACAAAGCTTTGTCTAATATACCTTGACTTTCCCAATATTACACAAGCAGTAAAATTAAACCGACCAGGAGCTTTGCACAAGCATGTTGGATGGCCAAACTGTTATACACGATTAAAATTTGTCTTCTTGAGCAGCATTAGCAACTACCTACCAGCACAACAACATGTCAAACTGTGTGACTTTGCCACTCTCACCTACAGCACCTGGTGGTTAACTTGTGATTCTGCCATAAATGCTCTTTGGAATGTCCTACAAATGCTATGTTCTCTTATAACGCACAAGGTTGTCCATCCCATCATATCTGAAAGTGCAATTAGTGCTTTTGAAAACCATCACTGCTAGTATCTTACAGAAGAGATGGTTCCACTTGTCCTTTGGAGCAACAAAGTTCCACCACAAGAACGAAAAGCTATCGCTGATGCAATGCTAGCTACAAAACTAAATTCCACTGATATTGCTTTTAAATTTCAAGGTTAGTATGGTATGGATTTTGAAAAACCCCAAAATTTCCCAAAAATCTCACTGTAAATACAACTATTTCTAATTCAGTTGAAACGGATTCTTGGATTTTATTTTATCTATTTGAACTAGACTCAAATGTTTTAATAGAAGATGTTTAGAATGGTCAATCCTATTCTGTATATGTATCCTACACCACACACTCACAAAGTTGCAAGCATTGAATGTTGTCAACGACTGTACAGAACGAGGGGTGAAGCTAAGTACTGATTTCGTAGAATCAGCAAAACATGAAGATCACTACCAACATGTTCTGCAGGTCGTCGAACAATATCGACAAAAACAAAGAAATCTGCGAAAACGGCTGAAATTGACTATAGTTTAAATTGAGTGTACTTGTACGAATTAAATTGATATTAGAAAGTTAATAGTATATGATTATATATTCTTTTATTATATCACAAAACAATCTTAATTGCATTATTTTATTAAAGTATACATTATTATATATTTTTTTACGCACGATGCTTTTTTTTCAGAATTTTCGTTTTTGTTGTACATTCTTGGGACTTGAGGACCACATAGATGTTATTAAATTTTTACGAAATTCTACGTATATAACTTTTTTAGCATTTCGAACAAAAATAACATAGGGACAGACAATTTCTATGAAATTTTTAAAAACATGGGGCGTTTGATGCACCCTAGTGTGGGTGGTAACATTCTTACGCTTATTTCTGTTTGTCTCGTGATTGATAAATGGCCAATGGGAGTAGAATAACAGGGTGGCAACATAACCTGGAAATCAGGGAATTATCATGGAAATTTTTTATTCTGGAAATATCAGGAAAAAATCAGGGATTTTTTACAAAATTCTCAAAAAATCAGGGAAATTTTCAAATTTGGATCATTAAAAACGACAATTATCGTCTAGTGTGGCCTCTATTACGGTTAATTTAGTTGTCAATATTTCTTTTTAGTTCTGAAAAAGAATTTAAAATAATAAAACATGGTTATGCACATTTTCATATTTTCAGCTTTATTTTTGTAAAAACGTGAACCACTGCTGGTTGGAGAAGCAAAAGCAAAGTGCATTAGACTTTGAATTGTAAGCAACATGTGAGGGGCTAATGAATATGTAATTTATTGAAAATTGGAATAGGAAATATGAAGCATATAACACATTTAAAATGATCTACAAAAGAAATAAATTGAAAAAACTTGCTTTTTTGCATTGTCTGCTTCCATAGAACATTTTAATTAGTATTATGCCTGTCGCAATTAAATAATTTGTGTTGTATTTATAAATTATTATAACTGTCAATAAGTATTGCTTATATTTTTCATTTATATTGCAATATATTTATTGGATCATTGTAGCGTGGAATGTGGATACTTTGTTTCTATACAAAGCATGTATTTATTGCAACATTTTTTAAGTAAATCTAAAATCAGGGAAATTTTTGTGACACCATCATGGAAATCAGAGAAATATCAGGGAACTTTTTTTCCAGAATGTTGTTTCCACCCTGAATAAGCAGGAGAGGAGTGTAAGTGGGACCGGTACGGCATACTGGTCATAATCAGACAGTTAGCTTTACCAGAAACATTTTTTTTAGCCGTACACTCTGGTTAAAACAGATTACACAATTGGCTGTCTATGTCCGTTTCTAGGCGCAACCTGTCCGAGATGGAGATCGAGATGCTGTTCTCCAAGTACGACGTGGACGGCAACCGGGAGCTGGACGAGAAGGAGATGAACCAGATGTTCGCCGACCTCGAGGGCCAGAAGCTGATGCTGGACGACGAGATCAACAACCAGCAGAGCATGGTGGCGTCGGACGCCTCGAGGCCCGCCACTGCCGCCGTGAGGGGAGGGAACGGATCAGGGGTGCCCGCAGACGAGTTCAACGTGTATGTTTTGTGGAATATTTTTGTTTGATTATTTTTATTTTTAAAAAAATATTAACAAGTGCGTCAACAGATCTTTGATCCATTGTCTTGGCGAGTTTTCCTTTTTTTCCCAAGAAATATTAAGGTGGATTTTTTTTCGCCATTCAGTCTCGCAAAAGAGTTTGTTTAGCAGAATTCAGTCGTTTGGTTTCAAAACCAGAAAAATCCGCCTTCTTCGCTTAATTTTTTTTTCCCCCAATATTTTTTTAAGTTTGCAATGTCACCTTGCAAAGTGGTATTGGCCAAAAGTGTTTGAATCCAGTCTAAAAATGCATTCAAATCCATGGGTTTAAGTTCAAAAGTACGTGACTGTTAATCGTTTTTGGCATATTGTAAAATTTATAACAATGGATCTATCTGGTTTTGAAACTAGACGGCTCAATTATTCGTGCTTAATTAAAATTTATAAATGGGTAAAATGTATACCCGTTCTACCCATTTGCGGGGTTTGGTTTAACCATTGTGCTTAGAGTAATATTTACAGAACCCATCGAGACAGTGTTTTAAAATATCTGTATAAATAAACCTTTAAAACCTCGCTATCTTGTTCTTATCTAAAAGAATTGACATTGTAAGAGTTATAAATCCACATTTTTATTTTAGCAAACTTCACCCTTTTCTATATTTTATAAAAATATTAATATTACAAAACAATTTAAATTTATATACAAATAAAATGCGTAATTTTGGCATAAAATAATACAAAAGGCAATAATGTTAACTGATTGAAGAACGATGGCATATTGTGCATGTCGTTGGCCTATATGCTCAGAGTATTTTTCTCATAGTGCATATTCAATTTTTGTGCCTCCCAAAATTTAATAAAAAATAAACTTCTACTATTTTAAAATACAAATACAACGTTAAAATACGCAATAAAAATCCATCAAATCTAGACATGTTTCGGGAGATACATCTCCCTTCATCAGCAGAAAATGAAAAGTCTGTGTGCAGTAAAATAGAATTCAACCCAGAATTAAAAGTGTTGCCAAAGAACAAAAAACTATCTCAATCGGTTGGAGTTAACTACTGTGTGCCAACAAGCGGGAAATACCGGAACAGCAAAGGTTTCCTTAACAATCGAATCAATATTGCTAATAATGTGAAATGCCTCCAGCAAGTCAAGTTCGACTGGAGATTTTTGTTTGCAAATTAAATGTGGG
This sequence comes from Troglohyphantes excavatus, assembly GCA_963932185.1. Classification (NCBI taxonomy): domain Eukaryota; kingdom Metazoa; phylum Arthropoda; class Arachnida; order Araneae; family Linyphiidae; genus Troglohyphantes; species Troglohyphantes excavatus. Next base: position 38,974,193 of record OZ010667.1, read on the forward strand.
TTAGAAAAATTAAATATATGACCATGTACTCTAACTGCTACTGATTAGTAATTACTAAGAATTATGACGAAATATTGCTTTTAAAAGTTTGTGAGTTAGCTCATTGTACTTAATAAACAAACTTGTTTCTTTAATTTTCAGGCTGACTCGCCGTGTGGACCGCATGGAACATTCCATCGGCAGCATAGTGTCCAAGATCGACGCTGTTTTGGTTAAGATGGAGGGCATGGAGAAGGCCAAAGTAAAGAGACGCGAGAACATGAACAAGATACTCAATTCCATTTCTGAGGTATCGTACAACTTTCCTCGTTTATTTGGTTGAGTGCTTAAAAAAATTATTTAATTATAAATATTTCTTTTTCTGTACTTTCAGAGTGAGAATCTGGACGAGAAAGCGAAACGTCAACAGATGGAGCAACTGGTCCGCGAAGAACTACAACGTTGGGATTCGGATCAATCACTCAACAATCGTCGATAAAGGTATTTTTGTCCTAACAGAGTACGATATTATCAGAGTATTCTTCGGTTTTTGAAACAATCCGCAACTTAACATTGACTTATAAATCCTGACCATGGTTGTCAAGAAAAAATCCCGCATTTGAAGCCATTTTTAAGCGGAAAGTTCCAATTGAGGCCCATGGCAACCTTTTTTCTGGGCGATAAACAATTCTTTGCTTCTTTGATAATATGGTAAACTCGACTCCCTTCGGCCGCAATTGGGCTATTGCCTTTTTAAGAAAGCAACTTCAAATGTGTGCTCAATTCGACTTGAATTCGATATGTTTAAAATATATTTAAAAATGCTTTACACTATCTGTTGAATAATTCATGTTCGGCGTTTTTTTTTTTTTTTTTTTTTTTTTTTTTTTTTTTTTTTTTGTCTTTACTTGGTTTTTGACCTTTGTTCTTAATAATATGCAATATATTCGATTATCCGCCAAACAATCATCTGAAAATCTCACTTAACTGGACTTTTTTTTTTAATTTAACAATTTTGTTGCTGAAATGGAGAATAACGATGTGAATCTACAATATAATTTCATAATCGCGTATTAATCAACCACATATTTTATGCTTTGAAGAGGTAAAATTGTATATTCGGCTGAATATCAACGAGCTGTTAGCAATTATTTGCAGTGGCGGCCCTGGTCGAAAATGTTAGTGCAGCCGAAATCATGTGAATAGGACCATAATGGTCCTGACTTTACATTAAAAGTTCAATCTTTCTTTACATCAAAAAACAATCAATTTATCTCGAAAACCATTTCCGTTTGGAGATATTCTCGTAAGTTCTCGTTTCACCCACCCATCCCTGCGTTTCACGCACGAGCCAATCAGCTTATCGAACCTCAAGTGCAGCTAAAACCAGAAAATTCATTTCAGCTGTACCTTCTCACAAACGCAGTGCATTAGCATGGGGAGTAATCTCCATACTACGTAGAGGTTGTCATGGCAACGATGCAGCCGATTTCAAATTTCGCAGTTTTGATTGAATGGATTTTTTCCCCCTCCTGAATTGTGCATTACGGTAACAGGCTTACTATTTATCGGAGATTTTGTTTACTACCGTAGAAATTTAATTTTCAATTATAATCTTCATTTAAGAAAATTAGTAAAATATCTGATTTTAGTTTTAAGTTTTAAAATACACTAATAAATTTAGGTGCAGCCCGGCTGTACTTGCTGTAGTACACGAGCCGCCACTGATTATTTGACGAGTGAAATGAGCTTTTTATCTCAAAACATATTTCATAGTGTAGAAGAGAAGCGAATAGAGGCGTGTAGTGGGTAGCTGATGAAATTAGGCGCCGAAATTTCAACAGAAACATCTGTTCAGAGGATTCTTTAGTTTTGTTTCTTTAATAATATTTTTTACAAGTTTTTAATTCACTACCTCACATTGCATAGCGGTACTGACCAAAAGTGTTTGAATCCAGTCTAAAAATGTATTCAAAGTCATGGATATAGATTCAAAAGTACGTGGCTGTCCGTGTTTGGCGTCTCCTTTAAAATTAATGAAAATGGATCTATCTGATTTTGAAACTAAACTAGACGGTCCATACAATCTTTTTGTGGTGGTGCTCATTACTTTTGGCTGTTTATTGTTGATGTCGACATCCAATAAATTAATTATTTTATTTTTAATTGTAGGATACACTTCAGATGCATTTCCACTTGAGAAATAGCACGGGTCTCTGATTACCAGCACATACAGCGCACCTGTTGAGAGCACCTTTTATTGCCATTCTTCCGTTCGCACGAACCGTGGTTGCTCATGAAGGAGAGCTCTTGAATCGGCATTCCGTCCAAGGCTTGAGTGGGGCTCCTACCAAGAGAACTGAGGAGCCGCTTCGATCAAAGAGAGAACGTCAAACTGCACTCACTCAGTGTGGTGCATAGACTTATTATATTTTCATGCACTGTTATTTATTCATTTCATTTCAACTTTTCAGTCATAGAGAGTATTTTTATCGAGAGAAAAAAAAAATGAATGTTGTAGCGTTTTAGCATTAAATATAGCAATTCGCATATAAATGTCTTAAGCAATTGTTGTTTCTTTATAAGAACGTTTTGAATTGTGATATGTAGCTTAGTACATTTTAAATTTTCCCTTCGTGTAAGTAAATTCAATGCTTAGAATTCGTATTTCTAGAAAAAGTTAAAGTATACTACGTTGGAGATTTTTATGAAACGTAATTCTGACCTTTCGATTTCATAACTTAAATTTCATCGATATTATTATACTGTAATTTTACGTAAACATTTAGTTTTAAAAACCAAAACTTTCTTCATAACAATTTTTCAAAATTCTATGAATGACTTTTAATGTAAAATAGTAACATAAAAAATATAATTTTACGCTTTTCATGTTTCCTAACATATGACTACCAATTATCATATTATTTAAAGTAACTATATGCTGATTTATTTTTTAATAGTTATCTAAATTTCTTTCATTAACACTAAGATCTAGTTTACTGCACGAATGGTAATAATATTTTATTTCAGCTGTGTAAATAGTGTACAGACAACTTCTACGTAACAAGTGTTAGGAAGCAAATAAATATATCTGTGGAGTTCTGTGTTTTTTTCTGTATATTGCTGACATTTTTTTCAATTGCAACTTAAATTTTACCACAGAGTGAAATATACATGTTATTCATCGGAATGTTTGCCATCCATGAAGTTTAGTATCGCATTTACCTACCGGGAGACACAGCGTTATTTTAGACTTCAAGTTTTTATAATATCTGTCGTAATCTGAAAGCAGGACCCAATTAAGACATTGCAGCAAAGGAGGCCCGCCTTTAAATGGGGTCCCATTGCTCTCAAATTGACCCTGGAACATCAAGTCGAACTTTTAAACGCACTAACATATTTACCGCTTATTGAATTTAAAATGAAACATATTAAAAAAATATATTAATAAGTAATGTTTGTTCCTAATATTTTGTTTAACTTTTTTTTTTCAATATTCGAACAAATTTAACAAAGCAAGTGACAATTTCGTTTAATTTAGTTTGTAATGCAGTTTTTTAAATGTAAATTTAATAGAAAACTACGTTAGGGGTGTTAAATATTTATATATGTTGGATTTGGGGACTTTTCAAAAATATAAAGTGTAAGCCTGTAATAGCTTATATATAGTATATAAGTAAAAATGGACCTATTCTGTAGTCAGGCCCTGTCTGAAAGCCTGTAATAGCTTATAAGTATTAAATATATATATATACCTTTAAGACATTTATATTAAAACTTTGAGGAGTTTTTATTACCAGTAGGAATTGTAACTATGTAATGATTATAAGTTTGGGAGTGAGGGTGATAACATTGTTTAAAGCTTCAACACATTGTAAATTTTGGATGAGGGTCTCACTTTAATGAACTCCCAAGGACATTGAATGCACTAAAACTAATCATCAGTGGCGTAACCAGGGGGAGGGCTACCGGGTTCAGGTCCACTCTGAAATTTATACTAAAGATACACTTTTGATTTTTTTCTTCTTCTTTTAATTAACATAGTACCTTATTATAATCGTGTGAATAGAAGCAGTTTTGAATTTCACAGCCATACTAGTCATTTTCTTGTAAACTATGAGTAATTAATGCTTAAAATTAGGGTAATTGATGGTTTAACGATTCAAATGGCAAGACATCGATTATAAATAAATAAAAATACATTCAGTCTTAGAAAAATAATAGTTGGCTTTGTCAAATCACTATAATGAAATCTATGGAATCATTTTAAGACATGTTTGCACACATTCTAGCAACTAAAAAATAAAATCATGGAGTTTATAATTTCTTTAATTATAAGAAAAAGAAGAGTAGGTACAGCCACGGAAAAAAAACGAACCACCGATGATTATTTCGTTAGTTTTTATAGTAGAGCTAAACTTAATATACCCTTTTGTAGGGAATAAAGTCTACTATACATTGATATACAAAAAATTTGCATAGGGGACTATCTTCATACTCGAATCCGCACCAACTTTAAAATTTTCAATAGCAACACCTACTTTTGATAGCGCAGAAATGTTCCCCGACCTCAAAAAAATATAAATTTTCGTTAATTTCCTACATTTATATGCAGAGATATTAGACGATATGTATCTATCTTATTTGAGGGGCTACTTCCACATTGGACAAAGTATTAGTGAGACTTCGAAATGAAGTACGCTGGTAGAAAATGTTTTGGCGTTAGCCGTGGTTCTTCTTTTCCCATGGTCATTCATTCCCCCACTCCCGTATACCCCTCGCCTTTATATAAGAATTTTGAATTTTATGCCAACGCGATCACAGCGCTTTTGATTCTCAAAATTAGTAGATTTCTGTTAAGTTCTGCAGATTTTAAATTTGTGTATGACCCCTTAAAGGATCATTTGATGCACATTTTAATATAGCCAAAAAATTACAAAGAGGAAAATCATGAAATTTTAGATATGCATATAAAACGTTTTTCTGAATCCATCACTACCAAAATATAGCATGATTGCTATTCATACATTTTAAGAATATTAATATCCTAATTTAAATAAAATTAAAATATATACATATAAATAATGAAAGTTAGTGTATTTTATTTGGGTTGCTTAGAAGTAACACAGATAAAAATATCAGCTTAATAAAATTATTATTTCGAAAGATATGATTAAAAGTTTAAGAAATTCATTTAACATGACGAGTTCTAAACTTTCGATATTCATAATTAAAAAACTATTTAACCAAATGACTTGCAAATTGATATTCAACGATAAATTTTGTCGTAGATTCTAAATATTGATCAAAATTGTGTGTTGCTATTGGAAATTTTAAAGTTGGTGCGGATTTTAATATGAAGCCTACAAAATATACCTACAAAATGGTATATTAAATTTATCTCTACTATAAAAACTAACGAAATAATCATTGGTGGTTCTTTTTTTTTTAATGTTAACGCTTTTGAAAATGAATTTAAGTGTGACAATTTTGGGCAGTTTCATTATTCATAAAATAATGTAATTAAAAATATTTCCAGTATACGTGTAGTGGAACACTATATAAGAGTTCTAAATCTTGTGTAAAAAAACTATAAAATGAACACTGACATTTTTAGCTAAAAATTTAATATTTACATTTTGGTTTGTCGGGTTGATTGGTTCAATAGACGACGAACTGGAGATGCACAGTCGGATATTGGTAATCTATCTCGAATGAAAGAACCAACGTATATTTGAACTATGGTCAGATGACGAGTTCAACACCTGAAAACTGGCACCCGACGCATTCAATAGGCTTCCGGAATTTGGACCACGACAAGATTTAACGTGTACCAGCCTTATAAATAGCTGACACTTTTTGGTTGCGAAAGGAATGAATTTGACAACTCTCTGATAACCAAATTGCTGTATGTCGCTTCCCAAACGTGCATGTTCAGTATCAAACTCGCGCTCATCGGTTCGAGCCTCTAAATATTCAACCACGATAGGCCTTTGGTGTCGAGATTTCGGTGTGTCGGGATTTTATCTGTCGGAATTATATGACCTAGATCCTTTTCATTAAAAAAATTAAATTTAATGCAATGTTTAAAAAATATTTGGTCTTAACAATTAAAATAACACTTTTCCCCCGACGAACTTCATAATTTTGCCCGACGGGGGGGCTTGCCTTGCCCGACAGGGGGGCTACAGCCCCCCACAGCACCCCCAGTGGAGCCACCTCTGGCTATCAGAGCCACGAGGGAAAAAATGAATACAAAATATTGAGAATTTCCTTTGTCTTTCGCTATGTCTGTATCGCGTGCAGGCACGTAGGTAAGGGGGGGGGGGTTTAGGGGGTTCAAACCTCTCCCATTGTAAGTCAAATAAAAAAAATTAAAAACCGAATTACTGTAGTAAAAATCATAAAAATAGAGATTTTTTTTGCGTGTGTGGGGGGGGGGGGGGGGGGTGAAAGAATACCAATGTGAGCATGGGGTATTGAGACCGAAACACGATGACGTCATGTTAGGTTTAATTTGAAGTAAAGATAACAAAGGGAAAAGATCGTCAAACGGGGTCGTAAAAACAAGATGATCCAAAACATGCTATGGAAACCATATTGTGGTATGGCTCTTCGAGCCAAGACCACATAATTTCGTTATTAATCTTAAAATACTTCAATATAAGTTGCCAGTTTATTCTAAAACAAAACCATCTCCCATGTTTTCTATAACGGTTTTTAATTTATTGTTTTTGTTGTCCCGCGAGAACACCTGCTCTTGAGTATTATCTAAATTTCATGAAAAACAAGCGAGCTTTTTTCTTCTTACTTTTTGTACGAATCTACCCAGGACGCAGACCAGTCGGCGCGTATCGCCCTTTTTATTTTTATTTAATTCTAAAAATATATCAGACACCCTTTTTTTCGTCAAATATTACATTAAAAGGCAGTATTGCGTAATCTATAGGCGCCGAATGTCTGAGCATTTTTGCCGTTAAATTTACTTCGTAAATAAATCTTGTTTTATTACTCTTTGCGGTTTTGTTCCGGTCGACTCCCCCCCCCCCCCCTGGGGAAGTTTGGAATTGCGAGTTTTAAAAATCCCTGATTTGGGAACATTTAAGCCCAAAGAAATAGCAAATAAAAGCGATGAAAAGTTAGATAGCCCAACTTGTAAGATTAAACTTAAATTAGACCTCCGAACGGACACTGCATTGTACGTCGCTGCATATTGAACTATTGGCGACGGTTCTGGGCCCATCTCGAAGGAAATACCCGGGAACAATGCCTCGTATGTTTGAACCATGATCAGATAACAAGGACAACAACTGGCGCCGTAAAGTTGGTAAATTTTTTGTTTCTTTTAGATCTTTGAATTAAAATGACCTTTACAATTTAAATTTAATTAATGGAAGTTAATATTTATTGGTAAAAAGTAAATAATTTTCTATGAATTAAATTATATATATTTAATGTTTAATTTAAAATTAGCAGTGGCGATTGGATTGCACAATACCATTCAATATCGAGTGTTTTTACTCCCACTATACTTTAGATCTTTATAATTTATATTATTCTTTACCAGTTTTGGTCAACTAAAACGCTTATTAGATCTTTAAACTATTATAACTATAAATTATCTAACTAATTGTTACCACACATATATTATAAGGATTATCAAACTTTAAATTTGTTTTCTAAATTTATTTCATAATTAAGGAGTGGTTTACTAATTTTAAAAGTACAGTTATTGACAACTGTTAAAAGTAGTTAATGACAGTGATGACTGTTGCTGCCTCGATATTCAGATGCCAACGTATTCCTTTTTACTAATGAAAATCAATAAATTTTTTTTGAGAAAACGAAATTGTGTGTGGGGGGGGGAGGTAATGATTCTCCCGCTAAGGGGGACCCCCAAAAAAGAAACAGATTTCTTTAGGTACCTTATGCCCCCCCCCCCCCCCCCCCACTCGGGAAAGGATAAGTAAAGATATCCGTTGCTCAGTCATTGAACCCCCCCCCCCCCATGAAAAATCTATACCTACGTGCCTGATCGCGTGTAACAGGCGGTATTTCGTTTCAAAATCAAATAAAAAGCACACGATTAGGCACAAATACAAGTTCCATTATAGCTTTAGTTACATAAGGATTATCAATACATAAATTTCCAAATAAATTATTCGTATTCGAATAAAAAAATTACTAAAAATAGCCGATAATGAAACATAAACTATTCACACATTAATTGCACACTGCCTGCTATTTTATAGCAATATATTACAACGCGTGTGATTAATTATTCCTTGAATTATCGGATTAAACTAATGACATGGGAAAACATATAGTATTTTTTAAAAAGTTTAAATGGTGATTAATCTGACATTCTCCAAAAGGTGGGTTGAAAAACAGGACTGATATCCCCCCAAAAAAACTTTAGAAAGTAAAAAACGCTAAGCCCCGCCCTTTTTACCTCTAAAAAATCTTCGAAACTGTGGCTAAAAAAAATTGGGATATAAAAAATAAACAAGCCAATTGCACTAGGGGGCTCAACCCTGCACACCCACTCACTAGCCTTCTCCTGGAAAAAAAAGCTGCGATTTCTTTTTTTAGCTCGATTAAAAATTTATGTGTGTAGAAAATTTTAATTGAGCTAAGAATAGAAAGCGCAGCTTTTTTCCGGGAGAAGGCTAGTGAGTGGGTGTGCAGGATTGAGCCACCTAGTGCAATTGGCTTGTTTGTTTTTTATATCACAACTCTTTTAGCTACAGTTTCGAAGATATTTTTAAGGGGGGGGGGCGCTTACGTTGTTTAGTTTTCTAAAGTTTTTTTGGGGCACGATTTACCATATAAAGGACAAAATATGAAAATATTGAATTTGGCAAATTAACCTTTTAAAGTCTTTTTTTTTTTAATATTTTCGCCAATTTATGAAACTTAACGACAAATGTTGATATGGGTGTCTAATAAAAGTTTTTCAGAAATGATTGTTATTAACAATTTTTAGAATTGTTTATCTTTAAATATCTGGGATGGTACTAAAGGTTAAAATATGGGTGTTAATCAACGGGAGTACCGTATGTATATCCACATTAATGTATCACCAACTTCTCCATATTATCAAGCTTTCCAGTTCTTGCGAGACCTTGCTAATACAAATTTGTTACAAATTTGAACTTTTAATATTTTGTCACCCATCAGGGTGAATCATCCTGATGGGTGATAAATTAAAAATATTATTTATTTAAAGTACGTGTACCTGTTTAAAGTACGTGTTCCTGTTACTCTTCATAGGTTATGCTTTGTCCTTCATAGTTTTTCTGTGTGAAACTGTCATCCCGGAACGTACCAATCACAAGTACATACTGAATTGTATTCATTTTCCAAGAGGAGAAGACTGTATATAAAGAAAGAATGATACATTTTTATCTCGTATCTCGTGACCATCGATACCATGTCATGTTTATGACATCCGCGCACTGTTAACTTTAAAGTGAAAAACCGTAAAATTACTTCAAAACCACAAAATTTTGCCTCAGATTATTATTCGCCAGTTAAAAAGTAGCCAAACTTAGCAAAAAGGGTTGAAATAAGTACCATTAGTACGTTTGACACACTAATAGTTTTGATTAGACACAAAAAAATAACTGTATATCAAAATCGCGAAATTTCCAATTCCGCGATATCAAAAGAAATATCGTTTCTTAAATGAATGAACGATATAACTCATTAATATGTTTTAAAATAGAGATCAAACAAGTACATTTATACTTGTCATAAAAAAAAACTTTCCGGAATTGACATGACACTAGCGTCACTTGAACTCAATTCTCCGTCCAACAGCAGATGTTCACGCTTCTATACACTTGGCTGCAACACTCGAACATTAATCATGAAACGAATTAAACAAATTCCATGCGTTTGTGTTAAAATAATTATATTTTATCCTTGTGTGTAACGGAATTGAAATATTTCCATCCATTTGAATAAAAATTCTGAAAGTTCTTTGCTTTAAAGTAGAACATACTTTAACTTTATAACGATTATAGGCACTTTGTGACACGATATTATTATTACAGCGATATATCTGTTTTGTATATTGTTACGATATAGATGCGATTGTATTAAGTATCACTTTGTCTTTGCTCTTGTCCAGTAGTGGCGCTAGGAATTGCCCGACGGGGGGGCTAGTCTTCCCCGACAGGGGGGCTAATATCCCCGACGTAAAATACACGTATAAAATTTTCCTAAATAACATGTCGAGGATAAATATTGCGTAACTAAATGATTATAACTAAATGCTTGTAATATTTAATGGGTTATTACTAAAGAATTGCAGAGTTTCAAATATTCTGGACTGCAATCAACAAGTATCATTTTTATGTTGGAATAATTACTATTTAACTCGTTTACAGTTTTCGCAAACCTAAAGTATAGTGGGGAAAAGATAAGTAAAAAAAATGTACAAATCATACCGCTCTGTCATTTAATTTAGTGGTTTTTTTTATTTAAAAACAATGATAAAACATTTATATTTATAAAAGGCAACGGAAATGAGCGATGAGTTATTTCTTATGAAATTCTTTTCATAACATTGAGCTGTAGGTCAATCATGGTTGAAGATGAAAAAGTTTTTTAAAAAATTTTAAGCATTCGTTTATTTCTTCCACGACCTTTTCCAAACAATATATTTACGACTGAGATAACAAATTTAAAAGTCCACAAAAAAAATAGGAAGAGTGACATATTTTTTAAAGAAATATTTTAATTTTTCGAAGACATTTTGGATTTGTACTACTTTTGAAAAAATTATATTAAAAAGATTTTTTTTTAATACTTAACTTTCTGTGTATCTTAAAATCAATCCAATCTGTTATCCGTAACATTTCACTTTCACCATGATATCGTTTTTTTTTTTTAAAACTTTGAAGCGATTTCGTTCAATTTTAGAAGTAATCTAAATTTTCTATAAATTTTAATGTCGTATGAAACAGTGAACATATAAAATTAAATGTTTGTTACATAAGAAAAAATGTCGTTTTTAATTTTTTAGTCAGCCTGAAAAATTAAAGCTGAATTGACAATGGAATCGCCTGTGTCTAATACATAAAAATCTCATATTTTGACTTTTGTTTAACCTAAAAATAATTTAGGAAAAATATATTTGTTAAAAATTCAAATTTCTTTAATCAATTCAATCTTATATTTTCATTTTACTTACACTAACATGTTTAAATTACCTAGTAGGACTAATTAAAAATTTAATGGATTTAACGACTGTCCATTCAATGGAAAACTATTTCTGACTACCTAATTGAACCATGATTGTCCTTTAAAATAGGATCTGATTTCTTCTGAACTGATTTTTTTAGAACAATTATTTCTCAATATATTAATTTTAACGATCCCACATGAAAAACTTATTCCATATTGATATTTTATTATTAAATTACAAATAAATTTAAATTTCACAAAATGTACAGTAATAAAAATTGTAATAAAAATAAAGGTATTTTTTAAACTTCATATAAAAAATGTATTGTTAGAAAAAAGTACCATACTAAATAAATTAAATAGGCAATATAAAAATTGCAATAGTTCTTCGAAATCCAGAAAACATAAAAATCAACAAACGATAGGACTCCGTTCTTAACAAAATAAATAAAATATTATTAAATTGTCATGTACAAATAATTAAAAAAAAAATCACAATAATTTTTAAGACATCTCACCTTATACGAATTGCATCAAAGTTTGACGGTACTGTAGTTCCCAAATCCACTATATGATAATAGATCCTCGCAGATCGGACACTCACTAATCTCAATGCATTGCCTACTTTACTGCATTTTTACTCTTTTAAAAATTAAAAACAGCAAACTTTATCAAGTTTTTTAAACCTTTCATAAAGAACGGAACTCAGACTGTTCTACTGCTTCGTACAATACAAGTGATCGGTTCGTTTACTGGACCTCCTTTTTCTTAGAAACCTTAAATACTAGTGTACCAACACCAGTCAGCAGTCCTCTCTGTGCCCTATCCTATGCAGATGCGTGACCCCCAAATTCAAAGAGAGCTTGCCAGTGAAAAGCCAGCTAAAAGAACAAAAAAACTATAAAATGGAAAAGGGTGTTCTTGAATGAAAATATTTTGCCTTTAGTTCTTTTCCTTTGAAGATGAAGATAACAAGTGACAGATGACATTTTTACCACCTTAATTGCCCTTTAGCGGCATTGCTCCCAATACCTCGGTGGCCGCCTTGGTTCAGCTTTAGGGGGCATACTCAGTTTAGTATGCCCCCTAAGGCTGAACTGGATCCGAGTCGAGAGGGGCGTCTTGCCGTCCCTTTGTCAAGAAACACAAGGGGGTCGAGAAACATAGAAGAGGGACCAATGTTCTCACTCGATGAAACTGATTTTATCTTTTGGAGGCATCTGCCTGGTCTGGGAAATAAAGCGACTCTCAGACTGCCGTGGACGGCTAAATTGTTCTTCTATGGTCAAGTGACAATGGTTGCCTCGACAAAAAGTAAAATAAATTTTACGTTTGGAACTAGACTGCGCCAAATCCGATATATTTGTCCACATTCGTTAAAATGAAACTACATGAACATAAAACATGGTAAACTGAGACAGCAATTAAATGACTATTGTTTTTTTTTGTATTATTGAAGTAATCAATGTTGGATGAAATGTTTTTTTTTTGCGGCATGCCAAATTTGTTTCGTAAAGACAATGTACAAAAAATAGTTCAAAACGGAGTTTTTTCCTAATTTTTGACTTGCAGTTGTATAATATTTTTTTTTTTTTTATAATAGGTACAATTTAAGATAAGGCAGGTCCATTCTACACGAACAAGTAAAACGTGCGTGAGCTTCTCGGTGATTCGAGAACCCATACCGTATGAATTCTCGAATCACCGAGAAGCTAACGCGCGTTTTACTCGTTGACATAAAATGTAGAATTGTGTAAAATGTTCCTTAGGCTTTTTTTTATGACCAGTAAAATGGATGAATCAATACACGTTTATTGAAATAATTTTACAGACGGTAATACCGGAGATACGTATTTTGCTCAGTATCCATGATCAATTGTACATACGAGAGACGGTACTTTATAAGAGTAAAAATCTTTTTCTTTACATGTAATGTTTTTAAAATCGTATCTGTGTAACGGGTGCATGCAGGGCGTGGGCGAAGTGAACTTTAACAAAAACATGAACATAACGAAAACTTACGTAACGAAATCATAAGCCTTGAACAGCGTTGGCGTAATTGCATTATCATCTAACTCATACTCGTCTGAGAGCATGCAGAGTTTTTATCGGAACCCAAAAAGTGCTTGAGTTGAGTTTGACGTTACATGCCTTAAACACCGCGGTCGTTTTGAGAGAGACACTTCCTACCTAATTTTTTATTACTAATTTTTTTTTGTTTGTTTGTTTGTTGAAATTACTGTATAAAAAGGTTAATTAAAGTTCCTAAACGTAAAAATATCGACAGGATCAAAATTACGATGAGATGTCAAGCCCGACAAACCAATCTTGAAATAAAACGCCACAACCCCCCAAAAGTTCTTAAATTTACTGACTATTACTTTTCAATTAACTGCGTTAAATACACTTACGTTACATCCAGCCCTCCCAGCAAGCTCATACACGGAGAATATAGTATCTTGGTCGGGAAAAGGGCGAATTTGACAACCATCCGTTTACTAAATCGTTACACACATGCTGAGGATTGAACTCTCGGGATTTCAATGAACTGTAACATTGTTGGAATTCTGCCTGTCGAGATGACACAGATCCATTTTATTAAAAAAAAATTATTTAATGTTTCACAAAAACTTGTTTTTAACAATTAAATTAACACTTCTTCCCCGACGAACTTCATAATTCTGCCCGACAGGGGGGCTTGGCTTGCCCGACGGGGGGGCTACAGCCCCCCCCAGCACCCCCAGTGGCGCCACCTCTGCTCTTGTCAGTGTTCCTCAAATGTACCATGTTTATTTTTCTTACATCGAAATAAAGATATCAATACAATTTGTGTTTTTCAACTTTTTATCGATCTCTATATTAAAAAAAGAGAGCTTTTTTAACCTGCTTAAAGGCGCGCCAACCAATTTCAGAAGAACGCAAAAAAGAAAAAGGTTATCAATTCGAATGATATATCTTTTTATTTTTTTACATGTGTCCACGCAAATTTTTTATTCTAATTCATATTTCAACACAATATTGTTTTTGTTGGGTAGGTGATGTTTCACTTTTGTCAATCTTCAAGCGATTATTAATAAAATAAATGATATTGGAACATTTTTTTAATTAAGTTTATACGGTTAAAAACGTGGAATGGCAACAGCTTAAACTTGCTGAAGCATATATTTTAAAAAATAATTTATCATGGAAACGATAAGCGTTTTGAAAATATAAAAATGTAATATTTAATGGCGTTCTATAAAATATTTATTTATTTTTTAAAGTTTTGCTTCATTATCAACTTAAAACCTTGGTCTGTAGATATCAAGGTTTTAGTATACACAGATACTAATAAGATAGGATTCTAACACAGTACGATTTATAATGGCACCCTTCCCATACAACTTTTTTGCGTACTTTACTGTATTACTCACTATTAGTCCATTTTACCCCATCTATGAATGACCTTAGAAAAATATTTATTAAAACTTTTTATAAACTTAAAAGTTAAATAAGATTGAACCATTGTTTTTTAAAACAATTGTTATTTTGCAATTTTTTTTCCAATGAGAAAAAAAATTTAAAATAACAATTATTTTATAAAAATTTTAACTTATTTATTGGAAATATAATGGTATATAATCAAGAAAAAAATCAAGTTTTTTTCAATCGACTAGCTTAACGTAATTTTGCAGTTGATATTCTAGAACAGGGTTTATAAAATTTAACTGCTAGGTCATCAATACTTATATATAAGTATGTACTTACATCAATACTTATTATATTATTATATACTTACATCAATACTTATTATATTATTATATACTTACATCAATACTTATTATATTATTATATACTTATATAAACATCAATACTTATATATAAGAATGGAGTGTCTGTCTGTGGAATCGAACAAAACCCCTCATTTTGAGTTTTCTGCACGAATTAGGATACACTGATTCAGAAAATCACATTAATTTTTTTTGTCTGTCTGTCTGTTTGTACGGATTTAACTCAAAAACTACTGCACGGATTTTTATGAAACTTGCACCATTTGAACAATATTTTCTTAATTTAAAATCTGCACTTTGTTTCATGTGTATATCTACAACCATTCAAAAGTTATAGAACTTTTTAACTTTTCTCTAACAATACTCCTATGGAAAATTTACATCTCGATCTTCCCTTCATAACATTATTGTTAAAAATCACCTTGGCGACCAAAAATATTTTTCGACAATACTGGGATAAACGATTCATTTTGATTGGCTGATGAGTAAATGTCGCCAAATGAATTAAAAATGTCCCCAAATGAATTAAATATATCGCAAAATATTGCCAAATGAACTTAAAATGTCGCCAAATGTTGCCAAATGAATTAAAAATGTCGCCAAATGAAAAAAAAATTCTCCAATTGAATAAAAATGTTGCCAAATGAGCTAAAATAGAGGTCCTATATTTAACAATATCATCACAAAAGCGAAATCAGTGTCCAAATAACAAAATTAACGTCGTTAACAAAAACCTCGCCAACCGAAGGAGGTAGATAAACCAGCTCTTTCAACAGACGAAATGTGTATTCATGTTCTGAACAACTTAACTTTATGACAATAGTGTTATTTGTTACGGAGTGGAATATTACTATGGTGTTGAAATGGGCCACCCTAAAAGTTTAACTTAAGGTTTTCTATATTTATACATTATATTATTATAAATATGGAAAACAGAAAGTAACTATTAGTTAAAATTAAAGTATTTATACAAAACTTACACTATATATAAATTCGTTGTTTAATTAAAAAGAAGTAGTATAATTTAAAATTAAATATAACCTTATTATTTAAAATACGTTCAAAAGAATTAAAAGACTGCGGGGGACTTTGCCCACGTTTAAACTTAACACTTAAATTTTAGTAAGTTATTGATTGAATTTCAGTAATAAAACATTGTTCCATTTGGGGCAGTTAGTGGGAAAACACCATTAGTGTTTTTACAATTTTTTTTTTACATAAATAACCCAGTCCATGAAATAAAAGAAAAGTAGGTCAACAAAAATAAATTCCTCAAAGGGTGTAACTACGTTCGACATTTTTTTTCATAATTTTAGCGGAAAAACCGCTTGGAGCAATTACACTCTACCGGATGTTAAAAAAAACCAGGATAGAGATATAAAAACAATTTATTTGTTGAACTACGACATGAAATGTTTACTATGAAACTTTTATCCACAATAATATTTAATAGCTTTCAAAACATGAATAAATAAAGCATAATTACTCTAGTAAACTTAGTAAAAACATTAATTGCGTTTAAAAATGTATATAGGAAACAACAATCAAGGAATTGACGCTTTAATACAATAATTACAAACCGGCTTTAGGCACATAACTCGCCTGGTTTTTCTGGGAATCTGAAATTTTTTCCTGGATATGAGATTCTCAAATAGGAATTTCTAAGTAATCGTCATTGAATATTTTGAAAACTTTTTTTTTTAAATAACTAATAAAAATTATTAATGACAGTTTGGTATATAAATATAAATACTGGCGACCAATTGCAGGCTCTAAGACCCATACTACATGGACGTCATAAACGTTCGTGAGATTTTTTGCCTTTGTAATTGGTGAATACAAATCACATGGTTTGTATGCTGCAATCCAGTGGCGGATCTAGGGTCATCCAAAGGGGATGGAGGGGGGTGGGGGGGGGCTAATTATTATTTTTTTGGTGGGGGAGGGTATATACAAATTTCTATTTTCGACGATTGCCGTTAAACGGTATGTTATTTTAATCTTAAGAGGCCGTTTATTTATTACGACTCACATTCTTGAAGAAGGGGGTCCATCAAGCGTGACTGTGGTGTGACATGAGGGAAAAGGGTCTCGCTTATTGCGTGACGTAGCAAAAGTTCCTGAAACATTCTTTTCACAAACTTTGAGATAAACTTTTATAGAAATCACTTTATCTTCCTAATGGGTTAAAATACACAGAATGAAAGTTTTATTTACTATTTTTTAACTACATAAATTTAAAATGAAGTAACATAGGGAGGAGGGGGGTGTACAAAAAGGTGAAAAATATTATGACATAATAAAAGTATGATCCCTAACAGTGCAATCAATTATTTTTATTTGAATTTTAATATAATAGAGGTTTTAATTTCGGAAATATATATTCAATAATTTGTTCCAGATTTTTTTTGTCCATCCCATATGATTTTTTCTTTAATTAATATTGGCTTCGGCTCCATTTAAAATTATATGCAGCAGTCTTCGCCACTGATGAGTAATAAGCTTCTATCAATGAATTAGTATAGTTGTGGAAATCATGTAAATATACATATTCATGGTTTAATTGACAGAGCAAGAAACAAAGAATATGTCACCAAATCTATCGAAGAATATTAAATTTCGTAGTTTACGAAAATTTAAGTACAATGGTGATATGTGAAATATCACCATTGTATTAAAATTATGTGAAATATCACCATTGTACTTAAAGTTTGATAAATGATGTTAGAACTGAAATAGTTAGTAGATTGGTCAAAATAATAAATCTAAACTATGCAAAAGGAAAACTTTACCCTTTTAATAATAATACAAACTAGCAGTTAATAGTACTTGCTTCAATCCACACAAACTCAGACAAATGCTTGACATACGAATAGAAAAAATTCAAAACGGTTTTGTCACTTTAAACAAATCTTGGGAAAACGCAAATAAATTTTTATAATTCGCATTGACAGATTTTAATTTTGCCAGTTAATTTCAATGTGACAAAACGTATTTCGGACGAATAAAATACCTTAGTTAGATAGAAAATTCGATGGCGAAATCACTGACGTAAAATATAATTTTTTGATTTTTTTGAACAAAATACGTTTTGATTGTTTGTTTTTAATATATGGTACAATGTTTCTTATGACCATGTCAAATTAAAGTTTAAAAATATCATCATTAAGCATGTTCAGTTCTTTGAATTTTTTTTTTCAATTTACATAAAACTTATGTTTTTAAAAAATTACGGTTCAAAGGTATTTGGTTCGATTTTCCTAATTTAAGCTGTGCAACTACCATAAAAGGTTAAGAATTGATTGTTAAGGATAATGTGATTCCGGTATCACTACTTCATCAAAATACTTGAATAAAACCCAATAGTATTTACAACTGCAGTCTCGCTTTTTGCATCGCTTAAAATATATAAAATTACACGAATAAAAACATAAAAGAAAGAAAAATTACCTGACTATCTAATCCAGCTATTAGTGAAGCAGCATAGATTTCGCCTTTTCCGATGTTTTCGCTCATCAAAACTAACCATGGTGACACAATTTTTTATTTCCCTCCTTCACTCTGATCCCCTGACACCTCATTTCTACAAAAAATCTCCCGCCTCCCTTAAAACTTTTAACGAATGACCGTACTCGGATGATGCCACAAAAGGGGGCAACTTTTGATGTTTCTGGTCATTTGAAGGTCATCTTGACAAGGCGCCAAGACGCGTAACCCCCTTCACCCCCAAAGAGAGGGTCATAAAACAATCTTCCCCCGACTCCCTGGACTCCCCGACTGAAACTGTGGGTCTCAAAGCGAAAGCTTATAGCTAATTTTGCAGAACAATTTTTAAAGAAAAAATATTATTTCTTGAGAATTTTTTTGGTTATAAGCTAAGGAGGGGGCTATACCCCCTTTTAGCCCCTATATAAATCCGCCACTGCTCTAGGCAATGTGTTTTTGGGCGGTTGCAGTGTCCAAGATTATCTTGATCTTGATAGTGCGACAAGACGCGCGTAGCCTCCCCCCCTTCTTCCCACTCCGAAAGAGAACCATAAAACTTGTTCTTTTCCTCAACTCCCTGAAAACTCCTTAGGAAAACTTTGTCTGAACTATATGAGGGGCTATAGCCCCTCTTAGTTCATAACCATTATCTTCCAAAAAAACATTTTTAAGAAAACAAAAAAAATTCTTGATTTTTTAAAAAAAATTGGCCACAGCCCGGGGGGGGGGGGGGGCTACAGCCCCCTTTAGCACCTATGTAAATCCGCCACTGCTCCAATCTCCAATCACAGAGCCTTCTGCAAAAACTCGCGCGTGTATATCTCGACCGTGTAAAAGGAGCTTAAGAAAGCTCAGCAATTTTGGTTTCGTCTAGATCTTCCTAACAATCACCCAATGCCAATCCAACTATCTTTTTAAATACCTTTTCAAGCAAACTGGATGTAGGTAAATTTGGCAACAGTAAATTCCTAACTTATTCAATTCCTAACTTACGATACTCCTTGTCGTGATTATTTTATGTTGCGATCCTTCTATTTTTTTCCCCGCGATTCTGAAAATTTGGCGCCATGCTTTTCTCTTTGTTTAATATTGGTTAGGTTCGATTATTTGTGTTTGAGGAATATAATATATTTCTGTAAAATAACAGTGCGCAATTAATGTATCAATAGTTTATGTTTCATTATCGTCTAGTTTTAGTATTTTTTTTATTCGAATGCGAAAAATTTAATTTGGAAATTTATGTATAGATAATCCTTATGTAACTAAAGCTATAATGGAACTTGTATTTGTGCATAATAGTGTGCTTTTATTTTGAGTCTGAAACGAAATACCGCCTGTTACACGCGATGCAAACATAGCGAAAGACAAAGGAAATTCTCAATATTTTGCATTCATTTTTTCCCTCGTGGCTCTGATAGCCTGTGACGTTGCACTGCGCATCTCCTATTAACGCGCAGTTAACCCCCCCCCCCCCCCCCCCTCATGTTTTTGTGACGTCCTCACTTTATCTGAGCAACGTGGTTGCTTTCTCCTGTGAATAGCGAAGAAGAAAGGAAGGGCGAAAATATTATATATATATATATATATATTTATATATATATATATATATATATATACATATATATATATATATATATATATATATATATATATATATATATATATATATATATATATATTCTTTCTTTAATAATAATAGATGTGTTTAAAAACCGCTTAACAATCATTTTAATTGTGTTTATCAATAATTTGATAACATGCATTTTTTCAACAATGCTTCTCGATTTTCCTTTTGCTCTAACAATGGGGATCTACATGAGATTTAATCAACTGTTTAAATTTTGATCAATCTGACGCTATTTCTCGAAGACCATGGACGCAAAGTACATCTTGTGCTGGGATCTTTTGTAAGTTTATGTTTTATTTTATTTTCTTAGTTAAATAACTTTTATTTATTTGTACTCAAGTAACATTTAATTGTAATAGATGTTTAATTATTAAAGTATGTTTTAAATCTTTCAAATATCTTTTGCTCAAAAAACTTATTGACTCTTTTCATTGCAACAGTTTATTTGTATGTGATGTATTTTGGGTTATTTTAAACATCTTATTAAAATATAATAAGGGAAACGGATTTTTTAATGATTTTTTTGGTAATATATAAAGTCCTCTTCGGATATAAATTGTAGCCCCAGAATACTAATCTTATTGATTTCACACACATTAAGCTTTATGAAATTCCTTTACTTTTATTCACCCTTTTTTGCACGATTTCATCTGTCGAAAGGGTAGTGAACGATGTATAAGAAAGAATAAAAATTACGTCATGACGTCAGACGACTTAAATGTAAGAAAACTCCAAATCTTCTATCATGTGAGAATCACAAGTCAATATAATATACTGGGACGATACTGGGATACTGGGAAAGACTTCGTAGAAATAGTCCTGAAACAAAATGTCATATAGAAAAAAAAACGGCTTTAGAATTTGTACGATGAAGACTCATCTCGTAAAAAAGCGCTTTAAGAATATTAAAGTACAAATATAAAATAAAATTCCACAATTAAAGTACATACAATCCAGACATCGTCGCCTCAGAGCAACAGTGAGACATCTAAAAAGAACACGAAAATGAGTTTTCGGTCTTGCTAATATGACCAAATGTGCCTTTATTTAGTGGAATACTCGGACATTTTTATGTCCCTGAAATCCCTGAACTACAGCCTTAGATATTGAGCATTGAAAAAACAGCAAATTTTAAAATCAATTTTAAAGGCAATTCTGTTTTTGCTCATTTCGTACTGTTGCTCTGAGGTGACGACATGTTTCGGGAGATACATCTCCCTTTATCAGCAGAAATAAAAAAAATAGTCTATGTGCACAGCATAGGAAAAAAAATGTGCACAGCAGCTATGTGCACAGCACCATAATTCTACAATCCACATTGACATGATATCTATCAATTGTACCTCATGCCAATGTGATATATCGTACTTCGATCAAACATCAAAAATCATTACAATTTCGCATCCAGGAACACCAAGATCATATTGACACATAACCTACACCTACATTTAATTTGCGAACCCACATCTCCAGTCGAACTTGACTTCTTGGAGGCGTTTTACAATTTTATCGATATCAATTTGATTGTTAATGAGATCTTCGTTGTTCCCATTTTTCCCACTTGTTGTCTATACAATAGTTAACTTTAAAAAAAATTAGATAGTTTTTGTTCTTTGACAGCACTTTTAATTCTGTATTTATTTTAATTTTGTGTGCACATAGACTGTTTTTTCATTTCTGCCGATGAAGGGAGATGCATCTCCCGAAACATGTATGGATTTTATGTATTTCAATTACATAATTTTATGTTGTATTTGTATTTTAATATTATAATTTGTGTCAAGGAAACAAATATATATATTTTTAATGTTAAACAAATCAACGGAGAAATGGCCATTCTTGTACGTAATTAATGAATATGAATATTTTCCCTTTTTTATCAATGCAAAATTTTTCAAGAGATTTACCTGTGGATATATATTATTGTGTATAATGTGTTTAAATACTGATTAAGAAAAACCTGCTTGCGAATACCAATAATATAAAAATACCCCGCGACAATGCTTTTCAATATTCAAAATTTTTCAAGAGGTTTACCCTTAAAGATATATTATTGTTTATAATGTGTTTAAACACTGTTTAAGAATAACTTTCTTGTGATTATACCTATAATATAAAAACACCTGTTCTCGCAACAAAGCTTTTCAGTGTTCTATTGCGAACAACAATGAGCGCACAGAAGAGAGTTAACCGTCTGTTTAAATTTGCTGAATCCGTCGCCATTTTGTGAAGATCGTGGACGTGAAGATTCAACTACATCTTGAGCTGGGATATTGCAACTTTTGTGAGTAGATCTGTTTTAATTTTTTGATTATATAAATAACATTTATTTGCTTGATTGATTTGCTGGATAAGTAACATTTAATTGTTGAAATCAAAGATGTTCGTCTAGAAAAAATGTCTCTATCCATTAAATAAACTAGATGCGAACTGTGTAGATTTCAATATAGTAGTCAGTAACCATAAGGTTTTAAGTACGAACCAAATTAAATCGTAGATATAATATTACTAAAATTAAGATATTGAAATTCCAGTAACGTTAAAGATATATTTGTGATGTCAATTTATTCAGAAATGCTATATTTACAGGAATGAAAGCAACAGGATTTTTTTTCAATATTTCAGTCACAGATATTCTTAAAATAGCAACTTGATTAAATTCCTTTTCGGAAATAGTCTTATAAAAAATTCCTGTAATTAGTTAAAATATTCATCCAACCAAGAATAGTATGTATGTTAATTTTTTAAGATTTCATATCAGAACTCAGAAGTAATCAATGTAAAAAAATCAGTAAAACATTAATTATTAAAGCAACATGCAATAAAGGCATCTGTAAACTGCCCTTTTAAAGTTTCCAATGAAAATACAGTGTAAGTTTCACACCATTTTTTTATTTCACTTAATGATATTAGAATTGCAAACAAAATAATTGTTATATCCTTATAAAGAATTTTCAGCCAAACTTATAATTTTTTCTTTGTTTAATAATTATTTCTCTGAATTTGATCTTAAATTAAAATAATTTTAAGCGATAAATATTTGAAATACTAATTAATTTACTGATTTTATAAACCTGTTGCAAACTTAACAGGGAGGTGGGAAAATAAAATAAACATTTTAAATACGAATGAATGTATATAATATATTTTTTTCAATAGAAAAACGTCCTGTTTTTTTGTGTTTGAATTGTGTAAATGACTGCAATTCGGGAAAAATTATATATAAAATTGTGTATATGGAGTACTTATTAAAGATTGGGAGTTGATATTAAGAGCTAGGGCATTCAATAATTCAAAACTTCAGAAATTGATTGAAATTTTTAGTGAAATGTCAGATTAAAAATAAGATATCTGTGACTATATAGAAAAGTTATGTATTTCGTGAATTAGCAAGCCATTTTATGAAGTACATTTTTTATTGCATGTGAAATCGGGCTTAGTCGCCAATTGACAATTTCTAATAAAATAAATTTTGTTATTTGCTAATCATGGAGTGAAAGGTTTCCACAGATAATTGGTTGATCGCGTTCAGCGACGGCAGAAGATGTGAAAAATTCTCATTCTACACTGTTAAAAATTATTGCGATCTTGCACCAAAATTTGGTACCCATTTAGCTGCAACCAATATTTGGTACTTAGTTTTACTATTTTACGCTGCTACCACGAATACCATTTAGTGGTGAAACGTTGCACCATAACTTATAACGTTGCATAAAACTCAAAATTCGAGTTTTCTTAGTATTTTTGTAGCGAAGCTGGCAACCCTAGATCACAGCTTTTTTACTTTTCTTTGTGAAGTCTACCGATCGGACTAGAACTAGGAATCCTTTGATTCAATTCTGAGCGCCTATATCCAGTGGACCACGGAGTCCCTTGTTCGTCGTTGTCTTTCTTGGAAAGGATTCCTCGGCTTGTTAATGTAGCGACAGCAAAAATTTCGTTTGCAGTTAAAGAGGTTGACCAATTATCGGTGAAACCTCCGCTTTTTTCCGAAAAAGGAATTTTGGTTAATCTTAGATTACACCATAATATGGTGCAGACCTCTGTCTCGCACCAAGATATGGTCCATCGTTCAACTGAAATTTTTAACTGTGTATACTTGAAAGAAAATTTCGAAATCAACAAAATCGAACGATGATAACTTTCTTTGTAAAATTTTTAATTTTGGATCTATAATTGTTGTTGCATCCTACGCTAGTCTGTTGCACAGCAGGTTTAGTAGTCAAAGGTTTATCCGTTCTTGAGATATCATGTAAATTCACAAACTAATATTGAAAATAACTAAATTTTTTAAATAGCAAGCTTCAAGACGCTTTAAAAAATCAACTAACCGACATATGAGTTTTGACACAACAACTAATTTTAACCGACAGAAAAGCGCGAAAATCAAGACCGCCAAAAGAGACCGGTTATCAATTCGACTTTAACTTTTTTTTTTAAATTGTAATGTATGTCCGCGCAAGATTTCTGTTCTAATTCAGGTATTTGAAATATTAATTTTTTGTCGGATAAGGGATGTCTCATGTGGGCACCTTTTAAAAAAAATATCCGGTTGTCCGGCATTTAACTATCCGAAATTCTAAATTAACAAGACTTTTTTTTAAAAAAATATTGTCCGATTTCGAAAATTCTTTTTTTGTTAAATAGCAAAAAATCCACTTTTGCTTTTTTTAAAATTGGTTATCCGGCTACTATATATTCGGAAATATCGATTAACCGGACTATTTTAAACCATTTCTCCGATTACTAATTATTTTCATTTTTGAATAAAGATTGCACAACAATGACATTTCGTTCACCCGGTATTTATTAGCATGAATAGGGATTGCTTTACAACAGTGTTGAGGCAATATCGTTTCGTTTACACAGTATTTAATTAACCGGATCCAAGACGTGAAAAAATGTGAGCAACAACTTAAATTTCTAGGGGAATAATAGCAGTCAGCTAAACCCCCTACTAAATTAACACCTAAAAACTAAAAAATAAAGTGATATTTAAAAAAAAAATGGAAAAACCAACTTTAAGAAGATTGCGCTAAAAAGTCAAAATAATTTTTAATTTTACAAATAAGACAGGTTTAGGACGCTTAGGGCAACAGGTGTTCCGCTCCCTCCCCCAGGGGCAGAAGCCCGGGTCCGGGGATTCTGGGCTCGGGTGGCCGAACGTTTACGGCAACAGGTGTTCCGCTCCCACCCCTACCGGCAGAAGCCCGGGTCCGGGGATTCTGGGCTCGGGTGGCCGAACGTTTAAGGCAACAAGTGTTCCGCTCCCTCCCCCAGCGGCAGAAGCCCGGGTCCGGGGATTCTGGACTCGGGTGGCCGAACGTTTAAGGCAACAAGTGTTCCGCTCCCTCCCCCAGCGGCAGAAGCCCGGGTCCGGGGATTCTGGGCTCGGGTGGCCGAACGTTTAAGGCAACAGGTGTTCCGCTCCCACCCCTACCGGCAGAAGCCCGTGTCCGGGGATTCTGGACTCGGGTGGCCGAACGTTTAAGGCAACAAGTGTTCCGTTCCCTCCCCCAGCGGCAGAAGCCCGGGTCCGGGGATTCTGGACTCGGGTGGCCGAACGTTTAAGGCAACAAGTGTTCCGCTCCCTCCCCCAGCGGCAGAAGCCCGGGTCCGGGGATTCTGGACTCGGGTGGCCGAACGTTTAAGGCAACAAGTGTTCCGCTCCCTCCCCCAGCGGCAGAAGCCCGGGTCCGGGGATTCTGGACTCGGGTGGCCGAACGTTTAAGGCAACAAGTGTTCCGCTCCCTCCCCCAGCGGCAGAAGCCCGGGTCCGGGGATTCTGGACTCGGGTGGCCGAACGTTTAAGGCAACAGGTGTTCCGCTCCCACCCCTACCGGCAGAAGCCCGGGTCCGGGGATTCTGGACTCGGGTGGCCGAACGTTTAAGGCAACAAGTGTTCCGCTCCCTCCCCCAGCGGCAGAAGCCCGGGTCCGGGGATTCTGGACTCGGGTGGCCGAACGTTTAAGGCAACAAGTGTTCCGCTCCCTCCCCCAGCGGCAGAAGCCCGGGTCCGGGGATTCTGGGCTCGGGTGGCCGAACGTTTAAGGCAACAGGTGTTCCGCTCCCACCCCTACCGGCAGAAGCCCGGGTCCGGGGATTCTGGACTCGGGTGGCCGAACGTTTAAGGCAACAAGT
The DNA here is from genome assembly GCA_963932185.1 of Troglohyphantes excavatus. Taxonomy (NCBI): domain Eukaryota; kingdom Metazoa; phylum Arthropoda; class Arachnida; order Araneae; family Linyphiidae; genus Troglohyphantes; species Troglohyphantes excavatus. Next base: position 39,000,389 of record OZ010667.1, read on the forward strand.
GTTCCGCTCCCTCCCCCAGCGGCAGAAGCCCGGGTCCGGGGATTCTGGACTCGGGTGGCCGAACGTTTAAGGCAACAAGTGTTCCGCTCCCTCCCCCAGCGGCAGAAGCCCGGGTCCGGGGATTCTGGACTCGGGTGGCCGAACGTTTAAGGCAACAAGTGTTCCGCTCCCACCCCTACCGGCAGAAGCCCGGGTCCGGGGATTCTGGGCTCGGGTGGCCGAACGTTTACGGCAACAGGTGTTCCGCTCCCACCCCTACCGGCAGAAGCCCGGGTCCGGGGATTCTGGGCTCGGGTGGCCGAACGTTTAAGGCAACAAGTGTTCCGCTCCCTCCCCCAGCGGCAGAAGCCCGGGTCCGGGGATTCTGGACTCGGGTGGCCGAACGTTTAAGGCAACAAGTGTTCCGCTCCCTCCCCCAGCGGCAGAAGCCCGGGTCCGGGGATTCTGGGCTCGGGTGGCCGAACGTTTAAGGCAACAGGTGTTCCGCTCCCACCCCTACCGGCAGAAGCCCGTGTCCGGGGATTCTGGACTCGGGTGGCCGAACGTTTAAGGCAACAAGTGTTCCGTTCCCTCCCCCAGCGGCAGAAGCCCGGGTCCGGGGATTCTGGACTCGGGTGGCCGAACGTTTAAGGCAACAAGTGTTCCGCTCCCTCCCCCAGCGGCAGAAGCCCGGGTCCGGGGATTCTGGACTCGGGTGGCCGAACGTTTAAGGCAACAAGTGTTCCGCTCCCTCCCCCAGCGGCAGAAGCCATGGTCCGGGGATTCTGGACTCGGGTGGCCGAACGTTTAAGGCAACAAGTGTTCCGCTCCCTCCCCCAGCGGCAGAAGCCCGGGTCCGGGGATTCTGGACTCGGGTGGCCGAACGTTTAAGGCAACAGGTGTTCCGCTCCCACCCCTACCGGCAGAAGCCCGGGTCCGGGGATTCTGGACTCGGGTGGCCGAACGTTTAAGGCAACAAGTGTTCCGCTCCCTCCCCCAGCGGCAGAAGCCCGGGTCCGGGGATTCTGGACTCGGGTGGCCGAACGTTTAAGGCAACAAGTGTTCCGCTCCCTCCCCCAGCGGCAGAAGCCCGGGTCCGGGGATTCTGGGCTCGGGTGGCCGAACGTTTAAGGCAACAGGTGTTCCGCTCCCACCCCTACCGGCAGAAGCCCGGGTCCGGGGATTCTGGACTCGGGTGGCCGAACGTTTAAGGCAACAAGTGTTCCGCTCCCTCCCCCAGCGGCAGAAGCCCGGGTCCGGGGATTCTGGACTCGGGTGGCCGAACGTTTAAGGCAACAAGTGTTCCGCTCCCTCCCCCAGCGGCAGAAGCCCGGGTCCGGGGATTCTGGACTCGGGTGGCCGAACGTTTAAGGCAACAAGTGTTCCGCTCCCACCCCTACCGGCAGAAGCCCGGGTCCGGGGATTCTGGGCTCGGGTGGCCGAACGTTTAAGGCAACAAGTGTTCCGCTCCCACCTCTACCGGCAGAAGCCCGGGTCCGGGGATTCTGGGCTCGGGTGGCCGAACGTTTAAGGCAACAAGTGTTCCGCTCCCTCCCCCAGGGCAGAAGCCCGGGTCCGGGGATTCTGGACTCGGGTGGCCGAACTTTTAAGGCAACAAGTGTTCCGCTCCCTCCCCCAGCGGCAGAAGCCCGGGTCCGGGGATTCTGGACTCGGGTGGCCGAACGTTTAAGGCAACAAGTGTTCCGCTCCCTCCCCCAGCGGCAGAAGCCCGGGTCCGGGGATTCTGGGCTCGGGTGGCCGAACGTTTAAGGCAACAGGTGTTCCGCTCCAACCCCTACCGGCAGAAGCCCGGGTCCGGGGATTCTGGACTCGGGTGGCCGAACGTTTAAGGCAACAAGTGTTCCGCTCCCTCCCCCAGCGGCAGAAGCCCGGGTCCGGGGATTCTGGACTCGGGTGGCCGAACGTTTAAGGCAACAAGTGTTCCGCTCCCTCCCCCAGCGGCAGAAGCCCGGGTCCGGGGATTCTGGACTCGGGTGGCCGAACGTTTAAGGCAACAAGTGTTCCGCTCCCTCCCCCAGCGGCAGAAGCCCGGGTCCGGGGATTCTGGACTCGGGTGGCCGAACGTTTAAGGCAACAGGTGTTCCGCTCCCACCCCTACCGGCAGAAGCCCGGGTCCGGGGATTCTGGACTCGGGTGGCCGAACGTTTAAGGCAACACGTGTTCCGCTCCCTCCCCCAGCGGCAGAAGCCCGGGTCCGGGGATTCTGGACTCGGGTGGCCGAACGTTTAAGGCAACAAGTGTTCCGCTCCCTCCCCCAGCGGCAGAAGCCCGGGTCCGGGGATTCTGGACTCGGGTGGCCGAACGTTTAAGGCAACAAGTGTTCCGCTCCCACCCCTACCGGCAGAAGCCCGGGTCCGGGGATTCTGGGCTCGGGTGGCCGAACGTTTAAGGCAACAGGTGTTCCGCTCCCACCCCTACCGGCAGAAGCCCGGGTCCGGGGATTCTGGACTCGGGTGGCCGAGCGTTTAAGGCAACAAGTGTTCCGCTCCCTCCCCCAGCGGCAGAAGCCCGGGTCCGGGGATTCTGGACTCGGGTGGCCGAACGTTTAAGGCAACAAGTGTTCCGTTCCCTCCCCCAGCGGCAGAAGCCCGGGTCCGGGGATTCTGGACTCGGGTGGCCGAACGTTTAAGGCAACAAGTGTTCCGCTCCCACCCCTACCGGCAGAAGCCCGGGTCCGGGGATTCTGGACTCGGGTGGCCGAACGTTTAAGGCAACAAGTGTTCCGCTCCCACCCCTACCGGCAGAAGCCCGGGTCCGGGGATTCTGGGCTCGGGTGGCCGAACGTTTAAGGCAACAAGTGTTCCGCTCCCTCCCCCAGCGGCAGTAGCCCGGGTCCGGGGATTCTGGACTCGGGTGGCCGAACGTTTAAGGCAACAAGTGTTCCGCTCCCTCCCCCCAGCGGCAGAAGCCCGGGTCCGGGGATTCTGGACTCGGGTGGCCGAACGTTTAAGGCAACAAGTGTTCCGCTCCCTCCCCCAGCGGCAGAAGCCCGTGTCCGGTGATTCTGGACTCGGGTGGCCGAACGTTTAAGGCAACAAGTGTTCCGCTCCCTCCCCCAGCGGCAGAAGCTCGGGTCCGGGGATTCTGGACTCGGGTGGCCGAACGTTTAAGGCAACAGGTGTTACGCTCCCACCCCTACCGGCAGAAGCCCGGGTCCGGGGATTCTGGACTCGGGTGGCCGAACGTTTAAGGCAACACGTGTTCCGCTCCCTCCCCCAGCGGCAGAAGCCCGGGTCCGGGGATTCTGGACTCGGGTGGCCGAACGTTTAAGGCAACAAGTGTTCCGCTCCCTCCCCCAGCGGCAGAAGCCCGGGTCCGGGGATTCTGGACTCGGGTGGCCGAACGTTTAAGGCAACAAGTGTTCCGCTCCCTCCCCCAGCGGCAGAAGCCCGGGTCCGGGGATTCTGGACTCGGGTGGCCGAACGTTTAAGGCAACAAGTGTTCCGCTCCCTTCCCCAGCGGCAGAAGCCCGGGTCCGGGGATTCTGGGCTCGGGTGGCCGAACGTTTAAGGCAACAGGTGTTCCGCTCCCACCCCTACCGGCAGAAGCCCGGGTCCGGGGATTCTGGACTCGGGTGGCCGAACGTTTAAGGCAACAAGTGTTCCGCTCCCTCCCCCAGCGGCAGAAGCCCGGGTCCGGGGATTCTGGACTCGGGTGGCCGAACGTTTAAGGCAACAAGTGTTCCGCTCCCTCCCCCAGCGGCAGAAGCCCGGGTCCGGGGATTCTGGGCTCGGGTGGCCGAACGTTTAAGGCAACAGGTGTTCCGCTCCCACCCCTACCGGCAGAAGCCCGGGTCCGGGGATTCTGGACTCGGGTGGCCGAACGTTTAAGGCAACAAGTGTTCCGCTCCCTCCCCCAGCGGCAGAAGCCCGGGTCCGGGGATTCTGGACTCGGGTGGCCGAACGTTTAAGGCAACAAGTGTTCCGCTCCCTCCCCCAGCGGCAGAAGCCCGGGTCCGGGGATTCTGGACTCGGGTGGCCGAACGTTTAAGGCAACAAGTGTTCCGCTCCCTCCCCCAGCGGCAGAAGCCCGGGTCCGGGGATTCTGGACTCGGGTGGCCGAACGTTTAAGGCAACAAGTGTTCCGCTCCCACCCCTACCGGCAGAAGCCCGGGTCCGGGGATTCTGGACTCGGGTGGCCGAACGTTTAAGGCAACACGTGTTCCGCTCCCTCCCCCAGCGGCAGAAGCCCGGGTCCGGGGATTCTGGACTCGGGTGGCCGAACTTTTAAGGCAACAAGTGTTCCGCTCCCTCCCCCAGCGGCAGAAGCCCGGGTCCGGGGATTCTGGACTCGGGTGGCCGAACGTTTAAGGCAACAAGTGTTCCGCTCCCTCCCCCAGCGGCAGAAGCCCGGGTCCGGGGATTCTGGGCTCGGGTGGCCGAACGTTTAAGGCAACAGGTGTTCCGCTCCAACCCCTACCGGCAGAAGCCCGGGTCCGGGGATTCTGGACTCGGGTGGCCGAACGTTTAAGGCAACAAGTGTTCCGCTCCCTCCCCCAGCGGCAGAAGCCCGGGTCCGGGGATTCTGGACTCGGGTGGCCGAACGTTTAAGGCAACAAGTGTTCCGCTCCCTCCCCCAGCGGCAGAAGCCCGGGTCCGGGGATTCTGGACTCGGGTGGCCGAACGTTTAAGGCAACAAGTGTTCCGCTCCCTCCCCCAGCGGCAGAAGCCCGGGTCCGGGGATTCTGGACTCGGGTGGCCGAACGTTTAAGGCAACAGGTGTTCCGCTCCCACCCCTACCGGCAGAAGCCCGGGTCCGGGGATTCTGGACTCGGGTGGCCGAACGTTTAAGGCAACACGTGTTCCGCTCCCTCCCCCAGCGGCAGAAGCCCGGGTCCGGGGATTCTGGACTCGGGTGGCCGAACGTTTAAGGCAACAAGTGTTCCGCTCCCTCCCCCAGCGGCAGAAGCCCGGGTCCGGGGATTCTGGACTCGGGTGGCCGAACGTTTAAGGCAACAAGTGTTCCGCTCCCACCCCTACCGGCAGAAGCCCGGGTCCGGGGATTCTGGGCTCGGGTGGCCGAACGTTTAAGGCAACAGGTGTTCCGCTCCCACCCCTACCGGCAGAAGCCCGGGTCCGGGGATTCTGGACTCGGGTGGCCGAGCGTTTAAGGCAACAAGTGTTCCGCTCCCTCCCCCAGCGGCAGAAGCCCGGGTCCGGGGATTCTGGACTCGGGTGGCCGAACGTTTAAGGCAACAAGTGTTCCGCTCCCTCCCCCAGCGGCAGAAGCCCGGGTCCGGGGATTCTGGACTCGGGTGGCCGAACGTTTAAGGCAACAAGTGTTCCGCTCCCACCCCTACCGGCAGAAGCCCGGGTCCGGGGATTCTGGACTCGGGTGGCCGAACGTTTAAGGCAACAAGTGTTCCGCTCCCACCCCTACCGGCAGAAGCCCGGGTCCGGGGATTCTGGGCTCGGGTGGCCGAACGTTTAAGGCAACAAGTGTTCCGCTCCCTCCCCCAGCGGCAGTAGCCCGGGTCCGGGGATTCTGGACTCGGGTGGCCGAACGTTTAAGGCAACAAGTGTTCCGCTCCCTCCCCCCAGCGGCAGAAGCCCGGGTCCGGGGATTCTGGACTCGGGTGGCCGAACGTTTAAGGCAACAAGTGTTCCGCTCCCTCCCCCAGCGGCAGAAGCCCGTGTCCGGTGATTCTGGACTCGGGTGGCCGAACGTTTAAGGCAACAAGTGTTCCGCTCCCTCCCCCAGCGGCAGAAGTTCGGGTCCGGGGATTCTGGACTCGGGTGGCCGAACGTTTAAGGCAACAGGTGTTACGCTCCCACCCCTACCGGCAGAAGCCCGGGTCCGGGGATTCTGGACTCGGGTGGCCGAACGTTTAAGGCAACACGTGTTCCGCTCCCTCCCCCAGCGGCAGAAGCCCGGGTCCGGGGATTCTGGACTCGGGTGGCCGAACGTTTAAGGCAACAAGTGTTCCGCTCCCTCCCCCAGCGGCAGAAGCCCGGGTCCGGGGATTCTGGACTCGGGTGGCCGAACGTTTAAGGCAACAAGTGTTCCGCTCCCACCCCTACCGGCAGAAGCCCGGGTCCGGGGATTCTGGGCTCGGGTGGCCGAACGTTTAAGGCAACAGGTGTTCCGCTCCCACCCCTACCGGCAGAAGCCCGGGTCCGGGGATTCTGGACTCGGGTGGCCGAACGTTTAAGGCAACACGTGTTCCGCTCCCTCCCCCAGCGGCAGAAGCCCGGGTCCGGGGATTCTGGACTCGGGTGGCCGAACGTTTAAGGCAACAAGTGTTCCGCTCCCTCCCCCAGCGGCAGAAGCCCGGGTCCGGGGATTCTGGACTCGGGTGGCCGAACGTTTAAGGCAACAAGTGTTCCGCTCCCACCCCTACCGGCAGAAGCCCGGGTCCGGGGATTCTGGGCTCGGGTGGCCGAACGTTTAAGGCAACAAGTGTTCCGCTCCCACCCCTACCGGCAGAAGCCCGGGTCCGGGGATTCTGGGCTCGGGTGGCCGAACGTTTAAGGCAACAAGTGTTCCGCTCCCTCCCCCAGGGCAGAAGCCCGGGTCCGGGGATTCTGGACTCGGGTGGCCGAACGTTTAAGGCAACAAGTGTTCCGCTCCCTCCCCCAGCGGCAGAAGCCCGGGTCCGGGGATTCTGGACTCGGGTGGCCGAACGTTTAAGGCAACAAGTGTTCCGCTCCCTCCCCCAGCGGCAGAAGCCCGGATCCGGGGATTCTGGGCTCGGGTGGCCGAACGTTTAAGGCAACAGGTGTTCCGCTCCAACCCCTACCGGCAGAAGCCCGGGTCCGGGGATTCTGGACTCGGGTGGCCGAACGTTTAAGGCAACAAGTGTTCCGCTCCCTCCCCCAGCGGCAGAAGCCCGGGTCCGGGGATTCTGGACTCGGGTGGCCGAACGTTTAAGGCAACAAGTGTTCCGCTCCCTCCCCCAGCGGCAGAAGCCCGGGTCCGGGGATTCTGGACTCGGGTGGCCGAACGTTTAAGGCAACAAGTGTTCCGCTCCCTCCCCCAGCGGCAGAAGCCCGGGTCCGGGGATTCTGGACTCGGGTGGCCGAACGTTTAAGGCAACAAGTGTTCCGCTCCCACCCCTACCGGCAGAAGCCCGGGTCCGGGGATTCTGGACTCGTTAAGGCAACAAGTGTTCCGCTCCCTCCCCCAGCGGCAGAAGCCCGGGTCCGGGGATTCTGGACTCGGGTGGCCGAACGTTTAAGGCAACAAGTGTTCCGCTCCCACCCCTACCGGCAGAAGCCCGGGTCCGGGGATTCTGGGCTCGGGTGGCCGAACGTTTAAGGCAACAGGTGTTCCGCTCCCACCCCTACCGGCAGAAGCCCGGGTCCGGGGATTCTGGACTCGGGTGGCCGAACGTTTAAGGCAACACGTGTTCCGCTCCCACCCCCAGCGGCAGAAGCCCGGGTCCGGGGATTCTGGACTCGGGTGGCCGAACGTTTAAGGCAACAAGTGTTCCGCTCCCTCCCCCAGCGGCAGAAGCCCGGGTCCGGGGATTCTGGACTCGGGTGGCCGAACGTTTAAGGCAACAAGTGTTCCGCTCCCACCCCTACCGGCAGAAGCCCGGGTCCGGGGATTCTGGGCTCGGGTGGCCGAACGTTTAAGGCAACAAGTGTTCCGCTCCCACCCCTACCGGCAGAAGCCCGGGTCCGGGGATTCTGGGCTCGGGTGGCCGAACGTTTAAGGCAACAAGTGTTCCGCTCCCTCCCCCAGGGCAGAAGCCCGGGTCCGGGGATTCTGGACTCGGGTGGCCGAACGTTTAAGGCAACAAGTGTTCCGCTCCCTCCCCCAGCGGCAGAAGCCCGGGTCCGGGGATTCTGGACTCGGGTGGCCGAACGTTTAAGGCAACAAGTGTTCCGCTCCCTCCCCCAGCGGCAGAAGCCCGGGTCCGGGGATTCTGGGCTCGGGTGGCCGAACGTTTAAGGCAACAGGTGTTCCGCTCCAACCCCTACCGGCAGAAGCCCGGGTCCGGGGATTCTGGACTCGGGTGGCCGAACGTTTAAGGCAACAAGTGTTCCGCTCCCTCCCCCAGCGGCAGAAGCCCGGGTCCGGGGATTCTGGACTCGGGTGGCCGAACGTTTAAGGCAACAAGTGTTCCGCTCCCTCCCCCAGCGGCAGAAGCCCGGGTCCGGGGATTCTGGACTCGGGTGGCCGAACGTTTAAGGCAACAAGTGTTCCGCTCCCTCCCCCAGCGGCAGAAGCCCGGGTCCGGGGATTCTGGACTCGGGTGGCCGAACGTTTAAGGCAACAAGTGTTCCGCTCCCTCCCCCAGCGGCAGAAGCCCGGGTCCGGGGATTCTGGGCTCGGGTGGCCGAACGTTTAAGGCAACAGGTGTTCCGCTCCAACCCCTACCGGCAGAAGCCCGGGTCCGGGGATTCTGGACTCGGGTGGCCGAACGTTTAAGGCAACAAGTGTTCCGCTCCCTCCCCCAGCGGCAGAAGCCCGGGTCCGGGGATTCTGGACTCGGGTGGCCGAACGTTTAAGGCAACAAGTGTTCCGCTCCCTCCCCCAGCGGCAGAAGCCCGGGTCCGGGGATTCTGGACTCGGGTGGCCGAACGTTTAAGGCAACAAGTGTTCCGCTCCCTCCCCCAGCGGCAGAAGCCCGGGTCCGGGGATTCTGGACTCGGGTGGCCGAACGTTTAAGGCAACACGTGTTCCGCTCCCTCCCCCAGCGGCAGAAGCCCGGGTCCGGGGATTCTGGACTCGGGTGGCCGAACGTTTAAGGCAACAAGTGTTCCGCTCCCTCCCCCAGCGGCAGAAGCCCGGGTCAGGTGATTCTGGACTCGGGTGGCCGAACGTTTAAGGCAACAAGTGTTCCGCTCCCTCCCCCAGCGGCAGAAGCCCGGATCCGGGGATTCTGGACTCGGGTGGCCGAACGTTTAAGGCAACAAGTGTTCCGCTCCCTCCCCCAGGGCAGAAGCCCGGGTCCGGGGATTCTGGACTCGGGTGGCCGAACGTTTAAGGCAACAAGTGTTCCGCTCCCTCCCCCAGCGGCAGAAGCCCGGGTCCGGGGATTCTGGTCTCGGGTGGCCGAACGTTTAAGGCAACAAGTGTTCCGCTCCCTCCCCCAGCGGCAGAAGCCCGGGTCCGGGGATTCTGGGCTCGGGTGGCCGAACGTTTAAGGCAACAGGTCTTCCGCTCCAACCCCTACCGGCAGAAGCCCGGGTCCGGGGATTCTGGACTCGGGTGGCCGAACGTTTAAGGCAACAAGTGTTCCGCTCCCTCCCCCAGCGGCAGAAGCCCGGGTCCGGGGATTCTGGACTCGGGTGGCCGAACGTTTAAGGCAACAAGTGTTCCGCTCCCTCCCCCAGCGGCAGATGCCCGGGTCCGGTGATTCTGGACTCGGGTGGCCGAACGTTTAAGGCAACAAGTGTTCCGCTCCCTCCCCCAGCGGCAGAAGCCCGGATCCGGGGATTCTGGACTCGGGTGGCCGAACGTTTAAGGCAACAAGTGTTCCGCTCCCTCCCCCAGGGCAGAAGCCCGGGTCCGGGGATTCTGGACTCGGGTGGCCGAACGTTTAAGGCAACAAGTGTTCCGCTCCCTCCCCCAGCGGCAGAAGCCCGGGTCCGGGGATTCTGGACTCGGGTGGCCGAACGTTTAAGGCAACAAGTGTTCCGCTCCCTCCCCCAGCGGCAGAAGCCCGGGTCCGGGGATTCTGGGCTCGGGTGGCCGAACGTTTAAGGCAACAGGTGTTCCGCTCCAACCCCTACCGGCAGAAGCCCGGGTCCGGGGATTCTGGACTCGGGTGGCCGAACGTTTAAGGCAACAAGTGTTCCGCTCCCTCCCCCAGCGGCAGAAGCCCGGGTCCGGGGATTCTGGACTCGGGTGGCGGAACGTTTAAGGCAACAAGTGTTCCGCTCCCTCCCCCAGCGGCAGAAGCCCGGGTCCGGGGATTCTGGACTCGGGTGGCCGAACGTTTAAGGCAACAAGTGTTCCGCTCCCTCCCCCAGCGGCAGAAGCCCGGGTCCGGGGATTCTGGACTCGGGTGGCCGAACGTTTAAGGCAACAGGTGTTCCGCTCCCACCGCTACCGGCAGAAGCCCGGGTCCGGGGATTCTGGACTCGGGTGGCCGAACGTTTAAGGCAACACGTGTTCCGCTCCCTCCCCCAGCGGCAGAAGCCCGGGTCCGGGGATTCTGGACTCGGGTGGCCGAACGTTTAAGGCAACAAGTGTTCCGCTCCCTCCCCCAGCGGCAGAAGCCCGGGTCCGGGGATTCTGGACTCGGGTGGCCGAACGTTTAAGGCAACAAGTGTTCCGCTCCCACCCCTACCGGCAGAAGCCCGGGTCCGGGGATTCTGGACTCGGGTGGCCGAACGTTTAAGGCAACAAGTGTTCCGCTCCCTCCCCCAGCGGCAGAAGCCCGGGTCCGGGGATTCTGGACTCGGGTGGCCGAACGTTTAAGGCAACAAGTGTTCCGCTCCCACCCCTACCGGCAGAAGCCCGGGTCCGGTTATTCTGGGCTCGGGTGGCCGAACGTTTAAGGCAACAAGTGTTCCGCTCCCTCCCCCAGCGGCAGTAGCCCGGGTCCGGGGATTCTGGACTCGGGTGGCCGAACGTTTAAGGCAACAAGTGTTCCGCTCCCTCCCCCAGCGGCAGAAGCCCGGGTCCGGGGATTCTGGACTCGGGTGGCCGAACGTTTAAGGCAACAAGTGTTCCGCTCCCTCCCCCAGCGGCAGAAGCCCGGGTCCGGTGATTCTGGACACGGGTGGCCGAACGTTTAAGGCAACAAGTGTTCCGCTCCCTCCCCCAGCGGCAGAAGCCCGGATCCGGGGATTCTGGACTCGGGTGGCCGAACGTTTAAGGCAACAAGTGTTCCGCTCCCACCCCTACCGGCAGAAGCCCGGGTCCGGGGATTCTGGGCTCGGGTGGCCCAACGTTTAAGGCAACAAGTGTTCCGCTCCCTCCCCCAGCGGCAGAAGCCCGGGTCCGGGGATTCTGGACTCGGGTGGCCGAACGTTTAAGGCAACAAGTGTTCTGCTCCCTCCCCCAGCGGCAGAAGCCCGGGTCCGGGGATTCTGGGCTCGGGTGGCCGAACATTCAGGGCGACAGGTATTCCGCTCCCACCCCTACCGGCAGAAGCCCGGGTCCGGGGATTCTGGACTCGGGTGGCCGAACGTTTAAGGCAACAAGTGTTCCGCTCCCTCCCCCAGCGGCAGAAGCCCGGGTCCGGGGATTCTGGACTCGGGTGGCCGAACGTTTAAGGCAACAAGTGTTCCGCTCCCTCCCCCAGCGGCAGAAGCCCGGGTCCGGGGATTCTGGACTCGGGTGGCCGAACGTTTAAGGCAACAAGTGTTCCGCTCCCTCCCCCAGCGGCAGAAGCCCGGGTCCGGGGATTCTGGACTCGGGTGGCCGAACGTTTAAGGCAACAGGTGTTCCGCTCCCACCCCTACCGGCAGAAGCCCGGGTCCGGGGATTCTGGACTCGGGTGGCCGAACGTTTAATTCAACAAGTGTTCCGCTCCCTCCCCCAGCGGCAGAAGCCCGGGTCCGGGGATTCTGGACTCGGGTGGCCGAACGTTTAAGGCAACAAGTGTTCAGCTCCCACTCCTACCGGCAGAAGCCCGGGTCCGGGGATTCTGGGCTCGGGTGGCCGAACGTTTAAGGCAACAGGTGTTCCGCTCCCACCCCTACCGGCAGAAACCCGGGTCCGGGGATTCTGGACTCGGGTGGCCGAACGTTTAAGGCAACAGGTGTTCCGCTCCCACCCCTACCGGCAGAAGCCCGGGTCCGGGGATTCTGGACTCGGGTGGCCGAACGTTTAAGGCAACAAGTGTTCGGCTCCCTCCCCCAGCGGCAGAAGCCCGGGTCCGGGGATTCTGGACTCGGGTGGCCGAACGTTTAAGGCAACAAGTGTTCCGCTCCCTCCCCCAGCGGCAGAAGCCCGGGTCCGGGGATTCTGGACTCGGGTGGCCGAACGTTTAAGGCAACAAGTGTTCCGCTCCCACCCCTACCGGCAGAAGCCCGGGTCCGGGGATTCTGGGCTCGGGTGGCCGAACGTTTAAGGCAACAAGTGTTCCGATCCCACCCCTACCGGCAGAAGCCCGGGTCCGGGGATTCTGGGCTCGGGTGGCCGAACGTTTAAGGCAACAAGTGTTCCGCTCCCTCCCCCAGGGCAGAAGCCCGGGTCCGGGGATTCTGGACTCGGGTGGCCGAACGTTTAAGGCAACAAGTGTTCCGCTCCCTCCCCCAGCGGCAGAAGCCCGGGTCCGGGGATTCTGGGCTCGGGTGGCCGAACGTTTAAGGCAACAGGTGTTCCGCTCCAACCCCTACCGGCAGAAGCCCGGGTCCGGGGATTCTGGACTCGGGTGGCCGAACGTTTAAGGCAACAAGTGTTCCGCTCCCTCCCCCAGCGGCAGAAGCCCGGGTCCGGGGATTCTGGACTCGGGTGGCCGAACGTTTAAGGCAACAAGTGTTCCGCTCCCTCCCCCAGCGGCAGAAGCCCGGGTCCGGGGATTCTGGGCTCGGGTGGCCGAACGTTTAAGGCAACAGGTGTTCCGCTCCAACCCCTACCGGCAGAAGCCCGGGTCCGGGGATTCTGGACTCGGGTGGCCGAACGTTTAAGGCAACAAGTGTTCCGCTCCCTCCCCCAGCGGCAGAAGCCCGGGTCCGGGGATTCTGGACTCGGGTGGCCGAACGTTTAAGGCAACAAGTGTTCCGCTCCCTCCCCCAGCGGCAGAAGCCCGGGTCCGGGGATTCTGGACTCGGGTGGCCGAACGTTTAAGGCAACAGGTGTTCCGCTCCCACCCCTACCGGCAGAAGCCCGGGTCCGGGGATTCTGGACTCGGGTGGCCGAACGTTTAAGGCAACAAGTGTTCCGCTCCCTCCCCCAGGGCAGAAGCCCGGGTCCGGGGATACTGGACTCGGGTGGCCGAACGTTTAAGGCAACAAGTGTTCCGCTCCCTCCCCCAGCGGCAGAAGCCCGGGTCCGGGGATTCTGGACTCGGGTGGCCGAACGTTTAAGGCAACAAGTGTTCCGCTCCCTCCCCCAGGGCAGAAGCCCGGGTCCGGGGATTCTGGACTCGGGTGGCCGAACGTTTAAGGCAACAAGTGTTCCGCTCCCTCCCCCAGCGGCAGAAGCCCGGGTCCGGGGATTCTGGACTCGGGTGGCCGAACGTTTAAGGCAACAAGTGTTCCGCTCCCTCCCCCAGCGGCAGAAGCCCGGGTCCGGGGATTCTGGACTCGGGTGGCCGAACGTTTAAGGCAACAAGTGTTCCGCTCCCACCCCTACCGGCAGAAGCCCGGGTCCGGGGATTCTGGGCTCGGGTGGCCGAACGTTTAAGGCAACAAGTGTTCCGCTCCCTCCCCCAGCGGCAGAAGCCCGGGTCCGGGGATTCTGGACTCGGGTGGCCGAACGTTTAAGGCAACAAGTGTTCCGCTCCCACCCCTACCGGCAGAAGCCCGGGTCCGGGGATTCTGGGCTCGGGTGGCCGAACGTTTAAGGCAACAAGTGTTCCGCTCCCTCCCCCAGCGGCAGTAGCCCGGGTCCGGGGATTCTGGACTCGGGTGGCCGAACGTTTAAGGCAACAAGTGTTCCGCTCCCTCCCCCAGCGGCAGAAGCCCGGGTCCGGGGATTCTGGACTCGGGTGGCCGAACGTTTAAGGCAACAAGTGTTCCGCTCCCTCCCCCAGGGCAGAAGCCCGGGTCCGGGGATTCTGGACTCGGGTGGCCGAACGTTTAAGGCAACAAGTGTTCCGCTCCCTCCCCCAGCGGCAGAAGCCCGGGTCCGGGGATTCTGGGCTCGGGTGGCCGAACGTTTAAGGCAACAGGTGTTCCGCTCCAACCCCTACCGGCAGAAGCCCGGGTCCGGGGATTCTGGACTCGGGTGGCCGAACGTTTAAGGCAACAAGTGTTCCGCTCCCTCCCCCAGCGGCAGAAGCCCGGGTCCGGGGATTCTGGACTCGGGTGGCCGAACGTTTAAGGCAACAAGTGTTCCGCTCCCTCCCCCAGCGGCAGAAGCCCGGGTCCGGGGATTCTGGGCTCGGGTGGCCGAACGTTTAAGGCAACAGGTGTTCCGCTCCAACCCCTACCGGCAGAAGCCCGGGTCCGGGGATTCTGGACTCGGGTGGCCGAACGTTTAAGGCAACAAGTGTTCCGCTCCCTCCCCCAGCGGCAGAAGCCCGGGTCCGGGGATTCTGGACTCGGGTGGCCGAACGTTTAAGGCAACAAGTGTTCCGCTCCCTCCCCCAGCGGCAGAAGCCCGGGTCCGGGGATTCTGGACTCGGGTGGCCGAACGTTTAAGGCAACAAGTGTTCCGCTCCCTCCCCCAGCGGCAGAAGCCCGGGTCCGCAGATTCTGGACTCGGGTGGCCGAACGTTTAAGGCAACAGGTGTTCCGCTCCCACCCCTACCGGCAGAAGCCCGGGTCCGGGGATTCTGGACTCGGGTGGCCGAACGTTTAAGGCAACAAGTGTTCCGCTCCCTCCCCCAGGGCAGAAGCCCGGGTCCGGGGATACTGGACTCGGGTGGCCGAACGTTTAAGGCAACAAGTGTTCCGCTCCCTCCCCCAGCGGCAGAAGCCCGGGTCCGGGGATTCTGGACTCGGGTGGCCGAACGTTTAAGGCAACAAGTGTTCCGCTCCCTCCCCCAGGGCAGAAGCCCGGGTCCGGGGATTCTGGACTCGGGTGGCCGAACGTTTAAGGCAACAAGTGTTCCGCTCCCTCCCCCAGCGGCAGAAGCCCGGGTCCGGGGATTCTGGACTCGGGTGGCCGAACGTTTAAGGCAACAAGTGTTCCGCTCCCTCCCCCAGCGGCAGAAGCCCGGGTCCGGGGATTCTGGACTCGGGTGGCCGAACGTTTAAGGCAACAAGTGTTCCGCTCCCACCCCTACCGGCAGAAGCCCGGGTCCGGGGATTCTGGGCTCGGGTGGCCGAACGTTTAAGGCAACAAGTGTTCCGCTCCCTCCCCCAGCGGCAGAAGCCCGGGTCCGGGGATTCTGGACTCGGGTGGCCGAACGTTTAAGGCAACAAGTGTTCCGCTCCCACCCCTACCGGCAGAAGCCCGGGTCCGGGGATTCTGGGCTCGGGTGGCCGAACGTTTAAGGCAACAAGTGTTCCGCTCCCTCCCCCAGCGGCAGTAGCCCGGGTCCGGGGATTCTGGACTCGGGTGGCCGAACGTTTAAGGCAACAAGTGTTCCGCTCCCTCCCCCAGCGGCAGTAGCCCGGGTCCGGGGATTCTGGACTCGGGTGGCCGAACGTTTAAGGCAACAAGTGTTCCGCTCCCTCCCCCAGCGGCAGAAGCCCGGGTCCGGGGATTCTGGACTCGGGTGGCCGAACGTTTAAGGCAACAAGTGTTCCGCTCCCTCCCCCAGGGCAGAAGCCCGGGTCCGGGGATTCTGGACTCGGGTGGCCGAACGTTTAAGGCAACAAGTGTTCCGCTCCCTCCCCCAGCGGCAGAAGCCCGGGTCCGGGGATTCTGGGCTCGGGTGGCCGAACGTTTAAGGCAACAGGTGTTCCGCTCCAACCCCTACCGGCAGAAGCCCGGGTCCGGGGATTCTGGACTCGGGTGGCCGAACGTTTAAGGCAACAAGTGTTCCGCTCCCTCCCCCAGCGGCAGAAGCCCGGGTCCGGGGATTCTGGACTCGGGTGGCCGAACGTTTAAGGCAACAAGTGTTCCGCTCCCTCCCCCAGCGGCAGAAGCCCGGGTCCGGGGATTCTGGGCTCGGGTGGCCGAACGTTTAAGGCAACAGGTGTTCCGCTCCAACCCCTACCGGCAGAAGCCCGGGTCCGGGGATTCTGGACTCGGGTGGCCGAACGTTTAAGGCAACAAGTGTTCCGCTCCCTCCCCCAGCGGCAGAAGCCCGGGTCCGGGGATTCTGGACTCGGGTGGCCGAACGTTTAAGGCAACAAGTGTTCCGCTCCCTCCCCCAGCGGCAGAAGCCCGGGTCCGGGGATTCTGGACTCGGGTGGCCGAACGTTTAAGGCAACAAGTGTTCCGCTCCCTCCCCCAGCGGCAGAAGCCCGGGTCCGGGGATTCTGGACTCGGGTGGCCGAACGTTTAAGGCAACAGGTGTTCCGCTCCCACCCCTACCGGCAGAAGCCCGGGTCCGGGGATTCTGGACTCGGGTGGCCGAACGTTTAAGGCAACAAGTGTTCCGCTCCCTCCCCCAGGGCAGAAGCCCGGGTCCGGGGATACTGGACTCGGGTGGCCGAACGTTTAAGGCAACAAGTGTTCCGCTCCCTCCCCCAGCGGCAGAAGCCCGGGTCCGGGGATTCTGGACTCGGGTGGCCGAACGTTTAAGGCAACAAGTGTTCCGCTCCCTCCCCCAGGGCAGAAGCCCGGGTCCGGGGATTCTGGACTCGGGTGGCCGAACGTTTAAGGCAACAAGTGTTCCGCTCCCTCCCCCAGCGGCAGAAGCCCGGGTCCGGGGATTCTGGACTCGGGTGGCCGAACGTTTAAGGCAACAAGTGTTCCGCTCCCTCCCCCAGCGGCAGAAGCCCGGGTCCGGGGATTCTGGACTCGGGTGGCCGAACGTTTAAGGCAACAAGTGTTCCGCTCCCACCCCTACCGGCAGAAGCCCGGGTCCGGGGATTCTGGGCTCGGGTGGCCGAACGTTTAAGGCAACAAGTGTTCCGCTCCCTCCCCTACCGGCAGAAGCCCGGGTCCGGGGATTCTGGGCTCGGGTGGCCGAACGTTTAAGGCAACAAGTGTTCCGCTCCCTCCCCCAGCGGCAGTAGCCCGGGTCCGGGGATTCTGGACTCGGGTGGCCGAACGTTTAAGGCAACAAGTGTTCCGCTCCCTCCCCCAGCGGCAGAAGCCCGGGTCCGGGGATTCTGGACTCGGGTGGCCGAACGTTTAAGGCAACAAGTGTTCCGCTCCCTCCCCCAGCGGCAGAAGCCCGGGTCCGGTGATTCTGGACTCGGGTGGCCGAACGTTTAAGGCAACAAGTGTTCCGCTCCCTCCCCCAGCGGCAGAAGCCCGGGTCCGGGGATTCTGGACTCGGGTGGCCGAACGTTTAAGGCAACAGGTGTTCCGCTCCCAACCCTACCGGCAGAAGCCCGGGTCCGGGGATTCTGGGCTCGGGTGGCCGAACGTTTAAGGCAACAAGTGTTCCGCTCCCTCCCCCAGGGCAGAAGCCCGGGTCCGGGGATACTGGACTCGGGTGGCCGAACGTTTAAGGCAACAAGTGTTCCGCTCCCTCCCCCAGCGGCAGAAGCCCGGGTCCGGGGATTCTGGACTCGGGTGGCCGAACGTTTAAGGCAACAAGTGTTCCGCTCCCTCCCCCAGGGCAGAAGCCCGGGTCCGGGGATTCTGGACTCGGGTGGCCGAACGTTTAAGGCAACAAGTGTTCCGCTCCCTCCCCCAGCGGCAGAAGCCCGGGTCCGGGGATTCTGGACTCGGGTGGCCGAACGTTTAAGGCAACAAGTGTTCCGCTCCCTCCCCCAGCGGCAGAAGCCCGGGTCCGGGGATTCTGGACTCGGGTGGCCGAACGTTTAAGGCAACAAGTGTTCCGCTCCCACCCCTACCGGCAGAAGCCCGGGTCCGGGGATTCTGGGCTCGGGTGGCCGAACGTTTAAGGCAACAAGTGTTCCGCTCCCTCCCCCAGCGGCAGAAGCCCGGGTCCGGGGATTCTGGACTCGGGTGGCCGAACGTTTAAGGCAACAAGTGTTCCGCTCCCACCCCTACCGGCAGAAGCCCGGGTCCGGGGATTCTGGGCTCGGGTGGCCGAACGTTTAAGGCAACAAGTGTTCCGCTCCCTCCCCCAGCGGCAGTAGCCCGGGTCCGGGGATTCTGGACTCGGGTGGCCGAACGTTTAAGGCAACAAGTGTTCCGCTCCCTCCCCCAGCGGCAGAAGCCCGGGTCCGGGGATTCTGGACTCGGGTGGCCGAACGTTTAAGGCAACAAGTGTTCCGCTCCCTCCCCCAGCGTCAGAAGCCCGGGTCCGGTGATTCTGGACTCGGGTGGCCGAACGTTTAAGGCAACAAGTGTTCCGCTCCCTCCCCCAGCGGCAGAAGCCCGGGTCCGGGGATTCTGGACTCGGGTGGCCGAACGTTTAAGGCAACAGGTGTTCCGCTCCCACCCCTACCGGCAGAAGCCCGGGTCCGGGGATTCTGGACTCGGGTGGCCGAACGTTTAAGGCAACAAGTGTTCCGCTCCCTCCCCCAGGGCAGAAGCCCGGGTCCGGGGATACTGGACTCGGGTGGCCGAACGTTTAAGGCAACAAGTGTTCCGCTCCCTCCCCCAGCGGCAGAAGCCCGGGTCCGGGTATTCTGGACTCGGGTGGCCGAACGTTTAAGGCAACAAGTGTTCCGCTCCCTCCCCCAGGGCAGAAGCCCGGGTCCGGGGATTCTGGACTCGGGTGGCCGAACGTTTAAGGCAACAAGTGTTCCGCTCCCTCCCCCAGCGGCAGAAGCCCGGGTCCGGGGATTCTGGACTCGGGTGGCCGAACGTTTAAGGCAACAAGTGTTCCGCTCCCACCCCTACCGGCAGAAGCCCGGGTCCGGGGATTCTGGGCTCGGGTGGCCGAACGTTTAAGGCAACAAGTGTTCCGCTCCCTCCCCCAGCGGCAGTAGCCCGGGTCCGGGGATTCTGGACTCGGGTGGCCGAACGTTTAAGGCAACAAGTGTTCCGCTCCCTCCCCCAGCGGCAGAAGCCCGGGTCCGGGGATTCTGGACTCGGGTGGCCGAACGTTTAAGGCAACAAGTGTTCCGCTCCCTCCCCCAGCGGCAGAAGCCCGGGTCCGGTGATTCTGGACTCGGGTGGCCGAACGTTTAAGGCAACAAGTGTTCCGCTCCCACCCCTACCGGCAGAAGCCCGGGTCCGGGGATTCTGGACTCGGGTGGCCGAACGTTTAAGGCAACACGTGTTCCGCTCCCTCCCCCAGCGGCAGAAGCCCGGGTCCGGGGATTCTGGACTCGGGTGGCCGAACGTTTAAGGCAACAAGTGTTCCGCTCCCTCCCCCAGCGGCAGAAGCCCGGGTCCGGGGATTCTGGACTCGGGTGGCCGAACGTTTAAGGCAACAGGTGTTCCGCTCCCAACCCTACCGGCAGAAGCCCGGGTCCGGGGATTCTGGGCTCGGGTGGCCGAACGTTTAAGGCAACAAGTGTTCCGCTCCCTCCCCCAGGGCAGAAGCCCGGGTCCGGGGATACTGGACTCGGGTGGCCGAACGTTTAAGGCAACAAGTGTTCCGCTCCCTCCCCCAGCGGCAGAAGCCCGGGTCCGGGGATTCTGGACTCGGGTGGCCGAACGTTTAAGGCAACAAGTGTTCCGCTCCCTCCCCCAGGGCAGAAGCCCGGGTCCGGGGATTCTGGACTCGGGTGGCCGAACGTTTAAGGCAACAAGTGTTCCGCTCCCTCCCCCAGCGGCAGAAGCCCGGGTCCGGGGATTCTGGACTCGGGTGGCCGAACGTTTAAGGCAACAAGTGTTCCGCTCCCTCCCCCAGCGGCAGAAGCCCGGGTCCGGGGATTCTGGACTCGGGTGGCCGAACGTTTAAGGCAACAAGTGTTCCGCTCCCACCCCTACCGGCAGAAGCCCGGGTCCGGGGATTCTGGGCTCGGGTGGCCGAACGTTTAAGGCAACAAGTGTTCCGCTCCCTCCCCCAGCGGCAGAAGCCCGGGTCCGGGGATTCTGGACTCGGGTGGCCGAACGTTTAAGGCAACAAGTGTTCCGCTCCCACCCCTACCGGCAGAAGCCCGGGTCCGGGGATTCTGGGCTCGGGTGGCCGAACGTTTAAGGCAACAAGTGTTCCGCTCCCTCCCCCAGCGGCAGTAGCCCGGGTCCGGGGATTCTGGACTCGGGTGGCCGAACGTTTAAGGCAACAAGTGTTCCGCTCCCTCCCCCAGCGGCAGAAGCCCGGGTCCGGGGATTCTGGACTCGGGTGGCCGAACGTTTAAGGCAACAAGTGTTCCGCTCCCTCCCCCAGCGGCAGAAGCCCGGGTCCGGTGATTCTGGACTCGGGTGGCCGAACGTTTAAGGCAACAAGTGTTCCGCTCCCTCCCCCAGCGGCAGAAGCCCGGGTCCGGGGATTCTGGACTCGGGTGGCCGAACGTTTAAGGCAACAGGTGTTCCGCTCCCACCCCTACCGGCAGAAGCCCGGGTCCGGGGATTCTGGACTCGGGTGGCCGAACGTTTAAGGCAACAAGTGTTCCGCTCCCTCCCCCAGGGCAGAAGCCCGGGTCCGGGGATACTGGACTCGGGTGGCCGAACGTTTAAGGCAACAAGTGTTCCGCTCCCTCCCCCAGCGGCAGAAGCCCGGGTCCGGGGATTCTGGACTCGGGTGGCCGAACGTTTAAGGCAACAAGTGTTCCGCTCCCTCCCCCAGGGCAGAAGCCCGGGTCCGGGGATTCTGGACTCGGGTGGCCGAACGTTTAAGGCAACAAGTGTTCCGCTCCCTCCCCCAGCGGCAGAAGCCCGGGTCCGGGGATTCTGGACTCGGGTGGCCGAACGTTTAAGGCAACAAGTGTTCCGCTCCCACCCCTACCGGCAGAAGCCCGGGTCCGGGGATTCTGGGCTCGGGTGGCCGAACGTTTAAGGCAACAAGTGTTCCGCTCCCTCCCCCAGCGGCAGTAGCCCGGGTCCGGGGATTCTGGACTCGGGTGGCCGAACGTTTAAGGCAACAAGTGTTCCGCTCCCTCCCCCAGCGGCAGAAGCCCGGGTCCGGGGATTCTGGACTCGGGTGGCCGAACGTTTAAGGCAACAAGTGTTCCGCTCCCTCCCCCAGCGGCAGAAGCCCGGGTCCGGTGATTCTGGACTCGGGTGGCCGAACGTTTAAGGCAACAAGTGTTCCGCTCCCTCCCCCAGCGGCAGAAGCCCGGATCCGGGGATTCTGGACTCGGGTGGCCGAACGTTTAAGGCAACAAGTGTTCCGCTCCCACCCCTACCGGCAGAAGCCCGGGTCCGGGGATTCTGGACTCGGGTGGCCGAACGTTTAAGGCAACACGTGTTCCGCTCCCTCCCCCAGCGGCAGAAGCCCGGGTCCGGGGATTCTGGACTCGGGTGGCCGAACGTTTAAGGCAACAAGTGTTCCGCTCCCTCCCCCAGCGGCAGAAGCCCGGGTCCGGGGATTCTGGACTCGGGTGGCCGAACGTTTAAGGCAACAGGTGTTCCGCTCCCAACCCTACCGGCAGAAGCCCGGGTCCGGGGATTCTGGGCTCGGGTGGCCGAACGTTTAAGGCAACAAGTGTTCCGCTCCCTCCCCCAGCGGCAGTAGCCCGGGTCCGGGGATTCTGGACTCGGGTGGCCGAACGTTTAAGGCAACAAGTGTTCCGCTCCCTCCCCCAGCGGCAGAAGCCCGGGTCCGGGGATTCTGGACTCGGGTGGCCGAACGTTTAAGGCAACAAGTGTTCCGCTCCCTCCCCCAGCGGCAGAAGCCCGGATCCGGGGATTCTGGACTCGGGTGGCCGAACGTTTAAGGCAACAAGTGTTCCGCTCCCACCCCTACCGGCAGAAGCCCGGGTCCGGGGATTCTGGGCTCGGGTGGCCCAACGTTTAAGGCAACAAGTGTTCCGCTCCCTCCCCCAGCGGCAGAAGCCCGGGTCCGGGGATTCTGGACTCGGGTGGCCGAACGTTTAAGGCAACAAGTGTTCCGCTCCCTCCCCCAGCGGCAGAAGCCCGGGTCCGGGGATTCTGGGCTCGGGTGGCCGAACATTCAGGGCGACAGGTATTCCGCTCCCACCCCTACCGGCAGAAGCCCGGGTCCGGGGATTCTGGACTCGGGTGGCCGAACGTTTAAGGCAACAAGTGTTCCGCTCCCTCCCCCAGCGGCAGAAGCCCGGGTCCGGGGATTCTGGACTCGGGTGGCCGAACGTTTAAGGCAACAAGTGTACCGCTCCCTCCCCCAGCGGCAGAAGCCCGGGTCCGGGGATTCTGGATTAGGGTGGCCGAACGTTTAAGGCAACAGGTGTTCCGCTCCCACCCCTACCGGCAGAAGCCCGGGTCCGGGGATTCTGGACTCGGGTGGCCGAACGTTTAAAGCAACAAGTGTTCCGCTCCCTCCCTTAGCGGCAGAAGCCCGGGTCCGGGGATTCTGGACTCGGGTGGCCGAACGTTTAAGGCAACAAGTGTTCCGCTCCCACCCCTACCGGCAGAAGCCCGGGTCCGGGGATTCTGGGCTCAGGTGGCCGAACGTTTAAGGCAACAGGTGTTCCGCTCCCTCCCCCAGCGGCAGAAGCCCGGGTCCGGGGATTCTGGACTCGGGTGGCCGAACGTTTAAGGCAACAAGTGTTCCGCTCCCACCCCCAGCGGCAGAAGCCCGGGTGCGGGGATTCTGGACTCGGGTGGCCGAACGTTTAAGGCAACAAGTGTTCCGCTCCCACCCCCACCGGCAGTAGCCCGGGTCCGGGGATTCTTGGCTCGGGTAGCCGAACATTCAGGGCGACAGGTATTCCGCTCCCACCCCTACCGGCAGAAGCCCGGGTCCAGGGATTCTGGGCTCGGGTGGCCGAACGTTTACGGCAACAGGTGTTCCGCTCCCTCCCCCAGCGGCAGAAGCCCAGGTCCGGGGATTCTGGGCTCGGGTGGCCGAACGTTTAGGGCAACAGGTGTTCCGCTCCCTTCCCCAGCGGCAGTAGCCCGGGTCCGGGGATTCTGGGCTCGGGTGGCCGAACGTTTACGGCAACAGGTGTTTCGCTCCCACCCCCACCGGCAGAAGCCCGGGTCTGGGGATTCTGGGCTCGGGTGGCCGAATATTTAGGGCGACAGGTATTGCGCTCCCACCTCCACCGGCAGAAGCCCGGGTCCGGGGATTCTGGGCTCGGGTGGCCGAACGTTTACGGCAACAGGTGTTCCGCTCCCTCCCCCACCGGCAGTAGCCCGGGTCCGGGGATTCTGGGCTCGGGTGGCCGAACATTCAGGACGACAGGTATTCCGCTCCCACCCCTACCGGCAGAAGCCCGGGTCCGGGGATTCTGGGCTCGGGTGGCCGAACGTTTAAGGCAACAAGTGTTCCGCTCCCTCCCCCAGCGGCAGAAGCCCGGGTCCGGGGATTCTGGGCTCGGGTGACCGAACGTTTACGGCAACAGGTGTTCCGCTCCCTCCCCCAGCGGCAGAAGCCCGGGTCCGGGGATTCTGGGCGGCTCGGGTGGCCGAACGTTTAAGGCAACAAGTGTTCCGCTCCCTCCCCCAGCGGCAGAAGCCCGGGTCCGGGGATTCTGGGCTCGGGTGACCGAACGTTTACGGCAACAGGTGTTCCGCTCCCTCCCCCAGCGGCAGAAGCCCGGGTCCGGGGATTCTGGTCTCGGGTGGCCGAACGTTTACGGCAACAGGTGTTTCGCTCCCTCCCCCAGCGGCAGTAGCCCGGGTCCGGGGATTCTGGGCTCGGGTGGCCGAACGTTTACGGCAACAGGTGTTTCGCTCCCACCCCCACCGGCAGAAGCCCGGGTCTGGGGATTCTGGGCTCGGGTGGCCGAACGTTTAGGGCGACAGGTATTGCGCACCCACCCCTACCGGCAGAAGCCCGGGTCCGGGGATCCGTACACGCTTTGCATCGCTACCTTATTTTACACGCATTGGTGGCTAATTTCTTATAGAACAAGAACAAATTTATGTAAATATTTATATTTTTCACGAAATGGAAGTGTTGGAAGGGATAATCCTAAAAGAGTAATAAGTGTTTAATCCTGATACTCCAATTACTAGGTGATTTTAAAGGTGTTTCACGTCAAAAATTAATTATTAAACCAAATTGTAAATTGTTTAGTAAACGTTTGTGAATAAATGCATATAATATTTTATGTTATTTATATGCATTAGTGATGAATTGTAGTACTTTGTATAGGAATTATAAACACGGCTAGTATGTCAGGTTGAATTTTTAAAAATTATTCTGGTCCAAAATCAATAAGTATGATTCTTAGTAGAAAGATGATAAGTTACAATTTTTTTAATTAACTTAGTTCGTATTATAGCAATAAAAAAAAAAGAAGAAATGCTATATTTTTGAGGAGAATAATAATAAAAAAGGCTCACCATGCTGTAGTACTTGAACGCTACCCCACATGCATTCCGATAATCAGTACTTTCAGCTGGACAACTAAAGAGTATTTCTGGCTTTCATAGATTTTTTTTTTAATTGTTAATAACGTACATCTCGAATTCGAAAGTTTTCAGCAACACACTTTATTTTTCAATCCGCCATCCACTTCATATATTTGCGCCAGTTTTAGTTCCGAAATCCTAAGTAAACGGGCTTGTTCCAATTGCAACTAATCTGATAATGTCTATCGTCTCGTTCTACGATTCACAGTGGATTCTTTGGTCAATGAAAAGGAATGGCAAGCCATACAATGGAAGCACGGACTGAATGGTGTCCCCAGGACCAAAAGGCAGAGACCCCCCCATCCAGTCGCAAAGTTTCAAGAACAAGCAGGCAATACTTTTTAGCTCTAGGAAAGCGGCAATTTCCAGTTTTACGACTCACCCTGACACTTTTTGGTTGCGAAAGGAATGAATTTGACAACTCTCTGATAACCAAATTGCTGTATGTCGCTTCCCAAACGTGCATGTTCAGTATCAAACTCGCGCTCATCGGTTCGAGCCTCTAAATATTCAACCACGATAGGCCTTTGGTGACGAGATTTCGGTGTGTCGGGATTTTATCTGTCGGAATTATATGACCTAGATCCTTTTCATTAAAAAAAATTAAATTTAATGCAATGTTTAAAAAATATTTGGTCTTAACAATTAAAATAACACTTTTCCCCCGACGAACTTCATAATTTTGCCCGACGGGGGGGGGCTTGCCTTGCCCGACAGGGGGCTACAGCCCCCCCCCCCCCCCCCCAGCACCCCCAGTGGAGCCACCTCTGCACCTTGCAGGGTAACTTTACTTAAAAAAAAAGTTTCATATTTGAAAAAAGGCGGGGCATTCAGCGAAAGAAGTCAGTAATATATTTTTCACGTGAGGATTAGCAATTCTGTTGTCCAACAGTTAGCCTTTATTCCTCTCTCTTTCTTTAGGGAACGTTACAGCTAAAAGTGTTTTGTAGATATTACCAACACACCGGTGTTGATATAACACGGGTTTTCTTCCAGTGGAAAAAGTTGTATTTTTTACATAACCACGTGTACCCTGCATAAGGTTAGAATGCCAATTCTGTTATGAAAGAATTTAAAAGTATAAAATCTATTTTCTTCTTCTAGTTCAGGTTACAAATCTTTTTGTTCACTAACCTCATTCCAGTCCAACATTCGGGGTTACTTTACTCCACCAGTTAATTTAAGTAAACCTTAGTAGAGAGAAACCTTGTTATTATGTAGCGGTTGTTAAGGATGAATCGTTCTGTTGTCCTTTTCATTCAAAATTTGATTTTCACTCTAGGAATCTGATTTTCACTTTTGCGAATTATATTGTTAACTTAAAGCCCTTCCTCTAAAAAAATACATCTCTAGTTATTTTTAATGCATTTATTTAAAATAGTTAAGAATTATCCATAATACATTTATTAATTACTATACATATTTTTTTTATTTACAAAATGTAGTGGCGGCTTATATAGTGGTGGGGTTTTCTTTAAAAGACATGGAACAACGGACATAATTATTATATAAAAAAGTTTAAGTATTATGAACTAAGATATTCACATTCTTTAAATATTTACATGTAGTATTATCAACTTAAATCAATGATTCTCAATTTTTCAATGGTCAAAAATATGAGGCATTGTTCTCGGATTTTTACTTCGAGATTGGCCCCGAACCGTCGCCAACAGCCCACTGTGCAGGTCTAGTGCAACGTTAATTAACCAAGTTCATATTTTTAACCATGGTCAGATGATGAGAACAACGTATGAATTGACACCCAACGCAACTTCAGTAGGCGATAGGACATTGTACTTGGATCATATTTAAAGTGCACCACTCCCGTACACCCCACGCCTTGATATAAGAATTTAGAATTTTATGCCAACGCGATTACAGCGCTTTTTATTTTCAAAATTAGTAAAGATTTCTGTTAAGTTCTGCTAATTTTAAATTTGTGTATGACCCCTGAAATGATCATTTTTTACACATTTTAATATAACAAAAAAACTACTAAGAGGAAAATCACGAAATTTTAGATATAGATATAAAGCGTTTTTCTGAATCCATCACTATCAAAATATAGCATGGTTGCTATTTATAAATTTTATGAATATTAATATCCTAATTTAAATAAAATTAAAAAATATACATATAAGTAATGAAAGTTAGTGTATTTTATTTGGGTCGTTTAGAAGTAACACGGATAAAAATTTCAGGTTAATAAAATTATTATTTCGAAAGATATGATTAAAAGTTTAAGAAATTCATTTAACATTACGAGTTCAAAACTTTCGAAATTCATAATTAAAAAACTACTTAACCAAATGACTTGCAAATTGATTTTCAGCGATGAATTTTGTCGTAGATTCTAAGTATTATATCAAAATTGGGTGTTGCTATTGGAAATTTTAAAGTTGGTGTGGATTTTAATATGAAGATAGTCCCCTATGCAGGGACTGATTTACGGCAGGGCATTCGGGGCAGTTGCCCAGGGCCCCCAATTTAAAGGGGCCCCCCAAAAAAGTTAAAAGCTTAGAAAAAATGTGAAAAGTTATTAATAAATTTACAAACTTAGGAATTTTTATTTTAATTAATAGTTTTTTTTAATCTTTTACTATTTTATTTAATGGACGACTAGAACGTCCGTTTCCGCAAAACCTCTAAAATATAGAAGAGCTCGATGATACCAGTATTCAGCAACTTATAACTTAAAATGTCTTTATTTTGAAATGCTAACATCTTTGATGTTATTTGTATACTTCTTGATCTATTTGAGCATTTGAATGAAAATTATAAATTATTTTATTGTCGAATATTTTTCAATTTTCTCTTTTATTGATAATCTTAATTATAAATTTTACATTAAAAATTATATCAGAAATAAAAAAAATATTAATTTAAAACATGTAAGTAAGCTTTTGCAAGATTTACGCTTGCATTAAAGGTAACTGATTATGTTATTTTACGTTGTGTGTTTATACCTAAATTTGGGGGGCCCCACATGTTCTTTTGCCCTGGCCCCCTAAACTTGTAAGTCGGTCCCTGCCCCTATGCAAATTTTTCGTGTAACAATGTGTAGTAGACTTTATTCCATACAAAATGGTATATTAAGTTTAGCTCTACTATAAAAATTAACTAAATAATCATTGGTGGTTCGTTTTTTTTTCCCGCAGCTGTACGTCAGTACCGGAAAATATGTGATACCTGAGTAACACATATTTTCTACTGAAAAAAAAGTTGCTATCAGCGTTTTCTTTCTAAAATGTATATTGAATGTTTGAATATTTTTTTTTACGAGCAAGAAATATAACAACTTTACAGCTGTTATATTTGTTTTTGTCCATATATTTAAACAGTAATATGTGTTTTAAGTAACAGAGTTTTTTATGTAACAATTTCCTCTAAAATGACGAATTGTTGCGGTGCGGAGGGGAGTTCACCGTCATAACCTTCTTTGGGGATTGCCCCCCTTTTAGAAGCAAAGCCCCTGGAGGTGGAAGAACTAGTGGGCTTGCGCATGTAAAATCTGCTTTGGTACAAATTCACGTTGGTCGTAGTGAGAAAATTTTGTGAGTGGGGTGCCTGCCCAGATGTTGACTTCTCATTTCAGCATAGTTAAAAATTATTATACTTTCCTGCCAGATATATACTTAATCACCTAGAATAACCCATTTTCAGCTTTATTATGACTATAATTTAACCAATCACCGACATTAATTATACCAACCAACTAAAATGTAAAACATTCAAAATTTTGTTGGCATCATCTGTTTCGAAACAAATTTATGACGAAGAGAACAACCGGTGATCACCATTTCTTCATAAATATTGTATATTTATAATTGATATTTAGTTTCCTGTTCAAAGAATTCTTATGGTATGTTTAAAAATGCTTATTTGCCACACGTTTATTACATAAATTAATTGATAACTCATTGTTTGATTAGTAAAAACTCTTCATTAGTTACTGCGCCATTTTGCTCGTTTTCCATATAAATTGGTATCTGTTCAATTCGATTCGTATTTTTCAGTACCTGTATGGTTAGTTGGGGTTCCCTTTGCTGTTCACTAGTCTTTGAATTTAATTTTTTTAAATTCTTGTATTCTATAAATGGATACCAAAATATGTTGCCGGTTTGTGGTGGACATTGGTAAAATTTGAATAGAAGATGGATACTACACATGGAAAGCATGGAAAACACTTCGTTAATGGCGATTTCGATGATGTCTCTTTTTCCATGCTATAATCATAATTGTACAGTGGATATTTTCAGTGTTAGGTGCACAAGCTTAATTTTGCGTGTTATTAATTATTTTCCAAGTTAATTTTTAAACACATAATTTAATTCGGTTTACGAATCCGTATTTTGCATTTGTGTAATTGTTTCGTTAAAGTATTTCCAAAGCTAGCAAAGTTCGGTTTTGGGGAAAACCAAGCATTTTTAAGTTCTAGTTTTTGACACACGATTTAAATTATTTTTGCATTTGCAATATCATAATTTTTTTTTAATAAAGTATTTAAAAATTATGACAATTATATAATTAGCTAAAACATTAAAATTCCAATCATGATCATCAGCTAAAAATACCTCAATTTAAATGAGTCAAAAGTCTTGGAAAAAGACAAAAAATAATTTATAAAGCATGGTTCTTGCCAGCTCAACTTGCATTTTTATATTAACATGCACGATTTGGAACCTCCAAAAATATTTTGCTTTGAAAAAAAGCTCTGGTAGATCGCAAGACTTCAAATATCAATCTTGTCTCTTAATTTCCGTAACAAAAGCTGTATAATTAAAATGTATGTAATCTACTTAATCGCATTTTGAAATAAAGTTGTGTTGTATGTTAATAGAATATGTTTAACTTCTGTATTTTGGTACAAAAACAATTTCAATTTGGTTCAAATGCTGGTCACCCTGATCTTTAGCAAAATAAATCTCCAAGGGTGACCATAAAATGTATTTTAAATGGTAGTTATAACAAGGGCTACTGCATGTGACATTCCAATGTAACTTGGGTAGTGTGTAAGTATTATATTTTAATTAATAAACAATATGAAATGGAATTTAAAAAAATAGCAACTACAATAATGTGCATGTGTTGTAACTGAAAATATGCAATAAAAAACGTTGCAGTTTACAAATATAGTTGAATTCACCTTTTGTAATGCTTTCTTGTTTTGGCACAAAAAAAAAACCAAACAAATTAACAGCTGGCAAATGATGGCAAATGGCATTGGTTATGTTTGCTGTTAATTTGTTTAATAAATGAAATTTCAGGATATTTATTATATTAAAGAACTTGTTTTTTTAATTGCATGCTAAAACTGGTTCTTGTTTTACAAGAAGTTCTCTTAAACTTCTTTCATCTTTTGTTTTACTTTACTTAAACTATAAAGGAGGACAAATAGAACAAATTTATCCGAGTTTTTAAAAAAATAGCTATCACACAAAGGGATAAATAAATTTTCAGTTACTGAAGTTAATTAATTTTGGTGATCATATGTAACTTAACAGTTCTAAAATTTGCTTTGTCCAAGTGTAATATTGATTGAACAATTTTATTTCAGATCTTTTCACTTTTAGAAACGGTGCTTTTAATTATTTTCTAATTACATAATATTTGTTTTTATTAAATTTTTTTATGTCGTATAATTTTTTTAAAGATGTTTTAAGTAATTTATTAAATGTTTGCGATTTTTTTTTTTCCAGAATTCCTCATTTTTTTGAAGCTCTTCGTTGAGGGAAATTTTTTTTTCTGGTAAGATTTTTTAAAACTTGGTGCCACTAAAAAAAATCGATGGCAAATGGCATTGGTTATGTTTGCTGTTAATTTGTTTGGCCACTAAAAAAAATCGATGGCAAATGGCATTGGTTATGTTTGCTGTTAATTTGTTTACCACGTTCCAAAAACTATTTATGAACATTTAAAACTTAATTTGAAGAAATTATTAAATTAAAGATTAATATTCATTGTGTAAGGAATATTTCATGTCTATTTTTTGATTGTCTCTTGTAAGTTATAGAGCATACTATTTTAGGGATCTTTTGGAAGACAATAAAATACAGACTATCATGTGCATAGAAAATTTATGAATAACAGAAGGAAAAAAAATTTTGAAAGTGTTTGTGGTCAAAATGTGTTAAACGGTTACCTTAATTTATCGCCAAATCTGTAATCATTTAATAATCCTGGGGGGGGGGGGGGGGTATAACAATCTCTGTTTTTTATCGCCAAGAATTTTTAGCAAATAACCACCGCATTTGAAAGGCCGTCTGGGGTGGCAGTTCAATACATTTTAACCGTTTTGGTCTTGTATTGAGTGGCATTTTTAAAATACTAATTAAAGTTTATTTTAATCAATTTCCTTGCAAACAGTCCTAGTTTTAACTATATATGTTTTTAGTTGTATAACTGAAGTTGGCAAAGGTATGTGGAAAATTACATGTTTTTTAATTTTTTTTGTTTCCTATTTTTGAAAATTAAAAGTTTTTTTATGAAAGTATTTTTTGAAAAGCTGGTGGAATATGAAATGAGTTATATTTTATGGTATTTATTGTTTCATGGCAAAGGAAAACAACATTGTGGGCAAACCAGTTTCAGGATGCTTAATAAATGAAATTTCAGGATATTTATTATATTAAAGAACTTGTTTTTTTAATTGCATGCTAAAACTGGTTCTTGTTTTACAAGAAGTTCTCTTAAACTTCTTTCATCTTTTGTTTTACTTTACTTAAACTATAAAGGAGGACAAATAGAACAAATTTATCCGAGTTTTTAAAAAAATAGCTATCACACAAAGGGATAAATAAATTTTCAGTTACTGAAGTTAATTAATTTTGGTGATCATATGTAACTTAACAGTTCTAAAATTTGCTTTGTCCAAGTGTAATATTGATTGAACAATTTTATTTCAGATCTTTTCACTTTTAGAAACGGTGCTTTTAATTATTTTCTAATTACATAATATTTGTTTTTATTAAATTTTTTTATGTCGTATAATTTTTTTAAAGATGTTTTAAGTAATTTATTAAATGTTTGCGATTTTTTTTTTTCCAGAATTCCTCATTTTTTTGAAGCTCTTCGTTGAGGGAAATTTTTTTTTCTGGTAAGATTTTTTAAAACTTGGTGCCACTAAAAAAAATCGATGGCAAATGGCATTGGTTTGTTTTACTTTTTTCTCTTTATAAGTGGCTAATTTTCTTTATGTAAGTTTTCTCATTTAATAATTTTCTTGCTGTGCTTTATTTCAGTCTACCGTTAAAATAAATCTAATAATTGAACTTAGCTCAGTGCAGGTTTCATTATACTCTTTAAATGGGCTTTTTTGTATAGATTGTTAGTAAAGATCAAAAGTGTTGAACTTTTATAAGTTCAATCGATTGAATTTTAAGCTTTTAGTTTAATAATTTTTTTTTATAAGAGTAGACTGAACTTTTGTTTTATGAATTAAAAACAAAGGATTTTACTGTTCAATTGTAGTAAAACGGCAATAATTACAAAAAAAAAAAACCTTGTATTTATTAATTCTAAAGTTTTCTTGGGTTTATTTTTGTTCTATTTACAAAATTAAAACTTATTTTTAAATACATTTATCAAGTAATGAAACTTTTTTTTGTTGTTGTTGAAAATTCTATTACATGAACAACGAGGTAAATATGGGCCATTTCAGTTTTGTGAACTTGTTTTTCTAAAATTGCAGATTAAAAGATATAAACGTAGAATAGCCTGTCATCGTTATTGTGAACTAAGTCTTAGATTGTTTGGGAATACACAAGGGAAAAGTAACAAACTGCTTTTTTTTCTTTGAACTTGTCGACAACAAACTTGTAAATCTACAGAGAATGAGAACTTAAATATTTTTACAAATTTAACATTGAGTGCAATTTGTTTCTTTGAATAAAGTACACTGCATCTATAAAACTTGAATAAAACCTAGAATTGTCATTGACATGGAAAAATAAACAATACTTATAATTAACTAGGGAATATATTAACTAGTTTGATATTTAAACACTAGTTCATTGGTTTTCAACCTTTAGGTGTTACAGTTGTTGAACTATCGTCTTATTGCATTAAAAATAAAAGCAAGGTGTAAAATATTAATTTGACACTAAATATAATTTGGGTATTAAGTATTGTAATTTGCAGATTAACAAAAATTCAATTACATTTAAATAAAATTATTTAATATAATTTTTAAAATTCATTAAATTAATGTAAATAAAATTGTAAGTGAATGATGGAAAAGAATAGAGGATAAAGGTGAGCTTCCATATGTGTTTCTCTAGCTAAGTATAACAGTATGTATAAAGAGTAAATAATACCTTTCAAAGCTGTTAGTGGACAGATTGCACCTGCCATTTTCTTTTCAAAAACAAAAGTTAAATTTATAAAATATATCAGCAGAATGACAATGTTGCTCATAATTTAAAAAGAAAATGCAAATGCTTCATTATTGGATAATTATTATTGCTATTATAATTAAAGCAAGCATGTGAAAGTTAAAATATAATATTTTTTTTTACAAATACCTTTAAAAAAAATCTCCCAAAATATTGTGGCAGACGGGGTTAAACTCTTGTTCCACGGATTGATAAGGGACCCTCTTACTAACTTGCAATTATCTGTCTACACAGAGTAAAGAAGGTGATTTGGCCAGATTTCACGGGAAGTAAGATAGCAACTTTAAAGTAGGTACAAACAAACCCAGCTGGCAGTGCGTTTTCAACGAATACAAAACTCTAAAAACAACTTTTGTGAGATGCAGTTCAAGTTCCATATCTATAAAGACTGCTATTATTTCCACTTCATAAGTATATTAAATTATAAAATAAATTATCACCCAGTACTGCTTTGGAATAGCACCAAATACTTCGCCAGTATCTATTTTTTAAGCGATTGCTTACTTCACATTTCAAACCAGTTTTAGACTTGGTCGCACCTCCACCTTCTTTTTTCGTCTTCGTCTGTGGACCACTGCTTAATATTTTAGCATGAATGGGAATATTAGTTATTTTTTAAACATTTTCAATTCGGAATTTATTTGGAAACTTTTTTAATTTTTAGTGAACACTTAATTTTAATCAATCCTGACAATCTTGTGCTTAATCATCCTTTTTTTTTCTGTACCTTTATAAGTTTTAATGACTGAGTGAAAAGGCAATAAGATATGTTGAAGTTCATTAGATTACTTCTGTTTTGTAACAGGATTTTCTGTGTTTCTCCACTTTTCTTCATCTGGCTGTGGGTCAACGTAACAAGGCTAAATTTTGCTTTTGAGTAGTTCTTGTACCGTCATCAATTTAGCTGTAGTGCAAAGTTAATTTAACGAACATTCTTTCTTGTTTTTAAATAAAACATTTTAAAAATTAATTTGATATGTTTCATTGGTTATTCACTAGTTATGAAATTAAAGTTTTTTTTAATGATCTTGTAAGAATTTAATATTTTGTAATCACAGATTTGAAAGTTTATTTACATTCTCCTTATTTTGGACTTTGCAAGGCAGCCAGTTATTTTTTGGTGTAGATTAACTGATTGAAATTTGAATGTAAAGTGATGTATTTCTTATTTTGCAAGATTATAAAAAATCCTTTTAGCTATCAACATAAACAGTAGCTTTATTGGAAATATCTTTTTAAGTGATGTGGCTGTGTGCTACAAGTATTTGCTGTTGGTCGACAAAAGTAAAACAATAATTGTGCCAACCTATGTTGTAAAATAGCGTTCATTACTGGAATTTTTGTTAAACACTTTTTGCTTTTTATATGTTAGAATGTCATGACTTTTAAAAAAAAAAAATATTGCCTGCATTTGTATGGCAAATTGAGATTAAAATTTAAATAATTGAACAATATTAAAACTTTTTTAGATCGTTTTAAATAAATGATTATTTTTTTATATTGATATAATAGTTACTTTAGTACTGAAACTCAAAATAATTTAATGCTAATTTTATTGTGATTAAAAGAATGTTATTTTTTTTTTACGAATATTGGGAGGTATGTTGTAAAACTATATTGGTTAAAAGTTACATATATATATATACAACAAAAATTAAATTGAAGCCTTATATTTTTTCTGAGGTTTTTTTTATATACTCTGATCTTTTAAAAACTCTTACACAACACTGGTGTCATTAGCATTGAACTTTGTAAATGTGGTTTTATAATGAATTAAAAAATTTAGGAGGTAGTAAAGTATACCATTTTTGCCATACTGCACCTTACAGGATAATAAACAAAACTCCACACACAAAAAAAAAAATTGATGTTGGGTAATTTCAGAATTTACTTTTAATATTTATTTGTATTGCAGTGAATTTTTAAATAATTTTGATTTTATTTTTCAGGCATTTGCAAGTACTCTCATCTTAAGTTTACATATTAAGATTTTTATTAAGAAGTTGAAGGAAAATTATTGCATCCCTTAAAATGGAAAATAATACAGGAAGATCCAACTTAATTATCAACTACTTGCCGCAGATGCTGTCTGATACAGAGTTCAAAAATCTATTTCAAAGCATTGGTTCGGTGAAGTCTGCGAAGATTGTTCGACACAAGACCACAGGATACAGTTATGGGTTTGGATTCGTAGAATACGCTTATCCAGAGGATGCAGTCAGGGCGATTCAGACACTGAATGGATTCCAGTTGCAAAACAAGAAGATAAAAGTTGCTTATTCTCGTCCTGGGGGAGAGAATATCAAGAATGCTAATTTGTATTTGAGGGGAGTTCCAAAGAATATGTCGGAGGATAAGCTGGAATCGATTCTCGCTGAATTTGGGCAGATAATTCAGTGCCGACTGTTAAAAGACAGCTCTGGCGCTCGCAACAAAGGTGTTGGCTTTGTGCTCTTTGATCAGCGAGGTCAAGCGGAGGAAGCCATTAAGAAAATGAATGGAGAGATTTTGGAGGGAGGCACAGAACCCCTGGTGATCAAATATGCCGAAGATAATGCTAAGAAAGTCCGTGCCCCAATGTCATCCCCCATGGGTGATCCATATGCAGAGCCATTTCCTCAGATGGGTGGAAGATTTGGAGGAGGCGGAGGTCCAGCAAGGCATTCACTGCAAGGGCGCTACCGTTATAATCCCATGCAGAGTGACATGGGAAGTGGGATGGGATCGACAGGCATGGGCTATGGGTATTCTGCTGCACCTTCACAGAGTATGCCTGCCGGCGTCGAGGGTCATACTTTGTTCGTCTATAACATTGGTCCGGATACAGATGAAAAAACACTTTGGCAATTGTTTGCTAGATATGGATCCGTAGTAAAAGTCAACGTTATTCGTGTGGGAGGCACCGGTTCTGGAAAGGGTTATGGCTTTGTAACGATGCCCAATTATGATGAGGCTGTGCTGGCTATTGAATCTTTAAATGGCATTGCTTTCTTTGGAAAGCCATTGCAGGTGTCCTTTAAGAATCCGAAGTAGTTTCTGTTCCTTTCACTGTATTATGTAGATGAATATTTGTTACATTGACCTGCATCATTTATGTAAGATGTTATTATTGAGCATTCATGTTTTATTTAAAGACCTTAAACATTTTGTATAGTTAAAAATGTGAAAACTTGTTTTCATGAGAAATTTTTAATGGTGTAATAAACACAGAAAGAAAGTTATGTCTTTGTGCCTTTTTTTATTTCAGTATAGAATATTCATGACATATCAAATTGACAACATAAAAATAATTTTGGTCCTTTTGTTGCTAACAAAACTAGGTTTTTCCTATTCAAGGAATTTTTTTAAACTAAGAATTTTATACTACATAGTTTTTGATAAATTTGTCAACATACTCACATTGTAGAAAATTTAATCCAAGGTAGAAAGTTTCATTATTAGTTATTGCAAACTTAATTCCCTTTACCCAGCTTTTATAATACAGGATTTTATTCAAAAGTAAAAGATAAATTTAACATTATTGGTTTTTAAAATTTTCTGTAATACTTTCTGCAGACAAGATACAACCTTCAAATGTCGAATGAGCAAAACCATCGCCTCCACAAATTAAAAGTGGTTTTTCTGAAAGTTTTAAGCTCCCTTGTACTCCATTGCAGCTCTTTTCAACCTGAAATATTAAAATATGCTTTAAATTCATTTCAATAATGACATTTCTTTATTTTAAAGCTTGTATTTGTACTGATACCTTGCATTGTCATTTGAGAGGACTACATATTTAGCTAATTAGCAGATGTACCAACACCTTTATGTGGGATTAATTAAAACATACCAAAGAAATTTACATTTTCCTTAAACTGAAATATAACAATGTCAGGGCTGCCACAGGCGACTAAAGCGACTTTTTTTAAGATTCGGCGACTATGGCGACTATTTTTGTTAAAATAGTGCCAAAAGCGACTATTTTCATCAAAACCCTCTACTTTTTTTAGCTTTTGGCAACTATTTTTTGATAACTTTTTTTAACAACACTGATTTTCAAGTAATATTTCACAGAATCACGCACCGTTTAACTCATTTTGAAGTATCACGTAATCTGATTGGCTGTTGCATACGGCGCAAATGTACTGCTATTTGGCGATTCTAAAAGACAAACAGTCGATGAATCAACACCATTAAACGCTGCAGGATGTGTTTAATACTTGCCAAGCATGTTTATCACCATGCTTTCTTTACCTTTTAGAGAGCAATTTGCGTTTAGGTTGCGTGTGTTACTTCTAGAATTCACAGCGCGAAGCAAATAACATTTAGATACACCTCAGGAATAAAAATCTTCCGAGGTTCCGCCGTTTTCCTTTTTTTTTATTACTATCAATTTAATAAATGTATCAGTTTTTTTTTAATTTTCTAAAAAATTACCAAATATACTCGCGTATATTCCGAAAAATTTTAGTTAAAATCTTCAGTTAAATCTGTAGCCTATATGCATGTTAGTTAAAATAATTGCATAAAATAGCTGGGGAGGAGTGGATTTTCGAGCTGTATCGCAGCGATTACGTTTCCCGGTGCCGGTGTATCGCAATTTTAAATAAAAATATCGTTATTAGCATCTTTCACGTCTAGAAATATTTGCGATCTTCGTCAAACGGGAAAGATATCTCTCGGAAGTTGAGATGATTATAATTATAATTTCGGCGCATGTATCGAATGCAACTTTCAATTAACGCTCTTTTGATATGTTTTTTTAAAGCATGGAAACCTTGAAATTGCGGAAATTCGCTAAACGCGATCTGCTGAGATCTCCGTTTCAAGACTTTCAATCCTTTTGCATCAGATATATTAATTCATATATTTCATTACTTCCTGTTTTATCATGATTTGTTTTACAACTACTTAACAAAATTGCATTATATTTTTTGAAATTATAGTTTAGTTCACGAATTTGAAATTTAGGACTTGTTATTTTCAGTAATAAAAATGGATTTTTTTTTAATAAAGAAACTCGTTTTTTTTTCGTTTGGTTGGTATTCAAATTCCAATTGAATTATATTTTGTTTAAACGTTTATATATTTTTATTATATTAATTATTTTTATTTGAAATTTTGCTTTCTCACAACCATTCCACTTAAAAAAACATGGCTTTTATTTACCTTTTTGGAAATTTTCAAATTTCTTATTAAACTAACTTTTCAGTGTGTAATTTTTAATGATTTATATTAACATGCTTAAAATAACTAGCAAGGTTAGGACAGTGTTTTGAAAAAAGCTTTTTTTTTTGTGACTTGCAATTTGTTTTAACATTAAGTTTTGGTTTTTTAATGTTTATATATTTTATACATTATTTTTTTTTTGTTTGAATGCAACATGCTTAAAATAAGTAGTACAGTTGGTTTTCCATTAAATTATCATTCTTCAATAAATGTAAAGTTTGTGTGAAAAAAATTAAGTAATATCATTTCCCATAGACAGTAGCATCCTTCTTAATTGATTTCATGCACAACATATGCAAAATTGCAACACTGATTTGGTTAGTGTACAAAACACATTTCACTGGGAAAAAAATCCACATATTTTTGTTAAGTATATATTGAAAATATATATATATATATAAATTCAATAATTAAGAACTCATTTTCGTTAAATATTTTCAACTGCCTTTAAATAGTCTCATTTAAAGCATATGCCTTTTAAGTTTATTTAGTCAGCTAATAACCTTATTCACAGCAAATAAATTCTTAATTAGGTCGAAAATCGACATTTTGGGGTCTTAATTTCTTTAATTTTCAAAAATGAAAATTTGAAATTTCTAGGGATTTTGCATAAGTTAGTTGGTAAAATTAGTTAAACCTTCAAAGAACTTTATATCTGATTATCAGAATCTAATATCCTATACAAGCTTGGCAAAATAATGGGCATTTTAGAATCGGAAATTTCTTTGCTTTTGTGAATGTTAGGTCCCTGTTTTAAATTGACACCTCAGCATTTCGTCTGTTTGTAAATTTGCTTGTTACTCATTTATGACCAAATGTGTTGTTTGATTTTTTTCAAATTTGGCATGAATGTTGCTTGAAGTCATTAAGCTCAATATATATATGTGTTTTGTTGTTGTGGGGCCTATGTATTTAAGTTAACATAGAAATCGAATCATGCATTTGTTCAACAAAAAGTTTCATAATTAGAAGTATTTGATGCAACCCTCAATTGTTCCCAGAAATATTTGTGTAAACTTTGATGGAATTAAGTAGATATCTTTATAAAACTTAATAAATTATTCAGAGTTTAAGGAAAGATTTGTATTTTTAGATCTGTGATTACGTAGACAAAAGTTTTGGGTGTATTTTTTTGGTTGAGAATTTTACTCCTATTTTTAATATGAATGCAATTAGCAAGTTTCGGGATATAAACTACTTATCATTACTGCTAAATTTGGTTAAAAGACTGCAATTATAAAAGTGATTTGTTTCAATTTTGAAGGTTTTTTTTTATTCCTTTTCAAAATTTTTGAAAATTGTCTTTATTTTCCGTATTTTATTAAACTATTGTTTGGTTTAGGAAGCTATTTGTTATAAACTGATATTTATTAATAACAAGCTCAGCAAAAAAAATCTGGCAATATGCTGACAATTTTTGTGAATGCGGTATTTTTATAACCATTGCCTTCAGTCATATTCGGTTATGTTTCTTTAAAAGTTGGCATATGTATTTTTATATACGTTAATTTTTTTAAAAAGCAAATATTGGTGCAAAAATGCACTTTTACAAAACAGTACTATTGTTGTACGCTTTAAAAATAGAATTTGTTCATATCTAGTGAATATATACATTTTTAATTTATGCAGTCTATTTAAGAAAATGAGTATAAAGTACATATTTAGAATTGTCTAAAAACAGTGACAATAATAAAAAATAATATCAATTTGTAATATTACTTGCATTTAATAAAATGCCTTTGTTGCAATTTGTTTAACGTTTGTCGCAATTTACTGCTTTTAGTCATCTTTGCTAAATATAGGAGACTATTTAGGCTACTATTTTTTATCTCTGAGGAGACTATTTAGGCTACTATTTTTGATGTCTGAGGATACTAAAGCTACTATTTTCAAAGGTACAACTCAGTGGCAGCCCTGCAATGTATGTAATTTAGAAATTATGTAACGAAAATATTCCAATGTATGTAATTTAGAAATTATGTAACGAAAATATTCCAACGTGTGTTATTTACAAATACTGTAACAGTACTAATCTAAAATTCTTGATGCATTTTACTGAAATGTGACGATTCTTTACAGTATACTTTCAATTGCAGATAAAAATGAATCCGTTATTGGAGAACATGAATTCTTTACTAAAGTGACAATGGTAGAATGTATAAAGCGTTATGTTTTATAAATATAGTTAATTCTAAGGAATAAAAGTAAATTTGTAGGACTATATTTCCAAAAAGTAAAATTAATGAATTCCAATTAGGAAAAAAAAATGGTTTATCTGCTGAACACTGAGACCTTTAAATGACAGCATAACCTTGTTAGTACTTGCAATATCCGCTTAAATGCCACTTTTGATAATTTCATTTCTATAAAAACTTGTATATAAATCCCATAGAAGCATTTTTGCCTTACACCATGCAACAAGTTTTATGGAACATTTTCATGAAGTAAAATTAATATAGTGTGCTGTATGGTTGTGAGTTTCTGGCCGCACAAAGGGTAAATGGATATTTTTTTCTACCTGTGAATATCTCCATTTATGAAATTTAATTTGAGAAGGCTTGGGCATTTCTGGAAATAATTGTTTAAGTCTTTGAGTTATAGTATCTTGAACGGCAGTGGTATTGTTTTCATCAATATGAGATTTACCAAATTCTTTTGTTGTGTGAATAACCACTGAAGGCAAAATGCTGGAACCTGAAAAAGTAATTCATTGAAACATCAGAATTTTTTTATGGATAAATGAGTAATAAAAATGTTTATTGCATTTTAAAAGAAGTAAAATTATATAGTTTTATCTTGTCTTAGATAAAAAAAAATTCACTATTAAGTAATTTTTGCTATTGAATCTAGTTGTCGATTTTTTTTTTTTAACATCCCTACTTTCTTAAAGATCCCTATTTCCTCGCAACTAAGGAAAACTTTTTTAAATATAATTTATTTACATTTGGGAAATAGTTCAGACCAAGTGCAAGTATACTGTCTTTCTTAAGAAAAAGCAAGGTGATATTTGGACCTTTAATTTGCTGTTTAAATAGTTGAAGAAACTATTTTGGTGTATCTTGTAGATTGGGTACCACTGTTTTAAATAATTTTATTCTCTCCCCCTCTGAAAAAGATTTTAAAAATACTTCAAAACTACAAAGAGTGCATAAGCTTGGAGATGTGTTTTTAATTTTGTCATTTAAAAATATATATAGTAGTCACTTATGTTGTTCCACATAAGTGAGATTATTGCAAGAATGATTGTTTAGATACTCAAATGTTTTAAAACATGTTAGATTAAATGGTTATGCGAAATATTGATTAATCAGACTTTTTGTATAATATTTATTAATATAATACATTTCCGGTTATCCTACAATTAATTATAGAAAAATGTCAAATTCCCAGTCTTTTTTTTTTAATTATTTTGTTAAACATCCATTTAAAAGAAAAAAAAAGTTTTCTGGACTGTTTATTTTGTATTTATATATTGTTGATTACTCAATTTACACTAGAAATAGATGCTCTTCTGTGTTTCCTACATTTAGGTAAAAATGTCCTACTTTAAAAACCACTGGGACTCTGGTGGATGTTTAAAATTGAAGTGATATTGACAATACAAATTAATATTAAAAAAAATAAATTAAAATATCTTTAATATAACCAATACTCACTCCTTTTACGATGATCAAGTGAACAAAACCGTACAATGTCGTCTGAAAGAAACTTGCCAGACCATGAACTGTTCTTAAAAAAATCATAATCTTTTTCATAAAAATAGCCAAGAGCAAATCTTGAGCAATAATCCACAGA
Source organism: Troglohyphantes excavatus (assembly GCA_963932185.1). Lineage (NCBI taxonomy): Eukaryota > Metazoa > Arthropoda > Arachnida > Araneae > Linyphiidae > Troglohyphantes > Troglohyphantes excavatus. The sequence continues at coordinate 39,041,725 of OZ010667.1, forward strand.
TTTCAATTTGTTAAGGTGATCCCCTAAAGATAAACATAAATTATATTTTTCCAAGAGGAACTGCTAAATATTAATTTTATACAATTCTAGAAAAATATTAAAATAAATTACACTTGCAGTGCGATTTAAATTTAAAAAAAAGTTTAATGATATGAACCAAGCCTAGTTGAATTTGGCTAACAAATACAACCTTCAACTGATTTTTCTAAAATTACCACTCGGATATGACAAAAATTTGGTATTTAAAAAATTTTGCATAGTTTATAATTCTGGTGAATTTTCAAAAAATTTACATTGAAAAAAAATTCATAGCTTGAGAATTTCTATATGAGTTTCATTTGATATCAGTGTTATGAACAACTAATATGGCCATAACAAATTTTGTTTAAAATATCACGACTGCTTTAAACACTTAAAAAATGGAAGTGATGGTAGGCCACATTTTCAAATGCTTAATTTGGACCTTGTGCCAATTTTGTTTTCATACCATTAGATATGTTTCAGAAAAGCTATTTAAAAACGCACACACATGTCAATTATTTAAATCAACTTTCTGGACTTGCCAATATCACTTATAAATCTGGACTTGCCAATATCACTTATCTAATATAATCAAAGCAGGAAAGTTAATTTCCCGTTTTGTAAAAAATTTGCTGCAAAAAAAAATTATTCATCTAGTTATTAAATTTTTAATAATGGCTTACATTCAAACTACAAACATACTTTAGTGATTTACTTACAAGAATAACTTATTTTATTATATAAATCAATTTATTATGACATACAAGTTATTTACCAATTTTGAGACAAATTTTTGAAATACACATGCAATTTTGGTTTCTTACTTTCAATGTGTGGCATTATTCCCTTCAGTTGTAATATTTGAGGAACAGGCAAGGTTAAAACTACAGCATCAAATTCATGTTCCAAACCATTTTCACAAAGTGTGACCCATTTATTGTTTGAGATGTTTAATTCTACTACTCTATGTTCGAAGAAGACATCACAACCTAGAAAATAAAAACCCTATTTTAGTGAAATTTGGTATTGTGTGCTTCCTTGATTTTAATATAATTGTACAATATAAAATAGTAGTTTTATATTAAAGAATTCTCTATAATTCATAACAAGTTTTCAGCAAGAAAACAGTGATGGCTATATACTGGATTTAGGCAATTCTTCAGCCAAGCTAATCAAACTCTTTTATTAGGCGATTTTCACAATCTCGGTGATAATGTTTAGTGTATGATCATACTATCTTTCAGAACAAAACCTTTGAGAGTAAAAATAATAAATAGCATAATTTATTCAGAACCCTTACTTTGCAACACATTGGGATAAATAACTACAAAATTAGATTTTAGTATGCAAAATTTATATTAAAAATAATATTTAATAATTTAAAATTAAATTTTTCACTGGTAAAAACAGCAGTTGCAATGGCTATGATTAAAAAAATGCAACTTAAAATAATTTTTATACAACTATTCATAGAAGTTGATACAATTTAAATAACAAGCACATTTTTTTAAAATAATCTTTTTAAAACTGAAAAGATTCTCAAAAAATAGTTTATTTTTAAAATAAATAAACATTTGCTTTCAATGAAACGTAATAAATGTATTACCAATTAAATTTCTAACAAGTATTTTTTTCAAAATATAAACTTTTAGTATTTTAAAATGCACAATATAAAATGTGCTATCTATGTGTGCTATATCTAGTTAAAGGCATTACTACATTGGAGAATAAGTATGTAATATCCCCGCCCTCTAAAAAAAAAACTAAATCCTGGCTACATTAAGTTTGTGTAGTTATCATGAATATCTAACATTTAGTTTAATTGTTAAAGTATTAATTTTCTCGTGTACAGATTACTTTTGAAAATCCATCTTTTAAATATAATTTTACTAGGGTCTTGTTACTGATTAAGAATAAAATAAATTAACTTTTTAACCTGCTGCATGAAGGAAATGTTTAACCAGTGATCCAGACCCTTGTGGGCAAATAAAATGGTTGGAAGTAGAGGATGTTTTCAACCCTTCAATTTCCTCTTGAAATTCCTGCAGAAGTCCAACTTCAAATAACTGTTTATAACACCTATAATTTGAATTTGGAGAATATACATACAATTTAGAATACCATAATGTAATGATTTAATGAATAGTAATAATTTGTCTATGCTCTCTTCCACATTTACATAAAATAAGTTCTCCACATTTTAAATTTAGAACAATTTCATATGAGGTAATATAAATATCCAGTGTGACACTAGTTTATAATATATCACAAGTGAAGATAGTAATAAAATTATAAATTTAATAAAAGTAAAGTAATATAATATCTTGTAAAGTTAATAGAAAGATAGAAGTTCTCCAAGGTGATATAGATATATATATAAAATAACATAAAAATAATTATAAGAAATAATAAATTTGTGGCACTGAAAATTCAACAAGTTCAGCAGTTTTATAAAAATATTAAAAAAAAAAATATTTTAAAATTTCTTTATATATACTTACTTTTCTTGTGTGGCAGTTAAATTGGCTGTTTTAGTTATAAACTGTGCCCCAAGATCAACCGAATTGCCCAGTGAACTCCTGGAAGTACACATACGTCCACCTATGAAATTATACTTTAATGAACTAATTACATAATTAGTTATATAATTAAAAGATGTGTTCATATTCTCACAGAAAATAAAAAATTGATAGCTCTCTTTTTAACTGAAAAACAATATTTTGTGGTTACACTTCAATATATATATTTCCAAAGAGTATTGAAGGTTTTCCTAATTTACCATACACCTATCATTTCAATAAAAAAAATTTAACTGTAAAAATGATCATCAATATGCAAGCAACATTAAATACTTTAATATTAGTTTTGAAACATGTGCAACAGAAATTTAATATTTAACTCTAAAGGATATTCGAAGTAAAGTTTAGTAATCATAAAATATAAAAAGGATTTTGAATTAAACCATAAAATTAATTATCTTGTGTAAATATATTTTCCACCCACATGTAAAGTAGTATTTATATTTCAAAATTAAAAAAGCTTTCTTAATTTTACAAGATTTTGCTTAAATTCTAAGTGTTATGATTTAGCTATCATTTAAATTTTTCCCTAGATTTTTTTTTCTGTTTATAAATAAAATATTTAAAATTGTTTTAATGTGTTAAAAAATTTATTTATTGAAAAAATAAGAATACATTAAAATATACTTTGATTTGTGTTGTCCATATACATGTAGTGACATTCTTACATACGTTTTTATGACAATATAGACAAAACTCAAAGTAAAACTTTCCTGTTGTTTTTCGATTTTTCTAAGACTTAGTTTTTAGAACTTCCCTTTCCAAAGCATCTTGATATGGAAAAAGGCTGCTGCAGACTGAAATGTGAGTTTTCTGCAGTGCAGTTTTTATCATTGAAAAGGCTCTGTGGCTTATGTCATACGTATATCTTTATCACTTTAGCAAGGACGGTAAGAATAACAAAATTCAGGGACAAAGTTTAATAAAGATAAATTAATATTGAAAATGTCTAAAGTATTTTATCTTAAAATATAGTGTCAGTTTAATTACAAATTTAAATGGATAAAATTTTGATTAAATAAGTTTATCAATTTCAGTCCCAAACTTAAAAATTGGCATTAAGGACAAGGGACACTAATTTTTGGTAAGTTTGTTTATTCTAAAAATTTTAAAGACTAGTTTATTTAATAAATATATAGTTGTATAATTTTATAATGACTAAATTTACAGTTTAAGAAAACAAAAATTAAAAGAAGTATGCATATATTTATGGTAGAATTATCCTTGTTAAAAATTTTCTCTCCAAAGTCTTCTATTTATAAATAATATTTAAAATTGTTTTAATGCACAAATAATTTAATTTATTGAAAAAATATGAATATGTTGAAATACATTTCGATTTGTTTTACAGATACATATTTTTATACATGTTTTTATGAAACTATGACATAGGTTGAAGTAAAACTTTCCTGTTCCCTTCGATTTTTCTAAGACAGTGATATTTACATGAGGCAATCTTTGTTTCAAAAGCATTGCAGTTACTGCTCCAGTGAAACCACAACCAACGATTCCAAAACGATGCATATTAATTTTTTAAATGAGAAGATTGTTTTCGTAAAAATGTTCTTGTTTACTCTTCCCGATGGTGACGGTTTGGTTGCTAATCCGAATAAGCGCTTACTAGTTTTGACATTTACATATGCTTATTTGTTTTGAAAAAAAAGTTTTGACGGTGATGAGTGATTACAAAATATATATTCCTCATATTTATTAATTATTTATAGCGTGTTTCAGAATTATTTAAAAAAAATGATTGATTTTTTAATTCAAAATTGTGTACAAATTGATTGCTCAAAATAACGATAGCATTAAAATGTCACTATAACTTTAACGGGCGGTTTATTTTTCTTCTGGAACCTTACACATGTTTTGACTGTGTTTTGATTCACTAAAAAGCTATAATAATGGGAAATCGCAAAGGAAAGGTAATCAAATAACTCAAAAAATATATTCTTTGATTTTAGTCATACAATTTACAGAAATAAATCTTTAGTTGTAATTATTTTTGCAATTCTTTCTAGTCTTTAACCACATGTAAATTTTCATATAAACTACAAAGATATTTACGGAAATTTAATAATATTATTTTATTAAGAGATCTATGAAACTGTTGCGTCTTTTTCAACGAAATTTAATATTTTAAACTTGGCGAATGTTATTGTAAAACTTTTTATGTTCGGGATTTTCTATGGAATCCATCTTTCAAACTAGTAAGTACTTAAGATAAAAACTTGTCTTATAGAACATTGCGTTAAAAATATTAAAATACAAGTACAACGTTAAATACATGGAATCTAGACATGTTTCAAGAACATTGACGAGACGTGCATTCGTATCTAAAAATAACGTATTGTATTTACGTTGAAAGTAGTCCAAAATGAAATAAGAAATGAGCATATGTTTCTTCAAAACATTCTGTTAATGAATTTTTAATTAATTCAAAACGTAGCACTTCAAAAGCAGTTAAAGTAAATAAGGACCGAAAATAACATGACGTAATAAATGAACACTACCCTCCAACGTTCTATCAAATCAGTGGCATGCTAGGTGCATGAACAGTGAGAAACCGAATTTCGAACTTGTTTTGGGAAGTACTTAATTTGAAACATTACTGACACCAGAAAAGGAAGATTGGGGAGAATTTCAAGGTTTTTAAAAATTTTCTGCTCCCCTGTGGAGGTTATACTTGTAGGAACCGAAAAGTCAACAGGACACACCATATCTTTCTTTTGTTGGCAATGTTTTTGTTGTCAATCAGTCCCATTTCTATATCTGTAACGACTTCATCAACTTTTTCAACTGTTAGAATTTTTAATCTTTGAACCTAACAAAGCATTTTGTGTTGTAATTATTATTTTATGTTTTCTGTACAGAGAGGAAAGTCTGCCAAATTTGCCAGAAAAGGAATTAACACAGCTGAGCCTGAAGAAATTGTAAAGGCGCCTCATTCATTTGTGATTAACAGAGGAAAATTGGGCAAAAATGCAAATGAATTGCTACTTAATTTTCGAAAGCTTATGGAGCCTTTTACTGCTTCTCAATTGAGGGTAACTTTTTGCTTAATTTGGAATTCAAATGTATTTATGTATATATAATATATGTAGTGTGTTGTAGAAATTAGTGTTTTTTTATACTCTTTTGTTAATTAATCGAGTATTTTATCCAATCCCATACCTAAATAACATAAAATCATTGCATCGACTTTACAAACCCATCAGTCTTGGCATCACTAAATTTATTTTATTGCAATTAGATGCTCAAATGTCCACTAATTTTGCATATTTAGCCATGTTGCAAAATAGTTTGGTGCTCTGTCGCAAATAATTTTTTTAACTGCAAAATTCACATTTATGCTTTTTCAAAATATAATAAAAAAAAAGACTTGAGAGTGAATTGTGTTCAGAATAGAATCATATTTACATGGGAAGTAAGCTGCTTTTACCCTCTTTAAAGCATAATTAAATTACTATAATAAAAATTACAGCACACATTTAAAATGTAAAAAAAAAATTAGATCCATTTAATGGTATATATTCCACTGTGGAGCTTTCCATCAAATTTCAACTGTGATTTAAATAACTGAATTTTTTTAGTATCTGGTGAATTCCGGCGGTAACGGAAGGCCAGTTTGTACAACAACTTATGGTTATAATTTTAAAAATATATTTTATTTCAAATAACTGATAGGTAGACTTTTATACACTTTACTGCATTTTATTAAAAATGATAAATCTAGAATTTAGCACTTTATAACTTTTTTTAAAATTTAAATTTTAGTAATGGTAACGGAAGGACGTTTTTTGGAAGTGGTATACCACACTTACACCTTTTTATTAAAAGTTCAGCTAAACCGTAAAAAAGAAAAATCTAGAAAAATTAGAACACTTAAAGGAGAGTTCAATTATTATAAATTGCAGTGCAGTTTTTAGAAAATGTTATATTATGCCCAAAAATATGATGATTTTTAAGGTAACGGAAGGACGGTAACGGAATGACAAAAATTCCAAGTGTATAAAATTGGATTGTTTTACAACAATTTACTCATTAATATTTTTAAAAAGAATAATAAGTGTTTAATTCTGCTTATTCAGCTGTTTTTAAATCTAATTCTGCAAAAAATTCTTTTTCCAAAGCCATTTTTAAAATTTTTAATTAAAATCTTTTAATTTTAAATTTTTTGCTTATCCAATTTTTGGTTATTTTATTTGAGTCAATTCCAGCAGTTACCATCTTTCTCAGGAAATATAAATTTAGTCATTCATTATTTTATTTTCCTAAACATAATACTTCTACAATGACATCATTGAATGAAGCACTTGCCTAACATAATACTTTTTAGTCCTTGCCATTCGACTAACTAAAAGTCACTAACAGCTAATGCATTGCTTGACCCATATGCCTTTTCTGCATCTTTTATATTTGATTGTATGTTTTCTTTGAATACCTTTCTTTCTAAAGAACTAGAGTAGTACTCACAATACTCAATTATATATTTTGAAATTGGTTTTAAATAATAAGTATTGCATGTGTCAGGAAGAGTAGGATATTGTTCCATCTTTCTTGAAAGAATTACTTTATCTGATGGAGAAATCAATTATTTTATCTGATGGGGCAATAGTGGTAAATTTCCCATTAACCACTTTGGACATTTACAGTACCTTTGCCTTGATTAATGGCAAAAATGCTTCAATGTAGCCATGATGTTATACTGATCAAACATGAATGTTAAGTTGGTTTTTGAATGTTAAATCAACTTGTACAACTAAAATTTTCACCTCTTCTTTGAATTATTTTATTAAAAGACAATATTCCCATGTCTTTTAATAAAAATGTGCAGATTTGTTTTCAAGAGCATAAAGGCACTTTTTAAATGAACTCTTGTATCTTTTTTTTTTATGGCTTTCTGTCTTCATTTCATTACTTTCATTTTAAATGTGCTAAATTTTGTTCATTGGTATTTATATATTTGGTAACAAAACAAACTGGGGTCTGAGCTTGCGAACTTTTTATAGTGATACATTAATATCAATATTTTTTTGCTGAAATTCTGTATGCGTCACTTAACGTCATCGTAAGAAATAGCTTTTAAACTTTCTTCTTTTTTCCGTTTTATGGCTTTATTGTAGAAAGAACCCATATAGTGAATAAATAGAAAAGTAGTACCAGTTTTAATTGAAACTCAATGTATTTGTGACATACTTATTAAATAGCAGGGGAGGGTATTAAGATAGAAAATACAGTTAATAAGTATATATAATATTTATATATGTTTGAATTTCAATAATAACTGAAAATTGGTTTGTTTAATTGTGGAAAGTTCAGTCAAAATCAGTTAATACAAAAATGTCCTTCCGTTACCACATTTATGTCCTTCCGTTACCATGTTTTTTGTCCTTCCGTTACCATTAAAAAACATCTAAATTAAAAACAAAATAAAATTGTTGCTGTTTCTAATTAATAAGTGTCATAAGTCTGCTTTGTACAAAAATTCATTAAGTTGTAGACCCAATGGTTTCTTAGTGAGGTGGTTGAAATATAGTATTTTGGTAACGGAAGGACATTTATGGTTTGACTTAATAAGTTATTGATTTCAAGGTTAAAAAATATTTTTTTGCAAAAAAAATTAATAGAAAGATTAACTACATGAATAAAGTATAAAAGTTAACCTATTTATTTTATTTTGGTAAGGGATTTTAGTCAAGTTATAGTATGAAACAAAATGTAGATATTCTGCACTGCAAAAACATATAGTAAAGAAATGACTTTAATCTTGATTTTATAAAAGTCATTATATTAATTTAAAAAAAATATGTTAAGATTCAAAAAGTTCATACCTTTCTGAAAAAAATGGTATATGACAAATGACTCAACATAAAGTTTAAAATTTTAAGTGCCATGGCAACATTTTCCCGGAATTCACCATCTTTTACAGCATTGTGAAAATGATGGAATTATGACAGGGTTCCCACTGGTCCTTAAGAACTCCTTATTTTCTGGTTTGCATTTTTAAGAGCCCTTAATTTTGACCAAGAGTCCTTAGAAACTCCTTATTTTTTCTTCTGCAAAGAAACATTCATTTTTTTTAGTAGTTCCTTTAAAATTTCTTGCTCAGTTTATTTCACTTGCATTGGCAATCTATTACTTGCGGTTGTTTTTTACATGAGATGCTTGAATGCTTCTCGCTTCAATAATAAGTTAGTGCATTGCATTTATTATTCTTTGCAAATGCATATTTAACAGTTGGTGAAGAAATCACACAAACAGGATTGTGAACGAATTAAAAAAGTAATAACTTGAAGTCAAAGAATGAGCTTCTGTTAAGATACCTTTTAAAAGGTCATTTTTAAGTTAATATAAAAGTTAATTGTTGTTGTAATTTGTTTAAGTTTTCTTACTTCAGAAGCAGCGTGACAAAAAGGGTCCTTAAAAACTTGTTTTTGTCCTTAGAAAGTACTCCAAAACACCTTATTTTTTATTTTTAAAAATGAGTGGGAACCCTGTATGACCAAAACTAATTTGCACAATTTATAAATAGTTTGCTTTGTCATTGTAAGCTAATTCAGTAATTAATAAAAATTTTATTGGTATTTTAGGTACAAAAGCAGAATGTATTGAAAGATTTCATAGATATTGCTGGACCCCTAAATGTATCCCATCTGATCGTTTTCACCAAATCTCAGAATGGGGTCTATCTTCGTATCGCCAAGTTTCCCCACGGACCCACCCTCACCTTCCAAGTAAAGGAATACTCGCTTGTCCGAGACATCATTTCTTCGCAAAAGAAGTCTCTTGTGTATGAGAAGCTCTTTGAACATCAGCCTTTGTTAGTCCTGAACAATTTTAGTGGTGAAGGAATGCATTTTAAGCTGATGACCACCACATTCCAGAATATGTTCCCATCCATCAATGTGAATAAGGTATGTGTCTACCACAAATGGTAAAACAATAGTTTTAATACACATTTTGCATGCACTAATTCTAATACACATTTTCTAGTATTGTAAAGACAAAATAAATAATATTATTATAATTTTCTTGGAATAAACGAAGTCTCTGTTTCAACTCGACCTTTCAGTTTGTCGTCTGCTTGTAAATTTGTTTGTTACGCAGTTACAACCAAACACATTGGATTTTCTTTGAATGGAGATTATTTTCAGATAAAAACTTGTCTTATAGAACATTACGTTAAGAATTTTAAAATACAAATACAACGTTAAAATACGCAATAAAAAGGTAGGTTCGACATACGTAACAATATTCTCGGTAGGTTCGACATACGTAACAATATTCTCGGTAGGTTCGACATACGTAACAATATTCTCGGTAGGTTCGACATACGTTATATTTTTTCATCTATCAATAAGATCACCTTCACACAACTTAAAGACCATATTGACGACTTTAATAACTGGGGCATATACAGTATTTCATGTCAATGCGGCATGTCATATATCGGTCAAACAAAGAGAACAGTACGATTTTGTATTAAGGAGCACCAAGCACATACGATTATACAAGAAATAAAGAAGTCCTCCATTGCCAAGCACTCTTGGGAACATAGTCATATATATTTAATTTTTCTAT